>OZ030009.1:26860771-27460771 GCA_964023405.1 Apodemus agrarius | reverse complement strand
GGCACGTGGGAGTGGGGTAGGAAGGCTGAGGGAAGACGTGTGGAGATGTGTGGGAGATCAGAAAGCATGAGCGAGGAGTGATCGGGGCTTTGTAAATCACTGGGGATCGAAAAGCTCTCGAGCACGCTATTGGATTTCTACCAAGGTGTGGAGGAAATTCTAGTTAACTATTATCCAAATCTGGGAGGCTGAGGAATCAGGGTTCAAACAGGAAGAAGGAATGTTCTGATTGGACTTCCATGACAGCCCAGAGGCCACCAGGAGTCTAATTCCAGCTCTGCAGTTCAGTTCAGCTCTCACTTGCCTGGAGGTAAAGGTCTCATTTTAGCCATGAGTTAAAATGTCCTGTCTCTGACATCAGTAGGGCTGGGATCATGGATTAAGATGAGTGGCAGGGATAAAGCAGATCAACAAATCAGGGCCAGCAACAGGCCAGCACCTCATCCAGACAGGGCAGGACACAGGGCACTAGGTCCCGACACTGTTAAATCCCTGAGTTTGCTGGGACAAGTTATTTGGTGCCTCTTGGCTTAGAGCTCTTCATCTGAGAAACAGCCAATAGTATAAAGACCAACCTCCATCTACGGTGAGAATACCAGGGCTCTGAGATCCGACACTTGGGGGTCAAATCTTGCTTTCCACTATATATAGGACCCCAGAAGATGTCAGTCTTCTGTTCCCCCTCGATGTTTCCCACCTCCGTCGTCGTCACCTTGAATTCAATAGGTAGCCACGAGGGCCTTGAACTTGGAGTCCTCCTGCCGGTTTCACACCTGGTTCATGCACTGCTGGAGATCAAACCCAGAGCATGCTAGGCAAACACTGCCTCCAGCCCTGAGATACTAGGTTTCTTAGTTTGTAAATGGGTATGGTATTCTCTCCTCAACAGGGCAGGGTGTCAGGATTAGAACACACCACCCTATGCCAAGCGTTAACTTGGAAAGCAAGGTATCTATTGGGCTTTTGGTAGAAGGATCTTGTCCAGAGAGAAGTGGGTACCGAGACCCATGCCCAGTACATGCCCAGGGATTCTTAGTCCTAGGAGGACTGGAGTAAGAAGGTGGAGTCACTCACAAACCACCTTTGGAAGGTGACGCCCCTGGCAGTAGCCTTCAGGGCCTTTCTCCCAGGCTGGGCCACAGTCTCCAGAGTGACTCTCCCTGCAGAGCCTCACCAGCTCCCTTTTATTGCAGGCCTGGGGCTGTGAGAGATGGGTGCAAGCCATTAATGACAGGGCAAGCAATTACTTTCTCTTCTAATTACCACTCGCAGTAATTAAATAATAATGGCCTTTGTCCCCTGGAGACCTCAAAACAGCGTGCCTGGTAGCATTTGGCTCCCTTCTCCCAGGAATGGAGAGCCCATAGGGACAGGATAGGGAAACTGAGGCACATAAAAATAAAGCCAGCCACCCTAGGTTACACACCAATCCCCAAGTTGGAGAAGGTCCTTCAAGAGAGGCTCAGGGTGGCAGACGACTGAGGAGATATGTTTGAAGTGCCCTGCACCAACACCTGTGGGCTCAGTGGTTCTCCCCCTTCTCTAGGGCCTCAGTTTCCCCACGTGCACCGTGAGCTGAACCCACCACTGAGGCTTCAAGGCCGTGTTCACTCGCCACAAGTGAGTCCAAGTTTTATTCCGCCCATACACGATCTTCGCGCATGCTCCGTGTTGTAAAAGACAGAACTCTATCTTAGGCTCAAAAATAAGTGACATCTAAAAGGGGGAGGGGAGAGCGGCAAAAACTGTGAGCAAATCCTGGACCCCAGTGTTACAGTTTGGATGTGGACTGGCCTCCCCAGGGGCTATGGCCGAAGGCTTGGTTCTCCATCCTGCAGTCTTAGGGAGGGCGGGGACTTGAAGGGGTGAGGCCTAGTGAGGGGTCTTCTGCTGGTTGTGGGTGTGCACTTGAGGAGCATGTTTAGACCTTACTCCCTAAATGCCTCTGCACATCCTGCCCATGAAGTGAGAAGTATCATCCCACCACACGTTCCTGCCACGATGCAGTACAAAAAGCAATGAGTCTGTCAGTCGGTGAACTGGAGTCTCCAGGACCGGGACTCAGACTTCTCTCACTCACTCTCTGAGTCTGCAGCCCAGAGCCACTGCCACCTAAGGGCATCTGTCTTTGCTGGCCTTGCCTGAGTCAGGGGACCACCTATGGATTAATCACCTGCAGCTAGTAGGGCAGCATTCACTCCCTAGGGTCACATCAGGGGTGAGGGAAGAGAAGGGGCCAGGCCCAGAAGAGGTGGGAGCCAGAAGAAGGCAGGTAGCTTCACAGCTGGAACAGATGTTCTGCCTCGGGCCTGCCCAATGGGGCAGGGAAGATGTCATTAAACCGAAGTGACAACAGAAACTTCCAGGAACGCAGAAATACTGGAGGCTTACCCAGGAGGAGGAAAGAGAGCTGAGCCTTTGGAGGGGGGCTTAACTTCAGAAGCCACTCCTGCCGGCTGGACACCCACTGTGGAAAGAAGCGCTTTGCAGTTTTTTGTTTTGTTGTGTTTCATGGCCCACAGAGCCCCTTCTTGCCGGTGAGGCTCAACTGGGCACTCTTCATCTCTAGCTCGGGGGCTAATGGGCCCCAGGACACAAGCCTGCCCGCCCAGTCACCCCTAGTTTTGAGTTTTCCTTTGGAGCTGCCAGAGGCCATGGGCCAGGAGGAAACCATCTGAAACAACAGCAGGGACCCGAGCGCAGCCACTCCGCAGGCCTGCAGGCCTTCGACTATGGTCAAACCTCCCTTTAGGCAGCTGTATTAGTGTCTGGGCTGTTACACTGAGGTGCCATAATGATAGCTTGGAACAATGGGGATTATTCTTTCCCTCCAGGAGTCCAAATGCAGATGCCCATAAGCCTGCACTCCGACCTCAGGCTCTAGCAGAGACTCCTCCTTTAACCCTGACCAGGTCTAATCTCTACCTTCTGCTCTCTCTGCCCTTTTCCATCTTTGAACTCCCAGGGACTCTCATCAGTGGGTTAGGATTCAAATGGGAAATTCAGAACGATTTTTTATTTTTCTCGTGATTCTGGAGATTGAAACCAGGGCTTTGAGTAAGTTAGACAAAAACTCTAGCGCTGAGCGGCATCCCAGCCCAAAGGAGCTCATCTTAACACCCCCTAACTCCTGCCAGCAAGATGGCCCAGTGGGGAGAAGCTCTTACTGGGTAGCCTTGTGACTTGAGCTTCAGGCCTAGGATAGAAGAAGAGAATCAGTCAGCTCTTGAGAGTTGGCCTTTGACCTTTGTGGTCTGTCATATACATACCTGCACTCTCACATGCCTGAACTCATTACAGACTCACGCCAATAAATACAGCATGTTTTAAAAATAATCACTTTGTTGGAGCTGAAAAGATGGCTCAGCAGTTAAGAGCACTGGCTGCTCTTCCGGTGGTCCTAAGTCCAATTCCCAGCAACCACATGGTGGCTCACAACCATCTGTAGTGGGATCTGATCCTTTTTCATGTGTGTCTGAAGACAGTGACAGTGTACTCATATAAATAAAATAAATAAATCTTTTTTTTTTTAAAGAAAATCACTTCATTCCATTTGCAAAGATCCTTTTACCAAATAATTTCACTTTTTTTTTTTCCAGTTCTGGGAGGCAGGATGTGAATCTATCTTTGGGGAGTAACCACAGAACCCACTGTAGCCTGCCTTCCCCCCCCCTTTGCCCCCCATCCCCAACCCAAACAATCCTCAGTGGCTCCCAGTGTCGCATACCACTGAGCGCAGTCTGTTTATGATTTGGGCTGTTTTGTTTTCTTTTGTTTTCGGGAAGAGTTAAATGTTCATGTTAAGGTAATTTCGATTTTATAGGAAAGTTGCAAGCTGGCACAAGAACCCCCGGGAGTCTTTTCCGCTGGTTTGCCCTCGTTCACTGCAGCTTGCCGTAAACACATATTTTTCACATAAAAATATGCAGAGGAAAGCATCCTGCCTACTAAACACTTCAGAGTGCTCCCTAAGAACAAAGTTCCCAGAAGAAGCAATAATGCAATCAGAGAAAACGGGAAGCAGAGCGAGGTGACACCTCTATTTAAGCCATGGTCCACAGTCAAATATGATCAGTCTCTCCAATAAAGCCTTTGAGAACTATTTGTTTTCTGGTTGAGTCTATAATCCAAGATGGCCCCCGTCTGTGTTTATCCTCCTCCTCGTCATGCCCCCCCCCATTCTCCCTTAATCTGAAACAGTTAACCACCTTTTCCCTCTTCCTTGAACTTGGCATTTGGAAGGTTCTCTAGGCCAGTTACTTTGTAAATGTCTTTCAGTTTGTTTTGTCTGATGTTTCCTTGCGACCAGAAGCGACCTGTATACTTCTTATAGGAATCCAATGAAAGCTAAATCCTTGCAGATTGCCCTCGGGAATTCAATATCCAGGTCAGATATTTTTATTTATTAATAGTATCTATCCTATGACAAATATTTTCAGAAATAATAATAATAATAATAATGTTATGTAAATCATAACAGCTACAAAAGAAACAGAGACACCAGTAACAATATCAGAAAGTAAATTAATTTAATACACAAAAAGTTGATAGGTTTGTGATTTTTTTTTTTACAATGTGTTTGTATATGTGTGTGTGCGCGCACACACACACACATACACACACACACATACACACACACTCGCATGTGTATATGATGTGTATATGCTTGGGCGTGTGCGTGTGGGCACACTTGAGCCATAGCATAGAACTTCAGCGTGGGAGTCCTTAGGTGTCCACTTTGTGAGAGATAGTGTTTCTTGCTTTTCATTCATGCATCTTCCCAGAAGGGCAGGCCTATACGTCCCTGGAGATTTTCTGGTCTCCCTCCCCCGCCTCCACCTCCTGTCTCCCATAGCAGCGTGCCTCGTCTACAGATATGTGGTACTTCATACAACTTTACCTGAGCTCTGGGGATTTGAACTCAGGTCCTGATACTTACCCAGTGATGGCTTACCCATTGAGCCATTTCCTTAGGTCAGATGTATGAGTCTTAATTATTGGTATAGTTTTTAAAAGGGGGTAAACATGGACCTATATACTGGTCTGAGAGCCGCAGAATAACTCCCCTCTGTCTCTATACCGTCACCTCTACAAATTTCTCATGTTTCCATCAAAATTGATATTCACACTTAGTAAAAGTCTGGCCACACTTATAAATTTGCATTCATAATTGATGAAAGTATTTTTATTAATTTGAATTTTCATGAGTCATTTCACACGAACCTAGTTGTTTGCTCTATAGACAAGAAAAACCTTAAACATTATGGTGTCAAAAACACTTGTAAAAATTTCCTACCAAGACAGGCATGGTGGCTCACGCCTACAGTTCTAAGACTTGGCTGAGGCAGGAGGATTACAGCTAGTTCAAGGACAATCTGGGTTACATAGTGAGTTCCAGTCCAACCTAGACATTGTGTGACACTCTGTCTTAAAACAAAAGCTCCTTTCAAAATACTTATTTTGTTGCCATTATTAAAAATTGTTACTATTATTGTTACTATTAGGGATGGACCCAGGTTATTATTAGCTACTATTATTACTGTGATAGGGATGGACCCAGCCTTCACATGTGCTCTGTCTACACTGAGAAGTACCTCTAGTCCCTTTCCTATTAAATGGGAAGAATTGTAATACAGCTCATGGCTACGTTCTTTGGAACGGATACTGATAAAAATACTCCTCTGCTAGGTAGTTCTAAACATATATTCACCACCCAGCACTCAAGAGGCAGAGGTCGAATGATCCTGCTTTGGAGGACAACCTGGGCTACATAGTGAAACTTTGTCTCAAAAATAAACAGGGAGCTCAGCGGATAAAGTGCTTGCCATTGCAAACTTGAGAACCAGAGTTTGGACCCTCAGCACCCACACAAGCAATCAGATGGGCATGGTGGCACACCTGCAGAGCCAGTAGTCAGGAGGTGGAGGGGGGACCCTAGAGTTGGGGGGGACCCCTGGAGCAAGCTGGCTACCAGACTTGCAGGGTCATCGATTTCCGGGTTCTGAAGGAGATCTTGTCTCGGTAAATCAAATACAAATAAATAAACCCCATGTCAACCTCTGGCCTCTGTAAACATGCACACACACACACACACACACACACACACACACATACAAGCACATGTGCATACACAGATGCATATATACCACATGCATCCATACATACAAATAAGTAAATAGAGTGTATTTACCACAGATTCATCAGCTATTTCTGTTATATTTGGTTAAAAAACAACAAACAAAAAATGACAAAAATAAAAATCAATAACCAAAAAAAAAAAAAAAAAGAATTAAAAAAAAAAATGAATCAGCTGGGAAGTAGTGGTGCACGCCTTAATCCCAGCAGAGCAGGGGTTGGCGGATTTCTGAGTTCGAGGCCAGCCTGGTCTGCAGGGTGAGTTCCAGGACAGCCAGGGCTACACAGAGAAACCCTGTCTCAAAAAAAAAAAAAATCAGTCAGACGGCTCAGTGGGCAAAGGTCCTTGCCACCAAGTCTGAAAACTTGAGTTCAATCCCAAGATTCCACATGGTGGAAGGGGAGACGCTCCCCCAGTAAGTTGTTCCCTGACCTCAAAGTATACACACACACACACACACACACACACACACAAATAAAGATTTTTAAAAATCTGTTTTGTTTCTTTTACAAGAACAGAAAAAAAAATGGCTGCACACTAGAATTAATTGCTCCATTGTCTCTGAGAAGGACCCAGTTCTTGATGAAGGTGGCTATGCCTTTCAGGATTCCCCTGTATTTCTTCCAATAACCCAAGATGCGCATTTTTCTTTTCTGCAGTTTTCTTGGCCGGTTGATTGTTCTTACTGTGTAAATGCTCACTTCCTTCACATCGCCATCACGTGCACAGCCAGCGCGCGGACCTCTGGAATGAACATACGAGGAGCAATCTCGTCAGGGCTTGCTGTTTTACTAAACGTGGCTGTTGTAGCTGAAACTGAATGTTTTTGTGTATGATTGACCTCACCTGAAACTTCCCACTTAAAAAAAAGAGAGAGAAGTCAGTGGGTGGGGAAAGTTTTCCGTTTCGGCAGATCGCTAACTCAAGGGTTCGCCCTTCAGATGGCTCCGGGCTTCAAACGTGAGGTTAACTTTCCACGCACTGTCTCTGCCGCGGGCTCAGTTCTGTCTGCGGAAGGCTTTTCACTCTTCCAACTCAGTCCTGCAGTGTTTCCCATCAGTGACGCGGGACTGAAAAAGAATGGTCGAGCTTCCCCTAAGTGCCCCACAGTGTCACCTCTGAGAGAGAGAGAGAGAGAGAAAAAAAAGGGGACTGTGCAAGTCACACAGATACTAGAATCTTCAGTTTCTTGATTATCGTTCTGCTAACCTCTCCTGGCTCCAGTGTCCTCTTTACCCACAGGAACACAGGACAACGGTCTGGGAACAGACCACGCCCACGTTGGTTTACGTGGAGAAGAAGCCAGCTGAACTTTATCAGAAAGTGGATGATAGGAGCACAAGCCCATTCACATAGTTCAGTATAAATCTAAGGCTTGTCGTAACCTTACTCTTGCTTGCTTTGTCTGTCTGTCTGCCTGTCTGTCTGTCTGTCTGTTTTAAAGCTAGAGTCTCACTGTGAACCTCGCTGACCCTAACCTTGCATTATGCTCGCCCCAGCTTCAGCTGCTGGGACTATGGGAGGTGCACAAAGACACCAGCTACACTCACACCCGTGCGCTCAGTGCAGCCTTTACTAAATAAGCAGTTACCTTTTGCCAGCGGTGCCGGGGGTGTAACTCAGTAACATAGCACTTGCCTTGCACGGACCGAGCGCTGGGCTCAGTCTCCACAACCCACACCGAGAAAGAAAAGCAACAGCAAAACACTTGCTAAATTGTACGGGCCGGGAGTGTGCCCACACAAGTCCACGTGCATGTCCGTTTATAGCAGTTGGCGTCAGTGTTTTCAAGGACGTCTGTTTGTTTTATTCCCAAATTATTGACACATGCCAGTAATGAAAGCAGATGAGTTTTAGTCCCGTTTTGTCATTTTTAAGATCTGAGGCCTGAAGAGATGGCTCAGGGGACAAGGGCCCCTGCTGCGTAAGCATGAAGACTAAGTTTGAATCCTCCGAAGCCACATAAGAAAGCTGAGTCTGGCCACCCAGGGCTGTGGAGGATGGAGACTATAGGGTTAACTAAAAACCAAACTCAAGGTCAGTGAGAGACCATGTCCTGAATATGGTGGGAAAAGAGAGAATAGGACACCTGATGTCTTCACACACACACACACACACACACACACACACACACCATTTTATAAAATCCAATATGGCTGCATGGACATCAGAGGCCTCCCGAGCGCAGCCTCCCTTGGCACAGCCGTGATGCTGTGCGCCTATCAGGAAGCAGTGGTGTTAGTCAGACCCAATGTAGGTCATATTTACTTTGGTCTCTCTGGTGAGAGCAGACGCCTCTCTAAAGCTACCACGTACCCCCCTGTAGCTGGTAACACGGGCGATCCTCCGAGGCCACTCCCATATCCTGTTCCATGCTAGGCTGCCACCCATGGGTTCTACTGTCCTTTGGAGATATTCTGACTCAGTCCTCCTATTTATTCAGCTGTTGGAATTTCACTATAAAGGAAAAACATTCCCTGCTCATTGACTGACTACGTTTTGAGATAGGGTCTTGCCGAGGAGCCCAGGCTAGCCTCACCCTTGTCATCTGTCAGTCAACCTTGTGAGCCCTCTCTGTACCACTACACAGGGCACACAGTATGTCTTCCTCTCCATTTATTTATTTATTTCTATCAGTGTGAACTTTCGGCTCTTCCCCTCCAACCCATAGCTTCTAATGCCTTCCGACCATTGTGTGTTTGTGTGAGTGTGTGAATGTGTATATGCAGGTTCACTTGTGTGCCCAGCTGCCTGTGTGGCAGGCAGGCAGCCAGAGGACAACCACAATGTCCTTCCTCAGATGCTGTCCATCTTTGAAATTAAGTTTACTTTTTGGGGGGTTGGGTTGTGCATGTCACAGCATGCATGTGGGGGTCAGAGGGCCGTGTGCAGAAGTGGTTCTCTCCTTCTGCCACGTGGGTTCCGGAGAGGGGATTTAGGATGTCAGACATGGCAGCTGGTACCTTTGCCTGCAGAGCTCTCTCCCAGGCCCCACGTCTTCCTTTTCTTCCACCCCTTTTTGAGAAGGGTCTTTCAGTGACCTCGAGTTCCACAAATAGGCTCGGCTGACTGACCACTGAGCCCCGAGGACCAGCCAGTCTCTGCCTCCCCAGTGCAGATACTAGGACCACAAGCATATGCCACCACACCCACGTTTTCAAGGCCTGACAAGTTTAGGGGGAATTCTGGGGGCCAAACGTATGTCCTGCTGCTCGCAAGGCAAGGCCTTTACTGACTGAGCCACCGCCCCTGCCCTGTCACTGTTAATTTTCAGTTCAAATTGTCCTTGATCCGGCCAATGGGAATCCTTTCGAGAATCCTCTGGCCTTCTGACACATTCCCAGCAGTCTTTTGAGCACGTTCCTTACTGCCCAGCGTGAAACCGTATGTGTCTACATAGACGTGTGTGGATATGTGCCAGTGAGGGACTAAAGGATCTAAAGGACCTCAGAGGAAGTGTGTGAAGTCAGTATGGGAGAAAGCCAGGGAGAGCCACTGGGTCTACAGACCCACATCCCAGGGGCACTGCCTCACCCCACCCACATTCCTGCTGACCACATTTGGGGAGAGAGGGATACAAACTGGGAGTGGAGCGAGCGTGCCCCGGCCCAGTGTCTCTCTCAGCATGTCTTAGTCAGGGTTTCTGTTCCTGCACAAACATCATGACCAAGAGGCAAAATGGGGAGGAAAGGTTTACTCAGTTTACACTTCCACATTGCTGTTCATCACCAAAGGAAGTCAGGACTGGAACTCAAGCAGGTCAGGAAGCAGGAGCTGATGCAGAGGTCATGGAGGGATGTTACTTACTGGCTTGCTTCCCTTGGCTTGCTTAGCTTGCTCTCTTATAGAACCCAGGACTACCAGCTCAGGGATGGATCCACCCACAATTGGCCCTCCAGTTGAGCAATTTCTCAATTGCTAATTGAGAAAATGTCTTCTGTGCATGCGTGCATGCGCATACACGCGCGCGCACACACACACACATACTTAGGGTTTCCTCTGCTGTGAAGAAACACCGTGACCTTATGAAGGAAAACATATAATTAAGGCTGACTTACAGGTTCAGAGGCTTGGTCCATTATCATCATGGCAGCATCCAGGCAGACATGGTACTGGAAAGAGAGCTCAGAGTTCGACATCTTGATCTGCACGCAGCAGATGAGGACTCAGTCTGACACTGGTGGGAGCTTGAACAATTAAGGTCTCAAAGCCCACACCTCCACAGTGACACACATCCTCTAACAGGGACTTTCCTCCTAATAATGCCACTCCCTGTGGGCCAAGCATTGAAATCAACTCTCTCTCTCTCTCTCTCTCTCTCTCTCTCTCTCTCTCTCTCTCTCGGGTTTTTTCAAGACAGGGTTTCACTGTGTAACAGAGCCCTGCTGTCCTGGAACTCATTCTGGAGATCCACCTGCCTCTGTCTCCCAAGTGCTGAGATTAAAGACACGTGCTACTGCCGCCCAGCTCTTTTATATTTTTAATTAAAGGAAGTTATTTCTTTCCTAATTATTATTATTCATCCCTAATATTTATTTCTTTATTAAAAACAGGAATCATAGTAAATGGCTCTGGCATAGGCTGGGGTCTATGATTTAAATGTCCTCTCTAACATTCAGGTTGGAATGTAATTGCCATTGTGATCTGAACGAAGAGGTGAGACCTTTGAGAGGAGACGAGGCCATCAGGGCTCCCAGAGTCGAGGGGTGGGGGTGGGACTGTTATAAAAGGGGCAGTTTGGCCCCCCACAGCACCTTTGCCTCCCATCATGTTAAGTATGCTTCAAGAAGGCCCCTGTGGATGCCAAAACACTAATATCAGATTTCCCACTCTCTAGAGCTCTGAGCCAATTTTATGCTCTTTATAAAGTATTCAGTCAACTCTCTGGAACTCACTGGCCATGTTGGCCAGGCAAAAAGAGTCCAGGAAAGCAGGTAGGAGAGCTTCAGATCTCTGTTCTCCCTCTTTTCCTCCAAACCCAATGCCCCAGTCTCAGCCACAGCTCTGTGGCAGTCTATCCAATGCCCCTGTCTGCATCCATTTCCAGGAAGCAAAGCAGATCCTCAAGGCACACCTTGCTTTCTTCTCTCCTATGTATCTTCGCAGCACACCCCACTCCTTCCAGACCAGACCCATTCCCAAGTGTCAGCTTCCAATACTAAGAAACACATTCTAGGCACTGGAGAGATGGCTCAGCGGTTAAGAGTACTGACTGCTCTTCCAGAGGTCCTGAGTTCAAATCCCAGCAACCACATGGTGGCTCACAACCATTTGTAATGGGATCCGACGCTCTCTTCTGGTGTGTCTGAAGACAGCTACAGTCTGAAGATGAGCTACAGTGTACTCATAGACATAAAATAAATAAATAAATAAATAAATAAATAAATAAATAAATCTCTTTAAAGACCCAGAATATATGGGACACTCTAAAATGACCAAATCTACAAATAACAAAAAGAGAGGAAGAAAAGAAACCCAGATCAAAGGCATAGAAATATTTTCTGTTGAACTCATAGAAAAAGAAAACAACCCCAACCTAATGAAAGAGATGCTTAGAAAGAGGTACAAGAAACGTGCAGCACACCAAATAGACTGAACCAGGAAAGAAATTCCCTATGTCACTTAATAGCCCAACACAAAAGCTGCAACAAAAAAAGAACAAATAACATAGAAAGGCAGATCTATTAGAATCACACTTGACTTCTCAATGGAGAAGCCAGAAGGACAGATATTCCACAAACTCTGAGACCACAGATGCCAGCTCTGACTACTATATAACCAGCAGAACTTTCAATTACAATACAATTACAATAGAAGAAAAAAAGAAAGACAGACATTCCACGATAAAACTAAATTTAAGCAGTATCTATCTACAAAGCCAGTCCTACAGAAGGTGCTAGTAAAAAAACTTCTGCCTGAAGAGGCTACCCACACTCATGGAAGCACAAGAAACAGATAATATCAGACCATCAAATCAACTGAATGGAGGCAGGGACCCACACCAGAGCAACACAATAACAGGGCTTGATCCTCAGTGAAAAGCCACAGGCTAACAGACTGTATTTAAAAAAAAAAAAAAAGGATCCCCCCCAAGAAACACAACGAAGCCAGGAAAGAGATCACCTCAGGCTGAAAGGATGAAAAAAAGATATCCCAAGTAAATAAGTCAGGGTAGCCGTTTTAACATCGGAGAAAAGAGACTTCAACCCAAAGCTAATCAGAATAGATAGGGAAGGACACTACAAATCCAAGGAAAGTCCACCAAGAGGAGATTGCAATTCATAACATCTCTGCACCAAATACAAGGGCACCAAGTTCATAAAAGAAACACTGCTACAGCCTAAACCAGGTACCTTCTTCACACAGTGACAGAGGTTGATGACTGTACTCCACACTTGCTAATAGACAGGTCATTAAAAAACAACAACAACAACAACAAAACAAAAAACAAGAGAGAAATGTTAAAGCTAACGGACATCACGAACCAAACAGACCTAACAGATATTTACAGAACATGCATCCAAACACAAAAGAATATAACGTCTTAGAATCTTGTGGAACTTTTTCACAAATTGACAATGTGTTTGAACACAAATGAAGTATCAACAGATAAAAAACACTCAAATCATGCCCCATATCCTGTCTGACCACCGTGGATTCATCTTGGGTATCAACAACAGAAACAACAGAAAGCTGATGTACTCACAGAAACTGAACAAGCTACTACCGAATGAAACGCGGGTCAAAACAGAAATTAGGAAAGAAATGTAAAGCGTTACCGAATTGAATGAAAATTAAAACACGATGTACTCAAATTTATGAGACACAATGAAGGCGATTCTAAGAGGTACCTTCATAATACTAAGTGCTTACATAAAAATAAGAAAGAAAGAAAGAAAGAAAGAAAGAAAGAAAGAAAGAAAGAAATTGAAGAGACAGGAGTAATTTAACAGCACACCTGAAAGCTCTAAGACATAATACCAACAGTCTTGATGTAAGACAGCAGCAGAGGTACCTGCCAGGATACTTGGAGGAGAGGTTTCAAAGGGACCTGCGGTGACAGAGGAGGCACAGGCCACCCACTAAGCCAGGGCTGCCACTTGTCCTGAAGATTCTGCCTGCCCGGCTGTTGCTGCTGCTGCTGCTGCTGCTGCTGCTGCTGCTGCTGTTGCTGCTGCTTGCCCTGTTGGAGAAAAGAAGCATGGGATTGCAGCACTGCTGGAGGGCTGCAGACCTGACAGTAGTGCCAGGGCTACGTGCCGGGCAGCCAGTGCCGAGGGCAAGGCGTTGTCAGTAGTCTGGAGCTCTAAATGTGCTGCCCAGTCACACAATCACCCGAGCTCTGAGCAACAACAAGGCATCTAAGATGAATGGTTCATTTTCTGGATTAAGCCTCCTCAAAAGACCTCCCCAGTCCGCGGTGCCTCCGGAGGCCATGTTGGTTCCCATGTTCTGTGCTGTTGCCAGAGACCAGGACAATGTCCACGATCAGGGCTGCCACAGGAGATCATGCTGATGTCCGGACCCCCTGCTGCCACTGGGGGTCATACTGCCACTAGGGCCATGTTGGTGACTACAATTCAAGCTGCCGACAGAGGCCAAGATAAAGTCCATGTATCCACGGTCCATGATTCCACTGAAAACCATGAGGCACTCCATGATCCGTGCTGCTGAGAGAGAGAGCTTCTATGAGCCAGAAAGCTTTTGTTGCAGAGGTATCAAGGACTGCAGACTCGGAGTGGGAGACATAGAAGGCTTTTGTGACAACCTCCTCGAGCCCCCTCCTTCACCCCAAAGGAAACAGTCCAGATACAAAGCTGTTGAAAGTAGACCTTAAAAACTGTGAAGAAGATGCTGAAGAGGAACTCTTCACAGTTGACAGCTTCTGGTGAGGGTTGGAAAAGACTCTTTAAGGGACTGGCCACTTCGATTTCGACCATGCTCCAATGAATATATGGGCAACACAAATTGGAGGTTTTTTTTTTTTTTTCTGTTTTTGGTGGAGAGAGCACAAGAGTGGGAGGAGAGAGCTGGAAGAAATGGGAAGTGAGTATGATCCAGGGGCATTCCCAAATAATTAATAAAAATATTATGTTGGGGAGGGGAAAAGTCAGTGATTGTGGTGGTTTGAATATGGTTGGCCCAGAGGAAGTGGCACTATTAGGCGGGTGTGGCCTTGTTGGAGGAGGTGTGGCCTTGTTGGAGGAGGTGTGGCCTTGTTGGAGGAGGTGTGGCCTTGTTGGAGGAGGTGTGGCCTTGTTGGAGGGGGTGCGACCTTGTTGGAGGAGGTGTGGCCTTGTTAGCTGTGGCCTTGGAAGTGTGTCACCATGGGGTTTTAAGGTCTCTATGCTCAAGCTCCACCCAGTGTGTCATCCTAGCTGCCTTCAGATGGAGATGTAGAACACTCGGGTCCCAGCACCAAGTCTGCCTGAATGCCACCTTGCTTCCAACCATGCTAATAATGGGCTGAACCTCTAAAATTGTAAGCCAGTCCCATTAAATGTTTTCATTTATTAGAGTTGCCTTGGTCACAGCAATAAAACCCTAAGACAGTGAAATTCCAGAAATTACAGGTGCTTTTTTGTTCATTTGTTTTTGTTTTTGTTTTTATGTAATGCAAAAGTAAAACGGTACTTTCTCTTCAAAAAAAAAAAAAAAGAAAGAAAGAAAAGAAGAAGAAGAAAGGAACATCAAAAGACAAGAAAATAAAAAACTCAGGGATGAAATCAATAAAATAGAAACAAACAAACAAAAGAAAAATACAGGGGCTGGAGAGATGGCTCAGCGGTTAAGAACACTGACTGCTCTTCCAGAGGTCCTGAGTTCAATTCCCAGCAACCACGTGGTGGCTCACAACCATCTGTAATGGGATCTGATGCCTCTTCTTGTGTGTCTGAAGAAAGCAATGGTGTACTATTCATTATACATAAAATAAATAAATCTAAAAAAAATACAAAGAATCAGTAAAACTATGAGTGGTTTTTTTGAAGAAATCAATAAGATTTACAAACCCTCAGGCAAATTAACAAAGAGGCAGAGAGAAAAACCAAATTAACAAAATCAGAAACCAAACAGGAACATAACCACAGACACCAAAGAAATTCAGCAAATGATAAAGACACACTTTAAAACTGCACCTCAGAGCTGGAGCGGTGGTGGTAACATACACATTTAATCTCAGCATTTGGGAGGTAGAGGCAGGTGGATCTCTTGAGTTCGAGGCCAGCCTGGTCCACAGAGCTAGTTATAGGATAGCCAAGGCTACACAGAGAAACTCTGTCTCAAAAACAAAAACAAAAACAAAAACAAAAACAAAAAACAAAAAAAAAATAAAAAAAACAAAAAACAAAACAAACAAACCTATATTCTACCACATTAGAAAATTTAAAAGATGTGGATACTATTCTCAATATATACCAAAGTATACTGACTAGTTTTGTGTGTCAACTTGACACAAGTTGGAGTTATCACAGAGAAAGGAGCCTCCCTTGAGGAAATGCCTCCATGAGATCCAGCCATAAGACATTTTCTCATTTGTGATCAAGGGTGGGAGGACCCATTGTGGTTGGTGCCATCCCTGGGCTGGTAGTCTTGGGTTCTATAAGAAAGCAAGCTGAGAAAGCCAGGAGAAGCAAGTCAGTAAATAATATCCTTCCATGACCTTTATATTATCCCCTGCTTCCTGACCTGCTTCCTGTCCTGAATTCCTTTCGTGATGAACAGCAATGTGGAAGTGTAAGGTGAGTAAATCCTTTTCTCCCCAGCTTGCTTCTTGGTCATGGTGTTTGCACAGGAATAGAAACCCTGACTAAGACAAATTGACACCAGGAGTAGGGTATTCATGTGACAATCTGACCATGTTTTGGGGAGGACTGTGGAAGGACTTTGGAATACCCTACTCCTGGCCATTGGGTGTTAAGAGCTCTGTAGGATGTTCTGTGGGAGGTTGGAAGATAATGTTGTGCAGAAGATGGAAGCCTGGCTTGTGAAATTTCAGAGGGAAGATTAAAGACTCTTATCAGGGCCATTGCTGTTTTGATTGTGAAGATTCTGTGGTTTTGGTTAGCTGGGGCTGAAGGACCAGCTGTGTTTAACAAGATACCAGAACTACTAAAGTGAAACCTTTGCATTACTGGGATTATTAATGCTGGTTAGCTGGAGCTAATAAATTAGTGGTGATTAAGAAGAGACCAGCATCATTGAGGTGAAATCTTCTGGGAAGTGTTTTCTAAGAGCACAAAGTAGCTGTGTTCCAGAAATAGCCAAGGTTATACCTCATGCTGCAGCTGGACTTGGTAATATGTAAGAGTTACCGAGGTGATACTAGTTTTGAAAGCATGAAGAAGTCATGAAGAGAAGCAGAAGCCAGGCAGTGGTGGCACACACCTTTAATCCCAGTACTTGGGAGGCAGAGGCAGGTGGATTTCTGAGTTCGAGGCCAGCCTGGTCTTCAGAGTGAGTTCCAGGATAGCCAGGACTACACAGAGAAACCCTGTCTCGAAAAAACCAAAGAGAGAAAGAGAGAGAGAGAGAGAGAGAGAGAGAGAGAGAGAGAGAGACAGAGAGAGACAGAGAGAGACAGAGACAGAGACAGAGACAGAGACTTGGCACTGTGAGAGGCCATGGAAAGCCATTGTTAAAGGTGCAGCCTCAGTTGAAATTAGTGGCCCAGGACTGAAGGGGTTATGCATAGGAGTTGAGGCTTGGCACCATGAAGAGAACCTATGAGAGGCTATTGGTGAAGCCTAGTAGCAGTGGAAGACAGAAGTGTTTTGGAGATGCCAGTGTCATGAGATGACCACCAAGAACAGCAGCAGCAATGGAGTGGATCAACCTGAACTTAGAGTGCTACAGAGGACAGAGCTGGAGAAATGATGCAAGCCTTGGAGGAACCCGGAAGATCGTGAGTGTATCCCAGACATTGGGCAGTTAGAGTTTGATTTTGATTTTGACTGAGCCCTGATATTTTTCCCTCTTGAAGGAAGAAAGTATTTTAGTGGAGCCTACAGCTAAGAGACTTTAAATTGTAAAAAGACTTTGAATTTCAAAAGACTGGCTATTTTAAAAGGATTAAAATTTTAATATGTAAGAATTTGTAAAGACTGTGGGACTTTTAAAGTTTTTTAGCTCTTGAGGATGAGTAAGAAAGTAAGGGTTGAGGTTTAATAGTGATGTGTTTGTGCGTCAAGTTGACAAGGGGTCAATTGTACTGGCTGGTTTTGTGTGTCAACTTGACACAAGCTGGTGTCATCACAGAGAAAGGAGTCTCCCTTGGGAAAATGCCTTCATGAGTTCCAGCTGTGGGGCATTTTCTCATTTAGTGACCAAGAGTGGGAGAGCCCATTGTGGGTAGTGCCATCCCTGGGCTGGTAGTCCTTGGTTCTATAAGAAAGCAAGCTGAGCAAGCCAAGGGGAAACAAGCCAGTAAGAAACATCCCTCCATGGCCTCTGCATCAGCTCCTGCTTACTGACCTGCTTGAGTTCCAGTCCTGACTTCCTTTGGTGATGAACAGCAATATGGAAGTGTAAGCTGAATAAATCCTTTTCTCCCCAACTTGCTTCTTGGTCATGATATTTGTGCAGGAATACAAACCCTGACTAAGACACAAAATTAAATCAAGAGCAGATAAATAGTTTAAATACCAATAACCCCTACTGAAATAAAAGCAGTAACTAAAAGTCTCGCCACCAAAAGAAGTCCAGGGACAGATGATTTTAGCACAGAATTCTACCAGACATTCAAATAAGAGTTAACATCAGTACTTCTCAAATTATTCTACAAAACAGAAACAGAAGGAATGTTGCCCAATATTTTAACAAGGCCACAGTTACTCTGATATTCTAAACCGCATAAAACCCAACAAAGAAAGAGAATTACAAATTACCCTTATATACATAGATTTGAAAGTTCTCAACAAAATACTTGCAAACTGAATCCAAGAACATATCCACTATGATCAAGCTTCATCTCAGAGATGCAGGGATGGTTTAACATTCATAAATCAATAGATTTAATATACTATATAAACAAACTGAAAGAAAAAAACACATAATCATCTCATTAGATACTAAAAGGCTTTATATAAAAATCCAACCCCCTTTCATGATAAAAGTCCTGGAGGGATTAGGGATACACAGGACATATCTCAACATATAAAGGCAATTCGCAGACAGTGCATACCCAACATCAACTTAAACTGGAGAGAACCTCAAAGCAATTTCATTAAAATTGGGAACAAGGCAAGACTGTCCACTCTCTCCTCACCTATTCATATAGTATTTGAAGTCTTAACTAGAGTAATAAGCCAACTAGAGGAGATCAAGGGGACACAAATAGGAAAGGAAGAAGTCACATTATCTTTGTTTGCAGGTGTTATAATCCTATTCATAAGTGGCCCTAAATTTTCCAGCAGGAAACTCCTGTAACTAATAAACTCTTTCAGCAAAGTCACAGGATACAAGATCAACACACAGAAATCAGTAGCCCTCTTCTATACAAAGAACACGTGGACCAATAAAGACATCAGGGAAACAGCACCTTTCACAACAGCCTCAACTAATATACTTTGGGGTAACTCTGACCAAGCAAGTGAAAGACTTATATGACAAGTCTTTGAAGAAAGAAATTGAAGAAGATATCAGAAGAGGGAAAGATTTTCCACGCTCATGGATCAGTAGATTAACATAGCAAAAATGGCCACCCTACTGAAAGCAATCTACAGATCCAATGTGATCCCTGTCAAAGTTCCCACCTGATTCTTTACAGAACTTGAAAGAGCGATTTTCTGCTTCAGACAGAGACACAAAAATCCAAGGATAGCTAAAACACTCTGCAATGATAAGAGATCTGCTGGAGGTATTACCAAGCTCCATCTCCAGCTGTGCTGCAGAGCTACCGTAGTGCAAACAGCATAGCACTGGTACAGAAACAGAGACAGTGAGCAAAGGAGCAGGACTGGAGACCCCAAAGTAAGTCCACATACTTACGGCCACCTGCTAGGTTTTGTTTGTTTGTGTTTTGTTTTTATAAAGAAGTCAGAAATACACACTGGAAAAATGGACAGCATCTTCAACAAATGGTGCTGGTCAAATTAGGAGGCTGCCCATAGAAGAATGCAAACAGAGCCATGCTTACCATGCACAAAACTCCAAATGGTCAAAGACCTCAGTATACGGATACACTGAGTATATCACACTGAGTATGTCACACTGCATATATCACACCGCGTATATCACACTGAATATATATATTGGTTTTTCGAGACAGGGTTTCTCTGTGTAGCCCTGGCTGTCCTGGAACTCACTCGGTAAACCAGGCTGGCCTCGAACTCAGAAATCTGCCTGCCTCTGCGTCCCAAGTGCTGGGATTAAAGGCATGTGCCAAGCCGGGCGTGGTGGCGCACGCCTGTAATCCCTGCACTTGGGAGGCAGAGGCAGCCGGATTTCTGAGTTCGAGGCCAGCCTGGTCTACAGAGTGAGTTCCAGGACAGCCAGGGCTACACAGAGAAACCCTGTCTCGAAAAACCAAAAAAAAAAAAAAAAAAAAAAAAAAAAAAAGGCATGTGCCACCAACGCCCGGCTATCACACTGAATATAACACACTGAGTATATCACACTGAGTATGTCACACTGAGTATGTCACACTGAGTATGTCACACTGAGTATGTCACACTTAGTATGCCATACTGAGTGTGACCGAAGAGAATGTGGAGAGCAGGCTTGAACCCATGGCACAGGAAAAGACTTTCTGAACTGAACACCATTAGCACGGGCACTACAATCAACAGCTAATAGCTGGACGTCATTAAATTGGAAATCTTCTGTAGGGCAAAGTACATTATCATTGGGGCAAAGGGACAGCCTACAGAATGGTAAAAAATTTTTTTTTAACCAACTACACATCTGTTAGAAGGATAATATCCAAAATATATATTTAAAATTTAAAAAAGTTAAAGGTTGGACATTGGGAAAACAAGTAACTCAATTTTAAAATGGAGTACAAATCTAAGAGAATTCTCAAGGAAGAGAACGTAAGCAGCTGAGAAGCAATTAAAGAAATGTTTAATTTCTCTGCCAGGCAGTGGTGGCCCATGCCTTTAATCCTAGCACTTGGGAGATAGAGACAGGTGGATTTCTGAGTTCGAGGCCAGCCTGGTCTACAGAGCGAGTTCCAGGACAGCCAGGGCTATACAGAGAAACCCTGTCTTGAAAACCAAAAAATTAAATTTTTTTTTTAAAAAAGAAAGAAATGTTCAACGTCCTTAGTCATCAGGAAAACGCAAACCAAAACTACCTGTAAGATTTCATCTTATACCCATCGGAATGGCCAAGATCAGTAATGCAAATGGCAGCTTACGCTGGCGAGGACACGGAGCAAGGGGAGCGGTCATCCTTTACTGAAGCAAGTGTAAACTGTACAGCCACTATGGAAACCAGTGTGCCAGTTCATTAGAAAGAGGGAGCCCCATCTATATCAAGATCCAGCAATACACCCAGAGGACCCTTCATCCTAATACACAGACACTTGCTCAACCATGTTCATTGCTGCTCGATTCATAATAATTTGACATTGGAAACCACCGGGAGGACTGCCAATGGATGATTAAAGAGAACTGGTATGTTTACACAATGGAACACTACTCAGCCATTAAAAAGAAGTGAACCCGTGAAATTCACAGGTAAATGGATGGAGCTAGAAAAACAAGTCAGCCTCAGAGAGGTTACTCAGACCCAGAAAAACAAATATTTGCTTATAAGTGGTTGTATGCTGATTGATTTTGTGTGTCAACTTGACACAAGCTGGAGTTATCACAGCGAAAGGAGCCTCCCACGAGGAGATGCCTTTATGAGATCCAGCTGTAAGACGTTTTCTCAATTAGTGATCAAGGGAGGGAGGGTTCAGCCCATTGTGGGCGGTGCCATCACTGGGCTGACGGTCCTGGGTTCTATAAGAAAGCAAGCCGAGCAAACCAGGGGAAGCAAGTCAGGAAGGAACATCCCTCCATGGCCTCTGCATCAGCTCCTGCCTCAGGTTCCTGCCCTGTGTGAGTTCCTGTCCTGACAATGTGGAAGTGTAAGCTGAATAAACCCTTTCCTCTCCAAACTTGCTTCTTGGTCATGAAGCAGGAATACAAACCCTAAGCAGGTTGTGAGCTGTTAAGTCATAGATGAGCAAGCTAAAATCCATATAGCCAGAGAGTTTAGGTAGACAGTAAGGGACTAGAAAGGAGGGAGGGATCTCTCTAGGAACGGGAAATAGAATACATATTTCTGGGTGGGTGGGCAGGGGCAGGGGCAGGGCCTGGAATCAGAGGAGCAGACAGGGCGGGGGAGGCGGGGACAGTTGGTGGACGGAATATGGAGAGGGACAGCCAAAATGAAAGGCTATTTGCAGGGTCACGTGGAAACCTAATACAGCAGAAGCTTCCTAAAATATACACGTATACACAGGCAATCTAAATGAAACCACCAAATTACAGGGGAGACCGAGCCCCAGGTGAACAAGTGAAGTTCCCTTAGTGGGAATGTGTTACATCTGACGCAGTTTTGGGCCAAATAAGTCCCATAGGAATCCCCCAAACAACCTAGGTGGTTGCCAAGGCTATCAATTGCTCTCCACAGCCAGACGATACACAGAGACTGAGAGACCTTGGAACAATCAGCCTTAAAAGGGAATGACTTCATCAAATCTGTCCCAGGAACCCTGCCGAAGAGGAGGTGAAAGGGCATGAGGGCCAGAGGGCGTGAGAGGATTAAGGCCTTCTCGTCACAACAGGGCTGACACACGTATGAGCTCAGAGACACTGAGGCAGCAGGCACGGGGCTGCCCGGGGCTGCACCGGATGGGACCCTAGAGCTGAGAGGGGAAGTAGACACCAAAGGAGAGGCAGACACATGTCCCCATCGCTAACCCGGAAGCTAGTTCCAATTGATAAGCCTCTTGCAAATGAAAAATTGGTTTTCTCCAAGGCAGTCTCGCTGGGGGAACAAGCCACTCTTAAGGGCAGGCCCCGTGCCCAGAAGTAGATGGACAAACCCAATGGCATCTTTGGAGGTTCTTTGCCTCACAAAGTTACGCCAGGACTTTTTTGTTGTTATTGTTCTACTTTACAGGATCTTTGCGTATATGTCTTCTGGTTTGGGGTTTCTGTGAGATTCCTGTGTACGTGAACATGTGACTCTCTGTGTATACATGTGTTTCTCGTACTTCCTTTTTTTTTTTTTAATTTTTTTATTTTTTTTTATTTTTGTTGTTTTTTCCGAGACAGAGTTTCTTTGTATAGCCGTGGCTGTCCTGGAACTCACTCTGTAGACCAGGCTGGCCTTGAACTCAGAAATCTGCCTGCCTCTGCCTCCCAAGTGCTGGGATTACAGGCGTGTGCCACCACACCCGGCTCTCATACTTCCTCTTTGTCTCTGACTCGTTTGATTGTTTGTCATATTCCAATTGCTCATTTCCATTTAATTTCATTTTATGATTAGTCCTTAGATGCTTATCTGTTTTCTAATGAGATACAGGAAGGAGACGGACCCAGGTGGGAGGAGAGACAGGAGGAATTCGGAGGAGTAACATCAGGGAACCCTGTAATCAGAATATATTGTATAGAGAAATCTACTTTCACACAATATATAAAAATTCATGAAAAAAATTAAATTACCCAGTCTCAGGTGTTCTGTTTGCTGTGGCCTGAAACTGATCAAGATTCAGGAAAGGGGGCACGTTCCCGACTGTGATCAACTCTGTCCTTGAAAGGAGCTGTCTATCAAGCCTTCTGTAAACACCATAGACCCATCCTATCCTGCGGGTTGTCTACTGTCTGTAATACATGGCTTCAAGGCTGACGTGTTCTCACCTGGCTGGCAGGTTAAAGAAAGGAAGAGGGCATGGAAGGGTTTCACTGCCAACGGGGTCAAACCCCGGGGGGACTACTGCTCACATCCCTTTGGGAAGAACTAATTCCACCCACCACCACGGGCGCCAGGAGCAACGGACTCCCCTCTGGGCCAATAAGGTTGAATGTGCAGTCTGAGCCCTGAGTCTCCCAGCCATGGCCTCTGCCCTGGGTTATTATGAGGCCTGAGTAAGAGGAGACAGTAAGGCTTTGAACTGTGGAACCCACAATCACTGTTAGCCCTGGGTCAGCGTCCGGAAGCCAGTGGGAAGGGAAGAATTCTTTTCTTTTGCTTCCTTCTTCTCCACAGTGCAGGCTGCAGCTGTGGCTCCCACTCAGAGGCAAAATCCAGCATAGGAGGAGAGACAGCTCCGTGGATGAGAGCTGTCCTTATAGGCTGTTCTTTCAGAGGACCCTGCTTCCGTTCCCTGCACCACACAGCAGCTCACAACCATCCGTACCTCCAGTCTCAGGGTATCCCACACTGCCGCCTTCTCGCCCCTGTGGATGCTGCATGCATCTGGTACACAGCCACACACATAGGCAAAACCACCTATACACATGAAAAAAAGAAGTTGAAATAAATTTAAACAGAAGGAAGGGACATAGGCCTGCTCATATAGAAGCCACAGAGGCTGGAGAAAGAATTCTGGGATTACTGAGGCAAAGCATGCCCTTTAGTATTTAATCTGCTGCTGCCACAGCCACAGAAGATGGTAAGTCTTATGATGTGCCACATGCTTTGTTAATCTGGGGGGGTGGTGAGGTGGGGGAGTAGCCCAGGCTAGCCTTAAATTAATGAGTCTCTTGCCTCTTGATATTGGATCCCAGATATGAGCAACCACACCCATCTATATTGTTACGCTCTTCATAGATATTAGTAAAGTGTGTGTGTGTGTGTGTGTGTGTGTGTGTATACACGCATACATATGAATGTGTGCATGTGGTTTATTGTCCTCCACCTTTTCCCCTTGAGACAGGGTCTCTTATTGAACTAGAAGCTAACAAGCTTTCAGGATTGCCTTTCCCATGACTCACAGGTATGCACAGCTATGACCATTTTTTTCCTTAACAATTTATTAATATTTTGTGTATGAGTGTTTGCCTGCATGTATTTAATTGCACTACATGGGTACAGTACCTAGAGAGGCCAGGAGAGAGCGCTAGATCCCCTGGAATGGGAGTTTCCAATGGGTGCTGGGAACCTTGGTCCTCTGCAAGAGTGGTAAATGCTCTTGACCACTGAGCCCCCCATGCCTGACATTCTATGTAGCTGCTAAGATTTGAACTCTGGCCCTTGTGCTTCCAGAACAGACACTCTTTATTTACTTGTGTGTGTGTGTGTGTGTGTGTGTGTGTGTGTGTACTCATGACTCTGCATGCACATGCTTGTGGGTATACCTTCTCTGTGTGCACATGATCAGGGAGGGATTCAGAGTCCTTCCTTCCTCACTCCTTGACTTATCCCTTCGAGTCAGAGTCTGTCCTTGAACCTAGAGCGTGCATTTTTATTTCTTTCAGCTCTGCTGGAAGCCAGCAACCCCCAGCAATTCTCCTGGCCTCAGCACCCGCATCCTCGGGGTCCTGTGCGCGTGTGGGCCAGCTACATGAGTCAGGATCCAAAATCATGTCCTTGTGCTCGCCCAGCAAGCACCCCTCCCCACGGAGCTCTTTCTCCAGCCCAACATAACTGAGTTTTAAATCCCCAACGCACAGCAAGGAAAGGAGTATTAAATTATTTTTAAAGCCAGCACTTTTTGTTTTGATAAGAACTTGCTGTATAGCCCAGATTAGTCTTGAACTCATGATCCCCCTGTCTCAGCTCCCTGAACGCTAGGATTATAGACAGGTGACTCCAGGCTGAAATAATGACACCTCTCCTCTCCTCTCCTCTCCTCTCCTCTCCTCTCCTCTCCTCTCCTCTCTGCTCTTCTCCTCCCTCTTCCTCTCCCTCTTTCTCTCTGTCTGTCTCTTTCATATCTCTCTCTATATATCATATCTATATATCTATATATTGGGCCAAAGATGCTAGACAAATGATCTATCACCGAGCTATGCCTCCAGCCTTCAATGTGTGTGTGTGTGTGTGTGTGTGTGTGTGTGTGTGTGTGTGTTTAATAACAGCTTATTCTAGAACAGACTGAACTGGGACGGAAACCACAGCATTTTACGTTCCATAATAAACAAACGCTGTTTCACCGACTTGCGCTGTACATCTCCCTCTGTGTGCCTTGTATCTTGGCTCATGCTGTGCACTGTTTTTCTTCCTGAGGGCGGAAGTCTTTGCCTAATTCACTGACGCCAATGGTTCTAGGAAGGAGGGGTTATTCTCAGCCCTGTCCTATAGATCGGGAAGCAGAAGCAGCAAGAGGTGACCTCGCTTGCTGAGTTAAAGCAGAAAGCAGCCCAGTCAGAGTCTGCGGCCTAGTCTGCCGGCGGACACTCGCTGTGGTAGCTGGCTTAATGTTCCTCTCACACGTCCATGGCTCTTCCGCTTTAAGCTTCTTCAGGTCAGATCTCTGCGTTGTCATACCCGAGCGTCCTAAATTATTGAGTCAGTCGGAAGAGTCTGGACAGAGCTGATGAAGATTCTTGGCTTACCCAAACTTCAGTCGGGCTCCTGATGCCCATCCTGGGCCTCCCCTCCTGGGCCTGTCTGCACATTTCCCTGTAGATCCAGTTTCACAAGCACCCAAGCTAAGTCTGGTTGGCAAGAGCTCCCATCCTGGATATCTGATCACCCTTGATATCTTACCAGTCGCCCATCTTGCCTTCCCTCTCAGCTGATGTCTGACCATCCTGGTCTGCCTCCAGCAAGAAGCCTGTTAGATCAGTTTAAGCCCCAACTTCCCCTGATGTCTCTTTCCTCTTAGTCATGTTCTTCCCACTGACCCGGCCTGCTCCTTATCTATAAATTCCCTCTTGTTCTCACCGTATTTGCATCTGAGTCAAACCTCTTCCCCACTGCAGTTACACCACAGTGGTCCTTATCCATAGTGTTGGCCCCAAATGAAGTCCACCTCCCTGAGCTTCAGCAAGCACCACTGAATTTTATTTATTTATTTATTTATTTATTTATTTATTTATTTATTTATAACAAGATGCAGGAGGCAGGTCTCAGACTAGGCTTGGCCTACTGGAGCTTGGTGGAGACCTTCCAAAGGATACCTGGGTCTCTGTTCCCTCAGAAAATGCTGTAGTAAAGTAGCAGCCCTGTCTTTAGCCCAGCAGGTACAAAGATGTAGAAGTGTTGGGCAGAGTGGGGAGAGGACGGCCAGTTGAGGCACAGGACGGGGGGGGGGGTGATTGTTGTGCTTTATAAAAAGAGAAGGAAAGAAGGAGTATGTTTGGTCGACTGTGGTAAGGGGTGGGGGAAACGGGGTTCCTCAGTGGGCCCGTGCTGAGGCATCCCTTCCTCTGAGGGACCAGCCACAGGACGATGAATAGAATAGAGTTTATTCAAGGCATGGGGAGAGGGGAGTTGAGAGAAAGGCAGAGAGAGAGAGAGAGAGAGAGAGAGAGAGAGAGAGAGAGAAGGAGGAGGAGGAGGAGGAGGAGGAGGAGGAGGAGGAGGAGAAGGAGAAGAAGAAGAAGAAGAAGAAGAAGAAGAAGAAGAAGAAGAAGAAGAAGAAGAAGGAGAAGAAGAAGAAGAAGAAGAAGAAGAGGAGTAGATGCTGGCCATGAGCATGTGGAGAGAAAGGGGACACAGGAGCGACAGAGCTAGAGAAGGCAAGAGGGAGAGAGAGAGAGAGAGAGGAGGGGGCAAGCAGCCCCTTTTATAGTGAGTCAGGCACACCTGGCTGTTGCCAGGTAACTGTGGGTCAGAGCCTAGACGAAATGCCAACAATTGTCACTTTGACTGAATCTGGAATCACGCCTCTTGCCGGGTCTGTGAGGGCGTTTCCCGAAGCACTGACTGTGGGGAGGAGGATCCCCTCTCAGAACGGATGTTCCCTGCTGACAGTGGCTCAGGTGTGAAGACCCTGAGGGGCAGAGGTGCTGCTTTCTGCCTTTGCTCCTTGCTGGTGTGAGCAGTTGCTCTGCTGCCAGGCTTCTCTGACCTTCCCAGGTAGCCTGAAGACCAGGCTTTCCGCACTAGATCAAGTCTGCTAAGGCAGCCAGCTTCCCGGCCTGAAGGAGCTATAGTGTCCTCAACCTCTCCAGAGTGTCCATATCTGTGTTGTTTGACTGCCTAGCCTGTGCCATGTAACCAATCTATTAAGCCCTTCCAGAGAGCTCTCATACTGATGGGGAGCCAGGCATGAAGACACCATTTAGTCTCATGGGGAGCCAGGCATGAAGACACCATTTGGTCTCAATGGCCGGTCGGAGTATAAATGAGTATTAACCACGGAGACATGATGAGTGGTTTTAGAAGTGTAAAGAAGAAATTCCCCAGGGTCCTAAGGTTCACGCAGATGTTTCTAGAACTCAGCGGCACAGGAGGGGAAACTGTGATTAAGAATCTCCAACCTGTAACCCAGGACTGGGGCAAAAAGATTGAGGAAACACAACATCTGACGTCAGCGGGAGCTCTGCTGTTCCCAGGGCTGCACAGCAGGCTCTGTGCAGTGCAGGAAGCCAAGAGCATCTCAGAGGGCAGGCAGCTGTAAGGCCTCCTCTGGGAAGACACCCTTTGATCTCCCCAGCAGCCAGGGGTCTGGCTTCCTGTATCCCAGAATGCCTTCTCCAGGAGAGGTTGCTGAGGTCACCGAGTCTGACCCCACTGAACAGACGAGGCTCGAGGAATCCTGAGAGATCCAGTCAAGGTCACACAGGGAGCCAAGCTCAGATAAGTGAGGACCAGTATCCGGGCCACAGTGCTTGCTCGGTGGGACCACAACCCCCAATGCCGGTTCCTTCTGTTTTTGCTCTTTCTCGGCAGGAAGCCTGCGGGGGAAGGCTAGCTCTCTGCTGTGGAGGGGGTCCACTTCCTGCCAAAGCCGAGAGAGTGAGTTCAACGGCCACTGGATGGTCTGGGATCTGGACAGTACAAGAAGGAGACGAGGATCCTTCAAGTCACAAAGACTTCTTTATTCTCTGAGATTTTAAGTGGACCAAAGCCAATTCCCTAACATTCTTCCTTCTGATGTGGCCCTTGGCAAAAAAAAAAAAAAAAAAAAAAAAAAAAAATTACGCTGCATATACCGGGCTTGGTGCCAGTTTGCATCTTTCACAAACAAAATCTTTCCCGGGCGGCATTGTTTCTGGGTTTCCCAGATGAGGGAGTGGAAGTTCAGGAGGGTGAAGAAAGTCGCTCCAGGTCGCACAGCTAGAAGCTGAGCCCAACCTTGTCAGGTTGCAGAGCCTTGACAGAGCCGGCCTTTGGGTTACGTCAGGGCCATAGGGAACTGTGTTCCAGCAACCTGTGGCAACATTCACAAAACATGAGGCCGGCCATAAGCCATCAGCTCTGAGCATAGCGCTAGAGATGACAACGTGTAGAACTTACCGGGTCAGACTATGTGTGTGTCAGCCCTTCTCCTAAGCTTGGTGATAGGCATGGGCACGTGCATAACGGTCACAATTGCGCATGCGGGGTTGGTTGTTCAATATCTCTTTGTATATCGGCAGTGAGAGCAGAGGCGGAGGCAGTTGGGTGGTTGGTCAGACATCAGACATCGAGGCTCTCTCTTCATCAGACATGGAGGCTCTCTCTCCACCCATTGCCTGTGGTGGAAGCGTCACAGAGTTCATCTTCCAGCCTACACCTCATCCCACCCTTGAAATGAGAAACCAGAACTCAGAGACAAAGGTCAAAAGTAGACAAACACCATGGGACCCATGGGCTCCCTCCCACCTATCTGGGAGTCTGTGAGCAGCAAGGAGCTAAAGCGCCCCGCCCCCAACATGGTTTGAGCCGTAAGCAATTCACGAAATTGCAGGGAGAAATTCGGTGACTTGATATTTTCAGGAGCGGGCCTCCCTGTCACATTGATAACACTTCCTTCTGATCACAGTGTGAATGGACCAGTGTCTGCCTTTGTCTGTAGATGTGACCAGTGCTCAATGAAAAGGAGTTTCCTTTGTGTATCTTGGCAGGGGAACAATCTTTACTGAAGGTCTTGCTTCCCATTGGCCGTGATGAGGTCACATGCTTCTCCTGACGGGGAGGAATAGAATCACCGCTGTTGGCTCCAGCCAATCGTGACTGTGTCAGGTTGTAGCCTGCCCTCGAAGTGTTTAGTTTTCTGGGAACAGGACCAAAAGCCCATGCCTTTGCTAAGGAACTATCCTACACTGGGCAGATAACAAACAGCATGCTCGGAGAACTAGAAAAATAATTATCAAGTGGCCCAGCCAGCCTACAATGCCGAAGGAATTAAATCCGCATGTTACACAGATTTCTGCACTAATGTGTTTAGTACCACACTATTTACAACAGCCAAGATGGGAAATTAGCCAAGGCATCCATGGGTGGATAACTGCGTGTGCTGGCTAGTTTTATGTCGACTTGACCCGAGCTAGAATCATCTGAAAAGAGGAAACCCCAACTGAAAAAAAAAAAAAAAGCCTCCATAAGATCAAACTGCAGACAAGCCAGTAAGGCGTTTCCTTAATTAGTGATTGACGCGGGAGGGCTCTCAGATCCATGGGCCGGTGGTCCTGACTTCTGTAAGAAAGCAGGCTGAGAGAGCCCTGTGGAGCAAGCCAGTAAGCAGCATCCCTCCCCTGGCCTCTGTGCCAGCTCCCGTCCTGACTTCCTCCAATGATGAACAGTGATATGGAAGTAGAAGCTAAATGAACTGTTTTGCTATTGAAAGGATAAGGTTGTAAGCTAGGAATCCCCTGTGCCTGGGCATGTGGGAGGCACCTGGATCCCCAACGCCAGTGGGGGAGGGTGGGCGCGACAATGCGTGGAGGCCTCGTAAGCGGAAATGACTTAACTAGTTCTTCCGGCCTCTGTGAGAGGCTGGTAGGTCGTCAGAGAGCGCGAGTTCAGATGGCTTGAACTGATTGGCTTAGAAGCTTGTGGTAGGCGGGTTCTGTTATAAGTTTATAAAGGCCAAGGCAAGCCACTCCTCGCCGGGCTTGCTTCTTTACCCTGCTGGGGAAGCTGTGACCCCCCCAGAGCTCTGGAAATTAAAATCCTCTTGCAAAATTGCATCAGGTCTGTCTCTCGTGAGTGTTTTGGGGTGCCGGTTTCCGAGGCATGGGGTGCAGAAGTACCCCGTTTTTTCTTTCGGGTCTTACACTATCAGCTTGCTTTTGGTCATAAGGTTTCATCACAGCAATAAAAACCCTAACTAAAACATTAAGTAAAGAAAATAGGATATGTATCACAGGATATTACTCAGCCATAAGAAAAAAAAAAGAAAAGAAAGAAATCCTGTCCTCTGCATACCGTGGATGGAACTGACGGATGTTATGAGAAGTAAAATATATCAGACTCAGAAAGGCAAACACCATGTGTCTCCATCGATGTGCGAGAAGTAAAAAGTTGATTTCACGGAAGTCGAGACTAGAATATGATGACCAGGACTCACAAAAAAGTGTGGAGAGGGTCCAGGCAAGCAAACACTGTGATCTGGACGCTGGTTCTCACTTGTCCACGGGCTCCTAAGGTGACCTTGACGGAGGCCTGGCTCTCCCAGGATTCCACTGGCCTCATCTGCCCAATGGGGCCAAGCTCCATGACCTGGTAGTGGGTACAGTACAGCCGCGGGTACAGTGTGGCAGTGGCAGCGTGTCCCCAGGGCATCCTGGATTCATCTCAGGGACTGAGAGAAAGCTGCCCTCACTCACTCAGTTGACACAGATTGACAGGACAGCTCTTTGTGGTGGACCCTCAGTGATGACCGAAACCCAGCATGCAGCCGACCATGATGGGCCCGTCCAGCTGGGGAGACTTGGAAACAGCCACACGGGTGATGACAAACACGGTGAACTGAGACTGCAGTGCTGCCAGAGGACGGTTCAGAGGGTGTTACATGGATGCCTCAGCCAGAGAAGGGGTCGCATTGAAAGAATGAGAGCCCGAGTAGGAGCTCCGGTACCTGCTTAAGAGGCCATCTGCGGAGGCCAGCACCTATCATCCCGCCATTGAGGAAATGGAGATGGGGAGATGCCTGGATCCTGCTGCCCCCCCACACACACACACACAGTATGGCGGGAGATGGAGAGAGGACTTTGGATGGAGTGGATGTCATTTGACTCTCAACCTCAGCCATTTAATGGCTGTGTGACTTTTCAAAGCTACCTCACTTAACATCTCTGTGCCTTACATTCACTGGGAAATTGCTATTGTCCAGGACCAAACAGCAGACAATGCAGGCTGCCCAGTGGTCGGGCAAGAACAACAACAATAACAGTCCAAAAGAACCTCATGCAATCAACGACACAGTGTGCTGCTGGCTCTGCTCTGCCTCCACGTGGTGTGTGTGTGTGTGTGTGTGTGTGTGTGTGTCTCTGTGTATGTCTGTGTGTGTGTCTGTGTGTCTCTGTGTGTGTATCCGTGTGTGTATCTGTGTGTCTATGTCTGTGTGTGTCTTAGCTATTTTTCCATCTCGGTGATAACATACCCTAACAGAAAGCAACTTAATGGAGAAAAGATTTGTTCAGGCTTACAGTTCTGGGGAGATAAAGTCCTTTGTGGTGAAAGACATGAGAGTTGTGGGCACAGGAGCAGGATAGCCACACATTGCTTCCACATTCAGGAAGCAGAGTGTGAACAGGAAGTGGAACCAGGAAATGAAGCCCCAAAGCTTGCTCCCAGTGACCCACTTCCACCGGTGAGGCTCCATCTCCTAAAGGTTCTACAGTCTTCCCAGACAGACAACCAAGTGAGTTACTGGGAGACATTTGATATTCATCCCACAACAGTGTATATTGACAGAGGCAATGTGTATTCACAGAGAGGCCAACAAGACATCAAGGGTAATTCCTCAAGTGACACCTGAAGGCCTTCTCTACCTTCCTGCTGAGCCAAGGCCCCAGAGGACAACCTTATGGAGTTGTTTCTGTCCTTTACATGGAAGGACTCTGGGAGTCAACCTCTGGTGACCAGGCTGAGCCATGCTACGTGGCGTGGAGCTTGCTGTTGACACTAAGTTAAATGGCCAGGAAGCCCCAGGATCTGCCTGACACAGCTGCCCAAGCCCTGGGCAACAAGCATCCCCTACCACATCCGGCTTTTTACACCAGTGCTGGGGATCAAACTCATTACACCAGTGCTGGGGATCAAACTCAAGGTCCTCCTCATGCTTGCACAGAAAACACTTCGCCAACTGAGCCATCCCCCAGCCTCACTGCTCACTTCCAGCAGTGACTTCATCTTCTAATGCCCTAAATCTCTCCATCTGAAACACAGAGCCAATAGTAGAGGGCGCCTGGGATGGTTAACGAGCCTGGTGTGTGGGAAGCTGTTAGCACAGAGTCTGGCACACAGTGGGTCAACAAATGTTGGCAAAGGTTCTTAGTAGGGCTATTTTTATTCATTTGAAATTAATCTTGAAAACAAATGTGGGAATGTAGTCAGGTCAGAGATGCGCAAAGCCATTCTCGTTCATATCTTAATAGCAGGCGTTTGTCATAGCAATGTCGGCAAAGCCGTGACAGTTCAACACCCTCAACTCCCCCAGATTTCTGTCACGTTTATACTCCACCCACCCCTCCCCCCAAAGCACCACTCTTCCTATTTCTCTACCACTGGCATCGTGGCCATCGTGAAGATAAAGCCACGCCCAGCCCACAGCTTTCAGCTCTGGTGATATTTAACCAATCGCCAGCTGCAGAGTGTGAATGGTGGGCCCTAATTGATCCATCAGGTTCCGTTCAGATCAGGTTAGGAAAACAGGCCCGGTGGGAGGATTGGGTGTGCACAAAGCCCTTAGCACTGAGCCCAGGTGGACTGAGGAGCGGGTCAGCAAACACCAGCCTCTGCCTCTGTGCTGTGCGTCCCATGACCCCGCAGTGCTGAGTCTGGTGAGCTGGACAGAGTCAGGGTGAGTTTGTCTCCACTGTAACCACTGGGGCTTCCTCGGACTTCTGTCATTCTTGTCTCTGCTTTGAGGGTGGCCATGCCGGATGGATGCCGGATGTACGGGTCCGGCGATAACAGCTGGCACTAACTGAGCGACTACCAGGTTCACCTTCCAGATTTCGTCCTTGCCAATGAGGAGGCTCAGACCACCATTCTTAGTTTACAGCCGATATAATAGAAGCAACGAAAGTTAAACAGGGAGGGCTGGAAAGGTAGCTTGGTCAATAAAGTAGCTGGTCTTGCATAGATGAGGGCCTGGATTTGAATCTCAGAATCCACGCACACACAAAAACCACGCATATGTATAATCCAGGCCCTGGGGAGAGGCACACACAGATGAATCCTGGGAGCTCGCTGGTCAGCCAGCTTAGCACACATAGGACTCGGCAAGTTTCCAGGCCAGCGAGAAGCCTGGTGTCAACAATAAGGCAGACTGTACCCAACGAACCAGACCCAAATTGTCCGCTAGGATCTGCACACATACACACGTGCCCTCCTCCAGTCCCCTCCCCCCCCAACACATCCAAGATTCAACCACACATCCAAGATTCAATGGGGCTGAGGATACGGCACAGCAAGCCCTGGGTTTTGTTCTTGGCATCGTCCTTTAAAAAAATTAAAGTTAAATAACCTGTTTAGAGTTGCAGAGCAAACGAAAACACCAGCTGCTATCACGGAGACTTTTTTTCCCCCAAGTAGGGCTTCAGCTGGCAAATCAATGGAGGCGCAGCTACGTGTAGAAAACACAGCTGGGCGCGTGGCTCGGTGACAGAGAGCTTGTCTAGCATGTTCATGACCTTGGATTCTGTTGCCGCTCGTGGTGGGGGGGAGGGTGGATGGTGTGTGGGTGTGGGTGGATTAATGATCAGCTGCAAGAGGCCAGAGAGGGCAGGGAAGGTGTGAGCCAGGGTGTTTTGACTGGGGTGAGTGGGGGTGAAGGGACGCTGTAGGAAATGTGCACATCTTTATTTCTTCTGGGGATGGCGTGTCATGGTGCATGCGATGGTCAGAGGACAACTCTGGGGAGCTGGTTCTCTCCACTCACCGTGTGGTCTTTAGGGATTGAACTCAGGTCACCAGTCTCTGAGGCATCTTGACAGCTGGGTTACAGGGAATTTAGAAGACAAGATGAAGATGTCACGAGGAGGAGGCAGCTGACTGGGATCAGTTCCTTCACTCCATAGGTGACTGTTACAGCGCCTCTGCATGCCCGTGACAGGCGTGTTCCTGGCCTCCCAGAACCGCTGTGCAGCCAGGGGAAGACATCACTGTGAGCTGCTTTGGTCTGACAACAGAAAATCAGAGAGTCCAGGGGACTTCAGAGTTTGGTGGAGAGCCAGCTCAGACTGGCTTCCCCCTTTAAAGCATTCAGATAGGTGTGGGGGGAGGAAGGGGCTTCCATGAGTTTGCGAGGAAAGCCCTTCTTACCAGAGAAGAGCTGTGATGAAGATTGCAGGCGCAGGAGCTTCGTTGGGGAGGAACTGGGGATGCCAAACGACTGTACTGGAGGGGGTGAAGGAGTAGAACCAGGAGCCACCCGACCAAGCCGCTCTCGGACCCAGACAAGCTGAACGAGACGGACAGCCGACTGAGCTTTCAGCAGAGGAGCGGCAGGCTTGACCTGCATCTCGGAAGGGTCACTGAAGCTGGTATGTCGGACACAGAGGGGGCAAAGTCGGTGGCAAGGGGTCCGTGTGGCCATCCTGGGCAGAGATGGCAGAGTCACCCTTGGTGATTCAGAGTGGCTGGATCCAGGAAATACCTGCAGCACACTGTTAACGTCCTCAGCTTCCTGTGTGTGCAGTGCAGGAGGAGATGTCAGGGGCAGCCAGATCCTGGGGTGGGCTGGTGCTCCTGGGCAGATTCTTTTCTGGTCCTGTGCGTTTGGCATTGTATCTGTATGGGTGTGTCTCTCCTTAGTTTGGGGACTCTTTTTTTTCTGTGATCCTCTCGAAGTTCTATCTGTGCCATTGACTCCGGATTCCTTTTTATCTATGCCTGTGATTCACACTGTTGGTCTCGTCACGGTCTCCTCAGGCTCCTGCATACTCCCTTGGTGTTTAAAGTTGTTTCTATTCTTTGCTTGTGCGATCCAATTCTTCTACTTTATCGTCAAGTCCTGATGTTATGTCTTCTACATGATCCATTCACCATCGGTAAGGCTGAGCTGTCTAATTGGGTTATTGACGTTTTGTTGTTTTTTGTTTTTTATTACGTCATGACTTTAGTTTGGGTTTTCTTTGACGTTTCTACCTCTTTACTGAATTCCGTTTTAAGATCCCAAACTGCCTTTGCCATTTGATCCACCTGGATTATTTTTGCTTTCTTGGACTTGACTCAGGAACTTATTCCTGTCCACTTTAAACTCAGTGAGCTGTTTGTTGTCTTTACGCTCCTTGAATTATTTGATCATTTGATTAGTTGTTCTTTTAAATTCCGCATCCCGCGGTGGTCTGTCTAGGTACTTCCCATTGGAGGGCGTTCCCACAGGACTGCTGTGCTGGGGATGGGGGTGCGGGAGTGGAGCACACTGTTCTGACCTTCCCTGGCATTTGTGGGTTTGTGGTGTGACTTGAGTGTGGATGTCTTTTGTTGGTTGTGCATCTGCTGTGAGATTCTGGGTTTCCTCTCTGAGCAGAAGTTTGGTTTTACTTTTGTTGTTTCTCAAGCTTGCTTGATTCTAGGTCAAGTATGAGGACCTGGCGGGTCTATCCTTCAGATGCTTAGTGCTGATGAGCTGGAGGAATAGGGCTGTTTCCAATCCAGTGGTAACTATGGAAGGATACAGGGGCTGCAAAGATGGCTCAGCAGTTAATAGCACTGGCTGCTCTTCCACAAGACCTGGGTTCAAGTCCCAGCATTCACAGGACAGCTCATAGCTATCTGTAACTCTAGTCCTAGGACATCTGACACCTTCTTTACCTCCACAGGTACCAGGCATGTGTGTGTGTGTGTGTGTGTGTGTGTGTGTGTGTGTATACAGAAAATGTATAAATGAAAGGCTCGTGCACATAAAATAAAAATAAATTTTAATTTAAAAATATGGTGCTGGAGAGATGGCTCATTGGGGGAAAAAAGCACTGGCTGCTCTTCCAGAGGACCCAGGTTCAATTCCCAGCACCCACATGGCGGCTCACAACTGACTGTAACTACAGAGTTCAAAACCTTCACACAGCATACATACATACATACATACATACATACAGAAAAAACACCAATGCACATAAAACAATTTTAAAAAAGAAAAACTGGTTATGATGGTGCACACCTTTAATCCCAGCATTCAAAAGACAAAAGCAGGCAGATCTCTGTGAGTTTGAGCCCAGCCAAGGACAGCCAGGGCTACACAGAGAAATGCTCTCTTAAAACTAAAGCCAAAAGAAGCAAAACAACAACAAAAAGAAGGAGGAGGAGGAGGAGGAGGAGGAGGAGGAGGAGGAGGAGGAGGAGGAGGAGAAGGAGAAGAAGAAGAAGGAAGAGGAGGAGGAGGAAGAGGAGGAGGAGGAGGAGGAGAAGGAGAAGGAGAAGAAGAAGAAGAAGAAGAAGAAGAAGAAGAAGAAGAAGAAGAAGAAGAAGAAGAAGAAGAAGAAAGCAAGCATGCAAACGAGACAATTGGCTGGGTCTGCTTGCACTCACGTGCAAGCCGCAATGCCCTAGCTATGCTTTAGAGCATGAATATGCTAGGCCAGGCGCTTGGGCACTCACCAAACTAGGCCATCGCGCAGTCGAGGCTAGACCTGGGAACTGGAGACAGACTGGGTGGACAAGGGTTCCAGGGAACTCAGGAGGTTGGACCAGGATACCGGATGAGTGGCTAGGGCTGGCTAGGACAAGGCAGGCAGGAGAGGAAGCAGGGATCCACCAGTCTGGCCTGGCACACGGGACGTGTGCCTGGGGCTAGGCGTAGAGGTTGAGGACGGCTGGGGCTTGCGAACCGGGGAGATGAAGTCGACACTGTCTGTAAAGAAAACAGGGTCCAAAGGCAAGTTTGTAGAAAGCTAACCAGGAAGGACTGGCAGGTGTGTGGCGTTTAAGGTGATTTTCAAATGCCCAGGTAGAGAGGTCAGATATCACATGGGTGTTCTGGGGAGGGCCACAGAGGGAAGGCCAGGGCTGGAGACGTCAAAGCACAGATGGTTTCGGAAGACCATGTAGGGGGCTGGTGAGATGGGTTTACAGGTAAAGGCACTTGCTGTCAAGCGCCATGACCTGAGGCCCATCCTTGGAATCTACATGGTGGAAGGAAAGAAAAAAAAAATCCCACAAAGTATCCTCTGACCTCCCAATAAATAACTGCAGTAAAGTTTGTTTTAAAAAGAAAGGTATGTAAAAGAGGATTTAGGAGCCAGCACATAGGAGAAATATGGCTGCTGGGTTTTAAGTATAGCCTTCTGGGGCTATGGTATTGCTTCTTCAGAGGCTGAGGACCCAGGAGATGGAGCAGCCATTGGGGGAAGGGTGATGGTGTGTATGCGTTGGACGTGGTGGCTTTGAGGCAGAGAGTGGGCTGGACACCTGTCAGAGACAAGAGTGGGGATAGCTGATGGGCCAGGGACTTATGGAGAAGAAATAAAAATCGATGCCAAACTGAGCATTTTACCAAGTCCCAGAGCCGGGGCAAGCAGCCATGGGCGCTGGTGTGCCAGGGCACACCACTGAGACCCTCAGCAGTGTGTACTGTGGAGGAAACGCATCAGAGAAGAACTGGAAAGGCTGACCCTGCCTGCCCCGCCCAGGCTGGGCACCACCTGCTTCTCCAGGGTTCCTGTACCAGCTGCTTTGGAGACACCCGGGAAGAGATCAGATGGAATGGAGATAAACAATATAGAAAAAAAAAAGACAGAATGGAGATAGATCTGAGAATCAGAGTGGGAAGTCAGAAGGTAACCCCTTCACAACCTATGCCCCAGCCCACTGCCTCCAGGAGAAAACAGTTCTATTTGAGAGTTTGTCTGTCTGTCTGTCTGTCTGTCTGTCTGTCTGTCTGTCTAGTAGCACTGGGGATTTCAGTCAGGGCCTTATACACCCTAACAAGTGCTCTTACCAGTGAGCCTCATGCCCAGCTCGCCTTACTTTTATTTGTTTGTTTGTTTAAAGTTTTGGGTGCCCAGATTGACTTTGGACTTACTCCACAGCCCAGGCAGGCTTTGAATTTGGGATTAATCTGTCTCGGCCTCTTGAGTAGCCGATCCCTCTGCTTATCCACACAGCTGATGTATGTCCAGAAATTTTTATTCATAAGGGGGAAAAAGGAAAACTCAAAACACAGAAAAGTAGGTAATAAGTACAATTTCTGTTTCTGCTGACATGGCATGTTACAGACCCTGAATAACATAGATGGAAATATATTTTGTCTGTGTTTGTGTGTATGCATATATGTGTATGTATCTGTGTATGTGTGTGCATGTATGTATGTGTATGTGTGTGTATGTGTGTGTGTGTGTGTATGCATGTGGAGGAGTATGTATGCATGCGTATTACAGTCATCATTTTACATCTAAGTCAAAGGAGACAAAAAATATAAATATGTGAAGATATAGTATGCCAGAAGCTAATACTGAATAGAGAATAATCCCCCAGGAAACAGATGAGGAATATGACGTGAAGTGTTCTCTCTAGATAAGATGTCACAGTAGTCCTCACTGAAAGATAGTGACTTTAAAAGATAGAGATAGCAGGTAAAGACATTTGTTGACAAGCCCAACAACCTACTTCAATCCCCGGGATTCTTGTGGTAGAAGAAGAAAACTGACTCCCAGGAGCTGTGTCTCTGACCTTCATACATGCAGCAGAGCTCACATGTGTGTGCGTCTGCACACATGCAGACACACACGCAAGTTTAAAGAATAGTGACATCTAAGGAAAGTTTCATAAGGGACGAAGCGTAATCACGTGAGTGTCTGAGTAAAGAATGAATCAAACAGAAGAGATGTGTAGTGAGGGTGTGTGGAGTGAGCAAGGGGCGGAGAGGCTGGTGTGATGGCGGCCAGAGGACAGGAGGGAGGAGTGGGGTTAGTCCCAGGGCTCGGGGCTGGGAGAGAGGCGGGGTGCCGGGCAGAGGCAGGGGGATCTCTGTGAGTTTAAGGCCAGCCAGGGTTACACAGTGAGATCCAGTCTCAACATAAGGAGGAGGAAGAGAAGGAGGGGGGAGGAAGAGAGCAGAGCAGGGATTGAGACAGGGTTCTAGACGGACAGTGTTTTCTTGCAGGAGTTCAAAGGTCGCACTGGTTCCAGCATCTTCCTCCGCCATGGTTTCTGTGGGGCCATCAGCCTCCCATTCCATCCGAGACCCTCTGAGATGTGACTTCTTCTGTCCTGACTGCTCCTAACCTCTCCTCTTTGCCTTGGCTTCCAGAACTCTTACTATCATGTGCCCAAATATAGCTTCCTCTGATTCCTCTTCATTATGCATCTTAAGATTTGATGTCTTTTTTAGGTTTGGAAGATGTCAATCGACAATAACTCCTTCAGACATCACGTGGCTTTCCTCAGAGGCTCCAGCTACACATCGGGCAGACATCCCCCGTGCTCCAGGCATCTCCTACGGTGCTCTGTTTTCTACTTTTCAGTGTCTCCCTCCTTCAGTCTGAACATTTTCTTCTGGCCTATGCCCAGTCTGCTAATTCTTTCTCTCCCTGCATCCAATCTGCCATCCGATCCACTTACTGAGTTCTTAATTTCGCCTGCCATTCTTTTTTTTTTTTAAAGATTTATTTATTATTATATTTAAGTACACTGTAGCTGTCTTCAGGCACTCCAGAAGATGGAGTCAGATCTTGTTAACAGATGGTTGTGAGCTACCATGTGGTTGCTGGGATTTGAACTCAGGACCTTCGGAAGAACAGTCAGTGCTCTTACCTGCTGAGCCGTCTCTCCAGCCCTCGCCTGCCATTCTTGCCAGCTCTGGCATTCACTTCTACAACCGTCATCGTTTCTGTCTCTCGTCTGAGATGCCCCATCTTTTTGTTGAAGTCATCAGCCTTGTTAATCACTATTTATTTTTAAAGTCTGATAATAGGGCTGGAGGGATGGCTCAGTGGGCAGACACACACCTGGAAACCCGGGTTCAATCCCCGAAATCCATCTAAAGGCCAGGGGAGGGGGAAGAAAACTGACTGCAAAAATTGTCCTCTGGGGGCTGGAGGGACGGCTCAGTGGTTAAGAGCCCTGGCTGCTCTTCCAGAGGACCAAGTTCCATGCCTAGCTTTCGCATGGGCCGCTCACAATTCTAGTTCCAGGGCCTCTGATACCCTCTCCTGGTCTCCAAGGATACCAGGCATATAAGTGATGTTCAGACACGCACGCATACAGGCAAAACACTCAGATCCAAAAAAAAATTTTTTAATTTTTAAATATTGTCTACTGACCTCCACACACTTGCTGTGTGGTACACACCCGCTCCTCCACCACCACCACCACAAATCCCCACTGCACAATAATTTTAAATTAAAAAATAAACAATAAATGCCTAATAAGGGTCACAGTTTCCCGTGGGGATTTTTTTTTTTCTCTCCTGGGGGTTTAGTCAATGTATGCATCTTTGCATGAGTGTGAGTCACGAGTCTCATCACAGCAACAGCCCCTGAGAGCGACTTAAAAGAAAAGATTTATTCTGTCTCCGGGTTTTAGAGTTTCAGCCCACGGCTGTTTCCACCATCGCTGTGGGCCCACAGCAGCAAGGCCTGATTCAGCGAGGCTGACACAGCAGCAGGAGGTGACCAGGGGTGATGAGAGCAAGGTCAAAGGTCGCTCACCTTGTGGCCAGGCAGCGCTTCTGCTCAGACAGGATTCTCTTACCTTTTGACCTACTGACTTTTATGCATGGGCTTGCCCAGTTTAGGATAGCCTTCCCTCCTTGGTCACTCTTCTTGCTAAGAGCCCTATTAGACACCCCCAGAAGTGTGTGTGTCCCTAATCCGCCAGGCACTTCTCAGCACAGTCAGGTTGTTGACCAAGATGAGGCACCACCAAGCTGGGGAGAGGCCTCCATCAGGAAACTGCCCTGTCACACATGGAAGGACCTGGGTCTGCATCCCCAGAACCCATTTCAAAAGGGTCACACGCCTATCATCTCAGCAGCGAGGAGGCAGGGACAGCAAGACCTCTGGGGCAAGACCTCTGGGATCTTGGCTGAGCAAAAGATCTCATCTCAAAAAATAAGGTAGAGAGAACCTGAGGAAGACATCCAATATCAACTTCTGGCTTCCATACACATGGATACAAACATGCACAATCTCTCTCTCTCTCTCTCTCTCTCTCTCTCTCTCTCACACACACACACACACACACACACACACAGAGAGAGAGACATGCACGCACACAATTAACCATTACAAAGTACTTAGTGGGTTTTTTTTTTCATTAAAACTGGTCATCATGTATGAAAAAAATGTAGAGATATTTCGATGTTCCACCTCCCCTGCTGCTTCTCAGGGGAGGATGTGCATCGCTTCACGTGGGCCGTGGAGGCGGCCAGCTCACCTTAATGAACCCCACAGACCTAGAGCCGCCTCTCGGCCTACGGCTCAATGACTAATCCATCTGAGTCACTCACGACCATCCACCGCGAAAAGTGCTATGACGGAGGTCAGCGTGGTGATGTCAAAGCTGGGGCTGTGGAATGGGCCTGAGAGCTGTTCCTGTCTGAGCTAGGACACTGCAGGAGGAAGACCTCTTTCAGAGCGACCCCTGCCCCCCCCCCAGTGGAGGATCCTGAAAGAGCAGCCACTGGAAGACACAGATCATTCCAGCCAGCCAGCCAGCCAGCGATGCAAGCGGCCTGCAGCAGAAATGAGCTTGTTATCTCTGTGGAATATAAAGAAGGCAGGATGGTGTAAGGTAGAGCAAGGCTGGCCGCTACAGCCTTGGCAAGGAGTGTCGATTTCATTTCATAGGCAGTGGGAAATCATTAAAGAATTCTGTCCAAGGGGGTGATGTAATCTGGTTGGTGTGTTTGAAAAATGACTCTGGTAGAAAGACCAGAAAGGCTGCCTGGAGCCCTCCTGGTGAGAGAGGGCTGACTGGACTAGGAGACCGGGCAAATGGAGACAAATAGAATCTGGGATGTATTGCAGAAGACAGAATTTACAAGGCCCAAAGCAGAGACGCCATGTCTGGTGCTTAGATTTGGGGTTGGTGAGGAGGGAAAAAAAAAGTGCTTGAGCAATTGAGTGGACTGTCCTAGTCAGGGTTTCTATTCCTGCACAAACATCATGACCAAGAAGCAAGTTGGGGAGGAAAGGGTTTATTCAGCTTACACTTCCACACTGCTGTTCATCACCAAAGGAAGTCAGGACTGGAACTCAAGCAGGCTAGGAAGTAGGAGCTGATGCGGAGGCCATGGAGGGATGTTACTTACTGGCTTGCTTCCCCTGGCTTGCTCGGCTTGCTTTTCTTATAGAACCCAGGACAAACAGCCCAGGGATTGTACCACCCACAAGAGGCCCTCCTGCCTTGATCCCTAATTGAGAAAATGCCCTACAGCTGGATCTCATGGAGGCACTTCCCCAATTGAAGCTCCTTTCTCTGCGATAACTCCAGCCTGTGTCAAGTTGACACACAAAACAAGCCAGTACATGGATAGTAGAGCCATATGCCAAGATGGAGGGATAGGGGAGGGATAGGTTCAAGGGAGAGAAGCCAAGAATTCCACGAAGAGGCCATTTACGTGTTACACGGGTAGCATTAATTTTGTGTCAATTTTAGGTCATTTTGACCTAAGCAAAAAAACGAGAGCTTGTTGGCAGACTCTGTTGAGAATTAGAAGCTCATGAGTAAGTTGAAGCAGGTGCTGTAACTATGGTAGATACACAGACTCAGGGCTCTTGTCACCAGGGATATTAGTGCTGTAATCAAACACAGCTACCAAGGCAACTTACTGTTGCTGTCATCATCACCACCACCACCACCACCACCACCACCACCACCACCACCATCATCATCATCATCATCATGGGTTGGTTTTTTTATTATTATTTTCTATATTCTTTGTTTCCATTCCCTTTCCCAGTTCCCCCTTCCCCCTAAGTCCCATAAGCCCTCTTCTCTCCGCCAGTTCCACAATCAATCCCCTCCCACTTCTCTGTCCTGGTAATCCCCTACAATGCTGCATCAGGCCTTTCCAGGATCAGGCCCCTTCTCCTTCCTTCCTTCTTGGGAATGATTTGATATGTTAATTGTGTCTTGGGTATTCAGAGCTTCTGGGCTAATATCCACTTATCAGTGACTGCATTCCATGTGTGTTCTTTTGTGGATGAGTTACCTCACTTAGGATGATATTTTCCAGTTCCAACCATTTGCCTAAAAATTTCATGAATTCATTGTTTTTAATTGCTAAGTAGTATTCCATTGTGTAAATATACCACATTTTCTGTATCCATTCCTCCATTGAGGGACATCTGGGTTCTTTCCAGCTTCTGGCTGTTATAAATAAGGCTGATATGAACATAGTGGAGCATGTGTCTTTATTGCATGCCGGGGAATCCTCTGGGTATATGCCCAGGAGTGGTATAGCAGGGTCCACCAGAAGTATCACGCCCAGTTTTCTGAGGAACCACCAGACTGATTTCCAGAGTGGTTGTACCATCTTGCAATCCCACCAGCAGTGAAGGAGTGTTCCTCTTTCTCCACATCCTCGCCAATACCTGCTGTCTCCTGAGTTTTTAATCTTAGCCATTCTGATTGGTGTAAGGTGAAATCTCAGGATTGTTTTGATTTGCATTTCCCTGATGACTAATAATGTCGAACATTTCTTAAGGTGCTTCTCAGCCACCCGAAGTTCTTCAGGTGAAAATTCTTTGTTTAGCTCTGTACCCCATTTTTTAATAGGGTTATTTGGTTCTCTGGGGTCTAACTTCTTGAGTTCTTTGTATATATCGGATATTAGCCCTCTATTGGATGTGGGGTTGGTGAAGATCTTTTCCCAATTTGTTGGTTGCCATTTTGTCCTTTTGACAGTGTCCTTTGCCTTACAGAAATTTTGTAATTTTATGAGGTCCCATTTGTCAATTCTTGATCTTAGAGCATAAGCTATTGGTGTTCTGTTCAGGAACTTTCCCCCTGTGCCCATGAAAAATACGGAACGCTTCACGGACTTGCATGTCATCCTTGTGCAGGGGCCATGCTAATCTTCTCTGTATCGCTCCAATTTTAGTATACGTGCTGCCGAAGCGAGCACATCATCATGGTTTTTTTTTGAGACAGAGTTTCTCTGTGCAGCCCTGGCTGTCCTGGAATTCGCTCTGTGGACCAGGCTGGCCTGACTCGGAGATCTGCCCGCCTCTGCCTCCTGAGTGAGGATCAAAGAAAGGTGTGCGCCACCCGCTCTTCCATGCTTTCACACAGTGTGACCATTTGTCTTAGTTTGAGTTTCACTGCTGTGAACAGACACCATGACCGCCGCCGCAGCTCTTATAAAGAAAAGCATCTCATCGAGACTGGCTCACAGTGTCGGAGCTCTAGTCCACTATCATCAGCATGGCAGCGTGCAGGCAGACATGGTGCTGGAGAAGGAGTTCTACATCTCGATTCGTAGGTAGGGGAAGGAGACTGTGTGCCACACCGGGTGTAGCTTGAGACCTCAAAGCCCGTCCCCATGGTGACATACTTCTTCCAAAAAGGCCACACCTACCACAACAAAGCCACACCTCCTAATAGTGCCACTCCCCATGGACCAAGCACTCAAATCCGAGTCTATGGGGGCCATACCTATCAGACCACCACACCATCTGCCTCATAACCCTGCTGCTTGGTTTTTCCTGCCATGGACTGAACCCTCAAACCACAAGCCAGAGTAACCCTTTCTTTCCCGTGTTGCTTTGTCAGGTATTTTGTTACCTGGGTAAGAATGTAACCCCAACCAAGGGCAAGATAAATGGATACTGTGAGCTACATAACCCTTTTCTCTTCCTAAGTTTCTCATCTTAGGGGGTGGCTAACACCTCAGGTGATATTAACTTATGCCTCTGGGAACAGGCTGGACACACCCTAAGCTTCAGACCTCAGTCTCGCTGGACTCCCAATGTGGAGAAGCAGAGCGTGGGTCAGCCTCAGAACTGGATGGTGAGTTTGTGGATCTGATCTGAGACTCCGAGGTTTGACAGACACCTACCTGACTTAGGCATGTTCTTTGTCTTCTCTGAGACTCAGTGTAAACTAGGTTAAAAATATCAATTGGGTGGATTTCGAAAATTAAATATGATCTTAGGCCAGGCATGGCCACACATGCCTTTACTCCCAGTAGTTGGGAGTCAGGGTCAAGCGGGTTCAAGGCCAGTCTGGTCTCCAGAGTGAGTACCTGGCCAAACAGGTCTGAATACTGTATGATATCCTGTCTAAAACATGCGCGCGCGCGCGCACACACACACACACACACACACACACACACACACACGCACACACACATATCACTTCAACCAACAAATACCCTGATGCTGTGTTGGTAAAGGAGGATATGACAGAGCTAGAAACAACCCAACGAGCTGATCTGCAGGAGCAAGCAGGGAGGGGAAGCCAGGTGGACCCTGGCAGCAGGGAGGAAGGGCCAGCTCATACAAGGGGACAGGAATGCCTAGGGCTCTCTGCCAAGTCCACCTCAAAGCTGGCCTTGGCCCAAGCCTGCCTGATGAGGGCCCTCCCAGACTCCCCACCCGTAGTCAGGACAGGTCCCAGCTCGTACCCCACTCTTCTGCCTGCAGCTGGGCTTTGCTGTAGCCCCACACATTCCTTTAGAATTGATAAGATTCTGAAAGCCACACCCTCTGCCCACTACTGTCTTGGAGCTACATGGGGGTGAGGCTCTCAAGCTTCCCCTCCCCCCTGCAGGCCAGCTGCTGGCAGCTACCTGCTCCATGTACATACATGCAAGTCTTTCCTCCTAGGCTTAAAGAACCCCCAGAGGGCCCCACCCCTCTCCTGCTGACCCTGCCCCAGCTCTTCTGTGGGGCTCTCCTCCTCCAGCCCCACCACGCACCCATCGGCCTCATTCTTTCCTGTCCCTTGGGTGCTGCCTAGTCTTTGTGTTGAGTTGACACAAGCTGAGGTCACCCGGGAAGGAGTCGTCATTGAGAAAACGCCTCCTTACAACTGGCCTGTAGGCAAGTCTGTGGGACATTTTCCTGATCGGTGATCAACGTGGGAAGTCCAAGCTCACAGTGGCAGGTGCCACCTGTGGACAGGCAGTCGTGGGGTGTGTAAGAAAGCAGACTATGCAAGTCACACAGAGCAAGCCACTGAGCACCGCTCCTCCGCGACTTCTGTTTTGGTTCCTGCCGCTGGATTCCTGCCCCTGCTCTCCTGGATGACCGATTACAAGCGATAAACTGAAATAAACACTTTTCTCCCCAAGTAGCTTTTTACGGTCATGGTGTTTATACAACAATAGTAACTGTAACTAAGACGTCACGAAGTCCACAAGTTAAAAGAACTTGCAGGTATATGCAGTATTGGGAAGACCGCGGCTTGAGAGGGGAGCGATCGTGCCCCAAACCCTCAGACACCCGTCATTTTATTGTGGCTCGTGGATACCAGGCACCCAGGGTCCCTGAAGGAAACCCGCAATGGTTTTTAATGAGTGTCAATGGCGGTCCGGATAACCAGACTCCCAAGGCCTCTTCTCCCACAGCCCAGACCTCTTCCCATCGGCGCCATCTTCATGTCACCTTCACGCACACCAAGATGCCCAATCCTGGGTACAGAACAGCCCGTGTTACGGGGGTCCCAGAGGACACGCCTGGCCTTCTGGAGCCCGCAGAGGACTTTGATTTATTACTGTGACCCGGAGCAAGCAGCCGAAACCTCCACAGTTCCCTCTCCTCACTCGGCGGTCACCCAAGAGAGATGGTAGACCAATAACCTAAGTGAGATTTGCTGAAAGAAGGTTCTGGCAGAGCTGAGCAGGAGGTGAGCAGGGCAGCAGCTGTCTGTGAACAGTCGTCGTCGCTGTCATCATCAACGGAAGCAAGAGAACAGAAGCCTAGAACCATTGAGGGCCAGGACGGAGGCAAGGAGCTGCAGCCACACCCTCCCTCCCCCACTCTGCGGAGCCCTCAGAGGGTGCTACTTCTCACCTGCTGGCCCCTCTCCCCACGAGGCCCACACAGAGTTCCAGCCAGCCCTTCACCGCTGCCGAGCTGGTGAGTCAAGTTGCTCTCTGAGGAGAGTGACTCAAAGCCCCTCAGGCATGGCGATGCCACCAGAAAGCCATTTCTCTCTCTGTGCTCCCTTCAGGAGCCAAGTGAGGGCCCCTTGGGCCTGCCTTGCTCCAAGCCTAAGGGAGAGGCAGAGAGACCCCAGTTAGAAAAATGGCTTCCCTGTCCCTCTGTCAGAGCCGGGATGTAGCAGTGTTGGGGGAACAGCGGGGAAGATGGACAAAGGGAGCAGACAGCCCCTCCCCCTGCTCTGACTTAGTCTTAGGTAACTTGTTCTGGGGCAGGAGTGGCCTCAGGGTCTGTGGACCTAGAGATGAGGAGGGAGGCCGGACTTCCTGCTGCGAGGGACCGGCCACCCCTAGAGTATCACACTGAGCATGGCACGTGCCGATTCTTTGGCGAAATCCCCACTGGGTCCCCCAGGCAGAACATCTACAGATGGCAGCCCATCAGAATCCGACCTTTAGAACCTAATGGTCCCTCACCCCAAGCCTCTCCCCTAGTGTGGGTCCTCACAGTCCTGCAGACCAGCAGTAATTAACTGTTTAGCCCACAGGGAGTCTGTGTAGACACAGAAATCTCAAACCTAGTCAGGCTTGGAACAAGCACTGTCTCACCTCCATAGCAGAAGCCAGGGCCTCTTGCATGGCCAGTGAGGGGGCAGAGGCGGATGGGCTTACATTCTTACATTCTTTCTGTTCTCTCTCTCTCTCTCTCTCTCTCTCTCTCTCTCTCTCTCTCTCTCTCTCTCTCTCTCTGTGTGTGTGTGTGTGTGTGTGTGTGAGAGAGAGAGAGAGAGAGAGAGAGAGAGAGAGAGATCTGAAAGTGAATCTTGTCCACTGCTGCCCTCCACTGGCCAGAGGCAGAACTGCTTCAGTCTCTTGGGAATCTGACTTCCAGGCATGGCTCAGCACAAGCAACCCTAAGACACCTGATACTCTAAAGTTAAATCCTTAATAAACAAAGAGCTCTTAAAAAGCAATAGGATGGAATGCCTTCACACATGCTTTTAATCTCAGCACTTGAGAGGCAGAGGCAGGAGAATCTCTGTGAATTCCAGGCCAGCCAGGCCTACACAAATAAATCCAGAAAAAAAAAAAAAAAAAGAAGCAGACAATAGTCATAGTTAATTGACCTGGGCTTACATTCTTCCAGTCCCCCCCCCCCATCTCATGCACTCGCTCTCGCTCTCTCACTCTTGCTCCCACTCTCTCACTCTTTCTTACCCCCTCCCCACTGTGTGTGTGTGTGTGTGTGTGTGTGTACAGCACATGTGCACACATGTGTTCAGGTCTGGGTCCAACTCAGCACTTGAGAGGCAGAGGCAGTACAATCTCTGGCATACATCTCCACACATCATGTACACATACAATAATAAGTAAGTAAATGCTGAATTGACTCGGGCCGGAGAGATAGCACAGCAGTAGGGAGCATGGATTCCCTTGCAGAGAACCTGAGTTTAATTCCCAGCATCTTCTTGAGTTTGCTTACAAATGCAGACAATGCCAGCTTCAGGGGATCCAGCGCCCTCTGCTGGCCTCTGCTGGAACTGCACTCACATGCACATACACAGAGACACATGCATACATGGATAATATGGATAATTAAAATAGAAATATTTCAAAAAAAAAGCAAAAAGACTCAGTGGACCAGGGAAAGGGTACATGAAGTTGGGAGGGAGGAATGACAGGGCAGGTAAGGGAGGAGTTGGGGTGGTGGGGTTGATAGGTAAGGGAGGAGTTGGGGTGGTGGGGTTGATATGAACCAAATACATTGTATGCATATTATAAAATTCTCAGTGAAAAATTAAAATGACAGTGGAGGGACAGCAGAATGCTTCCACAGGCAATAGAGCCATTAGTCTGGGAACCTGAGTTTGAGTCTCAAGGTCCATGTGGTTAAAGGAGAGGACTGACTCCAGCAAGCCGTCTTTTGACGTCTTTTGTGCTTGGTTCACACACACACACACACACACACACACAACATTAAATAAAATATTTTAAAAGTTCTTGTAATGAAAAGGAGAAACATTTAAAGATGTTTGCTGTGGCAGTGTTGAGAATCTTACACAATTAAGTAGAAGCCACTGGGCTACAAGCCAGTTGTGGCAGTGCATACCTCCGATCCCAGAACTTTGAAGGCTGAGACAGGAGGATCATGAATTCAACCTTGGCTACACAGAGAGAGACTCTCTTGAAATAAAATAATACTTTTATTACAGTCACAGTCTAAAGTGCTGGGAATCACATCTCAGCATAGGAAGGGAACATCATCTTCCTAGGTCCTGTTAGATTTTTTTTTCATCATTTCACATTTAATTTATCTGTTTCTTAACTGAGTTTCTTTCAAATAGCATATACTTTTTAAATCTCAAAATTTTTCAAAAATCAGCCCCACCTTTTAAAAATTATTCAATCTGAATGTCTATGCTTTTTAGATTGAAGTCTTTAGGCCTTTTACGTTTAATATAATTTTACTATTTTGTTTCTACTTGTTTTTTTTAAAGATCTATTTATTTGTGTGTGTTTGTGTGTGCATGTATGTATAAGTGTGTGCACATATTTATATATAGGTCTATGTGCCTTGCACATTCACAAGGCCAGAAGATAGTACTAAGTGTTCTCCTCAGTTTCTCACCACCTCTGTGCTGGTTCTCTCCCCGAACGTGAGGCTTGCACTTTCTTGGCTAGGCTAGAAGTCTGTAAGCCCCAGTGACCTTTCTGTCTTATCTCCCTTGGAACCGGGGTCCTCAGGCCTATGCAGGATGTCCAGCTTGCTTTGTGGGCGTCAGACTCCGGCTCTCACAATTCCACAGCAAGCTCTTTTAACCACCAAGCCATCGCTCTGTCCCTCCTTTTGTCCTTTGTTCCCTTTTCTCTTTTTTCCTGACTTCTTTGGGTTTTCTATAATTATACTAGGTGGTATTTGTTGGCCTACTAGTTAAATCAGTATGATTCTAAGAGTTGCTTTATGTATACAATATCAGCACCACAGTGATATCATACTGCTTCTCAGGAGGGTGGCTGCCCTGCCAGAGGTGGGGGAAGAGAGAGAGGGAGGGAGAGGGGAGAGGGGAGAGAAAAGAGGGGAGAGGGATAGAGGAAGAGAGGAAGAGGGACAGAGGCACAGAGGGATGGAGGGAGAGGGGGTTTCTGAGCCGCTGACACACATCTTTTCCGTACTTACAACACTGCAGTGATCAAGCATTATTATCTAACTTTGAATAGTTCATTGTATTTTAAAGTGATTTAGGTAACTGGAGCTGTTCTATTTTGCCCACACAGTTATTACTTCCGTTTGCTTATTATTTCTTTAAGTGAATCTAGCGTCCCATATTCTCCTGTTTGAATAACTTCCTTTAACATTTCCTGACGGGAAGTAATCTCGCGTACAAAGCGCGAGGATTTGATTCCTCAGCACCACAGACACACAGACAGAAATAACAAAATAAACAAAAATAACTAGAATTTTCCTCCTTTTTATTATTTAGTGATTTTTATTTTGTTTGTTTGTTTTACAGGATGTTTTTACAGATGTTGTCAATTTCATTTGCCTTCTTGTGTACTGGATTTTTTTATGCTACAAACTTTAGCTTTATTCTAAACATGGTTGAGTGATTTAGGAATAACTTGGTTCTTTATGACTTGCTCTTAACGTGTTTGCCAGGATCAGCATGTAAACACAAGTCGATTTCCCGATTTCCGGTTGCTGAGGCTCCAGAATTCTGTCTTTCTGCGCTGGTTGGTAGGCCCGGCAGGCACTCTCCTCGGCCGGCGTGGGTGAACTCAGTACTCAGTACCATGGAGCCTGCTCTGTTTCTCGGTCCTGCAGACTGCTTCCTCCTTGGAGCCCAGTGCTGCCTCCTCGTCTGGGGAAGGCACCCACGGCCCAGCGTGGGCTGCCGTCCGGCTGGAGTCTTGCTCTAGGTCTTCAGCAGGTGCCGGGACGCGGATCTCGTCTGGTTTGACTCACTGCCCTTTGCCCCCGAGTGCCTGGGATTCATCATCTACATATTTTACCCCAGCTTAGCTGTTCCAGGTGGGGACATAAATTTACTTCCTGTGATTTCATCCTGGCAGGAAGAGAATTCTTCCCTTTGTGAGGTTAATGACCTTAAAAAAAATCTTTTTATTGATTCTCTGTGAATTTCATAGCTTGCCACCTAGTCCGGCTCATCTCCGGGTCCCCTCATATCCGCCTTTGGTCTTGTAACCTCCTCCCCTAAAATAGACACAAACAAACAAAACAAAGCATAGAAAACATCTCACCGCGAAAGCTCTAGTGCGTCCCACAGTCTATCCCTTTGTCCACACATCTTCTCTTGCAAATGTTCATTGTGATGAGTCATTGGTCTGGTTTGAGAGCTCTGGCTCCGGTGACACCATCAATATTGGATCCTCACCTGGACTCCTCCCGGGGTTATCCTGGGGTTGTGGCCCTGTGACATGGAGATCCTACAGTTTTGGATCAACTGAACTGGCCCTTTCACGAGTCCCAACCGTTAGCAGATGATAGAGATTTTGGGTGGACCAATTCAGAGCCTTAGATCTGGGCCTGGGTGGTAGCTGAGCGGAACCAGGACCAGTTCTCTAGACACCAATGTCACCAGGAGGTAGGGTCAGCTCCCGAGCTCTCATAACCTCTGGATGGTTCACCCGCACCCACGCCACCCACGCCTCCCGAGAGTCAGCTCCATTATGCCAGCCAGTCAAGATACCGGACCCATTCTCCTAAGTGCTGCAGCCTGCGAGGGGCTGGTTCTCACTCACCGGAGGCGCCTTGGCATGCAGAGCTAGCCCAGGCAAGGTGCAGGGACTGCTCTCCCCAGAGCTACAGCCAGTGAGGGGGCGGGGCTAGCACTCCAGCTCCCTTGCCTTCAGGGCCAACTCTCTGGAATAAACCGGTGGCAAGGGGAAGGGAGAAGGGCCTCGCCCCCGCACCCACACCAGAGAGGTGGGGTCAGCTCTCTGGTGCTCTCTTGCCTGCCCGCCCTCTGGGCACCTCACCTGCACCCCGTCCACCAGGGCCAGCTCTACCCTGCTGCCCAAGCAGGTGCAGGGCCCGCTCTCCTGGGCGCTGCAGCCGGCGAGGGGCGGGATCTTACTGACTTTTTACTAACATCCATCCCTCATACACTAGTTGAGCGAATGTTTAAATATTACATTTAAATGAAAAGCGACTACACTTTTTAGTAAAGTATGCATAAACATCCAGCCCATGTCTAAGAGACAGTTTCTTTGTCTTCAAAGGCCCGCTGGCTGAACGCAGGGCTGTAATTGTCCTCTGGCCACTTCGAAGCTGTTAGAACCTTGGCATCTTTCGCTGCTGCTGAAAAATTGGCTTCAGACAGAATATCGTTTATTTGTGGGTGTTTCTTTTCTGTAGGGTTTCAATGCTTTCTCCTTTGTCTTTATTGTTTGGTAATTTCTCTGCAACATGTCTAGGAATGGAATTTTTTCCCCTACTCAGAACTCGTGTCTTTTCATTCCAGAGGCTTCTTTGTCTTCACTTACAGAAAATTCCTTACCTATCTTTCTTCAAATGCTGCTCTCCCTTATGGATTCTTTCCAAAGCTACCAATCTACTGGTCTTATATATTTGCAACTTCATCTATTGCTTCTAATTCTCTTTCCTGTCTTCTATTCCTCTGCAATATTGGCTACTAGCTAAAGGATGGTTTTAAAGATTATTTTTATTCGAATGAGAGTTTCACCCACATATATGTCTGTGCACCATATCTGTATAGTGCCTGCGCAAGGGGTGTCTGATCCCCCGGACTGACGTCAACAATGATTGTTAGCCTCTAGATGCTGGGACTTGAACCCAGATCTTCCAGAGGAGCAGACAACGCTCTTAATCACTGAGCCATTTATCCAGCCTCACGAGTGGGCATCTGTGCCAAGAACAGCAAACTCAATCTTCCTAGTAACCTTGGGAGGAGCTTGCTAGGTGATCTCCATTTTACAGATGAGAAACATCGAAACACAAAGAGGTGTTTAAATACAGCTTAGGCTGGGAGCACTGAACAGAGTCAGCAAGCTAGAGTGACGTGTTTATTCCCTTTATGTACGTGCGACAGCGGTGGTTAAAGAAGAGGCAGCCGTGACTGTGGAGGCATCGTGGCAGGGTGGGTGGGCAAGGAAAGGGTAGGCAGAAGAAGTGGGAAACAATGTAGTTATATGCTAGCTAGATAAAATCATAAATTAAATTAAAACTTCATACAATTTCCTTTTGGAAGTGTCCACCTAAGAGAGACCGGAGAGATGGCTCAGCATTAATAAGAGCAGGGTTTGCTCTTAGAATTTATGCCTAAGACTTCGTTCTAGTGACTGGCACAGCTGACACATGATGCGCTGGCTTCTGAGCCGGGGTTCCGCACTGACACTCTACACTGTCAGCCAGAGTCCATCTTTCCGCTTGTTCTATTCTAAACTTGGGTGTTAGTAAGAATTGATTCTCTCTCCCTCTACGTCTGGCCAGCCCTCCAAAGCATCTACTGTGTTGTGAGGAGACTTGGGTTTGGGTTTTCTTTCACAGCTTGAGATCAAACCCTAAGCTTTGCACACATTCTGGGGTGTGTGTGTGTGTACTTCATTACAAAAAAAAAGTTTCAGCTGGGTGGTGGTGGCGCACGCCTGTAATCCCAGCATTCTGGGAGGCAGAGGCAGGTGGATTTCTGAGTTCAAGGCCAGCCTGGTCTACAGAGTGAGTTCCAGGACAGCCAGGGCTACACAGAGAAACTCTGTCTCAAAAGAATCAAATCCCCCCGCCCCCAAAAAATGTTTCAAAAAAACCTACACGCTGAAATTGACCAGGTCCCAAATCTCAATGACCTCCTACACAGACAGAGCGGCCATTCCGAAACTCTGGAACCTAAGACTGGATTTTACACTTTCACTATTGAACATATTTTTACGCTTTTATCCACCACCAAGAAATGAGAAGTCCAAAACAAAGTCAGAATCAGATAAACAATTAGCTTTGCATCCGCTTTCATAGCCCATGACCATTCGGTTCTTAAAAGTTCATATCTGTTATTTCGACTTGGTTCTTTTAAAAACATTCTTTAAAATGAATGTGCAATATAATGGATCTCATTAGGGCATGTTCATAATCCTCTCCCACACCCCTGCCTCTGTCTGATGGTCCTCCCCTAAACCCCTGCTCTCTGTCTGATGGTCCTCCCTACACCCCTGTCCTCTGTCTGATGGTCCTCCCCAAACCCCTGCCTCTGTCTGATGGTCTTCCCCCAAACCGCTGCCTCTGTCTGATGGTCCTCCCCTAAACCCCTGCCCTCTGTCTGATGGTCTTTCCCACACCCCTGCCTCTGTCTGATGGTCCTCCCCTAAACCCATGCCCTCTGTCTGATGATCCTCCCCACACCCTTGCCCTCTGTCTGATGGTCCTCCCCACACACCTGTCCTCTGTCTGATGATCCTCCCCCAAACCCCTGCCTCTGTCTGATGGTCCTCCCCACACCCCTGTCCTCTGTCTGATGGTCCTCCCCACACCCCTGCCCTCTGTCTGATGGTCCTCCCTCAACCCCCTGCCCTCTGTCTGATGGTCCTCCCCACACCCCTGCCCTCTGTCTGATGGTCCTCCCCACACCCCTGCCCTCTGTCTGATGGTCACCCTCTTCCTCCTGAGCCCCACCCCTGCCCCGATGTCACATCATATTTATTTGTTATTCCCTTCCTTAAGATCTCTTCCCACCTGCATAGAACCCTTTCAAGTTCATGACCTAAAACCACCTCCCACACAGCTCTCTCTCTCTCTCTCTCTATATATATATATATATATATATATATATATATGAGTAGGTAAAATTCAAATCTAGGACAGGAAATACCTGCAAGGACGCTGAGTCTTTACACATCGCTGGGGACGGGTAGGGAGAGTGTAAGCTGGTGTGGTCACTATGGAAATCAGCACAGAAGCTTCTCAAAGCAAAACCCTAAAAGTAGAACTACCACGTGACCCAGCTACGCCACCCCGGCTCTTTGCCCCAAGGACTCTAAGCGCTGTCACAGAGATGCTCATATACCCGTGCTTACTGCAGCATTATTAACAACAGCTAAGCGCTGGGCAGGAGGGCACACACCTTTGATCCCAGCACAGGAGGGGGAGGGGGCAAAGGCAGGTGGATCTCTGTGAGTTCGAGGCTAGCCTGGTCTACAGAGTGCCAGGACAGCCAGGGCTGCACAGAGAAATCCTGTCTCCAAAACAAACAAACAAACAAACAAACAAAAAACAAAAAACAAAAAAAACCCCAAAAGACAAAAAACAAAAACAAACAAAAAACCACCAAAACCCAACTAAAACAAACCAAAACCAAAACACCTAAGACATGGGACCTGCCAAGAGACCCAACAACTACATGGATAAACAGAATACAATGCTCCGTTCTTTTCTCAAAAGCTCTTCTAACACCCCTCCCCCCCGCCCCCCCCCCCCGAGCCATCTCTCCATCCTGTAATTTTATTTCTTTTAAACATTCTTGTACTGAAGTCTCTTGGGTTGTTTGGCCGGCCTAATTCAGGGAAGGTGCACTCCTTCAAGAAAGAACTTGCCCCTCGGCCACAGGGAGTGCTGTCAGCTGGCAAGCTCAGGGTGTGGATGCCTCAGCTTCTGAGTCAGGGCCAGGCTCTTCCTTGGCAGCCCCTGGCACCACTTGAGCAAGGGTGGGGGAGGGGCGCTTCTATTGCCATTGCTGCTAGGTGGACTTCTCTGCTGACAGTGTCTGTTCTGTGGGTTCTCTTTGCCATGTTTGAGGTCCTCCCGGCCCACCCCACCCCCACCCTTGCTTCGTTCTCACCTTTATCTTTGCAGCCACTGTCCCTGGGTCCACCCCTGGCCTCCTGACTCCATCTGTGACTTGACTTTGTGGAGAACCCATACAAGGCAGGGCAGGACTCTCCCTGTTCCCTGCTGTCGCTCCCGATCTCCCCTCCCGCTCTCATTCAGACTTTATATTAACTTTTACTGGATTCTAGAGACAGTGGGGGCTGCTTTGTGTGGCAATCCCATATATCCTGCAAGGTGGCGTGGTGTCCTGGGTAGCTGCCCAAGAATCCCTTTAGTTTAATCAGTGCTAAGAGAAATTTGATGTCTGTTTCTTGCCTAGGGTTCTCCCCCGGCACCAATATCACTGAAATACAGTTAATGCAAATGTAATCTCACACCCTACTAGTTCAGACTGTGGCTATTACTGCCCCCACGCACCTCTCTCTAATTACATGCTTGGAGTCCAGCCTCATATTTGAAAACGTATTTGCCGGGTATGTGGCACACAGCTCCAGTCCCGGCACTCAGGGGGTTGGGTTGAAGCAGAAAGATTGCACATTCAAAGCCAGCCTGGGCTACAAAATGGCTTTGATGGGCTGGAGAGATAACAGTTAAAAGCATAGACTGCTCTTGCAGAGGATCTGAGTTCAGTTCTCAGCACCCACTTCAGACAGCTTACAACCACCTTTAGCTTCAGCGCTAAAGGACCCAACGCCCTCTTGTGGCTTCTGTGGGCACTGCACCCAGATACACAAACTGTGATGTGTGTGTGTGTGTTTGTGTGTGTGTGTGTGTGCAAGCATACATATATATATATACATAATTTAAAATGAAATAAAAACAAACTGAATTTGAGGCCAAGCCTGGACTACATTACAAACCCTTAAAATAAGTAAATAAAATTAATTCATCTCTTATGCAGTGTTTTGATACGTTTAGGGCAAGAGATGAAAAGGGTTTTGCCTATCTTATAGTGCCTTGCACTTACAGGATTAAAACTAAGGAACCTGATGATCATATATATGATATATGTATATTATGAATGTACATATTCATATATGTATATATAGACCATATATATGATGTGTAACTCTTGAATGAAGTCTGACTTGTATCTTCTGTACACCACATAGAGCCAGTGAGGTGGCGTGGTGTGTGGAGGTATATTGGGAGCCAGACAGATCCAAGGCTTTCTTGGAAGCCCTATTGACAGGACAAATGGGGGGGTTGGTTCTGTGTCCTTGTCCAGGAGCAGACTTGGTAAGGCCCAGTAAGGGCTGAAGGCTGAGGAATTAAGGCTTTGGTTCCTTGAAAGCCAGCTTTCCCTCCTGAATGGCTGTGGTCACCCACGCTGAGGCAGCTGGGTCTGAGGTAGTCTATGTTTAATTGTCAACATTGTTTGGTTTAGCTTCCTTCTGACCTTGCCCGTTCGCCCCCTGCAACTGGTGTATGAGATACTGTAGTTCAGGCTAGACGTGCTAGAACATGCCTTTAATACCAACACTTGTGTCCATCCTGGTCTACATATTGAGTTCCAGGGGAGCAAAAGCTGTATAATAGAGAGACTGTCTCAGAACAGACAGACGGAAACAAGACGCTGCACTTCTTAATAACTTTCTTGGCAAAAGTCATCAGCTTGTGCAAGACTTCCCCGTCTTCTCTATTCCTCATCTTGGATACACCCCTTGACCCCTCACCCGGATCCCTGAGTGTTCGGGCACAGGCTGCCAACCCTAACTGGCTGCATTCTGTCCCCAGAGCCCTCACGGTGGCCGGAGGGAATCCACCTGCACACGTTGTCCTCGGACCTCCATGCAGGAGCCGTGGGCATCTGTGCCTCCCACGCAGGCAAAGCAGGTAAATAAATGTAAAAGACACCTCACATGGCACCATATGTCCTTTGAAAGTATCTATTTCAGTATCAGTTAAATTTTAAATTTATATTTCCACACGTTTCATTGTTTCCATACAGTTTGTTGACTTGGTCATCATCTTGTCTCTTTTTAAAATTCTTACTTGGTGGAGGAACACTGTAGTTGGTATCACAGTTTCTCCGATTCGGGGCTCTGCCCGTACAGAAAGGGACCCGAGGGCTCAGAGGTGGATCAAAGCTGTGACAGAACCTGTCAGCGTCCCACTCCTCTCCCCAGCAATGTCCTGCTGACTGGCCAGTCTACCCTTCACCAAGGATGCTGGGTATCACGGTGTAAACATCCCCACTTTCTTACTCTTGAGACAAGTTGCTTCTGAGGCAGATTGTTGTTTTGCCCAGTTCACTGCTGAGTGAGTTTTTCTTTCTCTTCTCATTTCCCTTTTCTCTCCCGTGTAACTGAGCGCCCCCCACCCCCGAGAATGCTGGTTTAACTCATTGTACTAAGGCTGTACTTCAATATCCCTCACATCACCAAAGGATTTTACCTCCAGAGTAGCTAAGCTATGAGTTGAGAGTTCTGCTGCAACAAGGAATGAATCGTAGGCGTGATTATTTGGATACAGATTTCCTGCTATGGTCAAAGCTATTTGACTTGAGTGAATGTCATCATTCTCAGCCCACAGGAAACGTGTTACATTCATTTAAGAAATGGTGTGTGTATTAAGATGTTCTGTGCATGAAGTCATTCATCAACTGTTTCAATGAACACTGGTTCTTCTTGGAGGATGGCTCAGACATTAGGTGAGGGTGAGATTCTGGTTCATTGGCTGTGATGATTTTGAAAAGCATTCATCTCAGTAACTTATAAGGAGTAACTTATAAGGTTATCTCCAAAATTGATACAACAATTATAAATATCAAGCAAAACATTCAGTCTCACTCTTTGTTGTTCTCTTACAAGCCACCTCCCAAATTAATTGTCTATGTTTCTTTTGGCTGTATAAATAATTTTGAAATATGTAAGCTGTTCTGAAAACCATAGTATAATGTAAAAACATCAAATAAACAATCCTCTTAATAGAGAGACTGAGAAGGCAGAAGCATGATTTCAAGACCATCATGTGGTACACAGCAAGACACTGTCATGTACAAACAAACAGAAAATGTATATGGATTGTACAATATTAGATATATTTCTCCAACTACCAAATTAGAGAGACCATTGGGCGACAGCCAACAAACTTCTAATTACTCATATTTGTGAATTTCAATCAGTTAGGATATGTTTATAATATTAATTGTTGTGTTAAGAGATGTTAAGGAAAAGTGATTGTTACTTCCTGTTATTTTTGTTAGAGGTGGAATTATGTTTGTGTGGATTTGTTGAAAGATTACTTTCTTGCTTTTTCTAGGGTGTAGTTTCCCTCCTTGTGTTGGTGATTTCCATGTATTATCCTTTGTAGGGCTGGATTTATGGTAAGACATTATGTAAATTTGATTTTGTCATGGAATATCTTGTTTTCTCTGTCTAAGGTGATTGAGAGTTTTGCTGGGTATAGTAGCCTGACTTGGCATTTGTGTTCTCTTAGGGACTATATGACATCTGTTTAGGATCTTCTAGCTTTCATAGTTTCTGGTGAGAAGTCTGGTATAATTCTGATAGGCCTGCCTTTATATGTTACTTGTCCTTTTTCGCTTACAGCTTTTAATATTCTTTCTTGGTTTGGTGCATTTGGTGTTTTGATTCTTATGTGATGGGTGAATATCTTTTATGGTTCAGTCTATTTGGAGTTCTGTAGGCTTCTTGTATGTTCATGGACATCTCCTTCTTTAGGTTAGGGAAATTTTCTTCTATCATTTTGTTGAAGATATTTGCTGGCCCTCTAAGTTTGGAATCTTCACTCTCTTCTATGCCTATTATTCTTAGGTTTGGTCTTTTCATTGTGTCCTGGATTTCCTGAATGTTTTGGGTTAGAAGCTTTTCGCTTTTTGCATTTTCTTTGACTGTTGTGTCACAGGATCCCAGGATCTCAGGAGCTTGGACATACCCCGACCTCAGGATTATAGGATCCCAGAATCATGGGATCACAGAGACAGCTTGACTTTGAGAAGTTCTGACATACTGTGGTATTTTATGCACCTGAGATTCTCTCTTCTATCTCTTGTATTCTGTTGGTGATGCTTGCATCTATGACTCCTGATCTCTTTTCTAGGTTTTCTAGCTCCAGGGTTGTCTCACTTTGTGATTTCTTTATTGTTTCTAGTTCCATTATTAGATCCTAGATGGTTTTGCTCATTTCCTTTGCCTGTTTGATTATGTTTTCCTGTACTTCTTTAAGGGAATTTTGTGTTTCCTCTTTAAGGGCTTCTAGCTGTTTACCTGTGTTCTCCTGTATTCCTTTAAGGGAATTATTTATGTCCTTCTCGAAGTCCTCGGTCATCATGAAAAGTGATTTTAGATCCGAATCTTGCTTTTCCAGAGTGATGGCATATCCAGGACTTGCTATGGTGGGAGAATTGGGCTCTGATGATGCCGAGTAACCTTGGTTTCTGTTGCTTATGTTCTTATGCTTGCCTCCCGCCATCTGGTTATCTCTAGGGCTACCTGCCCTCACTATATCTGAGTGGAGCCTGTTCTTCCTGTGATCCTGGGCGTGTTAGAGCTCCTGGGAGTGGCGTGTCCTCGGGGTGTTGTGGGACTGGCTGCGCCCAAGGTCTGCTCAGGGCACTGGCCCAGATGTACCATAAGAATCTTAAGAAGCAAATTCTGGAGCAGTAAGATGGCTTAGCAGATGCTTGCACCAGTCCTGAGGATGGGTGTGGTCCCTAGGCCCCACACGGTGAAAGGGAAGAACCAACTCTCACAAGTTGCCCACCTCCTACATGCGACCCACAGCACATGTGCACATGAACACACAAAACGAATAAATGTAATTTTTAAAAAAATTAACACACCAGTCAGTGGTGGCACACACTTTTAGTCCCAGTCCCAGTACTTGGGAAGCAGAAGCAGGGGGATCTCTATGTTTGAGGCCACAATGGTCTACAGAGTGTGTTCTAGGACATCCAAGAACACACAGAGAAATTCCGTCTCCCCAAAAAAAGATTTAAAAAATATTTTTAGACAGAGCATGAGAGATAACTCAGTAGTTAAGAACATTGACTGCTTTCCCAGGGGACCTGGGTCAGATTTCCTATATACACAAAGTGGCTCACAATTGTCTGTAATTCCAGGGGATCCGATACCCTCTTCTGGCCTCCATAGGCGCCTGGCATGTATGTGGTACACAGACATGCATACAAAGTACCTATACATATAGAATAAAATATTTTTAAAAGTATTTTTAAAAGTAAGTCCTTAGGACACAGTCAAGAATGGAATAAATTGACAGCCAAGGGCAGCAAGCTTCCCCTTAGCTCATGTGGTAGGGACCCTGGAGCTGATCTTTACTATTTTGTGGGTTCTTCTTTTTCCCACCCTTTATCCTCCACCCCCCAGTTCCACCCCCTGTCACTAGATAGAGGAGAAAGGATAGAGGGGGAGAAAGAAAGATCCCTGAATCTAATTTCTTTCTTCTTTTATTTCCCCTTCGAGCATGGCTACTGACAAACTGAAACCAACCCCTCTGAATGACCAACTACCACCAAACCCACCATTCAGAGCTCTAGTATTTATATACCCTTTGAAAAGCTCCCAGAATTCCAAACGTCACACAATCGAAGATACTATCTGCAGCTGACAAAGCCATGCCTCTGCTAGAGTGTGAGGTACATCACAGTCAGCTGCTGCAGACAGTCGGAAACAGCCCCACACCCTACACCTGGGATTAAAATGAAAATATATTCTTATAATATTTCTGTGTTTTTTAAAGAAACCAAAATTCCAGAATTGTCACTACAGGACCCCATTATAAGGACTCATGTATTGTCAACTGAGGCTGAGATGCAATCGTAAGGAGGTATAATAGGTTACTTGTCTCTGCATACAAGTCTTTGCCAGGAAGCAGCAGGTCCCTTCCCTGGCCTGGAGGTCAGGCAGGGGCCTCACCTGATACCTACTCTTCTCAGATACCCGGTACCTCCTCTGTGACATTAAGGCCATGACTAGGATCAAGTCTCAGAATGTTAGCCTTGAGAACTGCTATCTCCCGCCTGGAGAAATGAGATTCTTTTACAAAAGAATGTCAGGCCCCAGGTAACAGGCACTAAGAGAGAGATGGAGAACATGGCTGGGAATGGATGTTGAGGCTGTTGAGTGGGGAAAGGGATGGAAAGAGATGGAAGGGCATTATTGATGAGGAATCTCTGTCCTGGCCCTCTGGATAGGATATTTGCTGGAGCGCTTTCTGGCATTGGAGGAACGACCATCAGGGTCTACCACAGAGATCCCAGCATTCACTTAAGCTGAGACTCTCAGTAAATCATTAATGGGAATGGATAGCATTAGTAAGTGTAACTGAAAAGGTAAGAGAAGTGCTCCGGGCTGTAGAGACGGCTCAGTGGCCAAGAGACTTACTGCTTATTCAGAGGACCTGAGTTCCGCTCCCAGCAACACGTCAGGAAGCTCACAACTGCCTGGAACTCCAGCTCCAAGGGTTTCTGACATGCTCTTCTGAACCACACACACACACACACACACACACACACACACACACACAAGCAAACACACATGTATGCACACACATGCATATGCACGTGTGTACAAACACAGAAATAAAACAAATCTCTTCCTTCCTTCCTTCCTTCCTTCCTTCCTTCCTTCCTTCCTTCTTTCTTTCTTTCTTTCTTTCTTTCTTTCTTTCTTTCTTTCTTTCCGGAGTGCCCATTATCCCACAAGAAACATCAGGAACAGCTAGGAACCACGCAAGGCCAGTGAAACAAGAGGAGAAGGCGATGCTCTCATGTTTAGCCGCTTTTGAGAGCCTGAAACTTACACGGAGGACGGGTGTCCGTGTGTTGGGGAACTGGAGCTACGGAGCGTTGGGGAAACTGCAAAGCGGGTTCAGCTGCTGCCAAGGAAGGCGCTGCCGATGCCAGGGTGAAGACGTGTTGCCAGGGCGACGTTACAGGAACAGGAAGCCAATAGAAATAAGCAAGCCCCCTCTTCCTGCTGCTGCTTACCCGGCATCTGTCCTGCGCTCTTTCCTGGCAGCGCAGAGCGGAAAGCAACTGCGGTCTTCGAGCCAGCTGCAGCATCGCTCGCACGGCATGGATAGAAGGTGAATGTGACATAAAGAGGCAAGCGCTGAGCTAACAGAAACACGGATTAACACACACGGAGGGATGCACAGGCTTCCAGAACGAGACAATTCAATTGAGAGGGTCAGAGAAATGAGCCTGCTCGAAGAAAGACACTGATTAAAACCACAGGGCCCTTTGGAGGCTGAAGACGGGGCTCAGCAGTTAAGACCACTGGGCTGCACTTCCAGAGGACCAGACTTCAGTCCAGCACCAACTACATGTGACTCCAGTACCAGGGGAGTTGACGCCCTCTCCTGGCCTCCACAGTCATTGTATGCACAGGGTGCATACACTCGCAAGGCAGACAAAACATAAAATTAAATTAAGTTAAATACAGATGGTCCACCAGCTGTGTGTGTCTCCAGATGTTTCTCTCATTGGAATAAACAGTAACGCGCCCTGGCGCCACGCAGCAACTGGAACTCACCAAACGGCTCGTCAGTGGCCGTCCATTCCAGGTAGGTGGACAGGAGGCGAGGGTGCTGCAGGAGCCAGATAGTGGCACTTAACCCATCAGGAACAATGTGGGTGCCACTATCAGCAACGTCAGAAAACCAACCCAAGATTCTTACCACAGGAATCTATGGGAACCTGGAAATCCTAAGACTTCCTGAGCGATGTGGGCACTGTTGGCCAAATAGACCAGGGCGTGGTGACTGCCCAAGGAGCCCTTACCACTGAAAACCACTGCACCCAGAGCTCACTGTTGGAAGGAAAGACCAGGTTCTATTTGCTATTGTCTAATTTTTTATTTTGTGTCATGTTGTTTGAGATAAGGTCTTGTGCCACTCCGGCTGGCCACAAACTCGCTCTGTATTTGAGGCCTCAAACTCGTGCTCCTCCTGCCTGATCTCCAGAGTGCTGGGGTTACAGGCATGCACCATCAGACCCAGCAGTTTTATGTAGTGCATGGGGTCAAACCCAGGGCTTTGCGTATGCAGGAGAAGCAGATCTGTGTCCACTTGGAACAGATGACGGTGCGCAGGCTCCATCTTACCTCAGGGCTCTGATGCTTTACAGGAACTGTCATTCTGGTTCACGGGGACAACGATCGCATGCTCATCCAGTCTAACAAAGGGGAAGCAGCAAGAGTTATGGATGCCCTATAAGACAAAGGCATGTGTTGTGTGAATTTTCATGGGCAGTCGGGAACAAATGTCCATTTACCCTAGATAGGGTACCAAGGGCAGAGTAAGTCTGCTTTGGTGTGACTTGGTGAACCATTGAGTTTATTTATTTGTTTGTTTCTTGTGCATGTGCATGTGTGTGTGTGTGTGTGTGTGTGTGTGTGTGTGTGTGTGTCCCTGTCCGTCTGTCTGTCCGTCCATCCGTCTGTCTGTCTGTGCCTGTTGCCCACATATGAATGTGAGTGCTCTCTCCCAAGCACAGGGTCAGAGGAGGATATTGGGTGTCCTGTTTTATCAACATCCCTCCTACTCTCTTGAGACAGGGTCTCTCACTGAACCTGGAGTGAGGTTGACAACCAGCAAGCCCTGGTGATCTTGTCTCCATGTCCCACAAGGCTGGGGTCACCGTCACGTGCACAGCCACGGCTAGCTTCCCACAGGAGTGCTCCAGATCTGAGCTCCGCTCCGCATGCGTGGGCACCATGCACCCTTCGCACCAGGCTGTCCCCCCAGCCCCAGGGGGCCCAATCTTCTGTCTCTAGGGTAATTTTGGTTGCTCTGATTCCTAAATGACAAGAACTGTATCACACTAGGGGAGAACGAGAAGAAGAGAGACCAAAGATTCAGGGCTCCGACCCGACTCCTAGGGACAACGTGATCCAGGACAGGTGGTGACAGCCCTTCCAAGGACACAGACAATCATGTGGTGGGAAATATTATTTTGGCAGTTTTACCCCACTTAAACCATATAGTTCCCAAATAAAAACTACAGAAGCCTTTACATTTATAATAAGCTTAAAAGCACTAGAGCCGGGCAGACATCAGCCCTCTGTGCTATTTTGTCTACTTCCTTGTCAATAACCCCGAGATCTCATGTCCCATGATCCACCTGGGCCGCTCCTACTTCAACTGAACAGCCCTCATGGCCAGCACTCATGATCTGCCTATGCCACGGCGACTTTTCCTTTTTCCTCTCTCTCTTTCTCCTGGTCCCTGCCTGAGACCCCAAGCCTGAGAACCAGCCCAGGCTGTGGCATCTTTATTAACCAATCAAGGATGACCTGGAGGGCAAAGTTTACATAATGAAAGCTGGTATGTGTGGGCATCTCCTTGTCTGAGAGCAACCTGATCTTGGGGTACAGAATTCAGCATTCAAACTTCACCAGACCAGCCCCCTACACTATCAGGCTTTCCACTACCTAGAAAGAGGCATGCAGTGGGCTGCTGGGCTTTGGAGACAGAATACAGCTCATGTGTGTGTGTGAATGCTACTCCAGTCCATTTACTATGTGGCTACTGCCCAAGTGACAAAAGTGTCCTAGTGTATAGAGACACACCGAGGAGCCCCTGACAAGTTCCTGTAAGAGACCCCTGGGATTCTGTGGTAAGAGCACATGCTGTGCATCCAGGGATTGAGATCAGCTGATATTTGAAGTCCAGTACTTAGCATTACTTTGACTAGATACCGAACAGTTAGTCATACAGGATCTCACCATGCGACCAGAACTTCCCCTCGTAGGTTGTATCTTATCAGCCGCACCAATGCAGTCAGGCATGCGCACTGTAATCCATAGCAGATTGGGAATGGAGCCTGCAATACCAGAGGTCAAAAACAGACTGCGGAAGCCAGATCAGCATTTCTGTTAACACGGGAGCCTCCTCTCCCGCACCTGTGCGGCCATGGGAGATCCCTTCTGACCAACTGACCCAAGGAGGAAGAACATCTGGCCTTGGCTTCTGGAGTGTGAAACACCAAAGAAGCTCAGAGTAAATATGTATTGTCTGTCAAACGTGGGCACAGCCATGTCAAGGACCCAGCCCCGTGGGAATTCATTGGAGCCTTTCTCCAACCTGGGACCAGGCTCAGGGTGTGGCAAAGCCTTCCTCAGGTCCAAGATGTTGTCAGTGTGTGACAAAATAACAGCTGCACCTTCCTCCTCCCAGATGTTAGCCTGAGTCTGCTCTCCTACAGATGTGTACTACCAAGACTGGCTAACTCCTCCTGACCTGGACTGTATACAAGAAGCTAACAGCAGTTTCAAGTTGCTGCAGTAGTCTGTGACTCCATCAGAGAGCCCATGGCCCACCTGACCCCAGCTTTTCTGTACACGTGTCTGTGCGTCCGTACTGTCTTCATCTCCTCATTCCAGAGAGGTTCCAGGTACCAAGCCCTGCTGGATGTGGTGCTGGAGATTGACTGATGGAAGAAAAGAGTTCTTGCTGCATTGCGGTGCCTCTCACAGGTCCCGAGGAATGCTGGTTAGGGAAGACTCTCCTCACCCTCATCCCTGCAGGAGGCAGAACTTCAAGCAGTTTGCCAATCAGCTCATCAATTTGGTGTAGAAAGAAAAGTAGAATAAGGCCAGGGCTCACGGGCAGTTTGATTGGTTTAGTCAATTTCTCAGGAACTTGTGAAATGTGGGATTTTAAAGATTACACCTAAGGTCTAAGGAAGAAGCCTGTGGGCTGATCAGTAAGCAATGATACAGAGGTGTGAGGCTCTGTCTCATTTTATTGTCTACCAGGGATCCCATAGCAAGCCCCAAACATCCAGGTAGCTAGAATGGCTAATCCAATCAACCTGCCTCTCTTCTCAAACATTTATGCTCCGACCGGCTAATGAACCAAAAGCCACAGTGGCAGGAATAGACACCATGTGTGGCCCAACAGTCTGGGATCCCTAGCGCCCGCGCTGAGCTAGGTATTGCCGCCACTAAATGTCCAGTCTGTCAGAGCAGACACAGGTTGAGCTCTTGCCTTGACACTGTTTCCGGCCACAGATTATCTGGGATCAGAGTACCCTGGAAGGAATATGATTTCACAGAAAGTGATCGGTTTAGAATACCTTCTGTATCCACAGTGTCTGGGATGACACCATTCTCTGAGCCCGAACAGTATGTGGAATCCTCCAGAACATGACCATGGAAGAGGCAGGGTCTACATGACTGACACTATGCTGTCTTACTCTGTGCCACTAGCTGCCATCCTAAACAAAGCAAACTGCTGAAGTAAGCATCCGAAGGCGGAGGCTAAGGTGCCACCTAGAACCTGGGTGTAGGTTGTCCTTAATGTGATTTTTATCCCTTGAGCCAACAGTGCCTTGGATGCATTGAATCCCTGACTGACTGAATCCCTATAATCTAAGTCTGTGAACCAAGAGACCCCTGCCATCTTTATTGTTAATGTCCCACCTGATAAATCAATGCCTCCTATCTCCTATCTTATGTCGGGATAAAGATCCTAGATCTCAGAGATCAGGGAGAGAACCCAGAGGGCCTGTTCACAGCTTAACTCAAAGTTGTATCTGTTCCCTGGTAGTATGGGCCTTCTCAAAGCCAGTAGACTACGGGCAAACAACGGAGCCTGCTGTTGGCCAGATAAGCTACCGGTGCTGACCCGGGAGGGGAGAAAGGATAGAAGGCGGGGAGAGGGGAGGAGGTCGTTCCAGTCTGAGTAATGGGAGCTAGAGCTGACCCTGCTCTCCCGATCCCCCCACTTAATATTCTCTCTCTCTCTCTCTCTCTCTCTCTCTCTCTCTCTCTCTCTCTCTCTCACACACACACACACACACACACACACACACACACACACACACATCAGCTTCCCTAATGCTGAGATTGCAAGCCTGTGACAGACACCCCGGCTCTTCTCCTTTGAATAGATTGCGAATGGCCACACCACAGAGAAGCCGTGGAGAGTTTACAAGGGAAGGAGAGGAATCTGAGCGTGTGCAGAAGGGGAAGCCATGACAGTCTGTCACTGGCCCGCCCTCCCCCCAGGTGCTGCTCACAGCTGCAGGTGTGGCCCCTCGAGTGGCAACCCCGGGCCAGCACTACTGAGAACGAGCTGAAGTGTTGCTCAGTGGAGTCAAGGAATCAAACACCTTTGGAGAGCTTTCTCCACACACCAGTGCCAACGGATGCCCCAGCTCCTGCTCCGTTCTGAGCAGACGACCCTGAGATAAGCATTTGGCACCATTGCCCGAGGTTCTTGGGATAAAAACACGCCCCTGCCCACCTCCATCCCCACTTCCCCCCTCCTGTTATTTGCACACCCCCAAACAAACTGTGTCTATTGGAGTCTTTCTCTCAAGCTCAGCTCTTTCTTGGAAGAAAGCACCTAAAGCACACTGTTTTAGAGAAAGAATACGCTGCTATTTTAGAAGATTTCTTTCTGTTGTGTGTGATACGTGTGTGTGTGTGTGTGTGTGTGTGAGAGAGAGAGAGAGAGAGAGAGAGAGAGAGAGAGAGAGGTGAGAGAGAGAGAGAGAGAGAGAGAGAGTGTGTGTGTGTGTGTGTGTGTGTGTGTGTGTGTGTGACGTGTGTGTGGTATGGGGTGCCTGTGTTTGTCTATCTGTACACACGCACTCATGTGTGTATGCCCTCTCCTGGTATGTGGGTGTGATATGTGTGTGTAAGTGTGTGGTATGGTGTGTGTGTGATGTGTGTGTGTGTGTGTATTTGGTGTGTATGGTGGGGGGTATGTGTGTGTGGTGTGTGTGGTGTATGTGTGTATGTGGGGAGGTATGTGTGTGTGATGTGTGTGTGGTATATATGGTGTGTGGGGGGTATGTGTGTGTTCGGTGTGTATGGTGTATGGGGTGTGTGTGTGTGTGTGTGTGTGTGTGTGTGTGTGTGTGTGGCGTATGGTATGTGTGGTATATGTGTGTATTGTGGTATCTGTGTGTTGTGTATGGTGTATGGGGGGTATGTGTGTGTGGTGTATTTGAACGTGGTGTGTGTTTGGTGTATGTGTATATTGTGGTATGTGTGTATGGTGTATGTATTACATGTGATAAAAGATATATAATACAAGTATTAATCCTCTGACAGCTGGAGTCAGGGATGTTTTCAATTTTCTCAGCTTTATCCCTGGCTTGTTTTCATACAGCAGCTCCTGCACATCAGAAGCTATTTTTAATTGGCAATTAGGAGATTATTGGTGAATTCGGCAGAGTTGCAGGCCATCGCAAGGCAGGGGAGGTGGTGCAGATGATTCTTTCAAGAATCCAGGCTAGAGAAAGTCCAGCCTGGGGGTGGCAGCCGACAATGGGGGCACGGTGTGGGAACTGCGGAATGTCCTTCGGGGAGAAACTTGAGCGTGTTTATAGGCTGGAGAAAAGCAGCCAATAGCAAGGAAGGAGGCAGAAATGGAGTTGAGAAAGGGATAATTGAAAGAGTCAGCTCCCAGAGGAGCCCTGAGGGGATCAGACCAAGGCTGAAGTGGAGGAACTCCTTTTGAACCTCAGGCCAGCCTCACCCTCCGAGGCTGGGGGAAGGAGGGTGAATAAAGGCGGAGTGTGTTGGCTTCATCAGTAGGCTAATTCCACACTGCCTCATGCCGCCCAGCACACACAGTGCTTCTATAGAGACCTTGAGGGGTCTGAGGGGAGTCAGAAATGGAGAAGTCCCATGGGGGGGGGCTCTTACAGTAGGAGGCAAAGCCCCTCACTGAGAAGAACAGGGTGTCTCCCTGAGTCAGAAAAGTCAAGCTAAGGCTTTGGGTGATGGGGAGGGGTGGAGTGGAAGCCCCACCTCAGAATTAGCCCACAGGGAAGGCTTGGGAAGGGCAGTCTTGCATGTGGAGTGGCTTGGCAGAGCTTGCACCAGCAGCTTGGGGTAAGGAAGTTTCTCCCATTGCCTCCTGAGTTTAGCTTCACACAGGCCACTTTGCACCTCTGAGCAGTTTCCAGCCTCATAATCACAGAGGAAAAAAATGTCAGCTCTAGAGGGCTGCTGTGAGGTTTTCATAAAATAATGGCAGGAGGCACTAGATCAGTGTGTGGCCCAAGAGGGTTCCTCAGACCTTCCTCCTCCTCTTCCCCTGCCAATGTCCTGCGCCAGCATTACCTGGGTGGAAAGGAACGACGGGGGTGTTGGTACCTTGCATTGGCAGGTGCTGTTACACATGACTACTTTTAACAGAGCCACCACTCATTATTTGTGGTGTTGTGGTCTATAAAGTCACTGCACGAACTGACTTTGCAAATCCTGAATCATTGCCCTATGAGGAAACACGGGGTCAGGTTCCTGCAAGTCCCTGAGCATATTTTCAGCCACCAATCAATATATAACTTCATTTTATGTGTGCTTCTGTTTAAAGACACTTTATTTTAAAATATCCAGCGGTCCTTCAAGACCCTGGAGGACTCTCACGCTAACCAAAATCCATAGGTGCTCAAATCCATGTGAAATGGCATTGTATTGTATATAACCTATGCACTCCTACCCATAGATTTAAATCACCAATAGATCGCTTGTAGCACCTTACATATGAAGATGCTACACCGTTCTAGGTAGTAGCGTTCCCAAGGAGAAAGTGACACTTAAAAGTCTGTTCATGTTTAGCACTGATGATTTGTTTTTCAACTATCATTGATCTACAGTTGGTACCTCTGGTCTTCGTTTCCAGGACACAGATTTTAAGAGTAGGTGAATTCGCAAATATGGAATCCACCAAGAACAAGGCCCAATTAAATCTTTAGTTCTCTGATTACAAAGAAAGTAGAGCTACATAGGGTGAAAGTTAAAATCCCTCAAAATACCAGCACACAGCTGCACACACACAGACTGGCCGCGTGGCTCTGCAGAACTTTCAGTCTGAAATTCAGGTATAATTCCACGTGTGCCCATGTCTAAGTGTCGGTGTACATATTTTTTCTCTCAACAGTATTTCTTGGAGAACTCCTTCTTCCCCTCCTAAAAAATCCTGATGCTATTTCTTAGAGTAGTGTTTCTCAGAAACAACTGGCCGACACGGTAATCAGGATCTCCATCTTGACTCCCACCATTCATTCACGTCCATGTTTCTGTGTGTGTGTGTGTGTGTGTGTGTGTGTGTGTGTGTGAGAGAGAGAGAGAGAGAGAGAGAGAGAGAGAGAGAGAGAGGCAGTCCTGATGTGTTTATAAAAAGATAGAGAGGAGATATGTTCCATGGGTTTGTAGTCAGGTATGGGGGAAGGGGGTGCCTCAGTGGGCCCATACAGAGGCATCCCTTCCCCATGAGAGACCAACCACGGAATAGTATAGAGTTTATTCAGGGCATGGGGAGGGGAGTTAAGAGGGTAGTGGAGGCAGAGAAAGGCAGAGAGAGTAGAGAAGTAGAGGCCGGCCATGGCCATGAGCCCGCGGAGGGAGGGGTGGGGGAAGGGGATGGGAAGGGGAGAGGAAGAGCAAGAGAGAAGCAAGAGAGCAGGGAAAGCAAGAGAACAGGAGAGAGGAGGGGCAAGCAGCGGCTTTTACAGTGGGGTCAGGCCTCCCTGGCTGTTGCTAGGTAACTGTGGGGGTGGAGTTTAGACGGAAGGTTAACAAGTCCCACTACACACAGTCATTCAGGAGCCCAGGTTCCTTCCATATTTTGTTCTGTTAGCCCCTTGTTATTGAAGCCAAATCCCTGGCATATCTCTGTTCCAACTCAATGGGACGCGGCACACGGAAGAGCAAAACCTCATTGCCTTAAAGCCTGTTTCTACTCACAGTCCACTGGGAAGGGCTTCATTACCAAGGCCGCAGTGTGCTTAGGAGAAGCCGGAAAACCTGCTTCACTCCATCAGCGCGGCCACTCTTCCCGCGCGCGCACGCGCGCGCGCGCGTCTTCACATCCTCAAAGGGAGGAAGGCTTTGGATGGACAGCTTAGCGATTCTACCACATTCCCATTTTCTGTGCTTTGGTACCTTCCTTTGTTAAATGGGGATCGCGATCTAAACTGGTGAAGACTGCTTTAGGACTCACATCCAATAATCTGCTGTGTAAGCATAAGAATGTCTTCTTGTTCTTCGAGCGAGTCTGCAAACTGCATAGTGTGTTTCAGATCCTATGTCAGTCAATACACACGGGACATCGAAGCCTGTTTGATACATCACCAAGCCGTTTTTGTTATTATTTTTTCATTTTTCTCTAATTACTTCAATAATTTAGACTCTGCTCTGTTTGGAAGAAAAATATTGGGGTAATACATATTAATGTATCGGTCATGATTCTTTAGGTTTCCAAGTGACAGTCTGCCACTATGAAACTTGCTTAAGCAATAAGATGGGCCATCTTATGTATCCAAAGGTCCAGGCTCTGAACCAAAGTAAATTTCCTCTTCCCCTCGGGCGCAGACTGCATGCTCAGATGAAGCACAGCATGGCGACTCTAATGCCAAAAGCGTGCTTCCAGACGACGTCTCCTCTCTCTCTCTCTCTCTCTCTCTCTCTCTCTCTCTCTCTTTTTTTCCCCAAGTCAGACCCCACCAATCCATTACTGACCAGAGGGATGCAGTCATCACATTTGGATTAGGTGCAATTCTCTCCTGGAGCTGGGTGGGCTCTGCCTTCCTGTGATCCTATTGGAAAGAGAGTCACTTGAACAGAATCCGGGCTCTGGATGTAAGGAATGGCCGTCTCTTGTGATGGTGAAAGAGGAGCCAGGTGAGGGTAATGGAGGGCGTGGACACAGAATGAAACACTTCTTTCTTAAACTGGACTTCAGTAAAGTTTAACCCGGTGAAGACACTCGGGGAAAGAGGCCGGAGCTGGGGAGCTGCACGGAGGCAAGGTTTTTTTCTTCAGGATGAAACACGTGTTCCAGAAGGAAAGCGCCTGAGGCTCCAAGAGGAAACAAAAAGGCTCGGGGAGCTCAGGCAGCTACGAGAGGCACCAAGCCCCTCCCCTAAGGAGAAGGGACCGCCGGGCACACAGCGGCCTTCCAGCCTGCGCATGCGCCTTTCATGATTTGCCACTCGTGCTGGGGTGGGGTCCTTTGAGTCACCCATGTTCCTTTAACTAACCCCAATAAACCGACTGGTTCACTATGCCGTGGATGCCCTGTCTGGAAGGAATACACCTTTGTTCATGTCGCCACAGGAAAAGTTATGCAACATGCTCTCAATACCTCCTCCCCATCGCCCTCTTTATCCACCACTAACTTTCATAGTGCCTATATATATTTTTAATCTGATGGCCTTATCCTGACCGACAATACCTCTTGCAGGTGCTGAGACAGCAACCACGTCCGTGGGGCCCAGCCTTTCCTTCCTCCTGCAAGCCTCAGCTTTGCTGCCGCTGCCCACCTGCGCCCAGCTCTCATGCATGGAAAGGGTCCCCATCCTTCACTGTACTGAGGATGTAATGAGCACCCTGCTCACCAAGACGCCCAAACCAAGACAGGCCATTGTTCTGCTTGAAAGCCCAGTGCCTTCAAGAAATTCTTCTCTAAGATGACCGTGCCTTTCACCTTCTCCAAACGTCTTCCCCAGTCCACCTCCACAGTGCAGAACAGCTTGCAGGGGGCCGAAGAGATGGCGCGGCAGTCAAGAGCACTGACTGCTCTTCCGGAGGTCCTGAGTTCAAATCCCAGCAACCACATGGTGGCTTACAACCATCTGTAATGGGATCTGACGCCCTCTTCTGGTGCGTCTGAAGACAGCTACAGTGTACTCACATATATAAAATAAATCTTAAAAAAACAACTTGCAGATTCCCATGTGCCTCCCTTTCATGCCTCTGTTATCTCTCTCTCTCTCTCTCTCTCTCTCTCTCTCACACACACACACACACACACACACACACACACCTTAGAAATCTTTCCTCCTCTCCATCTGGCACACACGACAAGGTCTCCCATTATACTTTTTTTTCTTACTCCACCTTCTTACACACACACACACACACACACACACACATCAATGCAGAAATATTTGATGAATGGCAAGAACCCTTGAGCTAGACGTTAGCCAGGGTTCTCTCCACAATCTTCTACTAAGAGCACTCCTTTGAAAGCGAAGAGGAAATAGAACCTAAGGGTTTAGGAGAGTGGCGACTTTGAATTTAGCCTAAGCCACCAGGGAAAGTCTAATTCTGTCACTACAATCTAGGCAGACATTATATTCTATGCAGACTACACTGCGTCGTCTTGTCTTAATACTCAGTTATTATTTCCCTTAGTCCTTCAAATTGATCATCCAGAGAGATGCTTCTTACTTAAGCACTGTCCTCTCACTTTTTCTTCATTAGCTGTCCTCTCGCCCCCTGCCGCCAGGACCCTAAGCAAACCTGACAGCTGTGCAGACCCAGAAGAAACAGCTGTTTTTCACGTCCCTGGGGGTCAGGAGCACAGTGGCGGCGAGGCGGGGTCTGGAGGCCCCTCCCCTCCCCCCGCCCGCCGCGGGGGCGGAGCGGCTCGGGTCCCGCCCGCGGGGGCGGAGAGGGAGCCGGGGCGCCGGGCAGTTCGGCTCGGCTGGTTCCGGGTTGAGAGGCTGCGCTGGACCGAAGCGGTGGCCGCTGAGCTGGTGCGGGTAAGGGGCCGCGCGGGGCCGGGATCTGCGGCCAGGGTCGGGCAGCTGAGCGGGCCGGCACCCCTCCTCTGCTCTGCCGGGCAAAGCCGCGGTGCGGCTCGGTCTGGCTGCTCTGTCCCGCAGAATTCCCCATCCCCAGCTCGACCCCCTCTCAAAGCTGTCCGGGTCCCGGGATTCCAATCTCATCGTGGCCTCCGCCCCTCTTCGGGATCTCCTCCTCGAAGCGTCTATCATACCCTGGGAGTGTCTGGTCCACCTCGCCTGGAGCCCCTTCCTTGGGACGCTCTCGGCCTCTCTCCTCCAGCGCACATCGCTAGTGGCCACCTAGGACCTCGAAACCGAGCTCCGCTGCTCGCATCCTGGGTGGCACCCACTCGGCACCGAGCCCTCGCGCCTCCGGCGTCTCAGACAGCTCCCCCAGCGCTCCCCAGTGCCTGTCGCCCGTGCCCCCGTGGGCCTGGCCCCCGGGTACCGCCCCCAATCGCGCCGCGCCGGCCGCCGGCCTCCCGGGCTTCGCGCCGCGCCGCCCCCGGCGCCATGGCGTGCAGCCTCAAGGACGAGCTGCTGTGCTCCATCTGCCTGAGCATCTACCAGGACCCGGTGAGCCTGGGCTGCGAGCACTACTTCTGCCGCCGCTGCATCACCGAGCACTGGGTGCGGCAGGAGGCTCAGGGCGCCCGCGACTGCCCGGAGTGCCGGCGCACGTTCGCCGAGCCCGCGCTCGCGCCCAGCCTCAAGCTGGCCAACATCGTGGAGCGCTACAGCGCCTTCCCGCTGGACGCCATCCTCAACGCGCGCCGAGCCGCGCGACCCTGCCAGGCTCACGACAAGGTCAAGCTCTTCTGCCTCACGGACCGCGCGCTGCTCTGCTTCTTCTGTGACGAGCCCGCGCTGCACGAGCAACACCAGGTCACTGGCATCGACGATGCCTTCGAGGAGTTGCAGGTGCGAGGCGGACAGGCGGGGGGCGTAGGCGGGGTCAGGGTTCCAATAGGGGCAAGGGCCCCAGGCCGACTTAATGCCAAAGGGGCGGGGCTCCTGTGAGAGGCGTGGCAGGGGCGTGGCCGTTGGGCATCTCAGTGTCAAGTGGGCTTGAGAGAGATCTGGATGGGAGACAGGTCGAGGTGGGATGGGATGATGGAGAGAGGGAGCCACAGCTGGACCAGATGATGACCGAGGCTGAGGCTGAGGCAGAACGGGAGACATCAGCTCCTTCTGGCCTTCTGGGCAAGGGAAGGACCACTATCAAAGCTAACCTGGGAGTCCGAGTGGGTGTGTGGGAGGGGTGAGCTGCTCTAAGTGCAGCCACAGAATCCTGGCATGTTTGGGGCATTGTGGGAAGTGGCTTGCAGCTCCAGGTGTTCATAGAAATCTAGAGTGAGGACTGGGCCTCGGTTGTACCATGCAAGTGAGGGTTAAGCTTAAGACATGCAAATTGTTCAGAGGGCAGGTTTGGGTACCAAGATTAGATCAAGGTATGCGAGGTGAGGGTCGACGGTTGGCATCAAGTTCAGATATGACAAGAACCTTTTTTGAATTTAAACCAAGTTAGGGGCCAAGTGAGGGTGGAACCAGGAATTAGAGATTCAAGATTTGGAGAATTAGACTCAAAGGTGACTGGAGATGGTGAAGACAGGCCTCTAGGAGTCCCCAAGGCCCTGGGGTGACCCCTCTTGTCTTCTACATCAGAATCTTTGAGTACTCAATTGAACATAGTCTTTAACTGCAGCTACTCTCCCCTAAACCGACAAGAGGGCAAGGCCCTGGTCAGTGTCTTTACTACTCCAAGGCCACACTCAAACATTTTCCCTTAAAAGTCTTCCTCAAGCTCCATTGGTGCATGTGTGTGTGTGTGTGTGTGTGTGCTTGTATAGAAAGAAATGCACATAGAGAGAGAAATATAAGTAGATACACATGCTAAGAACTACATTTTCCTGGATGTCTTCTATCAGTAAGATAGTATTGATATCAGTAAGAGTATTTTGCCTGCATGCATGTATGTGCACCATGTGCATGCGTGGTAACCAAGTGACCAGAAGAAAGTGTCAGATCCCGTGGAACTGGAGTTACACATGATTGTGTGTCACCAACATAGGTGGCAGGAATCGAGCCCAGGTCCACAGCAAGAGCTCTTCGGGGCCGGGGATGCTGCCATTGCAACCTCAGGTGTGGGACTCCAAAGGGAAGCCTCCCAAGAGCAGCTTAATTTGGATAACACAGCACGTCTTCCATGTTCTCCTCATTAGAGAATTCTCAGTTACACACACTCACCTGATGGGATTCTCAGTTACACTATCTTGATGGAAAGACACCCGCTAAAGTCTATTTAATAATTTTCAAGCTTCTTTGAATCCTTTTCTCAAGCTGACCTATTTCAACCCAGCAGTTCTCTTCACTGACTTTGGGATATCAGTCGTAGTCAATTCCTCAAGGTAGCAACAGCTTTTTCTTGGCATATTTATTGTCCCCAAACTCGGCACAGGCTTAGCCCACAGGATCTATCAATACAACTCAAATGAACAAATGAACGAATGAATGAATGACAAAACTTGGTCTAAGTTTGCTCCAACTGGAGGATTCCCAAGTGGAAGATGTTTTTACTTTAAAAAAAAAAAAAAAGAATAAATATAGTCATTAGCCTGTGAGTGGTGAGCTCTCTGTCCCTCGAGATACTTAGTCAGGAATTTGGATGCCGACTTTCCTGCCTGGACTTTGATGAGGCTGACCTGGGAAGAGCATAGTTGAAGTGTCTAGCTGGGGTAGGAGCACCAGAAACTCCTATTCCCGTCCTTCCTCCTCCTGAGATCTCTCGAGAACCCCTGGGCCCTGCTGGCTCGCCCACCCTCTCTCACCTGAGGAGGAGACTTGCCTTGATGGCCCCTTTGGACTCAGGCAGTTGCTGGGGAAGCTATACAGAGAGGTGGGGTTCAGGCCACGCTTCACCCCCATCTGCCTCTCCTGCCTCCTGGGAAAGCAGGCTCATTAGCTGCTGGGAATGGGGCAACCTCCACCATCCAGTTCTGCTCACCCACCCCACCCCCAGCAGCTAGCGGCTGCTGGAGCCTGTGCTGGAGCCCCTATCCTGGGGAATGACAGAGAAGCTGCCAAAGCCTTGGAGATCATCTGGTGTGGCGCTCACTTGACAGATGGAGAACTGGTAGAGGAGGGGGGAGGGGACTTGCCCGAGGTCTTGAAGGCAGAGAAATCCAGGCTCATATGCAGCTGGGGTCTCCAGGCCCCCTACCCAGAATTAGGCCCTGCAGCTTTTACCTTTATTCTGAGGCTTGGAAGCTACAGAGTGCAAAGATTAGCAGCTCTGTCTTTATCGGCAGGCTGCTCCACCCTGGCCCTGCCATCTGCTGGCTGTGTGACCTTAGGGAAACGACTTGTTACCCCTGAGCCTCTGGCCCCTGCTACGCAGAACCACTCTGTGCCCTAGCTGCTGGAGGGCAGGGGGTGTGCACCCCGGTGGGCTGCCCGAGTTCAATGAAGTCACCTCAGTTGTCTGAGTCTCCCCATGTCACCAATTACAGTCCCAGGAAAGGTGACATACGGGTTAATAGTTCTTGATCCAAAGCACCGGAGAACTGTGGCTGGCACAGTCAGCAGCCATAACTTTTAGACATCTGTGTTTATTCTAATAACTATGTTTACGTAGAAAGTGGGACAATATGGCATAAAAAGCCAAATACTTCTCATCCTACCTGTGGCTAAGCATGACTAGAATTACTGTATAATTGTGTGGAGATCTTGTGTGTGTGTGTGTGTGTGTGTGTGTGTGTGTGTGTGTGTGAGTGTTGAGCACCTGGACCACAGAGCAAAGAGAAGGGAGGAGCTCATCTCCAAAGAGTTTGGGGTTCATGAGCCAAGGACTACCCGCAGCTGTCCTTGTAGCACCATCTCTCATAGCACCTGCTGTGCGGACTGTTGAGATTTATTCTCTTGTAAGTGGAGGCAGGCTCACAGAGCTAAGTGATAGGGAGTGTCAGGGTCAGGACTTGGGACCCGTCCAACTTGGGCCACATACAGCCTCTCTGGTGCCTCTGAAGGCCATTCCCTGGCCTCCCCTTTATCCTCCAGAATCGTCTCCTACCCACCCCGCCTGGTTTTTGTGTCAAGAGCACTTAACTCAAGACCAGCCTAGGGGCACAGTCCGTCGGTCGGTGCCAGCTGACGCGGCAAGGGCAGGTGGCCGGGATGTCACTCTGATGGAGCAGAGCATCCGGCTCCCTCGCCATCTCAAGTTCCTGACCCCCAGAGAGAGGATCCGATTCATCAGAGCCTCCCTTCCCAGGCCTCATGTGATCACTGGAGCTTTTCCTAAGGCGCGCCTCAGTGCCAACAAAGGCATGAGGGCTGGGCCTTGGATGGGAGCCTGAGAGGCTGGGCACAGGGATGAGAGCCAGGGAGGCAGCCCCAGGAGGGGAGAGGAGGGGGGAGGTGGTAGAGCTGAAACCTTTGCTCTGACTCTCCCTGCAGGGGGAAAGGCATGGGCTTTTCTGAGCCCTCTTCCTGATCCAAGACATGAGGGCCAGGCTGTTCACCTTCTGTGTAAAGAGAGAGAGAGAGTCACTCCTGGCCCAGGGGCACCCTGGTCAGAGAGGAGGATGAATGTCTCTGTCCTGGAGAAATGGTACTCAGCAGTCATGTATCCTAGAGAAGGGCAGGCTTCTGTGTACATAGCAGCCTGTGAGAGTGTGAGCTGACTGTGTGCTTCTCCTTAAAGGTGTCTGGGCAGCCAGGGATGCCTCGTCCAGATGCACAGAGCACAGGTCTCAGGGGAGAGAGCTGGGAATTGAATTTGAAGCCCCCAAAAATGTCATTTTTTTCTGGAACAAAGCGGTCTGATGACAAGGCTGACGGTGACAAAATGTCACCTCTGAAAAGCAGAGTGAATTACCTGGTGCTGTGTGATGGGCACCGTCCCTTGATGCAACCCTTCCTGTTCCTACGCCCCGAGAGGGTCAAGGGACAGCTGCACTATTCAGACACTCCCTGAGGCTGGGCTGGGGGCTTGCCTGAGTCCTCCCTACAAACCGGGAAGACCTGGAAGCGTCAGCCTGTTCATCAGCCCTCACCATTGCCTCCGGGAGCGACCAAAGGCACCAGAGCTTCAGACACCCTCTGGACCGCTCCCCCACTTTATATAGGAAACCAGGTTTGCCAGAGTTCCGCACCCAGGCGGTCCAAGGTCATAGCCTGCCTGACCGCCTCACCCTGAGCTCTGCCGGACACAGGGTGGGCACGGAGGATTTGGAGGTGGGATCAAATTTGGATACAAGGCTGACTTTAATGTTTCGTCCTTGCCTCATACCTATGTGCCTACTAAGGACTGGACCTGTGTTGAACTCAGGACATAGCAATCTGATCCTGGCCCCTCCCACGGTTCTGGGAGTCAGGTTCCCTCGTAGATAGGTAGCTGTTTCCAAGGTCTAAACTAAACTAAACTAAATTAAACTCACTAAAGTAATCCAGGCCAGGACAGAGAGGGCATCCTGAAAGCAGAGGAAAGGAACACATCCACAGCCACTGTATGGGGCCCGATGCGCTGTGAAGGGACAGTGTACACACTCTCTCTCCTCTTCCTTGTCTCTTAATACAACCATTGCCCCATTTACAAATGAGGAAACTGAGGCACAGAATCTGTGCTTAGGTGACACAACCAGGAAGTCAATTGGACCTTGAATATGGGTCATGAATTTGGCCAGGGGCACAGATGTGTGGGCACACTTACAGATGAGCAGTTGCTGAGGAGAGGTGTAAAGATGGGAAAGTGGCTTAACTTGTTTTTTTTGTGGGTCCTGGGTCTGGATGTGGCACCGGGGTGGGCGGGCTTCCAGGATTAGATGCGGATCCTGAAAGATGCTGAGGAACCAGGGACAGGTGTGAGCAAACCGGTGTGGCCTGTCAATTATCCACCTGGAGCGGCGTGCATGGCCATCTGTGGGAGGCCCTAGGACGGGGAAGCAATGTGGTGCCAGGGAAGCACTCGTGTCTGCCAGGAAGAACTGGAGCACCCAGGTGAGGGGCTGGGCGGAAGGAAGAAGGAAGGAAACAAGTGCACCCTGGGTAGGAGAAGAGGCAAGCAGCGGCAGGCTCCTGACCCAGGATTCTCACTTGGAGGTTAAAATCTGGGGAGATAAGAAGGGTCCCTGAGGCTGCAGTCAAGATGGCGTCTATAGCATCTTCCGCCGGGGTCAGGAAGAAGGACAACCTCATGGCAGAGCAGAGGTGTCTCGGCCTCCCATAACCACTGCCTCTGTACTGATCCTTCCAAATAGTCAGAGAGCCCCAGGGCCGATAGAACTGTACAGCTGTGTGCATCTGTGGTCCTATAAGGTGCCCCTCCACTCACTCTCCTGCCGTGGCCCAGCTCTGATGGGCTCTGAGGCGTCCAACTTCCCCCAGCTGACATCTGAGGCTCCGCTCCAGCCCAGCTAGGCCTAGCCAGCCTTTCCAGTTTCTGACTCTACCCACTTGTCACCTGCCTGACTCTGGCCACTTCCTGCCTGACCAGTCCTTACCACCTGGAATGTCCAGAGGAGCCCTGTCACCTGCCTTCTGTGCTCTTCCATCAGAAATGAAGTCAGATCCCAGTGTCCCCTGTGTTCCAAGGTCCTGTGTCTCGGTCTTAGGGTGGCTTATCGCATGCCTTTTCCTGGTGATTCTGGACAGAGGGGACATGGCAAACCAGAGACGTGTCTGCCCCCCGGGGTCCAGCTCGGCGGACCAACCAGTCTACTGGGGTTCCTTACAGGAGACTGGGTGAGAGGTTGCTTATAGAGACACGGGTGGCTCTGGGAGCCCCATCGTAGAAAAGGACACTCTAGCATAGGTGACAAACCACACAGATGGCTTATGGCTCTCTCCGTTCAGTTAACCGCTCACCTCCTGTACACTCTCAAGGCTGCAGCCAGCCAGGTTAATCCATCGGGGAAGCAGTCGATACTGGGTGGCCGGAATCTCAGGTGAGAGTCTGATGGCCCCTTCTCCTGCTTCTGCAAGGGACTGCTAACCTCTCAGACTTGAGCACGGGGTTACAGCTACTCTGCTTTCGAGACAGGGGTGGCCCTGCCATGCCTGGAGGACAGTGCCCCACAGACATGACAGTAGCACCTTAGATTGAGCTCCCCCTGTGCCGCGGGCCGTGTCAGGAACCTGGCTCTCAATGGTCCCAGCACCTCTCCCAGGCCTAGGCTGTTACAGACTCACTTTACAGGTTGGAGACCAGATGAAGGGAGGTGCCACCCACATGGCTAAGTGGTGACGGCTGCACTGGGTCACCCCCAGGCAGACCCCATGTGAACCCTGCTTCCTGTGACACCCATTGGCGGTTTTGCCTCTACAACTAGCTGCAGACTATTCGAAGTTTAGGGACTCTGTCTCTCTGGTTAGGACCTTGTCTCTGTCTCTTAATAGCTTTGCAACCGGGGCAGCTCTGCTCACCCTGTTTTTCCTCTGTGGCTGCTCTGTCACCTAGGAGTTTATTGACAGTTTCCTGTTTGCTAACTGGCCTCTCAACTACAAGTGTGTTCTCTGGCTTCCTCTCCCCTGGCAAGCTGCGTGGCCCTGGGCCAGTCAGTCCCTTCCCTTAGACTGGCTTCCCATCCTGGCCATGCCAGGGGTTGGAGCAGATGGTCCCTCCCACCCCTTCCTGCTTCTGCCATCTCAGGAAGCAGGGAGGGGCCGCCTGGACACAGCATGGAACCAGAACATGAAGCAGTGACAGGAGCCTCAGATGGGACACAGTGACAGCATCCCAGGCAGCCTGTGAGTGCCAGGTTATGTGCCCTGGAGGTCTAAATACATCATACTATTATCACATCACTTCATACTCCCCTCTACAGGGCCTAGGATTTATCCCCACTTTGCAGATGAAGGCCCTGGGGCTCAGAGAGGTTTAGATGACACCATGGGGACACACAAGCTAGCGGGTGACTGAGTCAACTTTCTCACCCAAATCTGTCTGATCCTGGGCTGGAGAAGATGGAGGAATGGGAAAAGAAACACAGCTCCCTTCTGCGCCCTGCACCCACCCTGTGGGCTACAGGGTTTGTCTGGGCCAGCTGTTTCCAGGGCTGTGTATTGGGCCCAGCGCTGGGTCCTTCTGGGCTGCTTTCCCTATCTTTCTATCTTCTGTCAATGTTATAACTGGCTCCTATATCATACTCATCCTAGCATTGAGGAGCTCAGACCATTCCAAGGTCTCTGGGCAGGTTCACCTTGCAAAAGTCAGAAGCTAAGCATGCCTGGCCCTGTCCTAGGTACTGAGGATGAGAACAGGTCCAGGACATGGTCCCTGCCTTCAAGAGCCCAAGATCTAGTAAGGGAGACTGACAGGTAGCCATACAGTTGGGATACGGTGTGTTGAGCTTGGGAATCTGGTTCAGTTAATAGGGTGCTTTCCTAGCATGCCTGAAGCTCTGGGTTCCATTCCCAGCACCACATGTGGTATTGCATACCTTCGGGACGATCAGAAGTGCAAGGTTATTCTCTGCTCCATAGTGATTTCCAGGCCAACCTGGGCTATCTGAGACCCTGTCTCTAAGGGGAGAAATGCATTTGCCACCACAGTGCAAGGCTGGGCCCTGCACAGAGGCGTGTCCGATGACAGGGGAGAGCAGTGCTGGGCTCTCTCTCAGGACAGGTGACCTCTGAGTCATATGAGTACCCTGAGCAGAGGCCACACTGAGCAAGGGTGGAGAGGCAAGCACTGCACAATGCCTAATGCTGGCCAATAGAACTTTCTGGAACACTGGAGCGTTCTGCATCTGGGCTGCCTGGTGCTGTAGCTGCCAGTCCTAAGTGCATATTGAGTCCTTGAGATGAGACGAGACTAGTATAGCCAAGAAATTGAATTTTCCACTTCATTTCATTTTGACCCCTTGCAGTATAAATAGACACATGGAGATGGTGGCAGTCAGGCTGAAGAGCACAGGTATAGACAGAGATGACAAGCGACGGCGGTGCGTGTGCGTGTGCGTGCGTGCGTGCGTGCGTGCGTGCGTGCGTGCGTGCGTGTGTGTGTGTGTGTGTGTGTGTGCAAGGCCTTGAATGCTGCCCCGAGGCCTTGTACTCTTCCTTCCAGACTCTCAAGAAATCCTGGGGGTTGGGAGAAACCTTTTGATGTCCACTGAACATGCTGTGGGGGGGCATAGGGCGCAGATGGCCTGGTCCCTACCTGATAGAACTACCTGTCCTCAGTACGGAAGGGCGGATCCATGTCCCCAACGCTCTCTCTAAACCCACTGTGATGAGCTTGTCCAGGTCTCGCTCCCCAGTTCCCCAGCCCCCATCTCTCTCGCCAGCCTTGACAGTGCCGTAGGCATCCTAAGAGACCTTGCTGTATATTCACAAGGTGAAGAGTTTCCACTGCCCCCTGGATGGTTGTAGGAGGAAGAGAACACAAGTTTTCCTCAGATCCTGGGTCCAAAATCAGTGAGGAGTTTGTCCATGGTCCAGGATGTTCCCAACAAAGTGAGAAATGGGGTTTCCGGGGCCTTAGGACTCTTGGGGACCACTGTGGGGGAGAATGTTGCACGAGCCATCTCTCCAAACATCTCTCTCTCGGTCAGATGAATTCCCAAGCTAAATCAGAGCCCAGGCTGTCAGGGTCCAAAGGAGTCACATGCTCTGCCTGTGCTGAAGTAGGCCTGCCTGCCGAGGACGTGGGGGTCCAAGGGCCTTAGGAATGCCTCTCAGCTGCTAGTCCTGCAGGCGAGGAGCTGAAGTTCAGTGGGGGTGGCTCTCCCTCTCGTGCAAAGCAAGCCTGTGTGAGAGGACTCGAGGCTCTGGTGTGCCGGGGACACGGAGCTGGCTCCTGGTTTTCACGTCTCTGACCATGCCCATCCAAGAATCTCCCACTGGTGTCTGGAGATCCACTCTGAGGGAAGATTGATACCATAGGGAATAGCTAGCAGTATGAGGGCTGACTGGCCTGCCTGCCTTCTCTTCTTTCCTTCCTTCCTTCCTTCCTTTCTTCCTTCCTTTCTTTCTTCCTCCCTCCCTCCCTCCCTTTTACCTCAGGAACAGGTCTGATAATGGTGTGCCGCCCCCAGTCCTCAGACACAGACGCTTCTTCCTTTAGCTCTTCTGCTTCCCACTTGTGATGTTTGTCTTTACTATTGTCTCATACCGAAATGGCTGCTAGAGTTCCCCCATTGTGTCTGTTGAAGCTCTCTACTCTCATAAAACATGCCACCCCCATTTTGTTGGTTACCCCTGTTTCCATGACCACAGCATCCAGAGTGGTGTGGGCATCACACCCCCTGCCATCTTTTCCAGAGTGTGGACCACGCTGGTCATCCTCTTGCTCTTTGCCTTCCTTTCTGGTTTATTATCAGTCTTTCCCACTGGCTGGAAGATCCCCTGGGCAGACACTGCCTCTGTCTCGTCCTCTGTTGTATCTTCAGGGCCTCTGTGGTGTCTGTTTCATTGTAGCTGCTCAATAAACTCTTGATAAATGAGTGAGGGATAGCAAGCAGGCCATTCTGTGTTCTTCCCACCCCCACCCCTTTTTTGTGTTATCCCAGCCATTTCTTGCTGTCAGTGCTGAGGCTGTAGAATGACTCAGGATATTCATTTGCCAAGGATGCCCCCTGCTCTGACAAGATGGATAAGTAAGAGAGAGAGATAAAAATAGGAACCATCTGAGCAGTGCTACACACACCTTTAATCCCAGCAACCAGAAGGCAGAGGCAGGCGGATCTCTGTGAGGCCAGCCTGGTCTACAGAGTGAGTCCCAGGATAGCCAGGATTACACAGAGAAACCCTGTGTTGAAACAAAACAAAAACCAAACTCTGTGTCTCAGCCTGTCTGGCACCGCTTGGCCGGAGCTGACTGGGGCTCCTAGGACTGCTCAGGGTCTCCTTTCACTCACACAACCCCTTCGCAGAGCCCCAACAAGTACCAGACAGCCCCTAGGTGCAGACCACAGAGGGAGGGAGAGCAGTGAACCAGGAAGAACCTGAGGGCTGATATGGGGAAGGAGGAGGGACAGACAGAAGGACACTCCCTCTGATACCTCGGTGAGTGCAGACAGCTGGACTCTGTTGGGGACCGTCCGTCCCCACCCCCATTTATGTATTTGACAAATAAACAAATACACCTGCCACGTGCTAGTTCCACTCTGGACACTGAGGATACAGGACAGTGTAACAGCAAATGAGCTGCCCAGAATTCCCGCCCTCAGAAAAGTCCCACCCAGCCCAGTGAGCGAGGTAAGCAATATATGCACAAGCCGCTGGCGAGGATGGCCCCTCCTGTCAGGAAAAGGTACGGCCAAGACCCTTCAAGGCTGTGTGAGGGAGGGGCCTCTGCCCGTGGGGCGCAGACAGGACTCTGGTTGCTAAGCCTGAGCAAACAGTATGAGCAAAGTCCTGAGGCTGAAGAGATGAGATTGTAATATCTTTGCCTAGCTTCTGTGCCGGCTCCCCATCCCCATACCAATACCCATACCCATCCCATCCCCATCCCCATCCCCATCCCATCCCATCCCCATCTCATCTCATCCCCATCCCCATCCCATCCCCATCCCATCACCATCCCATCCCATCCCATCACCATCCCATCCCATCCCCATCCCATCCCATCCCCATCCCATCCCATCCCCATCCCATCACCATCCCATCCCATCCCATCACCATCCCATCCCATCCCATCCCCATCCCATCCCCATCCCCACCCCCATCCCCATCCCCATCCCCATCCCATCCCCATCTCATCCCTATCCCATCCCATCCCCATCTCATCCCTATCCCATTCCATTCCCATCCCCATCCCATCCCCATCCCACCCCATCCCCACCCCCATCCCCATCCCCATCCCATCCCATCCCCATCTCATCCCTATCCCATCCCATCCCCATCCCCATCCCATCCCCATCCCCATCCCCATCCCACCCCATCCCCACCCCCATCCCCATCCCCATCCCATCCCATCCCCATCCCCATCCCATCCCATCCCCATCTCATCCCTATCCCATCCCATCCCATCTCCATCCCATCCCATCCCCATCTCATCCCATCCCCATCTCATCCCATCCCATCCCATCCCATCCCCATCCCATCCCATCTCCATCCCATCCCATCCCCATCTCATCCCATCCCCATCCCATCTCCATCCCATCCCATCCCCATCTCATCCCATCCCCATCTCATCCCTATCCCATCCCATCCCCATCCCATCCCATCTCCATCCCATCCCATCCCCATCTCATCCCATCCCCATCCCATCCCCATCCCATCCCCATCCCCATCCCATCCCCTTCCCATCCCCATCCCCATCCCATCCCATCCCATCCCCATCCCATCCCATCCCATCCCATCCCATCCCATCCCATCCCCATCCCATCCCATCCCCATCCCCATCCCATCCCATCCCATCCCCATCTCATCCCATCCCCATCCCCATCCCCATCCCCATCCCCATCCCCATCCCCATCCCCACCCCATCCCATCCCATCCCCATCCCTATCCCATCCCATCCCCATGTCCATGTCCATCCCCAAAATAATGTCCCAAGTTTTGAGCCAGCTCTGGATGATGGAGGGGGTGCCATTTTGGCTGGATGCAAGTGAGAAGGGAGGGCGGAGGAGACTGGGGAGAGTCAGATGGAGGGAGATGCAGAATTAAAGCAGATAACAAACACCTCAGTGGTTAACATAAATGACACCCAATGCAATGTTTTCTTCAATAAAAATTAATGCCAGAAAAATCTATAAAAAACAAGCTGTCAGTGTTTTAAGCAAGGCGATCACAAGTAAGTCAAATGGAACTCTAGACAGGAAAAATAGCGACTGAGCCTGGTTTGGGTCAAAGGGGGAGGCAGTTGGGTGCGTGCTTGTGTGTGTGTGTGTGTGTGTGTGTGTGTGTTTGTGTGTGTGTGTGTGCACATGCGAGCATGTATGTACACGTGTGTGCGTGCATGCACACACGGAAGGCAGAGGTCAACCTCACCTGTCAATGCTCGGCAGCAATCCGCTCTTTAAAAAAAATGCTTATTTTTGTTATTTTTTTAATGTATCTATTTTTATTTTATGTGTATGAATGTTTGCCTAGATGCATGTCTGGGCACAACGTGTGTGTGGTGTGGTAGCCAGAGGCCAGAAGAGGATGTCTCATCCAAGACACTGAAGTTGCAGACTTGCATGCCACTTTGCAGGTGCCTGACTGAGCCTGCCTCCATCTCAAGAGCCGCAAGTGTTCATGACAGCTGGGCCGTCTCTCCAGCACCCAGCCATGTGTAGTTGTTGTTGTTGTTGTTGTTGTTGTTGTTGTTGTTGTTGTATTGTGTTGTTTTGAAACAAGATATCTCCTTGGGACTTAGGGCTTGCCAGCTAGGTTAGGCTGGCTGGCCAGTTGAGCCCCAGGAATCCCCCTTGACCCATTCCTAGTGCTGGGGTTGCGAGCATGTGCTACCGCAAGGAGCTTTGTACACCGGTGCTGGGGGTCGAACTCGGGGCCTTGTGCTAGCGTGGCAAGCACTGACTGAGCCACCTCCCAGCCCCCAGTCCTGTTTTCATTGCTAGCGGTGAGACCTTGCCTGTCTGGATTTGTTGCACAGGATGGCCTTAGGTGTCGACACTGCAGGAAATATGAAACCCGGCTTTAAGCTTGTAGGCTCCAGCTCACCATGCTGGCCCTGACTGGTACATGCTGGCCGTATGTTTGGGGCCAGGTTCTTGATCTCTTTGTACCTTTTTTTTTTTTCTTTGAAAATGGGAGTAGCAATAGCGTTCCAGGAAGGCTCCTGTGACCTAGAACCAGCAGAAGGCCGAGAGCAGGGCGCAGCCTGGTGAGCAGAGACTTAGGCAGGAAGTCTGTGCTGCTGCAGCCTGGGTTCCCACCCGATCGCCACACAGATGCCAGCCCGTGGCTAAGGGGCAGGCTGAGGGAGAGTATGCAGGGGTTATTTGGCATCAGGGGGACCAGAGAGTGAGGCCTGGTAAGCCATGACTGTAACCCCAGCTACTTAGGAAAGTAAGGCAGGAGACCTGCTGCACGCTTGAGGCCAACCTAAGCTACATAGTGAGTTCCAGGCAAGCTTGGTCTACAGAATGAGACCCTATTTCAGAATTAAAAGAGGTCTAGGATACAGCTCAGTGGCAGAGTGCTCTCTCTCTCTCTCTCTCTCTCTCTCTCTTGGAAACTCAAGAGGATATGGTGGGTGAACTGTAAGAAGAGATGGGCATTGAGGTTGGGGGTCAAGGGCAGGATAGGCCCCAGCTGCCAACAGAAGACTGCCCTGGCTGGGTGTGGCCTGCTCCCCCATGCAGGCCCTGTGTGTATTTCAGAGAGAACTGAAGGAGCAGCTTCAGGCCCTTCAGGACAGCGAGCGGGAGCACACGGAGGCGCTGCAGCTCCTCAAGAGGCAGCTGGCGGAGACCAAGGTAAGCCCAGCCCGGGGTGGGGGTGGGGTGGGCAGCGCTGAGGTAGGGCTGTGAAGGACCGACCCTCCGGCCCTCTGAGGAAACCTGGCTTACGGTGCATAAGCGTAGTGGGAGAGAGGCAGGGTGGGTAGGAGCGGAACTTTTGAGAAAGTGAATGGGACCCACTCCCAATGTCACGGAGCGGGTTAGTGTCTGAGTGGGGTCAGTTCTCTTCAGGTGTGACAAGAGTTGAGGGACCAGGGACCTTCTGAAGACTTCCGCCTGAGGGGCTGAACACGTCTGCTTGGTCTCTGGTTCTTCTTGTCCCTTCTCTCCTTTATCATTTCCTCCCTCGAGGCCCAGAAGCCAACTGTGGCATGTCCCCGCCAAGCCATGACTGATGTCATTTCCCCTCTTGGACTCAAGCATAGAGATAAGGACTCTGAAGCCAGGTGTCATGAGGCACACCTGTAACTCTGCAGCACTAAGGAGGCTACAACAGGAGAGTATTGAGTCTCGGGCCAGCCTGGGCTACATGACAAGACCTTATCTCAAGATGTTGGGGGAACCTGATTCTAAGTCTGAGAAGTAGGGGGAAATTCTGTTTGTGGTCTCTGGCTACAATGATGGCCAAGAGCTTTTTATCCCTAATCTGAGAGGAGTTCTCGTGTCCAGGCCTAACGGTGACCCTGTGACAGTGGGTTAAGCATATTCCCAACCGTCCTGTCTGAACAGTGGGGACTCTGACCAGTTCGGTCTAGAACATCGGGACTGGAAGGAGAGCGTCACATACTCCGGGACTCTGGGAAATGACTTTAGGCTGACCCTGCTCTACAAGATGAAAGGCAGTGCAGCTGGAGCAGAGCCTGGGGGTCACCTGGCCTGGAGAAGCCATTGGGAACCTCCATCTGTGAATCAGCTGTGGCTACCACCCCACAGCGCGGTCTTGGGAGGGTCATGACAAACATTTCTTCAGGACATTCCAGAGGGCCTCTGAGAAGGACCCCTCAGTGCGAGAGAGATGAGAGACAGCCGCAGGGTTGCGACCTCAATGTTTCTCCTCTTAGTTTCTCTGTCCAGCGGCTCCACACTGCTCCCATGAGGAGAAGCAGACGGGAACCTGTCTGAATGGGCCTGTTCTCCCCTACGGCTGCCCTCCCCTTGTTCACCCCCTTCCTCCCCCCACATTCCTTCTCCTCTACTGACCTCCTGCCCGCCTTTCCTGTCCATCTGTGTGCTGCTGGGGGCCCCCCGCCCCCCTCACTTTCCCCAGCCTGGCTTCCTGTCTGGACCGGGTGTATTTATATAAGAAACGCTGATGGAGCTTTTGAGGCCATATTTCACCTGGTGTCTGACTGGCTTCGAGGCCGCGCCTGCCCTCCAATGGCCTCGCGGGGGGGGGGGGGGGGGGGGCCTGTCTGCTCTCCCTCCTCCAACAGTGTTTTCCTTGGTAGGCTTTGCGATGACATCTCCTTGGCAGTGTTTCTGAAACGGCCACAGCTGCCCCAGACCCAGTGTGTGTCTGGGAATGTGGTAAACCGGACTGCCTTCCCCACCAAGGAACTGAAGGACAACCTAAGTTCAATCCCCGGGAGCCCCAAGGTGAAAGGAGTTGTGAGAACTAGCCCCGACCCAGACCTAGCACAGTGCCTGACCTATAGAAACGAGTTGTCGAGCAAACTGAGTGAAACAGTAACAATAATAACAAAACACCTCTGGAAGTAGGAACAGTAATCCCAGTGAGGAAATGTCAGCCCTGAGAGACCGACAACAGGCCTGAGCCCCCAGCCCTCCCTGAAGCTTGTTTTAGTGGCAAGATGTATGATGTTGTGAAGAGTTTGGGAAGACCCCAATGGGGCCATGTACAGACCGCCTGGGCTGACACTCTGATCTACCACTCCCCGATCGCCTCCCTCTGCCTCTATCCTTCTCTGCCCATCCGTCCGTCCTCTCCCATCCTGGGGACGCTGGATTCATAGCATAGAAAGAAGGCAGTCTGCCCCAGCTTTGTGATGCAGTCTTGAGCAGGTCCCTCCATCCCTCAAGCTGCTCCTGACCTCCAGCCTGTACCAGGCCTGGGGGTGCACACAGGGACAGGCGGGGAACGCAGCGTTCCTACCTAGGAAGGGGCGTGTGTGCGAGGGGAGACAGCAGAGAAGAACCCTGACCTGCCTATCACCTGGAAAAGTGAAACAAAGTCTCTGGGCGGGGCGGGGGGGGGGCAGAGCTCTCCCCCCCACTAGGTCTTGGGGAGGCACAGACACAGAAATCCAGACTAACCAAGCCCATCGGCAGCCACTGGGTGAACAGCTCTGCAAAGCAGGCTAGCAGGAGCCAGACAGGGTAGCCCTGGAGGCCCTGGGAGACCGCTCTGGAGGATACTGGAGGTGGCGTCCATCCTCCCCACAGCCTCACCCTTTCTGGGCGAGAGACTCCAGGAGGCCTGTGGCAGCCTGTGAGCCTGCATCCCCAGCTCCTCAGTCCACTCCGTCTTTGTCTTCCCAGCGTGTTGGGTGGGCATGCGCAGGGAGGCTGGCCCACTGCCAGCTGTTCTTCCAGCAGGCCAGCAGCCACCACGGGGAGAGAACAGGCCCTAATTGAGCCTTTGTGGAGCCTCCCACAGAGCCCCAGGCACCGAGCACAGTGGGGTCTCTGACTCTGTGAACTGCCAGCCAGAGGCCCACAAAGTGAAATTGCAGAGGCAGGCCCCACATGGTGGCTACATCCTGTGTCGAGTCGGTGTTCCTCGAGCTGCCCCCTCTGCCTGCCCACCCCACCCCCATCCCCAACCCACACTCCTCCCACCAGAGCCCAATCAGAAGCTCTCTCTCCATGGGTATGTATGCCTGTTAGAAACATCAGCTTGCCCTGTGCCCAGGGTCCATCCGAGAAACATCTCCACCACTCCCCTGCAATGAGGTTTTTGTAACCCCTCTCGCATAGAGAGGGAAATGGGGTAACACTGAAATCAGGTAGTTGAGCCCACTACAGCTAGAGACCCAGTCACTCCTGTGCCTCCTCTTGGGCCTAAGGGAAGGGGGGGGGGTGTCCCTAGGTTTGTGCAGATGTCTCCTTGACAGTGTGGCCTTCTTCCCAGAGCAAGGGTCTTGGGGGAAGCCGGATGGTCAAGTAGTCACCAAGATTTGTACATCCTGTGCCTGTTTCTGAGGGTCCCTGACCTCAAGATCCCCTTTGTGATCCTTTAGAACCTATAGATGTGTTGTTTAAATGGCAGACCTCTAAGTCCCGGGTTGGACACGTAGGCATCTCCTACCTAGCTTTCCCATCCCCCCCTCCTTCATGCCAAGAACCGGGGCAGTACCGCCCACTCATGCCCATCGCAGCTTCAATGGCCTGGCTGTGCCTTTGCACAGCTCTGCTGATGGACCCCCATGGAACCGTGAGCCCTTCCGACCCGTGCAGGTCCCCTCTCACTCCCTTGTTTAACACCTGTGTGCCACTGCCTGCCCACCAGGCCTCCCCTCCCCATCTTTGTGTCAAGGCTTCCCCCCCTCACTGGCCACTGGGCACAGTAAGGTTCACACCAGGTCCCACCTAGACTTTCCCATAACCCCTGACGGTTGCTCCCCCGACAGTCCTCTACCAAGAGCCTGCGGACCACCATCGGGGAGGCCTTCGAGCGGCTGCACCGGCTACTGCGAGAGCGACAGAAGGCCATGCTGGAGGAGCTGGAGGCCGACACCGCCCGCACACTGACCGACATTGAGCAGAAAGTCCAGCGTTACAGCCAGCAACTGCGAAAGGTGCAGGAGGGGGCCCAGATCCTGCAGGAGCGGCTGGCCGAAACTGACCGGCACACCTTCCTTGCCGGAGTGGCCTCCCTGTCTGAGAGGTAAGTGCCACCTGCCCGAAGTCTTCCCCAAGCCCCTCAGGGGGTTCAGGGAGATGAGGCTGTCAGCAGATAATTCATTAATCACATTATCACCATCGTTTATAGGAATCTGGTATAAATGTATTAGAGCCAGGGCTAAAGGTCTTCCATATTCGTATTATTCTGTGTGTAATATATTCTGAGCTGGGCGTGGCAACTGACACCTCTAATCACAACACAGGCAATGTTAAGGCAGGAGGTTTGTCACAAGTTTGAGGCCAGCCTGGACTATATGGTGAGTTCCAGCCTGGGCTACCTAGTGAAATCTTTTTTTGTTTTTTGTTTGTTTGTTTGTTTGTTTGTTTGTTTTTTCGAGACAGGGTTTCTCCATATAGCCCTGGCTGTCCTGGAACTCACTCTGTAGACCAGGCTGGCCTCGAACTTAGAAATCTGCCTGCCTTTGCCTCCCAAGTGCTGGGATTAAAGGTATGTGCCACCACTGCCCAGCCATAGTGAAATCTTATATCAGAACAATATATGTGTATATATTCTGTCTGTATTATAACAGCATAAGCAAGATTTGATGATGTTTGTAGTCATTCAACACACTTTTGTGTTATGTGTCATTTATTTTATGCTTTTTCGTTTTGGGGAGATGGGGTGTACATGGTCATGTGTGTGAAAGTCAGAGGACAAACTCAACTGTCATTCTTCAGGCATTCTCCACCTTGAGGTCTCTGGGGTGGGGGCAGGATGGGGAGAGTTTGAGGCGGATTCTCTGTGTAGCCCTGGCTGTCCTAGAACTCACTCTGTAGACCAGGCTGGCCACAGACTCAGAAATCTGCCTGCCTCTGCCTCCCAAGTGCTGGAACCGCCACAGCCTGGTCACCTTGGGTTTTGTTTGTTTGTTTATTTGTTTGTTTTTAGACTTCGTGTGTGTGTGTGTGTGTGTGTGTGTGTACCACTAACGTATGGATGCAGTGAGCACTCATAACCACGGATGGGTCTCTTCAGCCCTGCCCTTGTCTTTTGAGATGAGGTTTCCCACTGACCTGGAACTCTCCGAGCAGGGTAAGTCTGGCTGGCCAGCGAGTCTCCGGAGAATCCTCCTAGCTCTACCTCCCCAGTGCTGGAAGTTCAAGGTGTGTGCGCCACCACACCTGTTTTTGTTTTAATGTGGGTGATGGGGATGGAACTTAGCACCTTCTGCTTGCGAGGCAGACACTTTAGGAACTGAGCCATCTCCTCAGCCCCTTCTTTATAGGCATTAGATTACCGTACCCTTCCGGGGCTCATGCAAGGGGTTACAGTACTGCCATCTTCATGTCACAGGTATAGAATCTGAGGCTCGGAGATGACATCAATTGGTCAAGGCTACAGGGGTCAAGCCCAGGCTTCTCAAAGTTCTTCTTCATGGCTTCCCTGAGTATCGGCTTGCTGGAGATCAGCACTTAACCACTAACATCATGCGTTTGGTGTTGGCCCTGAGCCGGCCCCTGAGCTAAGCGGTTTTTGTCCAACACTCCATGCAGTCCTAGAAAAGCAGGGTCTAGCACAGTTCCCCTTGCACTTGACTTTGACCAGAAGCCTGGGAAAGGACCACACAGTACCCATTTTACAGAGGAGCACACAAACTGAAGGTCACAGAAAGGTCACAAGTGGGAGAAGCCGGCACCTGTATCTCAGTCCCACAGACATGTCGCTCGTGGCCGCACCCTGGCGGTGGGTACTGGACCCCACAAAGCCTTCTCTCTTGTCCTTCCAGGCTCAAGGGGAAGATACATGAGACCAACCTAACGTACGAAGACTTCCCTACCTCCAAGTACACGGGCCCCCTGCAGTACACCATCTGGAAATCCCTTTTCCAGGACATCCACCCAGGTGAGATTCTGCCTGTCCCCTTGGCGAGACAGGGAGAAATACGGATGGCCACCGAGGCCCAGGTGTGACAGGAGGCCGAGCAGAAGTGAGCAGAGTGCCTGCTCATGTTCTGTTCTGTTCTTTAAATGTTTCATGTCACTACGACCCGTTCAGGTGCTGGGGTACTTACCACAGTCATCCACACATCACGCGTGTAGAGTTGGAGGTTCGGAGCTAGAGCAGTGGGATGGGTCCTCTGCTGTGCCCCAGAGCCTGTGCGGGGCTCCCTGAGTCTCCAGCAAACCCTTTCCTAGATGCTTCATTACTGTGTTCCCCAAGTGGAGGGACAGATGTTCCCTGTCCTGACGCGGGATTCAGAGTCCATGCACCTGGATGGATTTATTATTGCATTCTATAGTGAATGCCCCTCAGTTTCGAGAGTCAAAAGAGACAGATAAAGTGACCAGCCCTTGACGGTCTAGCAGGATAAGAGCTCTGACATGAGACGTTCATATATCATAGAAGCCTCGAATATGGCGGCAGCAGCGGAGGGGTGGGAGCAGTGTCTGCGGGGAGAGAGGAGGGGGGATTAATCAGAAGTTCCAAAAGGAGCATGAGTCACCTCAGGATGTCCCAAGTTGAGCCCTAGCAGGGATGGAGTACGATCCTGCAGGGTATAGATGCTGGGTCAGAGAGCTGGGGCTCTCCTACAGAGCTGGGGCTCTCCTACAGGTTGCAGGCCTCAGCAATATGCCATCCCTGCTGTTCTAGGGTCGAAGGTGGGTCCCCTAATTCAGTGCCTAACAATGGGTGGGTGGGGGGAATGATTTCTATTCAAAATTCAACTGCTTTCCTGGGGTGTGCCTCATCTCCTAAGTGAATTTCACACCGAGGCATGTGCAGGTGAAGCGCTCCCCCTGAAGAGAGACAAGAACCCCTAGATCTTTTTTGCTCCTCCCCGGGACCCCGGGACACCCCCAGTAGGTGGTCTAGAAACTTTCTGCCTGCTGCCACCTGTTCCATCCCTGTCATTGGTGCCTCACCCCGCCAGTCAAAGCCCTTCGCGGCGTCACACTTGGCTGTACTGAGCCATCTTCAGGCCGTGAGTGAGCTAAATTCTCTGTCCGCTGCGCGTTTGTCTGGGGACCTTGGCACCATCTTCAGTATTTGACAACCAAAACCCACTCTCCTTTGTAGCTCTGATTTTAAATGCCTCTGCTGAACCGCCGCCATCTTGGTTTCCTGGTCACGATTCTTGATCAGTCTGTATGTTCTCGTTCTCTCTGGACTCTGAGCTTTAAGGGCCCAGAGGCTGTGTTCGGTTTATCCCCAACAGCCAGCAATCAATGTTTGTTTATGAAGGGATTAAAGGAATGGATGTTAGACCCAGGTCTACCTACAGAATAGTGCCTGGCGCATACAGTAGGCACTCTTATACATGTTGAATTAAGGGCCTTGCTGCAGGTCCTGAGATACCCCCCCTTCCTCCTCTAGACCAGTTATGATCTCTAAATAACAGATGGTAGTATTCCTGTTTTGATTCTGTCACAAGTGAGCAAATGGTTGACCAGAGGTCTTGCTGGAGGCCCTGTCCTCCACACAGGAGGCTATTTGCTGGAGGCCCTGTCCTCCACACAGGAGGCTAGCAGCACCTCAGCCTCCTTTCAGGAGATGCCACCCCCCTTCCCCTCTGTTTCGGCAACCCAAAGTGTCTCCGGCCATGGTCAGACATTTTTTGAAAACAAAATTGCCTCAGTTGAGACCGCGGGCCCTGAGAACACTGCCTGCAAAAGGACTGAGGGGACAGGTGTGTGGCCCGAGCATTCTGCCCTGAGTGAATGCCCGTGGGACTTGAGACAACAGTGACCTGGTTGGCCAGGGCCCCTTTCTTTGTCTGCAGAACCTATGAAGTCACTCCCGCTCCTCCTCGGGGAGCACCAGAGTCTTTTATGTCCAGATGGGAGGGCTGCTTTCCCCCAGGGACCTAACTGTAGCTTCCAGTGGCTTCCTGCCTACCCCTCCCTCACAGCCCAACCTGTCCATTGGGTCACCCGAGAACCCCATCGAACACCTGTCCCCTACTCTGGGGCTTCCGTGCTTCACCACCTCCAGCCCCTCCCCCCCCAGCCCTTCACCCCCCCCATCCCCCTCCTCCCCTCTGCCAAGCCATCACCCCCTCCCAGGTGCAAACTCCCAGCGAGCCAGGCAGCCCATTGTCCCAAGGACACCAGACACTCCTCTCCTCCTCAGCCTCCCCCGCCTTGTCTGGCCTCTCCTCATCTGGAGTTAATCATTTTGAGTGTCAGGATGTTCCCTGGCCCACTGTGTGGCCGAGGGCAAAGCTGAACCTCCATTTTCTCACCTAAACCTTAGGGATGGTCCCAGCTGTTGTCCAGGGTAGATAAGGCAGCGAATCGTTTCTTTGTAAAGATGATCCGTAACTTAGTAAGCAAGTTTTACTCTTTGTTATTATGTTTCACGGGACACTCTTCCCCGAGCTGGTCAGACTTTCTGGGGCCACACGGTGGAAAGACTCAGCTCATGTTCCCAAATCACTTTTCACGCCAAGTAGAATCTGAGCATGCCGCTTACCTCAGAGAGCCTCAGTTTCCCCTTCTGAGAAAGGGCAACAACCACTGTGACCTGGAATTGCTGTGCTGCTCTCGGTAGGGCAATGCCTGCTCTGTGCAGGCACTATCATAGGAAGCTTAGAGCACAGAGGGCCTGGGGAAGGCCTGGCTTGGAGGAGGGGACAAAACAAGTGTATTTCCTGTCCCATTGTACCCCTGCTGTACTGGAGACCAAAGAGGGACCTCGCCGGGTGCCTGGGCGGTCTTTCTCTGCTGCTTGGGTGATAGTTGGAGAACAGAAAACATTCTCATGGAGTCTGGAAATCTGTGACCCTTCCTGGGTGCCTTTTGACCCCAAGGCCTTAGAACAGTTTCAGAGACTCGGGGCACACCTGGAGAGAGGAGACAGGCCTCAGGCCCAGCCTTTTGATTATAAATCAAGAATGTCAGAATGTCACAGCTAGAGGTAGACTCTGACCTCAGTGAGCCTGGGGAAAGGCTTTGGTTCCACTGGGTCTCGCCACTCTCCTGAGGGTACAGGGCTTCTTAACGGGAGTCAGGGAAAGGGAGTTGCCACACCAGGGTGCCTCTCGGGTCCCTAACTGCTCCCTCAGAAGGCCACTGCTTCTGCCAGCCTCCGAGGTCTGGAGATAGGGCCCTCTGTTAAGACAAGAGTCACTTCACCATCTCAGAGTCAGGCCATGCCTCCCTCTCTCCTAGGGAAATGCCAGACTCAGCCCTAGCCCTGACCCCAGGCGCTGGCCCCATCCCTGGAGAATCGGGGCCTGCGTAGAGGATGGGTGCTTCTGCCCTCCCATACGCAGGACTCGGGCGGGTCAGGCTTTCTTCTGCCCACAGGCTCTTCATTGTCACACTGATATCAGAACCACCAGGAGCCCGGCCCACTCAGCAGTGGCTCTGGAAGGGGCCCACGATGTCCTACACAGACCTAAGAGTCAGCCTGAGACCTGCCAGTATCCCCTGACCGTTCCTTGACCCTTGGGGTCTCCCCACTGCCGATCTCCTTATAGCATCGTAGGCACCTGGAATATGGGAGCCCGGCATTCCCTATTGCTGGCATTTTCCCTGGAACCCTAAGAATCCACACATCCATTCCACCCCAACAGATCCCACTGCCTGTGGGGTAAACAAGGCAGCATCTGTATCTAATTAGTTTCTTACACACATGTGCGCGCGCGTGCACACACACACACACACACACACACACACACGTCCTTCTAGCCTTTCCTCTTACTGTGGGAGTTCTTCACAGGGCACAGGGCAGGAGCTTTCTGGTTCTGACCAACTGCCCAGTGACTGACATAATACAGGCAAAAGTTCATGTGTTTGCCCGTGAACCTCCCCGTTCACGTGCCTGGACAAAGGATTGTTGCATGGGCCCCTCTAGACCCAGGGCTCCTGGTTTCCACACAGCTCTCTGCACTCTGAGGAAGCTTGTCAGCAAGCAGCCTGTCAGGGCTGTACCGGAAACATGATGCCGGGCTGGCTGTGGCTGCCCCGTGGGACTGGCTAGGGAGTAACAGTGGTCCTGGTGTAGAGCCATCATGTCCCTGCTCTAGCTGAGAAGGAAGGAGTCAGGGAGCTGGGACACGTTCTTGGTTCTGAGGAACTGTAGCCACCGTCCGTGGCTTCCTCCAGCTCTGTCTCCCTTCTGTCACGCTCTGGCCTGGAAAGACTCATCTAGCTGAGAAGTGCCAATCCCAGGTTCTCTCCGTTCCTGGAGCAGGTTATCAGAGAAGGCAGGAGGAATAAACCAGAGGTCTTGACAAGAGTTCAGGAGACTGTCAAATCAGACCTGCTGAGCCGGTATGGCCAGCTCAGAACCAGGTGACCCAGCCTGCGTCAGCCGCTCAGCACTGTCAGGGGCAAGAGCATGTAAGTGCCCGGAAGCCTGCCCATCCTGGGCTCCGGGCCGGCCCTGAACTCTCAAGGAGGAGCTGAGATCACTGCAGCCCGGGCCTTGGCTTCGGGTGCAAAGCCCACCGGTGAGAAGTGTGCTCAGAGGGCCATGGCCTGTGTGGAGAGCGAGCGGCCCAGAGAGAGCGCTGGAGTCCCAGAGGCTGAGGGAAGAACCAGCTCAATCCTCAAACATGAGGACTCCCAGAGGGTGGGCTCTGAAAGACCCTCCTTGGCTGATCTCTGCCGCAGAGAGGGTGCAGGGCAGGTGGGGTGGGGGTAGATGGCGTGAGCAGAGGAGTTAGGCCCGAATGAAGACGGTGGGCTGTGGCCAGGCGCCAGGTGGCCTTAAAACAGATCCAGCTCTGCTGGCGTCTTTTGACCTAAGATCAGTCAGGGCTCCTGAGGCTCTCAACTTTCCTGTCTCCCAAATGGAAGAGTTTAGTAGGATTAGAATTTCCAAACTTTTTGTGGACATATTGTCTATTTTTTAATAACAAAATTTAAAATCTCGGGTCATACCTAAGACCTTTTTAATATATGTGTATATGCAATAAGGTACGTGTGTGTTTGCAACAACTGGCCATGATATAAAGGGAACATGGAAGCAGGTAGTAGCTAGACTTCTTTGGAGACAGCACCTCCTCAGCACAGCCTGGTCTCAGAGTCACTGAGGACTAGAAGACGGCCTTGAACTTCTGGTCCTCTTGCCTCCACCCCCAGAGTGCTTCAACTACAGGAATATACCACTAGGCCCAGTTTTATGAGGTGCTGGGAATCAAACCTGCGACTTTGGTCCTGTCAGGCAAGGACTTTGCTAACTGAACTATATCCCCAGTCCATAATTAAATATCTCGAAGGTCAGTATGTAGAAGCCCGTGTAGAGTTACACTGGAAAATAGAACAGTGCAACCAGGTGCTCATATTGTAACTGCAACGCCATTCAGGAGATTGTCTGTGTCAATGGTGTCACCCTTAGAGATGTATTTTCCAAAAGAGCTGGCAACTCTTAGTTCTAAACAGTAACAAGAAAATGTAGCCTCCCCAAAACCCTCAGTGTGTTTTAAAATTAGAAAACAAAACCAGTCTCACGTTTATACATAACTACAGAGACAGGTTGTACTTTTGGATCATTATACAAAGATTTCTTGACCACTTGCATGTCATGTCCGGCAGGGCAACTGGAATTCAGTGGTGGGGGTGAGCGGTCCCTCCTGAGGCAAGCTGATCCCCATCCCACACCCCCGACACCCCTATCCCACACCCTCACTAACTCCCCATCCCACCGATCTTAGAGACGTTTCCAGATTGTCCTCTAGGGGGCAGTATCACCTGGCTAATCTTCATGCTCCCTCCCGGCTCTGAGACTCCCTTCCTTCTGGACCTCCTCTCCTGCTTTGCACTGGGAATCACCCAGTGACCATCAGTGTAGCCATCAGTGAACACCCCTGCAACCTGGCACAAAGATGGCAGGCTGCTCCATTTTGCAGAGGAGGAAGAAACAGATAAGAGGGCAGGCTTATATTCAAGGTCACACAGTAGGTCAGTAGCCTCCTGAACACCAACCAGGACCCTCTCCCCAGGGTTAGTGGATAGTGGGCCTACAGCCTTCTCTCCACTGATCTCTCCTTCCTCCCCTCTCTCCCATCTAGTGCCAGCTGCCCTGACCCTGGACCCGGGCACTGCCCACCAGCGCCTGATCCTGTCCGACGACTGCACCATCGTGGCCTACGGGAACCTACACCCACAGCCGCTGCAGGACTCACCGAAGCGCTTTGACGTGGAGGTGTCAGTGCTGGGCTCTGAGGCCTTCAGTGGCGGTGTCCACTACTGGGAGGTGGTGGTGGCAGAGAAGACCCAGTGGGTGATTGGGCTGGCCCACGAGGCTGCCAGTCGCAAAGGCAGCATCCAGATCCAGCCCAGCCGCGGCTTCTACTGCATCGTGATGCACGACGGTAACCAGTACAGCGCGTGCACAGAGCCCTGGACCAGGCTCAACGTCCGAGACAAGCTCGACAAGGTGGGCGTCTTCCTGGACTATGACCAGGGCCTGCTCATCTTCTACAACGCCGATGACATGTCCTGGCTCTACACCTTCCGAGAGAAGTTTCCCGGCAAGCTCTGCTCCTACTTCAGCCCCGGCCAGAGCCACGCCAACGGGAAGAACGTCCAGCCGCTGCGGATCAACACCGTCCGCATCTAGTCTGGGCGGAGGGAGACCAAAGCCTCCTGCGGCTGTGACCACCAGCAAGAGCCTTGCCTGACGGATAGAGGGTCTGGACTGCTCAGGCCCACCGTGGCCGCCCTGAGACCTCAGGCCAATTGTTTATCCCCCAGCCTCCTCTTCCCCATCCGTGAGCTGGAGATTGTGCTCCCTGGTTGATGTCCTGTAGCTCTGATCTTAACGGGATGTGACATGGCTTCTCCCCAGGGCAGTCCCTTGCCCAGCCCCTCACCCCCACCCCCATTCTCCCAGAGACAGGGTATCTCCCTTTGACTCCCTCCTCCTGCCCAGCTAACCTAGCATTGTGACAGGTCAGATGTGATCAGAAGTTAGCAGCCCAAAAGGTATACAGAATCCTCTTGTATTCGTGGCCTAAGAATTGACTCACCCTTGACCAGGAGACTTATGGGCCATTTTGCCCTTGATGCAAGGCCGCAGGGGACCCAGGCAGAAGCTGGTTCTAGGATTGTTTGAGGGTCATCCTCTCCTGCCACCTGTGCGACCAGACCGAGAGCTGTGGGTTTCCTCCCCTCTCACTAATCTGCAAGTCACACAAGACAGGCAGCCCACACCGTGCCACTACCTTCTAGCCCATGGGTTCTGGGGGCAGGGTAAGGTATAAGGACTCTAGAAGTCCTTATAGTACACTGTCAGGACAAAGCACCAATGGATGATCCAAGTCCCCAACAGCCCCTGAGGACAGGGGCCCTGCCATCCTCATCGGCCAGGTTTCTGACCTGCTGCTACATGGACAGAGAAAGTGCTGGCAGCAGTTCTTCCCGTCAGGAGCTGAACCCAGGAGGTTCACCTTATTGGGTACCACCTTGGACCTGACATCTGGCTCCCTTAGGCTCCAGATGCACAAACAAGAGCCACTGTAGTTGACTTCATGAGACAAGAATTTGCAATCAGCTCCCCGGTGGCTTGCAAGATCACTGAGCGGGCTGGAGGAAAAGAGCCTTTGCCGAGTTTCCAGGAACAGCTCCCAACAGCTAGAGGGATTGTGTCTTGCGACCAGGAATGTTGCTTCCATTTGCAGCTGCCCCACAAGCTGCTGGCTGCCACCATCCATGCCAGCAAGTGACTGTCCAAGCCTGCCCTACCCCCTCTCAACTCAGGTCCCAGGACATCTTTCAGAGGGGATTCTTTTTGTGGAAACTTGAGTCCGAACCCAGACTTTGACTGCAAAGCTGTCTGGGAAATGTAGTTTTTCTCTTCCAGCCTCTACCATAGACAAAGTTAGCATGGAGGTGGAACAGGCCCATACACAATTTCCTTGCCAATGAATCCAACTGTGAAGAACTCAGGAGAATCCATGAATCCACCTCAAGGCCTTGGCTTTGAAGCAGAACTGCTAAAAATGTCCTGCTCCATGGCTCTGTCCCTGCCTGTCCCTGCCCAGAGGCGGCAACCTAAGGAATTGGTAGCATCAGAAATCTAGACAAAATGGCTCCCAGCCTCAGTCTCCCGTGGCTGTCCCGGGTCCTCAATTCTGTACTTGGGATTCAGTGAGCATGCCCATCTCCAGGGAGCCAGAACGGATGAGCCTGGGCTCCCACTCACACCTGCCACGCGCTAGGCCTCCCTGAGCAAGAGGAATCCTGAGCCCTACCTGCCCTCTCCACTCCCAGACACCAGGCCACGCCTGGCAGTATTTTTATTTAAAACATGGCCCCTTTTGTGCATTCTGATCAGTTTGTATTAAATTAAAGTTACAGGGCACAGGTGTCCGCTCCGTTCATTCCAACGAACACAAAGCCACATGTTTCACCCCATGAAGGGGACAGTCATTGCCATGGCCAGGCCAGCCATCCTCCCTCCCCCCTCCTCCCCTTCCCCCCACCCCCCACTGGATATAGATCAGGAGCACAGTGAAGTCCAGAGAGAGGATGTGACGGCTGAGAGGCCCACAGCCCACACTGGACAGTAAGATCTGAGTTCTTGGCCAGCACCCTCATCAGTCAGGGAAGGCCTTGTCTCTGCCTAGGGGAGAATGGGGAAAGCAGAAAAACAGCAGCAAGAATCTAGTTACTTAAAACCGTGTAGGCCTGGGTTCTACTAGGCGTCACTTAGGAAAAACAACTTAACCTCATGGGGCCTCGAAGACTCCCCTCAGAGAATGGGGCTAATAGCATGCAGTGCCCATGTTTTACTAGGAAGCTATAAAATGGACAGGTACGGAGGCCCTACCTCTCCTCCCCTGCCTCCTGCAGTCGCGCCTGAAACAACCTAGATATTCTAACCTCCTATGCTCCCTTGACCAGTGAGAAGCCCACCTGCCTTCTGTACGCTGTGCGGAGCATGGAACAGGTAAACAGGGAAATCCTTAGGCTGCTGTGGAGACGGAAGTCCATCCTGCCTCCAGCTGATGGGGAAGCAGGGCCCTGTGTGTGAGCACACAGGCTGTGCCCGTGGTTAGTTAACAAGAGGTCTGCCTGGTCCTCGGCAGCTCCGCAATGCAAGACCAGGAATCTCCGGGTCTCCTCTTGGCTTTTCAGTGATTGATTCGGGTTACCTTAAAGTGCCATGTCTTCCTCTCCTTACCTGCAGGGTGAGGGGGATTAGATCTGATCCTCTCAGATACTAGCTGTGCCTTTGTAAGGTGGAGGCGGGATGAAAGAGAAGAACCCATACTGGGCCCTGGGCAAGGGGAGGGGAGGTGCCAGAGGCTGGGAAACCCAGCACTGGAGTCAGAAGCCGGGGCTGCAGAGGGAGACTTGGGAGCAAGGGGAAGGGAAGGGGATATTGGGATTGTCAGGATGGCAACGCAGTTGAGCAGGGAGGCTGCAGGGAAGGACTAATTGATTGTCTCAAGCTCGTGTTGGGTCCCCATACACAGCCTGTAAGCAAAGTGCTAGTACATTTTACACTTTATCTAAGCACAAAGAGGAGCCCATGAGGATAGCATCATTACCTTAGCGTTAGAACCAAGAAGCCACGCTGCCCAGGGGATCCACAGATGTTCCTTGGTAGGGCTAGAAGCAGGCCCCTTAGCACTAAGGCCACACTCCACTGGACCTCTCTGGAGGGATGTTCTCGACTCTGAGGACTGCTCGGTGACGGGCAGCCACCAGAACTAGGATCCCGAGCTTCAAAGAGGGACCTTAAGCCACAGGTCCCTGTGGTTTAAAGGGTGGGCTTATGAAGCTTGTTGTGCGACTTTGAACAGGTCCCTTACCCTTGCTCGCTGGCCTCAGTTTCCCTGAGTCTAGGGAGAGCTCAGAGATCTACTCAATCACCAGGGTAAGTGGAATGTTGGGTCCCACAGTTTGGACTATTTGGTCCCCAATAAATGAGGCTATTATCTCTTTGTCCCTCTCTCTGGGGTGGTAGCAGAGACAGAAAACAACAAAGATAAAGTCTCTTGGCAGTACACAGCTCACCTCAGAGTCTCTGGGGACAGGCCTTTCCTCCTGCCAGGGAGGCTGTCCCAAGAGGCTGACTGCTCACATGGACAGAGTCCTCACCTTTTGCCTGGATCTCAGCTCTGTTGAACACCCCCAAGCTCACCACCAGCTCATCTAGAACCAGGTACAGCAAACCAAGAGGTGGGTTGGAAAGGCCTGAGTCAGCAGGCTTAAATCCTGGGGGCTGGGTGAAGGCCAGGGGGGGAGGGGAGCTGGCCGAGGTGCTGAATTGGATCCTAGCCATCCACTAGGTCCCAATTCAGCAAATTCTGGACCACCTGAAGGAGGAAGGGTCATGGGAAGCAGGACAGAAATGGGTTGCACAGAACTATCAGGAGAAAGATCAAAGCCTTTCTTTTGAAATATGCTCATTTTCTCCTCTGCCTTTATACAAAAACAAAACAAAACAAAACAAAAAAGCTCTAAATACAGTCTTCCAGTAGTTGGGAAGATAGCTCAGTTGAAAAAGTGCTTGTTGTGCAAGCATGAGAATATAATTTTGGATCCATAGAACACACATCAAAGCTAGGTGCATCAGCCCACATCTGCAGGCCCAGCACCAGGGAGAGTGGGTGAAGACTTGATAAGACCCTATCTCAAAACTAAGATGAAGAACAATAGAGAAACACACCCAGACTTGACATCTGATGCCCACAGTGTGCACACGGGCAAGCACACACATGCACATACATACGCACAACAGAGCTTTTAATCCCCTTTAAAGGTTTTGACGGTTCTCATTTTTCTTATTATTGTAAAGTGCACCTCCCTTACGCTAAGAATGAAGTGAAATGAGAAAAAGCATCAACACTCTGGGCCAGATGACCAGGGGAGTCCCCACCCTGCTGTCACAGCAAACATAGACTGTCATGGAGGCTGAAGTCAATGGCACGCAAGACCAGTTCCCAGTGCAGTCCTCCCAAAACAATGGGCCCAGATGTGAGTCTGAATCCTGAAGGAGCCTGAGTGATACCCAACCCAACCTGGAGCTCGGAGAGGGTTAGTGTATAGCTCAAGGTTCGCAGTATGGGGCAGAGCTGAGACTAGACTCTCTGGGTACCGAGTCCTAGGAGACTCACAAGGGAGAAAAGCCAGCTAAGAGGGCTCCTGCCCCGACAAGCAGAGGGGCCACAAGGGTAAGCTCAACATGGTAGGGGCAGGGATGAAGGCGGGGTGCTCAGAAGAAGGGGGGCCTCATGTAAAGAGGTCCACGGTGGAGGGATGCCTGTCAGGGTCCAGACAGCAGCACCCCAAAGATGACGAAGGATTGGAGTGTCAGAACTAGGAAACCTGAACGGAGCCTGAGCACGAACGGGCACTCCCTCAGGACAACTGGTGTATGGCTTGAGAGGTATCTGCCTCCAGCCTGTTCGTACTTATAATAGAGATACCACCCAGAGGTTGACAGCTGAGGATGGCAGTCCAGACGCCGTGGCAAGCATGTGGGATAAAGATGACATCAGGGTCACATATGATACTGTGCAGGTGACAGCAGCCACTCTGTTAATCCAGACAGGCTGGAAATACCCACCTGACCCTCAGCCCTTTCTCCTCCTAGCAGCATTCCAGTGTAAAAGAATGGTCCCCGGCCACAGCCCAGCAGTTCCAACGGCCTTCCTCCAGAGATAGACAATGCTGCCCATACAATGGCAGTTACAGCACTCAGGCTATTAAGGTCCCTAATACAATGGACAGTGAGTGTGCTTCACACCTCTGCTTGGGGAACACTCTCCCCATGTCTAGAATACTCAGTCTCTCCTTTTCCCTCCCTTGAAACCTGGCTTAACTGGACATGCCTAGAATGTCCAAGGCCCCCAGAGTCCATTGCCCTGGACCGGAAGCATGTTTGGTCTCCACCGTTACATGTCTTAAGATGGAGAGCAATCTTTCACTCCTGTCAGCAGCAGACAAGAGAGAGCCCCAGAAAACAGGTGCTGCCTGATGTGGCCAAAGCTGGGTCATGTAACCACCATGTCTCCAAGTCGGGAGAAATCTTAGGACCAGAAATATAATGCCAGCTGAGAGAGGCTTACATGGAAGGGGGGGGCTGCCAAGAGGAACCTCACTGGTCACCCCAGACTGTGCTCCAGGAGAAGCAGTGAGACCTGCCAGAGACCCAGTGCGTGGTTAGTCTGCATTGGAAACAAATTACAAAGTAACTTACATTCATTGAAACAAACCAGCAAGCAAGCACACAAACAAGCCAGGGAGGGGCTGGAGAGATGGCTCAGTGGTTAAGAGCACTGGCTGCTCTTCCAGAGGACCCAGGCCTCCACACGGCAGCTCACAACTGTCTGTAACTCCAGTTCCAGGGGATCTGACACCCTCTCCTCACACAGACATACATACAGGTAAAACATCAATGCACATAAAATAAATAATAAGAAAAACAGGCAGAGAAGAACAGAACCCCTCGTTCTGCATTTAGAACCCATCAGCTGCTAACAGTGCATGTGTGTTCTTCCGGGCATTTTTTTTTTTTTTTTTGCCTTTACATGAACAAACCTGTCACTTAATGGAGCAGTGTCAAGACGTTTGCCCACTTCTTTGCCAAGTAAATGGTTTTTCTTATATGCATTATGGGAAATACAGTCAAGATGTCCAAGGCAGAATTCATGCATAACCAGCCACTGCTCAAACCCCTGATAGAGTATTTTGCCCATACACTTTAGTCTTTTCCCAGAGTGATTATCTTTTACAAAAGCCAGGGTGCTGGGAAGATGGTTCAGTCCGTAAAGAGGTGCCGCTCACACTTGAGGATTTGCGTTCTGACCCTTGGTATCCATGTAAAAACCCCAGTTATGGGCTAGCCATAACTCCAGAGACAGGCGGGCCCAGGGAGCTCATAGTGTGGCCAGCCTTACAGTCAGTGAGCTATTGATTGAGGGGGAGGAGTCAGTGAGATAGCTCAGTGGGTAAGGGCCCTTGCTATCAATGCTATGACCTGGATTTGATCAATGAAGCCTATGTGTTGGAAGGAAAGCCCCAGTTTTCAAAGGTTGTTCTCTGACCTACAGACACACACACACACACACACACACACACACACACAATCAATGAAAACAAAACATACTCAACTTGTGTTTCCCAGGCTGGCTTTTCCCCCACTTAACAAGACATTGTGAGCCCACACTCACCCTATTAACTATCCTTCTGCAGCATCTGTTTTTTTGTTTTTTTTTTTTTTTTTTTTTTTTTTTTGAGACAGGGTTTCTCTGTGTAGTCCTGGCTGACCTGGAACTCACTCTGTAGACCAGGCTGGCCTCGAACTCAGAAATCCGCCTGCCTCTGCCTCCCAAGTGCTAGGATTACAGGCGTGCGCCACCACGCCCGGCATGCAGCATCTGTTTAATACGGTGTTTGACCTGGATCTATTTGTCCCGCCCATTCTGAGCAGTGGGTGCTCTGCAGCAGGAGGCTAAAGCCTGTTGGTCCAGAGTGAATGCTTCCTGCCCAGTCCCTCTCAGAAACCACATGTCATCAAAGACCCTGAGTTTGTTCCTGCCTCATCCGGCCCTCCTGAGCTGAAGTTCCAACATCGCCCATGGGTACTGGGTCCTCCTGCAATGTCTCCACTGCTGCCCACCTGTGCAGTAAGTAGATGCCCCTCCACCTTTGCTGCCACCCCAAGACCCAGCATGGGGAGGGTGTTGGCTTTGAGATAGGTGGGTCTCTGGACTCAAGCTAGATAGGAGGACGTGTCACTTGCTTTGGCACCTAAGCTGGCTTCCTGTCAGCCTGGGGGGCTGAAGGAAGGACCAGTGATTAGCAGGTATGGGTCGGGGGAGGCGATGATCCAAATACTGTTGAACTGTGTGTGATTGGGGGCAGGCAACTCTTCTCTGCTCCAGGGCCTCAGTCTCCTCACAGTTATATAACGAGAACCATGGGCCGTGCCGTTCCCGGGACACATCCCCCACTCTCGACTGTAAGGCTCAGTTCCAATCCATGTTTTCTTTCTTCTCCAAGTCCCAGTACATCTTGTGATTGGTTTAATCCAGTCACGCACCGGGCCCTGAGACATTTTTAACACGATAATTATTAGCTGTCACCTCATTTAACTCGCACAATAAGCCTAAAACAGGAGGTGCCATTTTTATCCCTTCGCTACAGAAGAAAACACTGAGTTCAGATCTTGCAACTCAACAGAAGAGTCCAGATTCTAAGCCAGGGCGGTCCCAGCCACACGCTCCTGAGTAGCCTCTAATCACTGTCTGTGTGGTAAAGCACGTGGAGACAATTCTTTCCTGGCTGCAGTTGTTGGAACTGAAGCCAGAGAGGGGAAATGACCTTCTCCAGAGCACACAGCAAGGCCACGGGCAGAGCTAGGAAACCCCAGGCTCCTCAGCCCACCCTCACCTCTTACCCAGAACTCAGTGTTCCAAAAGGGATGATGGGAAATCAAAAGCAGCCTTGGACTAGAGCCAGATGGCCAAAGCTGAAGGAGCGGTGGAAGCCGGGGGAGGTGTCGGCTGAGGAAGGCTGTTTGTTTGGCCCAAGATCACTTCAGAGAAGTGTTGACTTTGGCCCAGTCTGCAGATCGCCTGTGGGGTGGACCAGGGCTGGGTCAGGAAGCTCCTTTCTTCCCTCCCCTCCTCTGACAGACCACAATGGCCGCTCAACGCCAGAGCTCACCTCCTCATACCTACTATGTGTTAAGCATTGAGCAACCACAGACAGGGTCCTGAGTTCTGTCAGTGACCAGAGCACCCACCACAGCGAATATACTGAGGGCCAGGAGGAGGGTCACTGGAACTCAGACAAGAGGTGCCTCCCTGAAGCTGAGACCCGGAAGATGAGGAGGAGCGAGGCAAAGTGTTTCTGGGAGACAACAGCCTCTCCAGAGACAGGAAGAGGGAAAGAAGGCTCTGTTCCAAGGATTGAATGTGAAGATGATCTAGTTTTCGTTTCTATTGCTGTGATAAAACATTTACAAAAAGCAACTGAGGGAAAGAGGCTTGCTTGGCTTACACTTCTGGGCCATGATCCACCCCTGAGAGTCAGGGCAGGAACTGAAGCTAAGGAGGAACCCGCTTGCTCCTTCAGTCTTTGGCTCAAACTTAGCTTCTCAGACAGCCCAGGTGAGTGGGGTCTGACGTCACTCGGTGGGCGGGGCTCTCCCACAGCAATCACCAATCAAGACAATCTCTCCCGGATGGTGTGATCTGGGTGATTCCTCCATTGAGGCGCTCATGTCCCAGGTTATATCAAATTGACAACAAACCTAATCAGTCCAGAGAGCAAAAGGCAGAGCAGTGGGGCCAAACGGAGAGCAGGGAGGGACTGTGCCACACCGTGAGCCATCCTGGGGGCAACAGGGAGCCATGGCAGCAGTTTAAGAAGAGGAGGGGGAGGGAGGAGAAGGAGGGAGAGAGCACTCCTGCTGTTCAGGGTGCCGCAAAGCTGGACGCAGGCGGACCTGAGAGAAGGCAGCAAAGCTTGGGAGGCTGAACTATGAGGTCGAAGGAAAGATGAAGGAAGAGGGAACTAGGGATTTCTCCTGGGAGTGCTGTGACGTTTGTAAAGCTGGATCGCTCATCCTCGGTCCCCTGTTTTACAGGCCTAACAGTCACAGTACCTAACACCTGCTGCAGGACAGCAGAGCCCCACATGTCCCTGCCCCCACAGAACCTTTTCAGTCCTTGTGACTCGGTCTCCCCCACCATGGTGTCCCTGTGTAAATGTGTGGTGACAGGGGACTTACAACTATGGCCCATTACTGAACAGAAGTTATGCCTGGAGGTGGGGGCACGCACCTTTTAATCTCAGCACTCAGGAGACAGAGGCGGGGTAAATCTCTGAGTTCGAGGCCAGCCTGGTCTACAGAGTGAGTTCCAGGACAGCCAGGACTACACAGAGAAACCCTGTCTCAAAAAAAATGAAAAGTTAAAAAGACGAAGAACTTAAACCCACTGGGGTGCACCTGTGTGCACCGGTCCTCGCCCTGTCTTCTGAGCCCGGCCCTGCTTGAGCCTTTTCTTTCCATGAGAGGCGACTTTCGTGGCCCTCGGTCATTTCCCTTCTCGGGGACGCCCCCTGGCTGCTCTATGGAGTAATTGGAGGCGGAGCAGAGGTGGCAAAGTTTGCTGCTTTCCAGCTGGGTGACGCGGAATCAGACACTTCACTTCACCAACCTCAGTTTTCCCATCTCCCCGTGGGGCCCGTGAGAGACGACAGCAGGTGGAGGCCCTTGCTGCCTAGCCTGATGGCCAGAGTTCAATCCCGAAGAACCAGGGCCGGAAGAACAAGCTCTTAGAAGCCGTTCTCTGACTGCGCATGCGCACAATGGCATATGCTGTCCCCATTTTTTTTTTATTTTGTTTGTTTGTTGTTTGTTTTTTGAGGCAGGGTTTCTCTGTATAACAGCCCTGGCTGTCCTGGACTCACTTTCTAGACCAGACTGGCCTCAGACTCACAGAGATCCAGCTGCCTCTGCATCCCGAATGCTGGGATTAAAGGCCTACACCACCACCACCCTGTTAATAACTATTTTTAAATTATCTACCAAAATTTGTATTGGCTTGGCATGCGGACCAAGGCTGTTTAACGCTTAGGGACAGCTAGAGTTTTCTGAGGGACTTTTGGGAGCTAGTGACTTCTTACTGGTCTGAGCCACGTACCCGGGTCATTCACGGCCAGTGATCACGGCCTGGGGGAAAGCTCCTGGATGACACGGAGGCACGGAAGCTTGTGGCTCTGGCTTGAGGTCGCTGCCGTGACCTGCAGCTTCCCCAGCGGGCGAACAGCTAGTGGATGTGGCTTGCTGGGTTGAGAAAGATGGGTCATAAAAAGCATACGGTGTTCCGGGCATGTCCCTTGTTTGAGTCCATAACCTCTACCAAGCACCTGCCAGGTGCCCAAACACTCACCCAAGGACCCACAGTCCTCGCCTCCGCTGCCCTGTCCCATACCTCCTCCATGACATGGGAGCATCATGTCATGTGGGATATGGCTGCCCAGGTCAGAGGCATAGCCTGCCCTGGGAGAGCAGTTCTCCTGACGCCCCGCCCCTTTGTCCAGGTAAAGGCAGCCTGCAGACCGTGGTGGTCATCATCCCAGCCCTGAACTCCCTGTCCACGCTGCTGGTCGTCAGCTGCATCTTATGGAAGACATGCCGACGGCAGCGGGCCCGGCTCACCTATCCCAGCCCTCCATCTCCGTGAAAGGACCCAGGAAAGCCACGCCAGGACCCTGGGGGCATGGCAATTTGTACCGGTAATGCCGGCACTTGGAAGGAGGATGGAGAGTTCAAAGCCAGCTTGGGATACCTAAGAAGAGCCTGTCTGGAAAGGAGAAAAAGGGAAAGAGGGCTACTGTCACTGAAGGGGGGGGAGGGAGGATTGTCTTTCATTTAGTTACATCATCATAATTACCCAGTGGGAGTCCTGCCATGTGCACACCTGTGACACTTCGGTGTGACATAAAGAGAAGAAGTTCTCTTTGCTCTCTCAAGGCAACAAACAAATCATGAGGTGCTCCACTGCCTTGAGCCTCAGCCACAGGGGCTGAGGGCATGTGCTTCTTAGAGTGCCCTGCCCTGCCCAGGCTCTGCTGGGCATTCCTCAGCAACCCCTTAGATCTAGAGGGGCCCATTCAGTCACTTTTTTACCGTGGCCCTGATGACTGTGAGCCATATGTTCCCTCCCTGTGGCCTCTTGAGTGTATGTGTGTGGGGGGGGGGGGGGTCCTGGACCAGCAGGTTGTTCTTCAATGTCAGGTCCTTAAAAGGAAGGACCAGGGGTCAAAAAATTACAGAAGATAGGGAAGTTAGGATGAGGGAGGTCTTACTCAAGTGATGCCTTACGCCACGCAAGTTTATTGAGAAGTACCGCATCTTATATAGTTTTCAGGGGTAGGAGTGGGACAGAGCCAGCGGGAAGCTAATCAAGCAATGAGCCCAGAGGAAACACGGGAGATTTCACGTGTGTCACAGGAGGACATTCCGCTGCCTTGGAACTGATAGCCATAGCTTAGGACGGGAAGATGGAGTTCTTAGGATGGAGTCACAGCTCTCTAAGGCCCTGGCCCCAGGCTGTTGCTAGCCTTGCCAAGCGTATTCCTGGCTTTGGATAGGGAGCTATGTTCCTTCCCCATACACCAGAGCCCCAGGAAAAGCCTTGGGTCTCCTAACAGTTCTCTCTTACCACCCCCATTCCACGAACTCTGTGGACTGAGCAAGCAAGCCGTCTGCTGAGCCATCTCATGGCCCTAGTTTTTGTACTTTTTTTTTTAAGGTAGGGTTTCTGTGTAGCCCTGACTGTTTTGGAGCCTGCTGTATAAACAAGGCTGGCGTCGAACTCTTACAGACCCGATTGCTTCTACCTCCAGAGTGCTGGGATTAAAGTCGTGTGCTACCATGTCTGGATAGTTGTACTTTTTTTTGTTGTTGTTGTTGTTTTGTTTTTTTTCGAGACAGGGTTTCTCTGTATAGCCCTGGCTGTCCTGGAACTCACTCTGTAGACCAGGCTGGCCTCGAACTCAGAAATCCGCCCACCTCTGCTTCCCAAGTGCTGGGATTATAGGCGTGCGCCACCACGTCCGGCCTGGATAGTTGTAGTTTTAATGAAGAATGAACACACACACACACACACACACACACACACACACACACCAGTACTAGGGAGACAGCTTTGGGCTTTGACATGCTAAGCAAGCACTATACAGCTGAACTCTACTCCCCAGCCTTCTTTACTCTTGAGACTAAATTGTCCAGGCTGGCCTTGAACTCACACTATGTCTTTTGTAGTTTGAGATCCTGCCGCCTGAACTTCCTAAACATCTGGGACTCCAGGCCTATGCCACCAAACCATGCTGGGGAGGAAAAGTTCCCTAGCTGAAATTAAAGAAGAGAAATGTAACTTATGGGCACAGCTTTAGTCAGCATAGCACAGTATACATATGAGACACACATTGAAAAGTATTGTAAGTGAATTTATTTCAGCAATATATTTTATTTAATTCAATATTATAAGATTCCATTTCAGTGTGTAACTGATGCTTTAAAATTAGATTTTTTGCAATCTCCTTTTAAACCATTGCGTTGAAGTTGATATATATCTCTGCTCACATACGTCTTGCCTCAGACTAAACATGTTGCAAGTGCTCTGCCACCCCAGGCACAATCTAGGATGTAGATTTGGGCTTTCGGGGTTGGGTGGAACTGGCTTAAGTCTTTCTGATGGAAAATTCAAACCAGGAATTCACGTGGTCAAATCTGACTTCTCCTTGAAGACCATACTGGAGAATAGCTGAGTTTCGGGGACAGGTTACAAGGCAGCTGAAGAACTCCACATGAGGCCACACTGTCTCAGGTGGTGGGAAGATAACGTCAGGGGGTGACTAGGAGTCTGGGGCAGCAGACCTCTTTGATGTTTTGCTAGAGCAGATGCTTGAGAGAAAATGTGAAGTTTGGAAAGGGTATAAATATAACCCAAAGACAGAGGCCGAGGCTGTGTGGCATTGGTCTGCTTTGCCACTCTCTGCTGGTCATCGTTTGTTCTGACTTCATAGAGAGAAACGCCACAACAGGAGATAAGAAACTCGTGGCCATGGCCCACACCTGAGTGCTCCTTCCCACACCTAATCCCCAATCCAGAAATAGAAGAACCTAGAACAATATTGGTGCTCCCCCCACCCCACCCCAAAAAAATATCTAGGACGACGGGCAGAAGGGCACCAGTAGGAAGTCCTTCCAGGTGTCTGGATGTGGTATTTTGCTGGGTTATGGTTCACCTCAGACAGTTCAACAGATGAAAGAGAGGTGAGGAAGTTGAAGATTGATGCGGGAGAGTGATTATAAAGACGCCCGGGGCGATGAAGCTGGTATCCAGCTGTCCCCTCACCTCTTTACCCTGCTTCCAAACACCGAGTGGGAAAGCACTCTTCTGCCCACTTACGGTTGGGTGTGGCCATGTGCCTGACGGGCCAATTTGATGGTGCTAAGTCCTAGATGGAACAATTTTGCCAATAAGATACCCCCAAGTGAGTTCTCTTTTTATTGTAACAGATGGCCAGGTGATTTGAAATGCTGGCTTCTTCCATCACCTGAGTGAGTCAAGGACTATGAGTGGGGCCCCCAGAAGGTCCACAGTGCTTAAGTAGTGTAAACAAGACATGAACGCCCCCTTTAAATCTTACAGTCTAAACCTCTGGAAGGTGGGGACTGGTTATCACTGTGACACTACTTTGCCTACCCGACTTATAGAACCAGAAGAAAGGATATTAACATGGGAGAGTTAGCACAAAATATAGACTTCATGGCAGTGCCTGGTGTTGGCAGAGTCAGGTCACGAGAGTGACAAGGGAGCTGGAAACACAGCAAGTACCTCATGGAGAATTAGATTCATGGTACGCGGCCACTGTGGAAGGTGGCAGAAATGGGGTCAGGGCAAGATCTCTGAAAGGGGTCTGGAAATGGGGGTGGCAGCGTTGAAAGACTCATCTGCATGCATACCAAAATCCTCGAAGATGGAAACGGCTATACAGCACGGGAGTGGTACCCACAAACCAAAGTCTTATTATTTTTACCTGAGACCGAGTGATGAATGCAATGAGGGCGAGGATTTTTGTGTCCACTTTCGTGTCTCCAGTACCTGAAACCGTGCCTGTTACAGAAGACGCTTGGTCACTACACACTGAACGTGGGGTCTGATGAAGCCAGAGGGCAGCACACTACACACTTGGGTAAGCAAAACTCACTAGTGCTTAGTGCCTAGTCTTTCTTTTGTTTTGTTTTGTTTTGTTTTGTTTTGTTTTGTTTTGTTTTGTTTTTGCACTCTAGCTCCTCTGGCCCACAGTAGCTGTTTTCTCTCCATCCATCCTTGAGTCTTCACCGTTGATTTATCTTGTAGTTGCAGATCTCCAGGAGCTCCTTTTGAAACTCATCTCCTGTGACCTGTATGCTGGAAACGCTTCAGATAACATCCCGCACGCTGAGAATGCCCTTCTCTCCTGTCTTTCCCCGTGTTCTCATCTAATTGCATGAGCAAATGTCTTCCATCCTTTTCCCAAATGTACCCAATCTCCTGCTCTTCACACTCAACCATTGCCTAGTTCAAGTTTCGATCATCTCTGCTCTGGTCTTGGCCTTGCTCTATTCTCCGTGCTTCTAATCTCAGCAGAAGTATCAATTGTGTGAAATTTGTACCCCAGGCAAGACTTAAAACCCCAGGTTTTATGAGCCAGGAGCCTAGATATGGCTTAGCCGGGGGCCACTGACCCTCGGCCTCATGCGTAGCTGCAGTCAGCTGTTAGACTAATCTGCCATGGTCCCCAGCCCAGCCTGGTGACAGATCCACTTCCATGTTCACTCAGACAACTGTTAGGAGACTTCACATCCGGCCATTGGTCAGTCATCAGTTCCTGTACATACAAACCTGACCGCAGCACAGCTCATAACATGGCCAGTGCCTTTCCCCTGAGCAAGAGTAGACACTCAAGATGAAACCTATTCTCAGTCATTGTTTCTAACATACTCTGTTCATCGAGATGGGATCACTAAGCCCCGCCCCTAGTCCACGAGAGAGGATTGAGCGAAGATGCATTCAGGGATGCAGGATCGTTGAGGACAATCTGAGAGACTGCCTGACACCTTCTCTTCAGGCCTCCTAGCTCACCATCTAAAGTGTGCAGATGACATCTTCCCTCTTGAGAAATTCTGACTCACTTGTACAGCCAGAACGCTCTTTCCTAAGCTACCCCCAGCCTCCAGCCCATTCTCGCCTTCCGTTCTGCCCCTGAACTCCCAAGGACTTAGAATTATCATGCCACTGTTCCTGTCCCACGAAATACCACTGCTTAGCAAGTCTGTTCTGGGCTGTGCAGGCCGTTATATTTATCTCTAGTTAAACATCCTTTGGAGAGCTTTTTCTCTAAAACAAACCTGAGCACCCCTACAACTCTCTCCACTTGAATATGTCATGGAATCGCAAATTTAACATCTTGAGGAGCCTGTTTCTTCCCTGGGATTTAGAGAGAGCTGCATTTCAGAACCACCCGTTCCCATTTCTTACAGAAACCTGGCCCCTGGTCTGGTGTATACCAGACCCTCACCAACACCATTAGTGTTGTTAAAATGTCTAGAGAACAGCTATTTGTGATAGGGTGATTCTAAGTCAATACACACGCAACTAATAAAAGCATTTATGCTCATCACCAGCCGCCTACACATGCGGGAAGAAACTGGGACAAGGAAAAAGAGGCTTCCTAACCTGCTCCTCTAGTTACTGTCTATTCTTAGACATGTTACTTCATATTTACGATTCTGTTCCCTCGTTTGCAAATGTAAACGATTTTAAGTAGTAACTGAATGTTAGCACATACCAGGGACTGTCCCGTATGTTTTAAATATTTAACAACATATAAAGCATGTATATTTCCATTTTACAGACACAGTCATGGTGACAGGGCGTAATTGATGCCGCGAGACGCTGATAATAAATGGTAACATTAAGATTACGACACAGGCAGCGAGGGTGAGAATCTTCGTTGTAAAATTCACTCCACAGGGTTGTGTGGGTAAAATGAATAATGCAAATTCAGGGCAAGGGCAGGCCAGGGCAGCCCAGGGCAGGCCAGGGCAGGCCTGTCAGTAGGCATATTTATTTTTAAATGCCCAGTATCACTGCTTGGAAACGGAGAATTCATTCAAAGCCCCCGGTTTTCTGCGCGAACTCAGCTCTGGAACGCTTTTAGTTGGAAGCTGATGGACCAGAGGGCCACTTGCTGCAGGGCCTGGGTCGCAGGCATTTCTGAGCGGGCGGACACCAGGTCGACCCTGCCCGGTCCCCGGTTGACAGGTTTCCGTGGAAGCCCCGCCCTCGGCGAAGGCTCGAGTTTCGTTAATGGACGCAGAGGCTTCGGAGCACATTCTAGCTTTCCACCTATGGATTGGCAGTTTGTCCAAGTCGGTAAAGTCAATTCCTCCTCCCGGCAGGCAGAGGGCGCAAGAGCACGTGGCTTGAAACCGAGGAGTTTCTTGGATGCGGAAGTGACGTCAAGAAAACGGAACTCAGCCGGGCAGTAGTGGCGCACGCCTTTAATCCCAGCACTTGGGAGGCAGAGGCAGGCGGATTTCTGAGTTCGAGGCCAGCCTGGTCTACAGAGTGAGTTCCAGGACAGCCAGGGCTACACCGAGAAGCCCTGTCTCAGGAAAAAAACAAAAAAAACAAGAAAACAAAAACAAAAAAAACCCAAACAAACAAACCAAAAAAAACAAAAAAACAAAAAACAAAAAAACGGAACTCCGTGGGGTTTGGATAGTGTTGAGAGTTCCCCGAAGCGCAATTCACCTCTTCTCATTTCTGATTCCACGAAGTGGAACTTAAGCGTACTTCTCAGTTCTGACACTCTAATTTTTTTTTAAAAAAATGAGAAAAATCAGTGTCCTAGACCAAGGGTCCTCTTATAGACACTCGGTGCTTCTCCAAGCAGAAGGAGAACTCGGAGAAGCAGTCGGTGCAGGGGTTAAGGAGTCCAGGCCAAGTGGCTCAACATTATCCAGATTCAGGGAGGGAGGAATTTCCAAAGTCAAAGGAATGGTTTGCTAGGGTAGGGTTGTCCAAACAAAACGCAGCGCACCGTTAAAGTTGATTTGCAGATAAATGGAGTAATGTCTTTGCCTAGAAATACGCCAGATATTGCATGGACACACAAACACACACACACACACACACACACACACACACACACACTTATCCGCATTCAAACATCACTGAGTATTGTGTATTTTCCTTGACAATCTTACCCCTAATGCCACCTAGGAAGCCAGACTAAGGCTTTCTATCTGCCCACATGTCTCTCGTAGTACCTAGAAGTTTCTGAGCTCTGTTGTGCCCAACTGTAACCCTGAGTTTATCTGTAGGGCTCCTAGCTCATCACAACGGTGACTACACAATCTAAGGCTACTTGGAAACTAAGAGATCAAAAGTCTTCTCTGTGGACTTCAAAAATACCCTCCACGTTTAAGATGAGTGTCTTCCAAAGGCTCTAAGGGACTGAAATAGGAATGGCAGCCTGAGAAGAGGCCAGGAAGAGGGACAGAGAAAGCGTGATCTATCTTTCACTGGCATCTCGGTGGGAATCAAATGAAGGATTTTCAGCTGACTTGGGAAATCACCCCAAAATAGGACTCATGTTTCAGAACACTTTTCTGATGGCCAGAATGTCATCGCTGGTGATTTTTCACAGGAGTTACAACGCAGCAAGGAGGCAAGAGAACCCCTGTACTGCTGCTTCCCCTGTGGACCCTTTCCTCCAGGAGGTGAGCCTGTTTAGACAGGCGGGCTTCCTGGACTGGGGTAGGGGAGAGGGCTTGCAGATAACACATCTCCTGTGACCTCGGGAGGTTCTGTGGCTGGGCCTGCTTCTCCCAGGTTAGAGGAAGAGAGACAGGAAGGAAAAGCTACCACCAGGCCTTCCCCCTCTGTTGTGTTCTGTCCTTTTTATAACTTTTCATTGATCATTGTGAGTTCCGCATCATGCACCTGTGCCCGGCCAGCTCCCTGTGCCCTCATATCTGCCCTTCACGCTTGCATCCTCTGCCCCTGACCAAATAATGCAAAATATGCCCCACCAACAAATGCAAAGCATAGGAAACAGCTCATGGTGGACTCTGTAGTGTGTCAGTGCGTCCCACAGCGTGTCCCTCGGTCCACACATCTTCACTTGCAAATATTCGTTGCAATGAATGAGTCAGTGGCATGGGTCAAGAGCTTTGGCTTCTGCGACACAATCAACACTGGATCCTCACTGGGCCTCCTCCTGGTTACCCTGTTGTTGCCCGGTGTCATGGAGATCCTGCAGCTTTGGAACAGCAGGACTGGTTCTTTCATGAATCTCAACCATCCGCAGATGATACAGATCTTGGGATGGACCAACTCGGAGCCCTGGATCTGGGCTTGGGTGGTAGCTGATGAGCTAGTCAACCCTGTGGCTTTCCCTTATCCACACCACCAGGGTGAGCTTCTCCAGCACTGCTCCTATTGGAGGGCCGCCCCAATGCCGACTTTGTCAGGAGGCAACTCTCCCTAGTGCTGCAGCCTCTGAGGGGCTGGGCCAGCTCGCCCGTCCTCTCTCCCTTGGGGCTGGCTCCCCTCCGGTGCTGTCCTGCTGAGGAGCGGGGCCCATTCTCCCGAGTGTTAGAGTTGGTGAGGGGAAAGGCTAGCTCCCCCAAGCTCATGAGTCTGTAGACACGCTTTCTGTTAGAGATGGTGGGGGATGGGCATGGGGCATCACCTCTGCATCCGGGCCACCACCCCCCTCCCTGCAGAGTGGCAGGGTCTGCTCTTCCACATTCATGCCCTCAAACCAATTAACCCACGCCCCTGCCGCCAGAGACAGCTCCACTGTGCAGCCTGGGCAAGGCTCCCTCTCCCAAGTGCTGCCTCCAGTGAGAGATGGGTCCAGCTCTCCAGAGTGCTACATCTAGTGAAGGGCCTGGCCAGTTATGCACACGGACATCCATGTGATCCCCAGTGACTGCCCTGACCGGGGATATCCCCTTGTTCTCTCTTGTTAACAGGACCCATGGACATCAATACTGACCCCTGCCACTGCACAGCCACAGACCAGGCTGGACCTCACCATGGCCCTAGGTGGTAGGGCTAGACACCCACAACAGACTAGTCCTCTCCACCCTCGAGTCTCCAGGGCTGGTGGGGCCCTGGGTGACAGTCTCCATCCATGCCTCGAATTGTGTTGCCAAGAGAGTTATCTACGGCCCACCCACGCTATACACTGAGGGGCAGGTCTCCAGATGCTCTGCTGATCCTCAGGTCTACATCTCTTTTCTTCCTCCTGTACTGCATCGCCTGGATTGGATTGGATTTTTATGACTCCTGGGCATCAGGTAGCTTTGGCCACCATGCCAGGCATCGAGCTCGGATGAACAAAGGCCTTCCATCTGCTCTGCCCCAACTGATAGAAGAACACCACCACCCACAAGGTGTCTCTTTGTCCATTATCAGGGGAGAAGGATTCTGTTCTTTTTATTTAAAAAAAAAAAAGATTTATTTTATGTACATGAGTACACCATTGTTGCCTTCAGACACACCAGAAGAGGGTGTCAGATCCCATTACAGATGTTTGTGAGCCACCATGTGGTTGCTGGGATTTGAACTCAGGATCTGTGGAAGAGCAGCCAGTCCTCTTAACCGCTAAGCCATCTCTCCAGCCCTGTTTTTATTTTAATACCGTCTTTCCAAGGTCTTGTGTTTCAGAAGTATGTAGGACTTCTGTCAGAAGTATGAATGACTCTATCATTCCCTATTGTACTGTGCACTAGAAGGGACTTACCTCTGTGCTAGTCCCCACCACAGGTCACAGACACACTAAAGGGTTGACTGAACATTGAGGAAATCGCCTGTGATGTCAATGCTAGGCCTTGGGCTGGGGACTTGACAGCCATTTATTTACTTACTCTGAGGAATCCCCTGAGAGACACATATTTAGAGCTCATGGTTTCCCGAGTCTGAACAGGCTCATTTGCCGTGTGCTTTGGAGCACTGGCTCTGGTCTGGGTGATCAGAACACAGTGGACAAAGCAGGTCCTGCCATCAGGGAACTCACGTCCTAGAAAGCCTGAGGACACACAGACAGTCGCGCTGCCCAGCATGCTGACTGACGGTCGCTGCTCTGAGGGAAAGGAAAGCCAGCTCCGTGGAAGGGAGCCCCGGCCCCTGGGAGCACGGCTTTTCAAAGGCACTTTGAGCTTAGAAGTCTCCGCCCAAAGAGAACGCGGGGATACAAGAACCTGAAGGAAGTGTGCACTGCACAGATTGTCCTAGGAGAGGGATCCGTAGATACCCACTCGGCCATGGGGTGTTAGCAACAGAGAGGAGGCTGATGTGGCCGGGAGAGGAGGAGGATAGCACAGGGGTCAGATGTAGTTGGCCTGGGATTTCGGCATCATGCTTTGGTGAAGCAAGGCCACACAAGTCCCGGGATCTGCCTTCTGTGTGAGGGGTAAACTGTGGGGCAGGAAAGGGAAGAGGCCAGCCTGGAGAGGGAGAGCTTGGGTGTCAGCTTCCGGCAGCAGCAGACCTGCTGACCTCCTGCGAGCACATGAACGAAGGAGACGCTTCAGAGGGTGTGGCATGGGGGGAGGGGCTTAGAAGAATGATGTCCTTCTCAGCGAGGTCCTGGGGCAGAATTCGTCTGTGAGGGCCACAGCAGTGGACTGCTTAGGATGGTGGTGCTCCAAGGGGACAAAGCCCGTGTGGCCAAGGCTTGAGGACATCTATGGCCAAAGTCTTCAGAACTGACCCCAAATCTCCGCATTCTTTACTTTTAATGCATTTCTTCTTCTTCTTCTTCTTCTTCTTCTTCTTCTTCTTCTTCTCCTCCTCCTCCTCCTCCTCCTCCTCCTCCTCCTCCTCCTCCTCTTCCTCCTCCTCCTCATCTTTGGAAAAGGAGATAAGAAACAATGGGAAAGAATTGGTGGGGACTAGCACCGGGATTGGAGAGATGGCTCGGTGGTTAAGAGCACTTGCTGTTCTTACAGAGGACCAAGGTTCAGTTCTCAGCACCCACACGGCAGCTCATACCCACTGTCTCAAGGGGTCCAACATCCTCGTTAGGCCTCTGCGGGCACTGCATGTGTGTGGCACACAGACATGCATCAAGGCAAACGTTCACACTTACGATTTAAGAATAATAAATCTTTTTAAAAGGCATGAGTATGCATTCATATTTTCAAATAAGTCATATCAAGGCCTGTCCTCAGAAAAGGAAGTGGGACATAAACACACAGAAGGTGACAGTGAAAAAGAGCTAAACAAGCCCGGTACCAAGCAGGAAGTCACTTCAGAAGTCCCCGAGGCCTCCAGTGAGGTAAGACATAGTCCTGAGCTGCAGCTCAGCCACCCATGGCTCCGAAGGTGGCCTCTACCTTTGGGAGCAGGGCCAGTTCCAGAAAGAGAATGACCCATGAGTCCCGCATCCCCTGACGCCCCTCAGTTTGAAGCATGAGTGGGAACAGATCTGCTCAGACAGCTGACGTGGGCATCTCAGAAATGGCCTCGCACAGTGCTGAGACTGCCATGGGAGTCCCTGTCAGCCCTGGCTCTGGGTGGCTGGCGGAGGAACAAGGGAGTAGCTCCTTGTGATTGTCCTGAGTTGACGTCCTGAGCTCTCAGTCTGTTCCTTGTCAATGATGAAGACCAGGCCCAGTCATGAAGAGGAAGATAGCCTTGATTATGGTGCACACAGCACACCGACTCCCTGGATGACCTCAGAACCATGTACAAGCCCGAGACTGACGGGAACTCTGAAGCCAAGTGGCCAGACTTACCCCAAGAAATGCCCCATAAAGACAGACATTGTCACACTGAGATGTCCCAACTGGCAAGAGCGCAAAAATGCAAAGATTAATATTGCCAGGGGCTGTGGGGAGGGAAAATGGAGGAGAGGGCTTGGTGCTGAGATATCCTGAGGAGAGGGCTTGGTGCTGAGATATACTGAGGAGAGGGCTTGGTGCTGAGATACACTGAGGAGAGGGCTTGGTGCTGAGATATACTGAGGAGAGGGCTTGGTGCTGAGATATACTGAGGAGAGGGCTTGGTGCTGAGATATACTGAGGAGAGGGCTTGGTGCTGAGATATACTGAGGAGAGGGCTTGGTGCTGAGATATACTGAGGAGAGGGCTTGGTGCTGAGATATACTGAGGAGAGGGCTTGGTGCTGAGATATACTGAGGAGTGTTTATTCACTTTTACTCACTCGGCAGTTAAAGCAGCTCTCTGCCAAGCTGACAACCTGAGTCTAATCCCCAGGACCCACAATGAGAGAAATAACTCGTAAAAGCTGTTCTCTGACCTACACACACACACATACACAGAGAGAGAGAGAGAGAGAGAGAGAGACGGATTCACGCACCATAGCACATGTATCCCTGTACACATAACACATAATAAATAATAACAGTTTTTCAAAAAAGTAAAGGTAATTTTATGGCACGCGACTTTGTCTCAGTTTCCCTTAAATCTGTGAGAACAGTCTTTAGGATGGCCACAGAAGCTCGGGGAAGGCTAAATTTGGACAGCTTTGCTCAGCACACACCCTGGGAGCATAAGTCAAGACTGTGGCCGTCGGAAGGAGCCTGTGTCCTGGTCAGAACTGCCCGTCTGAGGAGACATTGGGGCCCCAGGTACTGGAGCCGCAATGCTCCGTGCTAGCCTCGTTCTGACAGCTGCTGCAGGGACAGCCAAGCGTGGGTAACTTACTGCTCCGCCAGCTTGCACAGTCTGCTCCAAACATCCCGGGGACAGGGGTGGGGCTAAGTGGGGCAGCTCAGGGGCAAAGCACCGGCCTGGTGTGCACACGGCCCTGGGTTCGAGCCCTGGAACAACAAAACGCCTATTTTCCCGCTTCTTTGCTCTCTATTCTCGAAGCTTCTCTGGCCGGGCTTCATGGTGGGTCACAGAGGCCATAGCCAGTCACGAGTTTAGGAAAGGCCGTAATTCCACTCCCCACCTCAACTCACCCCACCTCGTGACCCCATCATGTGAGGAAGACAGTGATGAGTCAGAGAGGCTGACGGAGAGTGGTGCTGGGGTTCAGGAGCAGAGGCGGGCTGAGGTGAGAGAGGAACCCGTTTCTACATGTCCCAGCCCTGCCAGGCTGCCCTGCCAGGCTGCTCTGGCAATGATTCCACTGAAGATTTTTTTTAAAAAACTAAATATTTATTTGATTCGTATTTACAAAGGTGGGGAGGAGACTGCGAGCCACCCCAAGCGCACCCCCACACCTGGATGGCCAGGCCCTCACGCTGCAGAGGCGGACACGGCTGGAAGGGACAGGATTTATGTTGCATACTTGAACTACAGCGAGTGTAAGACTGGTCCTAGTTACAGGGCAGAAACACTACAGGTGGAGCGTGGGGTGGCGGAGCGAGCACCAGAGTCCTGGCCAGAGGGTACCAGCTTGCCGCCCTGCCCACCTCTCCGGAGGCATCTCCTCGGCCCCGCTGGGATCCTCTGGGAAAACAGGCCCGCTCACATGATGCTTGCTGGGGTGAAGACAGGGCCCACACACAAGGTGTCTGTGATCTCCCAGCCGCAGGACAGAGGCTTGCACACACCCTCGGCGTCCTGGTCTTCCTCTGCAGGCAGTAGCTGCCCTCGAAGCGCTTCCCTGAGAGCAAGAGACAAGCGGTGATGGCACCTGGCCCGGAGCTTCCTGTGGCCCCTGCGTCTATAGAGTCCAGTCTCATCACACATAGGACTTTCACCTGAGCCCTGAGCGCAGACAAGGGCAGGGACAAGGGAGGCCTGTGGCTCTTGTCCCCACTGTTTCTCCCCAGCGGCTCCCACCACCTAATAAAAGATAGGTGCTCCTATTTATTGAGATTTGTTTGTGCATCAGACATGGTGCCAGGAACTCTGCCCCGCCCCCCGCCCCCGCCCCCATTACCTAAGTTCATTCTTCCAAAAGCACTGTAGGAAAACCAAACCATCTCTGTTTTCCTGAAGAGGAAACTGAGACTCAGAAAGGAGCAGCCACCGCTCAGGACTCCTCCCTAACAGGTGCAGAGACCAGGACCGAGACCCGCTCTCGTCCCTACACCCCGGGTTTAGCCGGCTGCCTGCCACGCCCCACTCTCACAAGCCAGCTCTTAGCCTCTCTCCACATAGGGATGAGCACCCCACCATCTGATCAGCTGCTCCGGCCACAGCCAGCAACCCTGCCCCGCCCCCAGCCCTGCCCGGCCCGGCCCAGCTCCCAAGCACCCCATTCATCCATCTCTGTCTCTCACTGGGATCCTCCATCTTCCCTGACCTGCTTCCAGCCCTCCAGACAGACACAGCATGGAAGACAAACTGTTCCCTTGCACCTCCAGCACCTTCCTCCCACACTCACAGCCCCAGAGATCGGCCCCTGTGCACCCCATGTTCCCTGTGGCACCCCCAGATGCCACCGTAGCGCCTGTCACACATCCCTCCCCAGCGCCATGCTGTCCTATCTGCATTATCCATGCTCGCTAATCCCTCCCGGCTCTCCTTGATATCAAGGGCTCAGTGTCTGCATCCCTGGCATCCCTTCGCCAACAATGGGGAGGGGCGTGGCTGTATCCCTCACTGCTGCCAGGCTGCAGCAGGTTAGCACCCTACAGTCACTCACTGGGCAGAGAGGGGTCCACGCTAGGGGGCGCTGTGAGGAAAACGTTCCGAGGACAGCGCCAGCTTGCCTCTCACCACTGGGGCCCACCCCTCCTCTTCTATTCAATTCCTCACATTCATTTCCCCAGGCAGGAAGACCCCCCCTTCCTGGCTGCTTCACATGACAGCGAATCAGAGGGAGGTGCGAGGCTCCGCCCCTTGCTCTCCCTGTCTGTAAATGTAGGTTGGCTCTCCCCCCCCCCTTCTTAAAAATCTGTCAAAGGTTCCCTGCTGCCTTCAAGACCAAGGCCAGGACAGGCCTCCACGGTCTCAGCTCAGTCTTCCCAACATGCCATTGCTTGAAGGTGGACAGACACCAGCAATTCTGTGACAGAACAGAACCTCTCAGGTCTCCTCACTTTTCAGCCACCCTCTTGACTGCTGTCCTGGGCTTCCAGGCTCCTGAGACCTAGCGGAGTTCTGAGAAGCTTCCATAAACAGCCTCTGTCAACCCACGGCCCCGGACCCAGGGCCCTTCCCACTCTGTGCCAGGATCTTTGGGTACAGATCGGCACTTTGACTCAACCGACCACATGGGACACTGCTATGCCTTCAGGGCCTGGTTCAGAGCAGGCTTCAAAGCAAAACGTGTTAGAGGCGGTTTTGACCTGGGAGACCCTCTGGCACGCCCACTTGCCTGTCTAAGTAAGCATCTGGTGCCGCGGGGAACGCATGTGGTGACTCCGCAGCCTCATCCACGGGAGCTGATGCCGGCCACGGACTCCACGGAAGCCTGCATGCTCTTTTACTTTGGGGCTGTTTGGTTGGTTTATTTTGTCAATACACCCCAATGGCAAAACGACTGCATGGGCCTGCCCTGCCCCCCACAGGAGAGGCACAATGAGGGCTCTGAATGGATGAATGAAATGGGACTCTCCCGTGCCCTTCAGACCCGGCATTCGGTGATGCTCCTGGGGGCTCTCAGGATAGCCGCCCCACACGGTGCTGAGGGGCCTGCATACAAGCCCCTCCCAGCTGCTCTGCCCTCCGAGTCCTGTTATAGCCCGACACCAACCATGTCTGATGCTGACCCTCACAGAGATTGTGGGGTGAAAGGAAAGAGCGTGGAGTGTCCGACTGAGGCCTACAGACATGAGGCTCCCCCCCGGGTGTTGGCAATCTCCACCTCAGATACCTCTGACCTCCAAGGAGGCAGCAGGATGGCGGTCCCTGCCCATTCCTAGACAGGAAGCTGAGCTCAGCGGAGTGAGCACGGGTCACAGAGCTGCCACCTGGCCACCGCCTCCGCCCGCATCTGTTCACATCCTCCTACAGCTAGAACGGTCTTTGGAAAATGCTGCCAGAAGCAGAACGACCACGCATCCTCCCCGTCCTCACTCTGCATCCTTCGCTCTGCCGCCGAGGCCTCCCCAGGACTGCCCCTGCTTCCCACAGTCAACAAGCAACCCCCACTGAGGGACACACCCATTCCTTCCCCTGCTTGCCTGCTGACCCTCATCTCCTCAGGGAGCAGGCGTGGGGCTCTGGCAGGGGTAGAGCCCCTATCCAGCACAGTCCCAGCCATAGGACTGTGTGCCATTTGGGGCTGAGCATTCCTTGTGACCATAACCAGATGTCCAGTACAGGCCAACCTAGGTGGCCAAACTGGATTCCAAAGCGACAGAGTCTGGGCTCTGTCTCCCTCCTGCTCTGCCCAACTGCCTCACCCCACTTCGCAGCAGGACCCTCTTACCAGGCTAGCCGGGACATGGCGTAAGTGACTCTGCAGGCCTGGGTCCCCCCGAGGAGGGACTCTGTGTGCACGGTGTAAGCACCCATGTTGTCAAAGACCAGCCAGTCCCCTACTTGTAGTTGCGGCAGCCACAGGCCCTCAGCCACGCAGTCGCAGCCTTCGCCTGCTGGGCCCCACAGGCTGCTGCAGTACAGCGGCTGATCCGCAGATGGCTTCTGGAGGAGAGAAGGGGGACGCCTCAGCCTCGGTGGACACACCTGCCTCCGCACTTCCTCCCCCAGGCACCGGCCATAGCTCCCGCGAGGGTAGAGTTAGGGACTACCCGATTTCCAGGTTCCGACACTAGCAGTGTGACCTTGGGCAAGAACATAGACCCCCTTGTGCCTCAGGCTGCTTGTCTGTAAAATAGGGATAAATACTGCCTACGTTTCCTGACCACTGAAAGGGGAAACAAGTCCGTGCACATAGATAATTTAAAGCCGGCTGGCAGAGCGCAGGGGTCGAGGGGTTCGCGCTGGGATGACTGTTCCTGTCACTGAGTCTGTGGGTCCAGCTGCATCGGACACATTCAGACCTCCGAGTTACCCACACCACACCCACCCTTTCCATGAGCTCATTTCCCAGCCTCTCTTCCAGCCCTGAAGCGTCCTCTTCTAGGATGCATGGGCAGGAGACAGAGGCCGGAAGCCCACAGGGGAGTAAGAGTCACCCTGACTCAGGTCCCAGACCAACAGACTGTCACCGAGTCTCTGACCTGGCAGAGTCTACAGACTCTGGGTCAAACACTCTGATTCCCAACTTCAGTGATCTTGGAAGTCGCTCTGTAGACCAGGCTGGCCTCGAACTCACAGAGATTCCACCTGCTTTGGCCTCCTGAGTGCTGGGCTTAAAGGCCTGTGCCGCCAACACCCGGCTAATGGCAAACTTTCTTCTTAAATGATGATTTCCAAATGGAAATCTCTGACAGTTCCTCTCTTGACAACCAAAGTGTCAGTGCAGTTCTGCCACAGTTTAGGGCTCCTGCTGGGCAGGTCCTAGAGGAGGGGCCACAGCTGAAGGAGAAACACGGGTCGGCCTTCTCAGTGGCCTCGCTGGCCCCTTGCTCGCCTGCTGCGGTGCTGGCCACATACCAGCCGCTCCTGGGTTACTCTCCAGCAAACCAGCCTCCCCTACACCCAGTCTCACGGCAGATCTTCCCTCTGGCGCCAAGCGTGCCGTGCTTTCTTTAGGTTCAGAGGTGGCATCCAAAGCCCCTGGACGTCTGATATCCCGAGTCCCACCATTCATGGCACTTGTGATTGATAATGAAATACTCACGTGCTTGGGCCCAAATCCCCCACAGAGTGAATTCTGTCAGTTGAGGGGCAGTGTTCAGTGTCTTCCTGTCCCTCACACTCCAGACTGGCCCCAGCAGGTACTAGTTTCAAGATTTGTACCTGAATGAATGCTGAGGGAGGGCAGGGTCTATGGGGAATTGGTGACATGCTTAGCAGTCATCCAGAGGCCTTGGAGGAGGCAAGGAGGCCAGGAGAAGAAAGGCCAGCCAGGATCTCAGGCAACCTCAGGGGTGAGGGGGAAACTGAGGAAGAGGGACCTTTCCAGAAGTATAAATGAGGTTCACACGGGTGACCAAAATTAACCTATCACTAAGGAAAAGGTTCACAGTGAGAGCTAGCCTGTATTCACCAGTCCCTTCATTACTTACTGAGCACCTACTGTATACCAGGCTCTGATCCAGAGGATATGAACGGAAGTCAGCGGGAGTAACACGAATCCTCATCACTTTAGCTTCATAGCCTTTTCTCTCTTTTTTTCTTTTTGTTTTTTTCTAGACAGGATTTCTCTGTGTAGCCCTGGTTTTCCTGGACTTCACCTTGTAGACCAGGCTGGCCTTGAACTCACAGATCCACCTGCCTCTGCCTCCTGAGTACTGAGACTAATGGTGTGTGCCACCTAGCCCCAGACTCTAGAAAACATTGAGTTGATGTTCTGTCATGAGGGACAGGTGCTCTGTGTAGGAAAACAGCCTTTAAAGGGTTCTCCACAACAAAGAGACAGACACCATTGGGTTATAAGTTACCAACCTCTTGCCAGTTAGAGGTACAAGCTTGAAAAAGACAGAAAACAGCTGCGTGTGCTGCAGGGGCGAACGTGGGCCTCGGTGCGCTGGACAGGAGCTCACTGCTGAGCCACGCAGCCAGCCCTTTTTTTTTTTACTTTTATTTTGAAGTCAACACCTTGTGACTGCTCTATCTCTCATTCTATTCATTTACTTTTTCAGTCATTTGCCTTTTTGTGGGACAAGGTGTTGCAGGATATCTGATCGCACTGTGAACTCTGAGACTGTGTATTTATAAAAACAAACAAACAAACAAACAAACAAACAAAAACAACTTTTTCTAGTTGTGGTGTGCCTCAGCCTTAGCACACACCTTTAATCCCTCTGACTGGAATACAGACACGTCCTTAGCACACATCTTTGGCCCCAAACAATGAAGGTAAAGTTAGTTTGCAGAAGAAAGCACCCATGTTTGAAAGTGATGTCTTGAATGACAAACAAAGTGAGAATCAGAGAATTTGATGGAACAGGATCCGCCCAACTCTCTTGAGGAGAGAAGGGCAGCTATTAAAGGGAGGAAAGAAGAGGCGGTTTTCGAGGACAGTTAGAGAGAGACCGATTGCAGAAAGAACAAGCACGGGTGAAGACAGGATGAGTCATAGAATGAGGAGCCAGAAGATTAGAACAGATTGCCAAAGTTAGTATGAGGTCAGCAGAGTCAGAAGCTGAAAGGAGCCAGATCAAATCAGTCAGCTTGGAGAGGGGTTTGAGCCAGAGCAACCGTGTTGAACCAGCCAGCCAGAGATCAAAAAGAACTAGGAAAGGGTGAGTTTATTCAACAGCAAGTGTCAGAGGCTGAAAACACTCTAGGCCTAGATTACATTATATAGAGGCTAGAAGCTTCCAAAACTAGGCCTACGTTCGCAGATGGAGGCAGGAAGCCTTAGAGATGACAGTTACATCAGGAGAATAAAAGTTAACTTCTACAACTAGGCCTGAACCTAGGGCCTGGCACTTGCTACACAGGTGCTCTACCATGGAACGGCATCCACAGTTTGCTTCGTTCTGTATGTTTGAGGCGGGGTCCCCCTCAGTCACCCAAGTTGGCCTTGAACTCACTCTGCAGCCCGCACAGGCCTTGGACTTGATGTTTCAGCAAGACTGTCTCAAAGATAAAAATAACTAGGTCACTGGAGAGGGGTGGGGACACGGCACATGAGGCCCTGAGGTCAGACCTTCACCTCACTCACACAAAGCTGGGCGTGGCAGAGCGTGCACATGACCTCTGGCTGGGAAGGCAGAGAGGGAGGATCCTGGACCAGCTGTTCTGGCTTAGTCAGTGAGCTTCTGGCTCAGAGAGACCTTATCTTTGAAAGGGGCTAGGATGCATGCAAAGGTGGGGTACATGGATTTGATGAGCCCCTAAAGTAAATAATCCATATACCATATAAGACACTCAAACATATTTTCAATGGAAGAAAAGAAAGAGAGAGTTGACAGGCGGCGACAAATGCGGAGTGGGCACTGGAGCCTAACCTTGGGGTCGAAACCCTATTTGTGGACGTGCAGCAGAGATCGGACAAGAGATTTCAGGTAACCAAGTCCATCCACATGGTCAAAATCCCTTCCCGGTTGGCGACTCCAGCTCAGGGTCCAGGACACGCCAAGCTGGCTGCCTAGCAACGGGTGTATTCTTGATTAAAGCTGCAGACAAAACAAAGCCCCTTCACACGGATGGTCTATTTCTGCCGACGAGCTGACCCTTACTATGCAGAGACTTGCTAGAACCAGAAGTGACTTCAGGAGTCGAAGGTTGGCACCCTCGTTTTCCAAGAGCGGTGGGCTTCAGCCGCCGTTCAGTGGCCTCCTACAATTTCGCTACTGCCGCGTGGCAAAGCTGCTGGGTCCTGAACCTGCGTCCCTGCGTCTTCTGACTCCAAGTCTCAAGTTCTCTGTTCTCATCTGTGTGTGTGTGTGTGTGTGTGTGTGTGTGTGTGTGTGTGTGTGTATGTGTGTGTGTGTGTATACACATCATAAGAAATACTGGCATTAGAGCATTTACAATGTTACAATGGGAAGGATGTATATAGAAAAATAAAGAAATAAAACACTCCATTAGAGATATGCCTAGCCATCTAGAAAAAGCAGCAAGCTGGCCAGCAGGCAAAGGTGTGTACTGCCAAACGTGACAGCCTGGGTTCAATCTCCAGGCCCCACGTGGGGACAGTGGGAACCAATGCCCACAAGTTGTCCTCTGACAGACAGACAGACAGACATAGAGAGAGAGAGAAAGAGAGAGGGAGGAGAGAGGGAGGGCAGACAGACAGACAAAGTGAATAAGTGTAAACATTATGTAACTCAGAGGAGCTGGGACAATGACTAGAAGCAGTCAGTCGGTGTTGGCACACAAGTCGGTGTCTAAGCTCAAAGACAAAGTTTCCACTCACGAAAGTAATGAAAGCATTAGGTTATAAAATTATTGGATATATTTGGGCCACACTAATATTTGATGAAGGAAAGTCTTAAGAGCCTCGTGGAGAAATAAAATAGACGAGCTGCACCCTTTCCTAGCTAGAAAATTTTAATAAAGAAAAAGTAAATTCCTCCCTAATTTAAAACAGACTGAATGAATTACTCACAGAAATTACCCAGATATTTTTCTTAGCACCAGAAAGCATGTAAAATATTTATGAGCTTATCAAAGAATATCAATAAAATAATGACATTGGGGTTGGTTACTTCATGCAAAGCTGCCCTTTTATCATGTATAAAATATAAAGAGTAACAAGAAAAGAATATCTGTGAGCTACTATCCTGCCAGCTAAAGGAATCCAGTTTAAAGCCAAACAGTTGGCTCACCTTGTGATAATCTCGGAACTCCAAAAGCTGAGGCAGGAGGCCCACAGACCAGCAGTCTGGCTGCACAGAGAGACTCTGCCAAAGGACAATCATTAAAACAAATTCAAGAGCCGGGCGTGGTGGCGCATGCCTGTAATCCCAGCACTTGGGAGACAGAGGCAGGTGGATTTCTGAGTTCAAGGCCAGCCTGGTCTACAGAGTGAGTTCCAGGACAGCCAGGGCTACACAGAGAAACCCTGTCTCAAAAAACCAAAACAACAAAAAACAAAAAACAAAAAACAAAAAAAAAAACAAATTCAAAAGAAAAGAACTGTAAGCTTTCCGGTCTCTTCAGAAGCCCCCTGGCACCCCAAGCACATCCCCTCCTTTCTTCTCTGGGGGTGACTATGGTCGTGTGCCTCATTCTCTGGCTTAAAACAAACAAACAAAAATCTTTTTATGAATGTCCCTAACGTTAAACGATAGTTTTCCCCTGCATGCTCTGACAGCTGCACGCTTGGCATCATGGGGCATGCGATCCCCATGAACTGCTTTCTTGTTGACATTTCCACTCCCAAGACCCATCCCATCAACACCTGTGGCCCCGGTGCACAGCCGCACTGCACAGGGTTCCGTGTGGATCACACATTCACACATTCACACATTCGCTACTCTGCTGACAGACGCTAAGGTTGCTTCTGGAGTTTTCGACTGTAACTGATGCTGTTTGAGTTCTGCCAGAGCTCCTCAGGTGCACGTGCTGTTTCCTTAGGAAAAGTGCCTGGGAACTTGCCGGGCCAAAGGGTACACACGGCTAGCTTTATCCGACACAGACACACCAACGCTCACCGACTGCATCTGGGACACGCAGCTACGGACACCCCACCCTCTATCCCTCTGCTGTAGTGGGATAAGGCACTCCCTCGTCCGTCCGCAGTGAGCAGCTTGCCTTTTCAATGTGACTCTCCTCTTTCACGAACTGCCAGACAAATGCTTTACAAGTTCTTCATTGAACACAGGCAAATGCCAGTCCTCAGGCAGGCACGGTGAGGCCCACTTGTGATCCCAGCACTCGGGAGGCAGAGGCAGGAGGACTGCTGCAAGTTCAAAGCCAGCCTGACCTACATAGTGAATCCCAGGCCAGATGGGGGTACACAGGGACGGCCTGCTGCAAAATACATGCATGCATGCATGCATATATACATAGACAAGGCTTTAAAGTCTCTCCCTGTCTACTTTTCCCATTTTGAATAGTCTCTGTTTCATGCTTCTTTGCCCCAGGTGAGCCCCCTTCCTGTGATGTCACTGATGCACACGATTCAGGTCACATTGCAGAGAGAAGCCATTCCTCAGCTCCTAAGTTCCTTCTCATGCAACCTCCCTCAGGACCAGAGGTGGCTGTGTGTGTGTGTGTGTGTGTGTGTGTGTGTGTGTGTGTACATACACGCCCACGCATGCATGCACATCGAGGCCAGAGGTCATCCTCTGGTGTCACCCCCCTCAGAGCCATGTAGCTTGGATTTGAGACAGGGGCTCTATAGTGGTTTGAATGAGAATGAGGATGTCTCCCATGGGCTCGTGTGAATGCTTGGTCCCCACTTAGAAGAACTGTTTGGGAAAGACTAGGAGGTGTGGCCTTAGGGGTGGGCTTTGGGCTTTCAAAAACCCATGGCAGGCTCAGTCTCCCTTCTCCTCCTCCTCTTCCTCTTCCTCCTCTCTCTTCCTCTTCCTCTCCTCCTCTTCTTCCTCCTCCTCCTCCTCCTCCTTCTTCCTCTCTCTCTCTCTCTCTCCTCTCCCTCTCCCTCTCCCTCTCCCTCTCCTCTCTTTCCCTGGGGATCAGGATGTAAAGCTCTCAGCTACTGCTCCAGTGCCAAGCCTGTCTGCATCTTGCCATGATGATCATGGACAGTAAGCAAGCCCCCAATTAAATGCTTTCCTTTATAAGAGTTGCCTTGGTCGTGGTGTCTTCACAGTGACAGAACAGTGACTAGGACGGTCTCTCACTGGGCCCTGTACTGTGATGACTAGAGGTTTGACTGGCTGGTAATTCCCAGGGCTGCACTTTCCACAGCGTCCTTCATGCTGGGATTACAGGTGTGCGCCACCAAACCTGTTTTTTCTTTTTACGTGGGTGTTGGAGACTAAACTCGGGTTCTCACGCATGTGTAACAAGCACTTTGCCAACTGAACTATTTCCACGGAACCTAGATGTACTTGCTATATACAAACATTTAAAATATTGAGTTATCTAAAATAGCATAGATTCCAGTACTCCATAAACAGAAAATACAATTGGTTGGGAAGAGGGATCGTAGTTTGAGTGGGAGGAGGAATAGTGGATTGGGTGGGAGGAGGGATAGTGGATTCGGTGGGAGGAGGGATAGTGGACTGGGTGGGAGGAGGGATAGTGGACTGGGTGGGAGGAGGGACAGGAGAGTACAAGGGGATTTTATGAGAGTCTTGGGGTAAGATTACATTTTGTTTTTAAAAACCCAGTGACAAAACTGGAGATATAACTCAGTGGTTAAGAGCACTGGCTGCTCTTCCAGAGGAACCAGATTTGGTTTCAACCACCCACATGGTAGCTCACAACAGTCTGTAACTCCAGCTCTTGTAAATGCAACGCCCTCTTCTGGCCTCTGAAGGCACTGTATGCATTACATGCAGGAAAACACTCACACCCATAAAATAAAAACAAACAGATCTTTGTAAAGGCATTGGCACCAAAGGAGAAAAAGCAAACACAGTCAATGTTTCTATGAAGACAATAGTAAAGTATGCCATTTCAGATGAATTATCCAACAAAAGGTTGCTATGCTTGCAGTGGTGATGGTGTGTAAGACAGTGGTAATGGTGTGCAGGATACTGATGACAGCATCTAAGACAGTGGTGATGACATGTAAGACAGTGCTAACTGTATGTAAGGCAGTGGTAATGGTGTGTAGGATACTGGTGACAGCGTGTAAGACAGTGGTGACGGTGTGTAAGACAGTGCTGACAGTGTGTAAGGCAGTGCTGATGGTGTGTAAGACAGTGCTGACAGTGTGTAAGACAGTGCTGACAGTGTGTAAGACAGTGGACAGACATCTGGAAATGTGCAATCAAGGGGCCTAAAAATGCTCCTAAGCCTGGTAAGATTTTAGGGATCCATCATTAGAATATCATTCTTAAAGGTGATTCTATCTCAACAGTGTCAGATGAACCACTCGCCCAGGATCTTTCTGACAGGAGGGTGTGCATGGATGGGAATAACAGGACCCCGCAGCGCTTGAGTGGTGGGGACACAGCAGTTGTAGGAGGATGGCAGGCTTTTCACGGGAGCTTCTTCTCTGACATGAGCAGGTATCAAAGATAAATAAAGCATGCCCCCTGCCCCCAAGCGGCTCAGTCTGCTTCCACCTTACTAAGTCTGAGACTCTGAACAAGGAACTCCACACCCTAAGGCCAGTTTTCTCCTCAGAAAATGAGATCAATAACACATACCTTAAAGGATACTTACAAGAATTGAGAGTAATGACGTGTGAAATGCTTAACACAGACCCCACGGGCATAAGCACGTAATATCAGCTATTCCTAGGACATCAGTGACGAGGGCAGCAATGAGTCCCCGAGTGTGCACGCATGAGAGGAGCCAGCGATGAGCAGGTTCATTAGGGTGGTGGGCTTTCCCCCTCTGACTCTAACTGCCTACCCACGTTTCCAAAGTCTGTTTGGTCCAGCAGTGACACTCGGCTACGGCAGTCCCAGCTGTTCAGGAGGCTAAGACAGGGGGTCACCTGGGCAACACAGCAAGATCCTGTCTTTTAAAGGGAGGGGGAGGGAGGGAAGAGGTGGAAAGAGTGACTTTCTCTGCAATGTAGTGGATGGGTGATAAGCAGGCAGGAGGAGGGGCCAGAGGAGGGGCCAGAGGAGGAGCCAGAGGAAGGGCCAGATGTCTGCTTGGGTGGCCTAATCAGTGGGTGGCCACACAATGGTGACAACAGGAAAAAAGGAGATAAACTCAAATGGATTTGGGATCTAGACCCAAGAACTGCAGGTGTACCCCATGAGGGAAGACAAGAACCCACCATGCCAAGTCCTTCAGCTAGGCTGACCACTGAGAGAAGGAACTATGGGTTGGAAATTAAGAGTTTGAAGCTGAGCAAGTTTAACCTGAGGTGCCTGTGAGACATAGGAAAATCCTGTTGCAAAACCAGAAACAAAACCTTAAAAAGGCCTGGTCCTCAGAAGGGATTCGCGCCGTGCCCAGTACTGTAAACATGACAGAGACCCATGGCTCAGAAGTCAGAGACTTTAGGGGGAACCAATTGCTGATGTCTTTCCAAACCGAACACATTGACAAAATGCCTTCTAAATATTTGTCTATACCAATCATTCTCAACCTTCCTAACGCTGTGGCCCTTTAATACACTTCCTCATGTTGTGGTGACCCCGCAACCAGAAACATTTTTTGTTGCTACTTCATAACTGTAATCTTGCTACTGTTATGAATTGTGATGTAAATAAATATCAGATATGCAGGATATCTGACCCCTGTGGAAGGGTCATTTGACCCCTGGAGAGGTCGTGACCCACAGGTAAGAACCATTGTTTATAACCATAGATTAGTGCTTCTCTTGACCTAGGCCCAAGACACCTCTCTGTCATAAGCAGCAACGCAGAGATTCAAAACTGGTTTTTGAGTTCATGAACTCATTACAGCTGTGGTTACCTACACAAGACCAGCTACTAAGATCAGTCAGCATCCCAGCAGGCAGCGCTAATTATACCCAGTAGGTTACAAAGGCCAGAGGCGCGATAGTGGTCATAGGGTGCATTGGGATGTGGAGGCATCAGTGGAGGTGACTGGGAGTATAAATGAACAAGACATGTTACTGACATGTATGAAATGATCAAAGAAAAGATAACACGTATTTTTTTTTTTTAAGTAGAAAATGGGAACTGGAAATTGCAAGCTATTAGCAGTCTAAGCTGGTTCCTAAATCTGAATCGTAGGGTGTGGACTGCCACAAAAATACAGAGTGTAAAAAACTGACTGCTCTTCCAGAAGTCCTGAATTCAATTCCCAGCAACCACATGGTGGCTCGCAACCATCTGTAATGGGATCCGATGCCCTCTTCTGGTGTGTCTGAAGACAGCTACAGTGTACTCATATACATGAGATAAATAAATCTTATTTAAAAAAACAAACAAACAAACAAAAACCTGAATTCCTCTGCACGTCAGGGAGGCTTCCTCAGAAAAGTAGCTGTGACTGGAAACCATAGTTAACTTTGGAATGAGACCTCGCAAGGCCAGTGCACCACGTGGAGGCCCCACTGAGGCAGAGATGGGCCCCTCTGCCTGCCATGGGGCAGGGAGCAGAGCGGGCCGTGGGGAGATGCTGAGCTGTGAGGATATGGACACAGACAGGCTTCTGATTGTCTCTCCCCGCTCAGCCGTGCCCACGGAAGCTGCTAGAGGTCCGTATGCTTTGTCACCCCGGCTCCCCTGTTCATATAAAAACCTGTGACAGCCAAGCTTCCGGGGACGCACGCCAGAGTGGGGTCACAGACATCTGTCAAGACATTCAGTGCTGGGAACAGGCGGCCAAGCAGCCCGGTCTATACTGACAGAAGTACTGCATAGCCACAGAGAAACACTGTAAACTGAGTCAACGGCACAGCAACAGCTACACCCCATGTAAACGAAAAGGAAGATTATGAAGCAACATGACCCCAGTATTATGAAGACAAGTACTTTGTGTTTTCTAAAAGACTAAAAGAAATACAACATTCTGCTTGGTAAAACTATGAGCATTTAAACAAACAAACAAAAAAAAGGCCGGGCGGTGGTGGCACACGCCTGTAATCCCAGCACTTGGGAGGCAGAGGCAGGCGGATTTCTGAGTTCGAGGCTAGCCTGGTCTACAGAGTTCTAGGACAGCCAGGACTACACAGAGAAACCCTGTCTCAAAAAACAAACAAAAAGACTATGAGCATTAATATTATTATTATTATTATTATTATTATTATTATTATTTTGGCCAGGTTCTATGAAGTCTATATGGCTGGCCTTGAACTCACAATTCTTCTGTCTCAGCATCCTGAGGGCTGAGATTCCAAGTACATATCATGCCTAAATCTTTTGCCTATTTTTTTTTAACCATTTTTAGACTGCATTGAACCCAGGGCATCTTGTGTGCTGGTCAAGTTCTCTACCACAAGCTACACTCTGGAACACAGTTCAGTGATGTCACGCTTGGCACACTTAGCCTTTCTGAGGCCTCAGGTTTGAGCCCCGGCATCACAAAGATGAATTAAATAAGAGTTAGATAAAATCACATGCACAGGATGGTGGCAGCGCATTCCCAGGGGTGGGCTCACCTTCTGCAGGGCGGGGGTGGGGCAGGTGTTGTCAAACAGGACTGAGTTGAAGACCCCATAAACGCCCTCATCAAGGTGGTACACGATGCTCTTAGGGGCTGAGCCGGTTTGCTCTGTGAGGAAGGGAAAGAACAGGGTGTCACACGAGCCGAATGTGAGGGGCCTGGGAGTCGGAGGCTGGCACCACAGTGGGCTCAGTAAAGAGAGGGCTGGGCGGCAAAGGGTTGCCCTCTCTGCAGCTATGAGATGGACCCTGCGACAAAAGCCACTAAAAGCCATCTTTTTGGTCCCATGGATCTTTTTGGTGACACGGAGCCATTTATGAGTTGCGAGGACTCCCCGGAGCAGTTGAGACAGGACACCATAATTCCCTGTCGCCTCCTCTGAGCCCCTCAAGGCCCCAGGAAAAGCAGGAAGGCAGCTTACCCAAGCTCAGCTCACCAGGACATCAAGCCACTTTCTCAAAGGCACATGACAGGAAAGAGGTGTGCCAGAGTAAGAAACCAGGCGGTCTGGCCGCACTAAGTAGGATAGCCCCAAGTCTATAAGAGGTCAGGAGAAAGCATGAATGCACACATGCGCACACACTGGCCAGGCTGCCTGGAGCCCCCACGCTGCCAACAGCTCTATCTGGGGGAGGAGCGCAGCTCTGTGAGGCCCTCTGGTGGGAGGGGCCTGAGCAGAGGGCAAAGCCCAAAATCAGATTCATTGACCCTGGTCACTCACTGGGGCTCTGAGAGAGCCCTGTGGGAATCATGGTCTATCTGGAAGGGCAAAGAAGCCACAGATGCCGGTGGTATGGGCACGTGAGCTCCGAGTCAGCCCGAGCTGAACTTGAACTCCAGTACTGCTCGCTCTTTATCAACCCTGTGCCCCGGAGCTGATGACTTAACCTGCCCCTGCCTGTGTCCTGTCCTGTGTCAACAAGTATGTTCTCGTGAGGTTAGGAGAAAGGATGAGCAGAGGTAGACATGGGCTCAAACGCAAGCTCCCCTCCAGCTAACCATAACCTCTTCGTTTACATTCTCTCTGACTCCCTTTCTCATCCATAGAAGCAGCAGTTCTCAACCTGTCGTTCAAGACCCCTTCGGGGGTCAAAATCCTTTCACGGGGGTCTCCTAAGACCATGGGAAACATCACATACTTATATTCTGACTCATAACAGTAGCAAAATTACATCTGTGCAGCAGCAATGAAAATAACTTTATGGTTGGGGGTCACAACATGAGGAACTGTATTAAAGAGTCGCAGCATTAGAAAGGTTGAGGACCACTGGAATAAAGGGCTAAAATTGCCTCTGGGGTGAGGGGAGCTGACTGCAACTTCCCCGACAGCAAACACCCATTCTCCAGAAGGCCCCGCCCCTGCTTAGCCGCCGCCTGTCTGAGCTTCAGGGAAGAACTGGGCTCTGCTGCCCGTCAGGCACCGCACCTACCCTCCCTGCTGGGCTGGTCCAGAACCTCCTTCTTGGCAACGATGCTGACGGCCACAGTGAAGGCAGACGTCACATAGTAGCGCCCCAGCTCAGCAAGGATGTCCACACCACAGCCCTCGGGGAAGTACAGGTCCAAGGCTGAGTTAATCACTGAGGCCATCTGGAGAGAAGGACGTGCGGGACCATGAGATTTCGGGAAGGATTTGGCAGTGGAAAGGTCCCCGCTGCTGGGTGACAGCTAGCCAGTAAGTGGAGGCTGGGGCGGAGCTGGAGTGAGGCCCTCATAAGCTCACTCCTCCAGATAATCCCACATGGCAAGCGGTTTTCTTTCCTATAATGCTTGCTGCTCAGATTCCAGGTTCCCAGGCAGGGATCCTTCCTCCAAAAACAACTAGCATGTTACATCGTAGGTTAGATTCTGCACAGGATCTAACATGCAAAGCTCGCTCTGTCGCAGGGGGAGGTGAGCCTGATCACGCGAACATTCGGAGGGACTCCTTCTTATGCAAACACTACTTTTAATTATAAACACAATTGAGTTAGGTGGGCCTGAAGTGTTTTGTTGTTGTTGTTTTGTCTTGTGGGAGAAAGGTTAGTTATTGTAGTCCAGGCTGGCCTTGAACTCCTGACCTCCTACATCCGCCTCCCAAGGGCTGAGACAATGAACGTGTAATGCCATCCCCAGTACATGTATACTTTTATAGCCTGTTGCACCCAATGGATTCGGAATGTCAAACCCACATGAATAAATGTTTTCATTATACCCAGCCAGTCTGAGCGCTGGGAAGTCCACTAGACTTCTGCTTTGTACAAGGCCACGATTTTCAATTTCAAGATGTCCTGGGACGACATCTGGAGCCTTCTCCTGGTCTCCTACACTTCAGACTCCAGAAGTAATGCACTACCGAGGAGGTGCGCCCCCTAGGGGTCAGAATGAGAATCACTACAACACGTTTATGTTGGATGTTGGATACAAGGGGAGCGAAACGAAGGCTGGCTCTCCTACCAGCCCATCGAAGGATAAAAAAAGACACATACTCAGACCTCTGTAGAGTTCATGGGAAGTAAATATGCCTTGGCTGAGCCTCTAACTAGCTAGCTAAGTGCATGGGCTGGAGTCAAGCAGCTGGGGCATAGCCAGCTCAGCTGTGGACTTGGAAGGTGACACAGACTAAGAGCCAGCGGAGCCACAACACCAGGTTAATAAATAGCAATAAAATCCACCAAGCACAAGGTGTTGACAGTCGGACCAGAGGTAATGCACAGTGGGCTCCAATGCGTGCAACGCCCCTCCCCCCACCGCAAAATAACCACCAAGCCACCCTTGACCACACAGTTACCTCTTCAAATCTCACTTTGGCTCCCTCTAAGCCAGGAAAGCCGCCGCCAAGGTCCAGGATGTTCATCGTGTGGCCCAGCTCCGCACCCATTTGAAACACAAGCCTGGCATCCGCGATGGACTGGGCATAGGCCTGAGGGTCAGGACAGCCACTGCCAATGTGAAAACTAGGAAGGGAGGAAGAGCCTCGGCTCACATACAAGGTCCAGGTAGCCCCGTGTTACAGATGCAATGACTGAGGCCTGGAACATTGGGCTACAGAGGGGCACATGGGAAGACAGGAGCGGAGGAAGGAGGCACTTCTCCCATCCCTCCACGCCTCTCTGGAGAGAGACCTTTGGGAATGAGGGCTGGAGTCCCAGGGTATCATGTGGTCAGGGCAAGTCACTAGGCTTGCTTCGTTTAAGGCTCGCCACCAACAGGCTGGGGACAAAAGCCCTGACTGCTCAAGAGTGCGGGACAAGGCATGAGGCACTGGGCATGGTACCTGAAACACAGAATAAAGGAAACTAGAGATGTGGCCCTGTCTACACGGACAGAGACCTGTCCAGAGCATGGCTATGGTCCCTGGCTAACAGGCATGCAGAACTCCCTCAAGGCCACGTCTGTGGGAAGAACCTCCTGAGGGTCCTGACCTTCTGGGGACTGTGGAGCTATGGAAAGAAATGCCAATAAACCTTCTTCCTTCTAAAGAGAGGACACTCCGGTGGCAACACTTGAGGCCCAGGATGTTTACAGATACTTCCCGGGGGCGGGGTGGGGGAGTGGAGGGTGGGGTGGGGGTGGGGTGAGGGGAATGGGGGTGGGTGGGGAGGGGAGGGCAGTGAGTCTGGCCTGGGCTGGCGGCTGACTCCCATTGCACACCTCACGCCCACCACCTCCACATGGCTCTTCTTGGCGTTCTCAAGCAGATGTCTGCAGGATTTCAGGGACGCCCCGAACCTCAGGCTCAGGTGATTCAGGGAGTGGGAGTCCTGGGTAGCGATGCACAGAACCATCCTGTGGAGATACGAGGCAATCCTGCCGAGTGAGCCCCACTCCCCACCACGCTCAGCTGCTCCTCTTTGGACTGGGAGCCACTAGCTGAGCGGCCGCCGAGCGCACGGCTCAGTGCACCCTGCACTGCCAGCCAACCAACTTGTGCGGCACCTGCTGGGTCCAGACCGCGTCAGCCCAGGTGGCTCAGGTCCTCCCATTCAACACCACAGCAGGCAGGTTTCCTAAGTTTTTAGACATCACACAAGAGGGAACCACATGTACAAAAAACTTCCTACGGAGAATCCTCAAACATGAGGGATGCTGTTTTGGGTGAACCAGAATGGCTCCTGGACGCTCTACTATTCCCTCAAACCCCTGAGAGCTAGTAGCAGTCGCAGCCGGAGCAAACCATCGACGCCCTCTCCCGTTGCCCTGGCCCCCCTCCCCCCACCCCCGTGACCCTGGGAGTGTGATGCATCCAGGGAACACCCAGGGCGATGGCCTGTCCCCCGCCCTCACCCGGCAGCCCAGCCCCTCCCCCCACGAGTGCCCTCCGCTTACTTGGCACCGGGGTGGCTCTTCACCACCTTGGCCAGCTCCACTTCGTTGTCGAAGCTCAGCAGCCTCACCCCGTGCCTGGCAGCGTGCTTGATCTGCGCAACCTGCTTGCAGGGGTTGGCGCAGATGATCTTACTGGCAGGGACGCCAATGTGCTGGACCAACTCCATCTCTGCCTGCGGAGTTCCAAAGGTGGTTGTGAGGAGGCCCGGGGGGAGGGGGGGCAGGTGAGGACCAGACCCGCAACCACACCCTGACGCACCGACATAAGTCGGCCGTTTTTTTTTTTTTTTTTTTTCTTGGTTTTTCGAGACAGGGTTTCTCTGTGTAGCCCTGGCTGTCCTGGAACTCACTCTGTAGACCAGGCTGGCCTCGATCTCAGAAATCCGCCTGCCTCTGCCTCCCAAGTGCTGGGATTAAAGGCGTGCGTCACCACCGCCCGGCTAGAGGAGGAGGCCAGCTTTTTTATTGGTTGGTTGGTTGGCTGGTTGGGTAGTTGGGTGGTTGGGTGGGTGGGCGGGCCGGTGGCTTTGGGGGTTTCTGTTTTTTTGATTTTGTTGTTGTTGTTGTTGTTGTTGTTGTTTTAAGACAAGGTTTCTCTAAGTATCCGTGGCTCTCCTGAAACCGGCTTTGTAGATCAGGCTGGCCTCGAACTCAGAGATCCCTGACTCTGCCTCTTGGGTGCTAGGACCGAAGGTATGAGCCACCACTGTGGCAGTTCTTTGAGACAGCGGATACACAACAATCATGTCACATTCATTCCCGCTCTCTGATGCCAGGGCTGCCAGGAACAGACACTAGAGTGCTGTACTGTGCAATTCATGACAAAGACAGGGCATATTTGCATATTTATTCTAACTTCCTGAAAGCAGAAAAGCTCATTCTGAGACCTTCAGTGTATTTATTCCAAAGGGCAAATGCCTTTAAAGGGGGCCACATGGGCTCAGCAGTTAAGCACACATGCTGCTCTTACAGGGGACCTAAACTCAGTTCCCAGAACCCACAGGGCAGCTCACCACCATCCATATCGCCAGTCCCAGAGCATCCTCTGCAGGCACCAGGCATGCACACAGCGCACATCCATACATGGAGCCAAAACATCCATATGGATAAAATTAAGTCTTTTTTTTTTTTTAAAGGACAGGGATACAAGGGTTTCTAACTCACTAGTATAGACTCACTGGCTATAGACACTGTTTGTATAGACAAACAGATGTTCAATGAATATTGCTTGGGAAAAAGAATAAAGAGTATAAAAAAAATCCTCAGCATCTGTAATTACCTGCACAAGACCTACAAGACTGGGGGTGTGAACATCTTACTGTGGAGTGGGAGGAGCTTAGGAGGCCCCACCCCCAACCTGAAGCAGTCAATAACATAAAGTTAGGTGTAAAGATGCATGCCTTTAGTCCCAGCATTCGCGTGGCAGAGGCTGTCGGATCCCTGTGTTTGAGGTCATCTTGGGCACAGTGAGTTCTAGGGCTACATTGTGAGGGCTACATAGCGAGGCCCTCCCCTACCAAGAAAAAGCAAAAGGACTAGCTGGGAAGAAGGAGGAACGAGGACCCACTGAGATGAGAGGACATAGAGGGAACTAAGATGAACTAAGATAAATGTGATCAAAGTACTTTATAGCCATGTACAAAATGTCATCATGAAACCGCTACATGACACAGAAACACCATACGGGTAACATCAAGTCAACATGAAGTCAAAGAGATGGACATGCTCCCCTGTTCCCAACAGCACCAATCATAATAGACACGACACAAAATCAACCTAAACATCTGTTCGTGGATGCGTGGATAAAGAAAAGATCGTAGAATACAATTCATTCATTTGAAAGCAGGAAATTCTATTATTTGTAAGGTGAATGAACACAGGGAACATTGCAGCAAGTGAAATGAACCGGGCACAAAACGAGGGGGGAAATGCATGAACTCACTCAGCATGGGGTATATGCATGGTGGGTGTGTGTGTGCAGGTGCATGTGTGTGCACGTGGATGTCACTTGCCACCTTACTTTCTGAGCCAGGGTCCCTCACTGAACCCGGAAGCTAGCTGATGGGCTGGACTGTCTGGAGAGCAAGTCTGGTGAGCGCCTGGTCTTCTGCCTTCCCAGCACTGAGACCACAGCCACAGCCCCATCACCTGGAATGTTACAAAGTCAGGTCCTTGCCCTGGTGTGGCAAACACTGTATCAGATGAGCCATTGCTCCAGATCCTGCATTAACTGCGTGGAACCTACACATGCCAAAGTCAGAGAAGCAGAGGGTAGGATGGGTAAGCCCAGCGCTGAGGAGGTGAGAAGCAGTGAGATATTGTCCAAAGAATGTTGTTCTGGTTAAAAGGAGTAAGTTCCAGTGATCTACTGGACATTAGGATGACCTTGTGAATAACAATGCGCTGTGTGCTTAGACATCACCAGGAGATAGGATCACAGCAGTTCTCAACACACACACACACACACACACACACAGAAAAAGGAGTTAAAGCCTGCATTCAGTTGGTTTAGCCATTCCAGTGTGTTTGTGTGTGCACACACAAGAGTGCACGTGTACATGTGTGTAAGAGAAAGTCTTCAAAGCCAAGCCACGGGTCTTTCTGACACAGATCACCCAGTCAGTCCACAGGCCTGCGCTGGGCCTAGGAATGCTTTCTCTCCCTATCCCCAAGTCCCAAGGTCTCTTCTTTCTGATTACTGTTGTTTTGGGGTTTGTTTTTAATTTTTTAAAATTACCTTTGTGTATTTGGAAGAATGTGTAGAGGTCAGAGGACAACCTTCAGGAGTTGGCTCTCTCCTTCCACCCTGTGGGCCCCAAATTCATAGAGTTGGGCTTAGTGGCAAAGGCCTTTACCAACCGAGCCATCTTGCCAACTGTACTTTTTGTTTCTAGGATGATATCATGTAGATATGAACTTTAAAATTTTTTATACTTTTATTACTATTGTGTATGCATAGGTGTGGGGCGGGGTGTGCGTGTGTGTGTGTGTGTGTGTGTGTGTGTGTGTGTGTGTGTGCTGTGCACACATGTGGAAGTCAGAGGACAGTTCTGTGGTATCAGATTCTCCATCCTCCGTGTGGGCTGACGTACTGACCGTGGCGCCCGTGCCTTGGGACGGTGGTGTGAGAGTGTTAAGTAGCCACGGCCACTGAGCACCTGCCACAAGGCGGTCCTGAATGAGGGGCTTTCCATCAAGGTCTGGAAAACATTTTCTGTAGTCACTGGCTTCAGCTTCTTGAGCCATTCAGTCTGTCGCTACCCAACTGTCACTCCGAGTACCAAGCCAGCCACTGACAACTGGTAAGTGAATTAGCATGGAGGCTGGTCAAAGATTATGAAAGCAGGGGGTGGACTTGATTTGGCTCACTGCACGTACTTTTCTGACCTGCCTTAGATGGACTGTTTCGTTCCGTCCTTACAGCCATGCAAGGGGTATAAGAAGCTGTGCAAGAAGGCCAGCGATGTCTCAGCACATGAGATCCTACACACACACACACACACACACACACACACACACGCATGCACGGGCACACGCACACGCACACGCACACACGCACACATGCACACACACAAAATAAATAAAATGCTATAAAAAATAAAAAAGAAACTATGCACTGGCTGTAGAAGCACATGCCTGTGACCCCAGCACTCAGAAGGCAGAGGCAGGTAGATCTCTGTGAGCTGAATCCAGCCTGGGCTACAAAGTGAGTTTCAGGACAGTCAGGGCTACTCAGAGAAACCCCATCTCAAGAAAGAAAGAGAGAGGGGGAAGAAGAGGGGGGAGGGGAGGGGAGGAGAGGGGAAAGAAGGGGAGAGGAAGGAGGGGATGGAGGGGAGGGGGAAGGAGAGACGAGGCTATGCAGCAAATGACAGAGCCAGCGTCCAGCATCACGCATGCCTCTCCATGAATAAAGGAGTAGAGAGACAGCCGGGTTAGGAACGTGATCGGAGGAACAAGAGCTCTCTGTAGCCGTTGTAAGTCTAATTCTGACCCCGACGCTTTCAGCACTAGTTGTTTCCATTAATCCCTGAAAGGCCCATAACCATCAAATATCAGTACTCACTCGCCACACTTCACAGAGGGGAAGGCTGAGTTCACACACACACACACACACACACACACACACACGCACACACGCACACACACACTGAGGTGCATCTGCCAACAGTAACAGTCAATAAGAGGCATTGTAGGTCACACACAAAGATCCAACTCTGGAACTGGATTATGGTTGTCACAGCTCACACCCCAGACACACATCTGTCACCACACCACGTCTGGGTGAAGATGAAAATGTTCTCTCTCCCCTACACAAGGTGCAAAGAGGTAAAGGCGGCCTATGGGGGCCCGTGATTTAAGTGAGTGTGGTTATAAATATTTAAACAGTAAACGTCACTCGCGAAGGCTTGCTCTGATTCAGCCACTACACTCCAGTCCTGTGCATTCACATTTAATCTGCACAGACCAGCTTATGCGGTAGATTTGGAAGTCTGGAGGGTTAAGTCATTAAGCCGAAGTCACACAGCGACTGTCGGAGCTCAGCCTCCCCTGACAGGCGTCTCCTGTGCGTCTGTTCATTTGCCAGGCTGCGTGACAAGTGTTGAAAAAACAAGCGGTGACTAGGTTGGATCTCCGACGCTATGGAGCGTTCAGCTAGTGGGGCAGAGGCACAGACAGTAACGGCAGAGTGGCCAGCGGGGTCCAGGTGTCGTGACATGAAACCATGCAGCATGCTAGAGAATGCTGAGCCCGCGGTGTGAAGGACACAGGACAGCTGGGGGCAGGGGTCAGAAGGGCAAGTGGAGCCCGGCTGGAGCCCTGGACGGGCCAGGGATAACAGTGTGGCAGAGGGGCAGCCTGTGCAGAGGCTCGAAGGCCAGCGAGGGCTGAGAATGCTGGAGTGGCCTGGGCGGGGTCCCGTGCTATGGGAATGACAAGGACTGAGGACGTGGGCAGGGCCACCTAGGAACCGGGAGCAGTGTGTGCGTCTACATGTCATCTGCGAGATGAAACATCAGACTCAGGAGTTCCAAGGACAGACACACAACCGGGTGTGGCCATGTACACCTGCAATGCCAGCACATGGAGGTCGAGGCAGGAACGGGAGTTCAAGGCCAGCCTGGACTATGTCAGACCCTATGGAAGGAAGGGAAGGAAGGCAGGAGGGAGGGAAGGAGTCAGCCTTGCATTTAAAGTGAGAGGTCTGAGCACTCTGGCCACCCGAGGAAAGGTTTCATGGGATTCTGAGGAGACTGGTCCATGCCTGTCACAATCATGAGAGAAATGGCAAAAAGGGCAGAGGAGGTGCTCAGGAGGGAGGGCGGCATGATGGGGGTGGGGGTGGGGTGAGGATATGAGACTCTGCACCGAACAAGTGGACAGGTGTGAAGTGACCATCCTATCGAGGGAGGCGGGCAATGCCGTTTAAAGCAGTGGGAGAGCCCGAGTCCAGAGGGCTGGGCCATACCAAGCAGGTGTCAGAGGAGCCGGCACCCAGAACCTGTGCAGATGATAGAGCGAGAGAAATACGTACAGGATAGATCATCAAGTGCTCTCTCAGGGTGAAGGCAGGCAGGCCCAGAGAATCAATCAATCAATCAATCAATCAATCAATCTCTTTCTCTTTCTCTTTCTCTTTCTCTCTCTCTCTCTCTCTCTCTCTCTCTCTCTCTCTCTCTCTCTCTCCCCCCCCAAACTGGGAACTTATATCACTATTGGATCTTAATTAAGAGAATATTTGCTGGGCTGAATATTGTTAAAAGATGATAAAGAGAAGAGTTCCCGTGACTAGATCCAAACACATCCACACTTCCCAAGCTCTTTCAGCCTGCCGCGCTAACGTGACCAGGAATAGTCTACACCACGGGCAATCTCCCGATCACAAGGTGCTTACTGTGCTTCCAGACAACTGCGTGCGTGTTCCTAAACACGCTGCATCTACCAAACCCAGAACACGGGTCCTCCAGCAGGGCCTACAGCCAGCGTCCTCATGCTCGCTCTGAGTGGATAAATCAATACGCTACTTGAATATTCACAAGGACCAGGCCGCGAGGTTACTGTCATTTGCTAATTTTTTTGTTGTGTTGAGGTAGATTCTTGTTATATAACTCAGGCCAGTCTCATAGTCACAACAATCCTTCCGGCTTTTAGCGTGGTGCTGGAATTACATGCTGGGCTCACATGGTCATGTTTAAAATAAGGCGTTCACCAGAATCTAGGAGTAGTGTTCATGCCTATAATCTCAGCACTGCTACAGGTTTGAGGCCAGCCTGGGCTATGTAATTAGACTCTATCTAAACGTTTGTTTGTTTGTTTGTTTTTTGTTTTTTAATGAAGCAAATCAAATAAGTAGGATGTGGTGGTATATTTAGGACTGTAATCCCAGCACTCAGAGTGAATTAAGAGGATCAAGAGTTCTAGGACAGCCTCAGTTGCATAAGATCCTATCAAAATAAAAAAATATAACAGTCACTGCATCCTCTCTGATCCCTGGGTACCACGTTCGAAGAACTTCTTAGGTGCATCCAAAGCAGACAGCTCTGCTGTGTCCAGCCACAGGGGGGAGCAAGGGAGTAGGCTGGAGTAGAGTTGGGGTACACTAACCCGGAAAGAGGCTAGGATGCAAGATCAAAGACAAGAGTCCCTTGGGAAGTAGGAGGAGGCTCAGAGCACCTAGGGAGTTGCAGTCTGTGCCTCTGGCTCATGCCAGGCCTTTGGTCTAAGTCGGGAAAGGTCTGATAGCACCAAGCATGGTCACCCACTGTGACCCACCAGAAGAGGGCAGCCTCCACCCTTAAAACACCGGTAAGGGATGGCTAAGGGATGTGGAACAGGAGTATAGTGCTTGCCTGGGTTATAAGTGCCAGAGGCCACCACCCAAGTAAAACACACCACGCCATCTGTGTGACCCACCACTGTGGGAGAGAACATTTCACCAGCCACACTGCACAGCCGACCCTCTCCAAGAATCCTGGGGAAAGCGAGGCCAATATTGGCTGAGCTATGACATTGCCAGACTCTAGCTGGCATCTCCCTGGGCATGAGCCGGGGCAGGTGCTGAACCCGTGACTCTCTTCCTTATAGATCAAATGTGGATTCCGGAGACTGTTGTCAGTACTGTCCTCACAGTAAAGGAATAACCTCACAGAGCTGTTTTCGAGAATGAGATCATTTGCAGAAAACTCCTGGCAAAGAGCCCGACCCAGCAGAAGCACTCAGTCAACGGTAGATACATTCAGCATACCCCGTTCTCCAGTGTTTGAAGCTTTTCTAAGACTCTATACCCCACAACTGCGTCCTTTGGTGGCCACTCCTTGAAACTAAAGGACCCTGCACCTCACTCCTGAGTTTCCAGAAGCCGAGGGAGCTGATCAGTGGGCTTTTGCCTTATTTTCAACTCTAGTTCAGAGGAACCAAAGGATCCTGTCTCTTCCTGCCTCTGGGGAACTTGCTGTGCTATAGAAGGCCACGGGGAGCAAAGCCTTCTGCTTACTGGGCTTCACGGTAGACACACACAGAACAAGGCCTGCAAAGACCACGAGGAGATTCCTGAACCACCTCGAGTGAACCACAGTTAACCTTCGAGTAAAGGTTAACGTGCCCGCTCATCTCCCACCACGGTGTATCCGGTTTCCCTACTTGGATTCACTCTCGGCCAGGTCAGCTGTCCTTTCTCCTCCAGGAATTCTTTCAAGGACTCTCTGTTCACATCACCCAGTCACGATGCTGATCTCAGAACAGTCATTACTAGTCATCAAGAAAAGGATGGCGCTGACATCACAAGGCATGCCTAGCAGGCTCACTTCCTACTCAGGGCGTGGCATCGGCCCTGACCTCTGCCTGGAAAGTTCTTCCTCTCGTTCTCCCCCAGCTCAGTCTTCTGCCTCATTCAAGTGTGAATTCACAATCTCAGGGGAGCCTTCCTGGGACGGCGATCTAAAAGTGCAATGCAGCCAGGGGTGGGGATGTGAATCCTCCTGGAATCCCAGCATTTAGAGAGATGAGGCAGGCCTGAGAGCTCCGAGCCAGGCTGTGGTCCACAGGGACTGACACAGCTTCAAAACAAACCAAGCGCGACCCCCTCGGCCCACCTTGCTCCTTCCCTCCTACAATCGACAGGGTCTCATTGTTTCACCTTCTAGAAGGCACCCTGGAAGCAGGCCTTTGTATTGTTTACTCACAGTTAAATTCCCTGCTGGGATGGCATTTTGCTGAGTGAATGAATGAGGCAGACTTAAGCTAGAAGGAGCTTAACCCAGCAAACAGAATGGATGAAACTCAGTGAATGAGCAGGCTCTGTCTTGCTCAGATCCACACTGTGAGCCCCACCCAGACAGCCTCCCCTCCACCGTAGCTCAGGACTCCAGACTGCACCGAAACAGAGCCAATCGAAAGCCACCAGGAGGGAATTAAAAGCCGAAATCAAATTAGGAAGACGGCCTTCAGCAGCAACAACGAAACTCTGAGCGGATTAGTCTGAAAAACAGTCACACGCTAAGCTCATAAAGGGGGGAAAAATCCAGCCACATAGGAGTGGTTTTGTTTTGTTTTGTAATTACAAGATTAGTACCTATCTACTGCTCTAAGCCAAGGCATTTTAAAACTACTATTTTTTTCTAAGTAGAAAAATTAAAATTATGAGCATTTCTTTAAAAAGAAGAAAAAAATAGCCCGGTATGATGATACATCCCGGCACTAGGAAGGATGGAAGTTAGGAGAATCAGGAGTTCAAGGCCAGGATCAGCCACATAGTGAGTTTAAGATCAGCCTGGACCACATGAATCCCTATCTTAAAGAAAAAAAAATTATAACAGTAAAACAGAAAGATAAGTCCAAACCCATTTAAAAGATGACCCATGCTGGGCGGTAGTGGCGCACGCCTGTAATCCCAGCACTTGGGAGGCAGAGGCAGGCAGATTTCTGAGTTCGAGGCCAGCCTGGTCTACAGAGTGAGTTCCAGGACAGCCAGGGCTACACAGAGGAACCCTGTCTCAAAAAACCAAAAAAACAAACAAACAAAAAAAAAAAGATGACCCAACACCTCAGGATCCTGCTTGGAACGTCCGAGCAGACAAGTTTCACCCATTTCTTCCTCCCTCCTCCCTGAAGCCTCCTCTTCTCTTGAGGATGTGTCCTTCCCAGAAGGTCATGGTCAAGTCCAGGTCCCTCCTGTGCCCTGGAGTCTCTAACACCGGGGAAGGCCACCTCTGGTGAGCGTCAGGGGGGCGTGGACGGGAGGGACCGAGGGGCTCACCTTGTTGGCACAGCTGAAGCCCAGCCCCAGCTCAGCCAGGACCTTCAGCACGCCCAGACTGCTGTTGCACCTGACAGCATAAAAAGGCTGGACTCGAGGCAGGTACTTCAGAAAGCAGAAGTGTTTCCTCACTACAGCACCCAGGTCGGCCACGAAGAAGGCAGCCACCTTGCCCTGCACAGCAAGAGGCGAGCGCATGTGAGAGCCAGCTCCCCCCACTCCCCCCGTGCACACTGTCCACCATCCTTCTGGAGATGGGACGCCAGGACCCTACTGTAGCTTTCTGAGGCTCCCATGTCCTCTAGGACGGAAGGCAATCTCAGGCTGACATTTAAGGTTGTGTGACCATCTCCAGTCCCTCCTCTCAGACCAGCTAAGGCCAACTATACACACTGTCTGTCTTTCCCATCTCCAAGCCTGCGTTCCTACCAAGCCCTCTTGCCTGGTCTAGCAGGTTCTCAGTCTCCAGTCATTCACCCTAAATGTTAACCCCACATTTTATATATATGTATATATATACACACACATACATACATATATATTAAAACCATATATAACTATGTATATACATAAATTTATGTATGTATACTTATATATGTATATACTTATAAAGTTATATATACTCATATACATATATATGGTTATATATAGTTATAGTTATATATATTGTTTTATATAACATATATATGTTACACAAAATAGGTTTTATTCCACTACATTTAATGCTCTGGCTGCATTCTGCGTGTCCTTTTAAAGCAGCAGGCCTATATATACGGCTGTCTGCGCCACAAAAGGCAGGTACCGTGGCTTACAGCCCGCTGCCGCTGTCATGCAGTGCTCAGCCCACTTGCAAGCCATGCCTGGTCCCCTCAGACGTGGGTGAGACTGTGGTAAACCCTCCCTGGGACTCCTTTTCCTCTTCATGCAACTTCTTTTTTTTAAAATGGATACCCATTCGGTGTCCAACATAATAATCGAGGCAGAGCAGGCCAAAGACCTCGAAAGGGCTTGGATCTGGAGATAAACACCCTTACCTAATTACTAGTCCTTTTAATAAATAGGACTCTCTACAGAACTGGTTAGTGGCCATGGAGGTGGAGAACGCAGAACCAGCCAGAAGCAAATCAGGAAAAAGGCACCAGTGGAGGCAGGGAGGGGGAACACTGAAGACAGGGAAAGGGGAGAGAGTGCCCCCCAGCCCAGGGCACAGTCCTGCAGAGGTACAGTGAAACAGCACCCCACAAACACCGGGACTCTGCTCCAGCACAAGCCTGGGAGTATAAAGCCAGAAGTGCGGCTGTGGGTCCCATGGCGTGGCGTGGTGTGGCGTGGCAGTGGGGACTGCTGTGGGACTCTGCTCTAGAGGAGAGTTGCAGGAGGTGAGAGAAACGGGAGGTCCTGGGGGCTTCCAAGAGACAAGGGCCAACCGCAAACGGAGGTTCTCCCTTGACGTGGGCTCCACAGAGCTGGGCATGCCTGTGTGTCAGAAGGGAGTGAGCGGAAGGCAGGAACTCCGAGGTTCCCACACGGAGCACCGGGGAGACCGTGAACGTGGAGATGCTGTTCTTGTTCCCAAGTCAGGAAACACAGGGAGGGCAGATGTCGGGGCAAGGACCAAGACTGGGGATAAAAGGGGCAGTCTAGTAAAGATACCAATACCAGATTCGAGCCTGAGGGCCTCCTACCGAGGGGAGGACAGGCAACCACCCCACACCCATGTCCATCCCCTCACCGTGGTGGCCTGGGAGGCCCCCAGAGTGAGTTCTTCCAGCAGATCCCGGGTGCTGAAGCCCTCCTCCACCATCACAAAGTCCGATTCACTCAGGTAGCCAGCCATGCTGAGCAGAGGAGCCCAGGGGCTGGAGGAAACCGCTGCCTTGGAGCACCGCTGGCCGCCTTGGCCACCGCCTTAGGAAGTATGCAACACACTGTGGGGAGAGGGAGATGGAGGAGACCGCTGGGGCACAGGCTGCATCCCTCACCTCCCAGGCCTAGGTTCCCTGCCCAGTCATGCTCTGCCCCCAGCACAAGCCTGAGAAGCCGAGGTTCGCTGGGAACGGTGATGTTGTGTCTGCTAGAGCCTCAATTACCCCCATCTGTTAAATGGGATTGCTTTGGAGTTCTTTTCCAGTTCTGAAATTTGGGATTGGAAGGAAAAGAAAGTGTGGGGACAGATCTGAGAAACCTAGGTGGGGAAGTCTTCCAACTGAAGGATTCCTCCAGTCCGGACCACGCCTACCTAAAGGGCCAAAAAAACCCGTGAGCTTGAGTTCGAGTCTGCTCTCTGCTTCATGACCTTGGCTCAGTTTCCCCATTTATAAAAGGTTGGTTCTGACACGCTAAGAATGCTCTAAGCGCCACCAATGGGTTCTGTCCGCGGGACTGCTCTCTCGAGTGCAGGGCGGGGGTCCCGCACCCCAGCCCCAGGCCTCCTTACCAAGCCCCGTCCTCCTTCGCGGGGGCCAGAGCCAGGCGCGCTGCTAGGGGGGGTCGCCGGTGACCTCGAAACTTGTGCAACACCCCGAGGAGGAGTGGCAGTTGCGGAGCCGAGGCCCCTGCTGAGGAGGCAAGGGGGGCCGAGGGACGGGTCAGCGCCCAAAGCCGAGGGCGCCCGCTCCCCGAGGCTCCCCCCAGCCATCTCCTGCACTCGCCTTAAAACGCATTTACACGGCTTCGGCCCATAGGTCTCCCCAGCGAGTGAATCGGATCCTCGGCGCCTCCGCTCGCTCGCTCCCCCCGGCTCCGGCCCCGCGGCCTGCGCCCCGCGCGCCCAGCAGCCACCGACCCCACGCCCCGCCTTGCGCCTGCCGCTCGCTTATATAAGCCCCGCCCTAGCCCCGCCCCGGTGCCCCGGCCCCGCCCCTTCCCGCTCCGTAGCCAGGGCAACCGGGTGCCGCCAGCCCATTGGTCGATTCGGACATAAAGCATTCAGCCTTGCGAGGCTGCTCCGCAAAGCTGCGCGGCTAGGCAAGCTGCTTGGCTGCTGTCCGCGGAGGTCCACGCAGGGAAATCCTTCGAATCCAAGGCGTCTACGTGGTCTGAGCCGCAAATCCTGCGTCCCGAGTCTCAAAACATGACTCCGGAAACTTTTCTGTCCCTGGCTGAGGTCGATGGCTTCCCGCTCCTTCCCTGGTGAAGTTCTGGCTCCTCCCTTGGAACCCAAGCCTCTCCCTGTCTTATTTTATAATGTGACCTTTTACTTAATCGCCTCCTCTAGGCATCTTAAACTCCCAGCTCAAATGCCAGCTCAAATGTGTTCAGAGAGGGGTTTTGTGGCTTCACGAGCTTAGGCCAATGCCTCCCTTCTTCATTTTCAGAATCCACCGGACTCCGGTGAAATGTGGCTTCGAGTCAAAGCATGTCTCCTCTTCTATACACAAATTCCTGCTCATCCATCAGAGTCCAGTGTAATGTCTTCCAATATCGGGCCTTCCCTGACCCGGAGACGCAATGGGACTCACAGTCCTGGTCTCTGTCTGGCCCCTCCCTCCTTCCTTTGAGTCTTGATATGGTTGCTGCGATTCCTGCCCCTACTTTCCACGTTCTTTTGCTTGATAAAACATCTCAAATTTGTGTAGTCTGAGGACGAACTGAGAGCTCCTTGGAGCGCTCAGCGTGCACTTGATGCTGCTCGGAAGCTAACTCGAGTTCTCCGGGTGGAAGTCAGGATGCTGCCTGTCTCTTAGCATGTGGCTACTGATTGGGAAAGGGACATACATAATGGAACCTTTCGGAGTGCTTGGTAATGGTTACAGAAGTGTGTGTGTGTGTGTGTGTGTGTGTGTATGTGTGTGTGTGTGTGTTCCTTGAATTCTACATATATGATTAATGCCCTGTTATACGTGTTATGTACACTAAGGTAAGAACTTACAAGTTTTAAGCCAGGCATGGTGGCACATGCCTTTAATCCCAGCAAATCTCTCAATTCGAAGCCACCCTGTTCTACACAGAGATCTGCTGCCAGGGCTCCACAGAGAAATCCTGTCTCAATATACAAAGAAGAAGAAGAAGAATTTACAAATTTAAACAAAACCCTTTTTAGGGTGGGAGAGATGGCTGAGAGGTTAAGAGCGCTTGTTGGCTGGGCGGTGGTGGCGCACGCCTTTAATCCCAGCACTTGGGAGGCAGAGGCAGGCGGATTTCTGAGTTCGAGGCCAGCCTGGTCTACAGAGAGAAACCCTGTCTCGAAAAACCAAAAAAAAAAAAAAAAGAGCGCTTGTTGGCCTTGCAAAGGACCAGGTTCAATTCCTACTACCCACATGGGAATTCCACCTAACTCCAGTTCTAGGGTGTCCAACACCCTTTTCTGACTTCCCTGGTCACCAGGTACAAATGTGGCACACATATGCATGCAAGTGGAACATTCATACACATAAAATTAATCATCTTTTAAAAAGTAAAGATGAAGGAAAGCCCTTGGCATATAATAAGTACCTTATAAATGCTACTGACTTGCCAAGAATATCCCAAGTATTATTTGGTAGAAATCTATAGACAGTCTCAATTCAACTGCCTTTGAGTTCTTGTTTGAGGTGTGTCTGGGGCTGAGGATGCAGTTTAATCAACATTCTAGCATGCACCAAAAAAACCAGAGTATTCTGGTACTTGCCTATAATCGCAGCATTTAGGAGTAAGAGCGGAAACAGGATGGTCAGAAGTGTGAGGTTATCCTTGGCTACAAGAGGAGTTTAGAGCCAGCCTGGGCTACAGGAGACCTTGTCTTAAGAAAGAAACTAACAAGCAGGGCGGTGGTGGCGCACGCCTGTAATCCCAGCGCTCTGGGAGGCAGAGGCAGGCGGATTTCTGAGTTCGAGGCCAGCCTGGTCTACAGAGTGAGTTCCAGGTCAGCCAGGGCTATACAGAGAAACCCTGTCTCCAAAAACCAAATCCAAAAAACCAAAAAAAAAACAAAAAAAAAAAAAAGAAAGAAAGAAAGAAAGAAAAGAAAGAAACTAACAAAACAAAGCCACTCGTCCATCTGTAGCACCCCTGAAGGACAGCCGAGATGTTCTTAGAGAAAACAAGTAGCTTGTGTGGAGCTTCCGGTAAAGGCCACGCTAAAAAGTGTGGGGCCCGGTTTACATCCCATCGCCAAAAAGGCAGAGAAAGGGGCATCCTCCCTCAGCTATCACAAAACATTCTATTAGGATGTAATCTTGAAAACTATTAGGATGTAATCTTGAAAACTGAAGGCAATTGAATATCTGGATGAGAGGACTTGCTTCACAATGAGAGTCAGTGTGCTGCTAAGAGCTTGATCCACTGTGAACACCCAGGCACCTGCCGGGCTGTAGTCTTTCTGAAGTCAAAGGCACTTCCTGTCCAACCTCAATATCTCCCCAAGACATATTTTACCACCTAATCAAAATATAGTCCACAAGTGGTGCCATGTGGGAGCATGGAGGGGAGAAAGGCATTTTCTGATTCCCACCTTACAGGGCCCCGCACATGACAACGGAGCAGCCTGCCCGGGCTCCTTTACCCCTGTGAACCAATTGGGTTCAGACTGCTTTCTCTAGGTCCTTCTGCTCGGAAGCTTTGTGCTTTCTGTGCGCAGGAGTATCCGCTGTGCAGGAGTCACTCGCAGGTTCCTGCTTTGAGAGCTAGCAGCCATTTACAGCATGAGACTTAGAGTTCTTGTCTGTGAATCCTCTTCCTCTCTCTCAAGGAGCAAGGTTCTCCTGAGATCAAGCACCGGAAAGGGGCGGACCTTGAAAACCATGGGAGAATCCTCAAAAGATGAGGCTCAGAGGAGGGGAAACACACCCAAAAATTGTTGCTCTATGTTTTGTTTCTGAAAAGAAATCTTACTAGTAGCTCAGGCTGGTCTAGAACTCACTACGTGTTCGAGGCTGGCCCTAAGCCAATAGCAATCCTCCAGCTTTTCTGCTTCCTGTTACAGATGTCAGTTCCTATACCTGGCTTCTACTGCTTTTACTGTTGTGGCTTTGGCTTATTTGGTTTGGCTTTTTAGGGTTTCGAGTATCCTCGGGGTTTGTTTGTTTGTTTGTTTGTTTGTTTGTTTTGGTTCACAACAGGGTCTCAAGTGGCTCAAACTAACCTCAAACTAGACGTGTAGCCAAGGATGACTTTGAACTTCTGGCAAAATAGGCATTCAATACCGTGCCCAGCTTTAAAATTAATTTATTATTTGGCAATTTTGGGTGCTATTTTCTACATTTTAAGTGTTCATTGAGCTGACTGCATTTTGGGTACCATGACCTGGGAGTAATAGACACATAATAGGTACATTTAGTATCTCTGTGAATGAACAAATCAGATTCTAGTCTACCCATCTGTATTCTATAAAAGATTAGTAATGAAAAGGAAAAATCTACACCCTGGACTGGGTACAGATAGTCTGCCTTTATCTTTTTCTCTATTAAGTAAATATTAAATCATTGAATCAGCATGTCCTGAGAGCTGTAATTGTTCCCATTTTGTAGATGAGGTATGTGAAGTTCAGAGAAGTTCAGTAATTTGCCTAGAATAACACAGCAGGGAAGGGCGGAGCCTAGTGGCTGGGTGAGGAGGTATGGCTCTGGCAATTAGGAGAGGCCCTGGATTCACTTCCCAGCAGCACTCAAAGAGAAATATTTTGCCAGGCGGTGGTGGCACAGGCCTTTATTCCCAACACTCAGGAGTCAGTTCCAGGATGACCAAGGCTACGCAGAGAAAGCCTGTCTCAAAAAAACAAGAAAGGAAAAGGAAGGAAGGAAGGAAGGAAGGAAGGAAAGAAAGAAAAGGAAGGGAGAGAAAGAGAAAAGAGAAAAGAGAAAAGAAGAGAAAAGAAAAAAGAAAAGAAAAGAAAAGAAAAGAAAAGAAAAGAAAAGAAAGAAAAAAGCAAAGAAAAGAAAAGAGCCAGGCAGCATTGGTGCACACCCTTAATCCCAGCACTCGGGAGACGGAGGCAGGCAACTCTGAGTTCGAGACCAGCCTGGTCTACAGAGCGAGTTCCAGGACATCTAGGGCTACACAGAGAAATCCTGCCTCAAAACAAAACAAAACAAAATGAGAAAAAAATGTGGTTAATGTATTAATCTCTTAAGTGTGTGTGTGTGTGTGTGTGTGTGTGTGTGTGTTGGTGCATGTCCTATGTGTAGGTATATAAGCACATGGATACATTTACTAGTGAAGGTGAGAAGAGGGTCTCGAGTGTCAGTTCTCAGGTTCCATCCATTGTATGTCTTTGAGGCAGGGTCTCTCTCTAGCCTATAACCCACCAAGTTGACTAATTTGACCAACCGGCCAACACCAGGAATCTTCCTGCCTCCCCCTTCCCAGTGCTGGGACTAGAAATGTGTGTCATGCCTGGCTCTGTACGCGGGTTCTGGGGTCCTAATTTGGGTCCTTCCCTATGCTTGCCTTACAGACTGAAGAGTCTCCCCAGTCCCTCACCCTTAACTTTAAGCTTTTCTGTTTGAATGCCAAGCAGCGACTGGGAATTCATCCTGCTGGCATCCAGCCCAAGCTCCTCTCTGCCTGCCTCTCCTTTCCATATCATCAAACCTTCCTGTTTGCTGCACAGAGGAGCCCTTGGGAGCTAGAGAGTTGGCAAAATGTTTATTTATTCAGGCTTCCCAAAATTGTGCCTGAATTGATTTCCTAGGGCTGTCGGAACAAAGCAGCAGCAGCTGGTGATGTAAACAACAGAAATGTGTCAGTCCTCCGTTCTGCAGGCTGGAAATCAGAATAAGGTGTAGACAGACTGCTCTCTCTCTCTCTCTCTCTTTCTCTCTCTCTCCTCCAGAAGAGAGAGAATCCAGCCTTGTTTCACAGCCTCTGATGTTTGTGGCCGTTCTTGGATGCCTTAGCTTGTGACACTAGCACAGTGGTCCTCAACCTTTGGAGGGGGGAGTCGAATGACCTTCCACAGGGGTCATGTAAGACCACCAGAAATATTTATGTTACGATTCATAACCACAAATTTACAGCTATGAAGTAGCAAGGAAAATGATTTTGTAGTTGTGGGTCAGCACAGCATAAGGACCTGTGCTAAGGGGTCGCAGCCTCAGGTTGAGAACTGCTGCGCCACCATACTGCTGTCTCCTCTCTGACGGTGCTCACGTCGCTCTCTGGATGAGTCTGGCTCTAAGTCTCAAAATCTCCATCAGTGGAGGACATACCTTACACCGGGTCAGGACTCACCACAATGAGTTCCATCTAACTTGCCCAGCTCTGTCAAGTGCCAAGCAGGGACACAGCACTGAAAGTTAGAACTTCAGCATATCTTCATGTGTGTGAACATAACGGGGGGGGGGGGTTGTAGATGACAGAGGTCAAGGCCTGGTGTCTTCTTCAATTGCTTTTCCATGTTATTATTTAGATAGGAACTAAATCTAATGTTAGCCAACAAGGCTAGGCTGGCTGGCCAGAAAGCCCCAGGGACCCTCCCATCTCTGCTTTGCCAGCATTTGGGATGATAGACACACACACACACACACACACACACGCACACGCACACGCACACGCACACGCACGCGCACACGCACACGCACGCGCACGCGCACGCGCACGCACACGCACACGCACACGCACGCGCTGCTTTTATGTTAGAGCGCTGGGATCATATTTCTACAGCAAATACTTTGAAAACTGAGCCATCCCCCTCCTCGCCCCCAGCTAAAGTCATTAACACATCTTGGAGGTTTGTGACAACAGTTCAACCCTCCCCTGCCTTCAATACTCCATGTCACCATCTAGGAAGCACAGGAGCTGATAGACCCTGCTCTGTGCCCGGCAAGGCAGATTTTTATATTTATTATTTATTTGTTTACGTATGTGCATGTGCATTGCCCCAGCCTGTATGGAGGTCAGAGGAAAATCTGCAGAAGTTGATTCTCTCCTTCCACCACATCGGGTCCCGGGGATCAAACTCAGGTCGTAAAGTTTGACAGAAAGTTCCTTTTAACTCGCTGAGCCATCTTGCCTGCTCTGCTTCCCCCATTCAAATACCAGTGTGTTCTGTTCACCTCGATTCACTCCTCGGGGAGAGGTCATCAGAGAAACAGAGAAACATGTCTGAGCACCCCAGAGAATGCACACAAGGCCTTCATCTTTAGACAGCCCTGCAAGAAAAGCATCTTACCAGGTCCATTTTAGAGATGGGAAAGTCCAGATTTCATCGTTCTCATCTAAGACTATCTCACTACTAGTAAGCTGATCGGGGACTTAACCCTGCACTGTCTGATTTAATGCCAATGAGATGAGTCCTGGGAAGGAGGCATAGATTAAGGGGGAGAGAGTGCTTTTGGCTCATGGCTTGAGAGGGTAGACACAATCGTGGTGGGGAAGGTCGGGCAGAGTTAGTGGTGGTGTATGGCTGATGATCCTCACGGTTCCGGGGACCAGAAAACAGAGAAAAGAGAAACCAACCTTTGTCTCCTCAAACTCAGAGCAGGGCCCCAGCCCTTGAGAGGATGCCCCTCACATTCAGGGTGGGCCTTCTCCCTCGGTTAAACCTGACCTCAATGGGAACGCCCTCACAGATGCCCCGCCCCAGGTGTGTCCCCTAGGTGATTCTAAGGCACAAAGATGAACCAGCCCAGGATGTAAAGCCGGAGCAGAGAGTGTCAACACAAACAAGCAGCAGGAGACCTGAACCGCAGCCGGAGCTCGTGATCAGAAGACACACGTGCGCCGACAGAAAAGCCATAAACCCAAAGTCAGCACTGCACACTCTTCAGGGGCTGTGGGTGAGGTGGTTGTCCTGAAACCTCTAGAAGCCAGAAAGAGAAGAACAGCCTGAGGACTTTTTGATGTCAGAGATATTCACAAGTTAAGGATGGAAACCAATAATATAAAGCCACTGTTTATTGAGCATTTACTATATATATACCCCAGGCTCGGTGCCACGGGCTTCATAATCGTTGACCTTCCCAAAGTGCTTGTTCTTGTGCAACAACCGATTTACATGTAAATCTGACTGTGACGCAGAGAGACCTTAGACCTTGGACTCTTCAACCCTGCCACAGCCTTAAAAGCTGCCCACGCTGTCCGGCACTCCAGGTTACAAGGCAGGAAAGAAGCCCAGAGAGGTTCACACATTCAGTGTCACATGACTCAAAAGTGACACTGCTGCACAACAGACATTTTCCACCCCCTTCCCAACCATCCGCTAAGATGGGAATTTCTGTTCTCATCCTATAGCAATGGAGGTTGGAGCCCAGAATAGCCAAGTAACGTGCTCAAGATCACACAGCAGGTACAGGGCAGAGCCGAGTCTCAAACCAGGATGCGCATAAATGTAGCACTTCAAGAGATATGCTGTAGCCGAACCGGAGCCTCAGCTCAAGAAGCCCGAACTGTAGTTATCGGTGAGTCATCTGTGTGCCCTAATACACAGACGGGAAGCAGGCACAGAGTGTCTTCTCTGCCAGCCCCAAGAAGGCCAAGTTCCAAGACGGTGGCAGCTGAACCAGGGTCCTGTGGAAGAGCAGCCAGTGCTCCTGACTATTGAGTCATCCAAGTCCGTGGACCGAGCAGGGAACTACAGCCTTCTCCGCAAGATGCTCAGGTACTAGCTCGCGTGCTTCGGATCTCGATGTGTTTATTTACTGTTAGGCTACACCCAAATGTGAAAAAAAAAAAACAAAAAAACAATACAGCGAGATGATTCAGGACTTCACACACTTTCTCTTACGCCAGACCTTCTAACAAATGTGAGGCAAAAACAGACGCTGCCACAGACACCAAGCCCGCTCAGCCAGCTCCCCTCCTGCAGCTGCTGCCGCCAGTGCAGCCAAGGCCTTCTCCCGCCTTCTCCGGTGGTTCCCACGCTTAGGCAGGGCATCACAAACAACTGGGGGACTTGGGACCCCACAAGCCTGCTGGACCCCATGCCTGAGATTCCGGCTCAGTATTCATGGGGGGCCTGAGTGGATACTTCTAGGCAGCCCTCTGGTTTGGTTGATGCTTTGAAAGACCCAGGCTTAAAGGGACCTGAAGCAGTCCTGGCAGACAGGCCAAGGCTGGGCACCTTTTAACAGAGGCACCAGGCTCCGGCCTCCAAACCCCTCCAAACACTAGACCGCACTGGAGGGACACACTGTCCCTAGACTAAGAGCATATCTCTCTCTCTCTCTCTCTCTCTCTCTCTCTCTCTCTCTCTCTCTCTCTCCTTCCCACCCCACCCCATCAATCCATCTCCCGGGGCAACCCTCACTGGCTGCATAACCTTGGCAAAGTGACTTACCTTTTGAGATCTTTGACCTTCTGCAAAATAGGCCGGTTAAGAGTGCTTACTTCCTGGGACTGAAGGAACCTCTCAGAGTTTAAAACTTCCTCCCAGTGCCCGGCACATGCATTAGCAAACGTATTCCATTTTATAGCCATTACTATTAGTGCCCTGAGTCAGGGTACATAGAGTCAGAAGAGAAAAATCCAGAGCCAAGTCAGAGGGCCACAGCTGGGGCCATGGGAGAGGCAGTCCCTTAGGAGGGCTGCTTTGGCAACAACCAGAGGAGGTGTAAACCAGAGTCTAACGCCCCTCCTCCATTATAGCGAACCAAGGGCAAACCAAAATACCATTCCACCAAAGTCCGTTTTGGAAACCAATGCATTTATAGGGCTTCCTTACAGAGCATGGGTGAGGGTTACTTACATGAGTATTAGTGGCCCACAAAGTAGCTGTACCTCCAGAAAGTATCATGCCCCACCCCACCCCTGTAGCCAAATAAGTCAGAGTCCACCCCACTCTACCCCACACCCTTCGGGCAGCCTTCCACACACTATATAGTTTAGCACCTCCTGAGACCATTAGGCCATGCACAGCTCAGGTAGAACTACACCAGCAGTCATGGCTGCCTTGATGGAGACAGTGACTCACACACAGATTACAGCCCTGTACAAGGAGGTGTTGAGGCCTGAGCTAAGGAATACCAGACAACGAGGCAGAGGCTCAGCACGTGAGCCAGTGCAGCACAAGGGGGCGCTAAGGATCAAAGAAACAACTCCATGGGCTTTCACCCGAGCCCAGTTTGATGTGCTAAACCAGAGTATTTTGCAAACCAGGTCCAAAGTGGGATCTCCTCCTGAACTGCTGTCTACGCAGCACCAGAAGAAAGAATAGGCCCAGACAGATATGTTTACACCTCAGGGTTCTCTGCTTCCCTCCCGTGTTGCTGACTGGCCCAACCGTGGCCCCTCCTTGGTCAGCACCTTACACCCGGGAGTTAGTGACCAACTTAGGCCTGGGCGGTGCTCCTCCCTTAAGGGCACTTCTGTCTTAAGCTTGCAACTGTACTATCGCCCCTGAGAGACTTTTGGTCCTTTGGGCCAGTGCGAGTCACAGAAGCAGCATGAGCGTCCTCAGTCACGTGGCCTTCGCTCTGCCATTATCTGGGCCTTATTTTCCTCATGAGAGACTGGAGATAATAAGACAATCTACCTTGTGGGGTTGGTGTGAGGAAAGAGGTAACCACGTGATATGTCTGGAATCCTGGTGCTCCCCTCCCTGGTGGTAAGGCCTCTGGGAAGGGACCCCTCCTGAATGGATGAGCACCCTTTTTGCCACACAAGGATACAGCAAGGTAATGTCATCATTTTTCCTTTTCAAAATAATAATAATAATAATAATAATAATAATATGTAGGGGCTGGTGAGATGGTTCAGTGGTTAAGAGCACTAACTGTTCTTCCAGAGGTCCTGAGTTCAAATCCCAGCAACCACATGGTGGCTCACAATCATCTGCAATGTGATCTGACGCCCTCTTCCGGTGTGTCTGAAGACAGCTACCGTGTACTCATACATAAAATAAATAAATGTTTGTATAGTGCTGGGGATTGAACCTAGGACCTAGCAAATATTCTACTTGTAGGCCATTGCTCTAGATCTTTCTATTTTACAATATGATAAATTGGTTGGCCAATTAGCAGTACAGTAAAGGCACACTATAGTGGTACTAGTTACTATAATGAGTTTTTTCATTATATTAAATCTCTTTCCCATTTCAATGTCAATATTAAGATTTTGTTTTGTTTTGTTTTTTGGATTTGGTGTTTTCAAGACAGGGTTTCTCTGTATAGCCCTGGCTGTTCTGGAACTCACTCTGTAGACCAGTCTGGCCTCGATCTCAGAAATCTACCTGCCTCTGCCTCCCTGAGTGCTGGGATTACAGGCGTGTGCCACCACCGCCCGGCTATTAAGATTTTTAATTCTTTTCTCCATTTTGATATCAGATACATTGAATATATTTTTCTGAACGTCCCACACACACCCCCAGCCCCCCTGACATAAAATTTCATTTTTTAGCCATTGGGTTTCCAAGTACTGTGTCAACCTGGGAAATTAAACAAAATTCTAATAAAATTAAGGAAAGATCCATCAGTGATTCAGGAGACAGTGATCAGAACTGAACAATGCACTCTACTGGGATTCTGGGCAAGATTTCTTCCTATTTCCTGTGTTTTGAGAATTCTAATACTTAACACAAATTTCATCTCCTCGGTTCCCTTCTTTCAGCAAATAAGGAATTATAGGCTTCCTTTTTCAATGAATCCTTTGTTACAAAGAAAACACCTTTAGCTAGGTGTGGTGGCACAGGCCTATACCACTTGAGGGGTACAGAGCGAAGGGTCAGAAGTTCTAGGTTGGGGCTGGCGAGATGGCTCAGTAGGTGGAGCGCTGGCTGAACTTCCAGAGGGCCCTGGTTCAGTTCCCAGCATTTACCTGGTGGCTCACAACCATAACTTCAGTCCAACGAAATCCAACACCCTCTTGTAGCCTCTGAGGATACCAGGCATGTACATGGTACACAGATGTACATGCAGACAAAACACCCATACATGTAAAAATGTGATGTAAAATGTAAAAAATGTAAAATTAAAAAAAAAAAAAACCACCTAGGGGTTATCAGCTACATAGAGTTTGAGGACAGTTTGGGTTATGCAAGACCCTGTCAAGGAGGAGGCAAGGGAAGAAAAGGAAACATTGTTTGCCCCAAATTGCAACAAATAACCTGTTTGTTACTTTTAAATGAGAAACAACTCAGATGTGAGGATCTTAACAGCAGCTGGAAATTCAACCTTTTAGGCAGTGCGGTCTGAAACCACCTCCTGTCCAAACCCCCAGACTCAGGTGGGACTTAGGGAAGCCTTCCTTCCTCATGTCCCCTCTTGTGATTTGAATAGGAATGGCCCCACAGACTCGAGTATTTGAATGCTTGGCCATAGGGAATGGCGCTATTAGAAGGTGTGGCCTTATAGGAGGAAGTAGGTCTCTGTGGAAGCCGGCTTTGAGATTATGTATACTCAAGCTACGTCCAGTGCGAGACACACAATCTCCTGCTGCCCTCAGATATAGATGTCGAACTCTCAGTCCTTCGGGTGCCGAGTTTGCCACACTTTCCACCATGATGACAATGGACTAAACCTCTGAAATTGCAAGCCAGCCCCAATGAAATGTTTTCTGTTCTAAGAGTTGCCTTGGTTGTGGTGTTTCTTCACAGCAATGAAACCCCTAGAAACCTCTATTGCCAAACTTGATATCCCGAATCAAAATCACCTCCTTTCTTTTCCCTGTTTCTTTAGCTCTTCAGAGACCAATGCTTAAGCTAAGCCTAAAAAGCACATGACTTTTCGCAGTGAGGTTTGCCTTGGGGGGGGGGGTGTCTTCAAAATCACAGGTGGCCATTTCTCCTGCGTGTATACATTCACAAGCAGTATTTACAGGGTTTGTTGGTTGGGGTTTTTTAAGACAGGGTCTTGTTACAGAACCCTACCTAGCCTCAAGCTTACAGTACTTTGCCTGCCTCTGCCTCCAAAGTACCAAGTGCAGTCATGTTCCGCCATACCCGGCAGGAAGCACTGTTGGTAATGCTGAGAACATCATGCAGGGGCGGGAGGGCTGACTGCATCTCCAGCTTCTGCTTCAATGCCGAACATCACCGAGAACCATGAAGAGCGATTGTCTAAAATTGGGGTCATGATTTGGGATTGCCAGATCTGGTGGTTTGGATGAAAATGGCCCCCATAGGCCCATAGGGAATAGCACTCTTAGAAGGCGTGGCCTTATTGGAGGAGGTGTGGCTTTGCTGGAGGAAGTGTATCCCTGGGGGCCTCAGCTGCTCAAGCCAGGCCCAGTGTGTCTCTCGCCCTGCTGTCTGCCGGCTGGACTGACTGGACGCAGAACTCTTCAGGTACCTCTCCAGCACCCTGTCTGCCTGCACGCTCCCATGCTTCCCACTGGGACAATAGTGAGCTAAACCTCTGAATTGTAACCAAATCCCAGTGAAATGCTTTCCTTTATAAGAGTTACTATGATCATGGTGTTCCTTTCACAGCAATAGAAACTCAACTATGCCACTAGAGGCTGATGGCTTCAAAGAAATTACATCTGACTTGAAATACCCCACCCCCTTGGTGCTTTGGGTACTGAGAATACGGGATCCCATGGGACACTACCTTCCAGGTAGCCATTATAGGAATGGCCAAAAGGCACCATCTCTGAAGCAAGAGCGGCCTCTACCAGGCTTTAAATCTACTGCTACCTAGACCTTGACATACCCCAGACATATAAGCAATAGATTTCTGTTGCTTATAAGTTATCTAGTCCGTGGTGAGCATTGTAGCAGTTCAAACTGATTAAGGCGCTATGTGTTGTGTGGTGTTTTTCCACCCAAGCCCCAAGCTCCTGGAACATGACTCTGAGACTCAAAATATATTTTCAAATACTTTGGTCAAATAGCCCTGGCTGGTTCCCCTACTAGCTCAGACCTTAATGACCCATTTATTCCAATCTAAGTTTTGTTATGTGGTTGTTTGCCTCTGCTCAGCTCTCAGTATATCTATCTATCTTCCTCCATGTTCCCTGGAGAGTCCCCCGCCTTCTCTCTATCCCATAATTCAATCTCCCTACAAGATGCCCCGCCTTCTCTCCTACCCTTCCCTACAGGCCATAGCTTTTTATTGACAAGTGAGGCATCCACACAATACACAGATACTATCTCTACAGCTATGTAAAATGATCAAAATGGTAGACAGGCTTTAGACCTAGAATTGCCATTACTGTCCTCTATTTACAATGACTTGATGGGATATTGTTCCCTGTGCTCTGTCCTTGTTGACCTGAGCACTGGATGGGGAGTCCTTAGGTAATCACTTCTCTCTCTAAGTTTCCATTCCCTTCTTCCCGACACTAGCCATCTCAGAGACTCTCAAAGCCAGGGTTCAACTGCCAGTCCCTCTGAACATCTGGGGTCTGTCTGGAGTGAGACTGTAGCTTTTCTCTGATGGAGGAGTGTTCCCATTGTGATGCTGTAGAGAGAATCACAGGGCCCTGACAAGACCAGTGGTCCAGGCCTGCGGCTGCGGCTTCCCTCCTCTCAGAGTGAGAACTAGACATGTGCCACACCCTAGAATCTTTCAGTGATCTAGCAGTTGGCTTCCTGATGTTCTAATCGGGAACATCCTGGTTCGGTCCTCCTTCTTGTTCTCTGGTTTGTTCTGTCTTCACTTGTTCTCTCTGCCATCTGTCTCTGTAAAATTTTCTGGGTAAAATCGTCATACACACCACCACCACCACCACCACCAACAACAACAACAACAACAACAACAACAGCATTACTCTTTTGCTCTCCAAATGTTCTTAAGTAGCTTCTCTTTCCCGTGCTGTTCTCAGGTGAGCTGGGCTCATCCTATCTCTGGCTCATTTTGTCAGATCTTTCTCTGACTCATCACTTTGTCTGTCCCTCAATTTTATGTCACTTTCAAACATGGTTGCTTCCTTCTACAAACTAACCTTACCTCCATTGTTAGGGATTAAGGTGTGTACTAAGGGCATTGTTCCAGCCAGATCCTACTGTAATGGTGTGTGTGCATTCCAGCTGGTTCGTATAGACCTAGAAGGTCTTTGGATGCGATCCCCTACCAGAGCACCACATTGCTGGATTGAAATTCCTCTGCACCCAGCAGCCTGTCTCTCCACCTCAAAGGCTAATCACAGAAGTCTGAGTACCAGAAAGTACTGAGAGGCTGATGGGAAAAACTCTCCAGCCCAGGCGCTCTTCAAATACATTTCCTCACATATGTGATCCATTGAAGTTATTAAATGGTTATTTTCTATATGGAGTGGGGCCTGGAATGGAGCTGAAGGATCCACATCTATGCTCACTTCTATTCCCATCTCAATATACAGCTTCCTCCAGAATAAATGATAGGGATAGGAGGGGAGCGAGAGAGGGAGGGCCGGGACTACAGAGTCGATGTGACAGAAGCAGCTGGTCCACTAGATTAAGTGGGGGGCGAACCCGGCCATGAGCAAAGGAGACTTGTTCTGTACGAGCCCTGATCAGCTTGGTCAGCTATGAGAGTGGCCTACTCCCATATTCCCAGCTCTTACAGACACACACACACACACACACACACACATACACATACACACACACACACACACACACACACACACAAGTTGAGGCACCCAAAAACACAGAAGTGGGGATATCATTCAATAGGTATGCTCCTTACCTAGCATGCACAAAATCCTAGGTTTGATCCCCAGCAGGAGATGGAGGCAGGAGGATTAAAAGTTCTTTTTCTCCTCCATATAGTTTGAGGCCAGCTTGCATTACATGTAACCTGTCTCAAGCACAAAACCGCAATAGAAAAAAGAGGATCACTACAGAGACATCTTGCAAGCTGCGAAGGGAGAGGGACAAGCAGGGGCCACCCACAGAAACCTTTATCATTTATTTCTGGTCCTATGCATCAGAAGGCAGGGACCATTGTCAGAGCAGACCACACCCACGTCCCCTCTGCCAGCTGGACTTTGAATCCAGTTGGAGATTGACCTTTGGAAATGTAAAGACCACGTTAATCCCTTCAGCAAATTCCACATGCAGCCAGAAAACACTGGAAGGTTTAGGTCCATCTGGAAAAATCTTGAAGGAACCAAATGCCCATCAACAAGGGGGAGATGACAGATTATATATATATATATATATATATGTGTGTGTGTGTGTGTGTGTGTGTGTGTGTGTGTACACACACACACACACACACACACACACACATATATATATATATATATATATATATATATGTAATTTTTCAAGACAGGGTTTCTCTGTGTAGCCCTGGCTATCCAAAGTTGACCTAAAACTCACAGAGATCTGCCTGTCTCTGCCTCCCAAGTGCTGGGATTAAGGGTGTCCATCACCACCATTTGGCTATAGTGAAAATATTTTGAAGAAAATAACTGAGTCAGGCAATGGTGGTGCATACCTTTGATCCCAGCGCTCAGGAGGTAGAGGCAGATGGATCTCTGTTAGTTTAAGGCCAGCCTGGTCTACAGAGTGAGTTTTAGGACAGCCAACCCCTATACTAGGAACCCTGTCTCAGAAAAGGAATGGGAAAGGAAAGGAAAGGAAAGGAAAGGAAAGGAAAGGAAAGGACTATTTGATTGCCAGTAAAATGTCTGAGGCAGTAAAGTCTCCTGCCCCCAAGTCTGATGGCCTGAGTTTGATCCCAGAGCTCACAGGTTGAAGGGCAGAACCAAAATGCAAATTGTCCTTCACTACGGGCTGTGGTGGCACATGCCTTTAATCCCAGCACTTGGGAGGCAGAGGCAGGCGGATTTCTGAGTTCTAGGCCAGCCTGGTCTACAGAGTGAGTTCCAGGACAGTAAGGGCTACACAAAGAACACCCCCCCCCAAATGCATGTAAAGTTGTCCTTTACATGCATTCCGGGTACACTCACACACACATATAAATAAACATAAATAAAAATTTTAGCCGGGCGGTGGTGGCGCACGCCTTTAATCCCAGCACTTGGGAGGCAGAGGCAGGCGGATTTCTGAGTTCAAGGCCAGCCTGGTCTACAGAGTGAGTTCCAGGACAGCCAGGGCTATACAGAGAAACCCTGTCTCGAAAAACCAAAAAAAAAAAAAAATTTAAAGTACTAATAACAAAAGGTTCTGGAGTGGTGGTTCAGCGGTCAAGAGCATTGTTCTTCCAGAGGATGGGGTTCAGTTCCCAGCACCCACACAGGGCAGCTCACGATCACCGGTAACCCTGAAGGACTCCACACTCTCTGCTGGCTTCTCAGGGTACTAGTGCTGATGTGGAATACATGCTTAAACACACAAATAGAAATAAGCCTTTCAAATATTTTTTTTTTAAGAAAGAAAAGAACCTGCTCGTGCTGGAAGCAGTGGTGCACTTCTGGAATCCCAGCACCCAGAAGGCTGAGGAGTGTTGGGAGTTTGAGACTTGCTTTGTAAGTTAGCCTAGACTAACCTGGGCTACACAATGAAACCCTCTATTAAAAACTATGCCAATAAGAAAAGTAGCCATCAGGCTGGAGAGATGGCGCAGCGGTTAATAGCACTGACTGTTCTTCCAAAGGTCCTGAGTTCAATTCCCAGCAACCACATGGTGGCTCACAACCCTCTGTGATGGGATCTGATGCCCTCTTCTGGTGTGTCTGAAGACAGTGATACTTACACACATAAAAAATAAATAAATCTTTTTTTTTTAAAAAAAAGGATAAGTAGCCATCAAACAATTGAATAAGTGAAAAGAATGAGTGGACACTTCATTAATCACAAGATCTAAGCTCCCCTGTTCACTTGTTTTAAATGAATTCCCTGTCTCAGGGACCACAACACTCCGACCTCCCAGTGCTAAGAGCTCTTCCCACCCATTGTCCCCAGCTGTCCACTGCCATTTCCACAGGGGTTTCCTCCCAGGCTGTGCTTCATGAGCAGAATCTCCCCCGTTTGAGTGTGTGTCTGTTGTGGCAGGATCCTCTGCTTGGCTCAGGTACAGCCAAGGCTCTGTAATGTCTACTTGGTCTATCTGTGAACTTCCCTGGAAAAGCCAGTTTCAGCAAAGAAGCGTAAGTCAGTAAGAACTTCCTCATCCCAGAGCTCTGAATGTCCTTGATCAGTTCCTCTTTCTCCACGACCCCAACATCTGATCCTCCTGGACTATTTTTCAGCAAGAATCTTGTTCCGTCACTTAGAAGGGATACCCCTCACCCTGAAGGTTTCCTCTTGGTAATTTTCTATCCACCAGCCCCACCTTGCTTCTGGTGTTCACGCTCACCAGAGCCTAATCTCTTATTCACCCTACCCACCCACACACACACCTCCGACACTCTGACACTCCACCACGTCCGTCCCTTTACTTCTCACAGTCGTCCTAAACAAAGTTGGCTTTGCCAAGTGTCATTGAATTATCCTTTGTTTAACAGTTGCTGCTAATCGTATAAGAGTGTTTGGTTTTATTTTGGTTGCGTGTGTGTGTGTGTGTGTGTGTGTGTGTGTGTGTATGAAGGATGGCAGCTTTTATGGAACTACAAGTCTGGCCACAGTGACCTCAGAATGGTAGTGAATGGCCTAATTGTTCAGGTGGTCCGAGCTTAGTCAGTTCTTGAGAAAACCACATCTCATTGCTGTGGTCTGGGTAACAAAGGAACAGGAAATATGTTACACAAATAGGAAAGACCCGCCAGGCGTGGCGGGCACAAAAGGAAGCACGCTGCCTGCCAGGTGAAAGCAAGCTGGTCTGTGGTGGCAGCAGGAGCCCAATCTGCAAACCGTTTGGAATGGCGCGTCCATACCCAGGTGGCCAAGGCAAGCAGATCTTAACCACTGGGCAAGAACACCCTGGCCTGTTTGTTCCGACCCCAGAGAGAGACATTCGGTTAGGACAGACTGAGTTCTGCTATAGTAACAGACAGACGGACTAAGTGTGGTGGCGCACACCAGTGACCCCAGGATCTGGGAGATGGAGACCAGAAGATCAGGAGTTCAAGGTCATCCTTAGCCACATAGCAAGTTCCAAGCCTGACTAAGCTATATGATCCTGTGTCGAATAACAACAACAATGGCTCCTGGGAATTTTTCAGTAGCCTAAAACAACAAAACAAAATCCCTGCTTTGACCACAAAGAGTGACTTTATGGTCACGTGCTTGGACTCAGAGCGTCTGTTCACCATGGTTTTTCTTAGGATCATGGAGTTTCTGTGTCTACACAAGGAGGGAAAAGGAAACACAGGAATCCTTCCCAGTAGTTTTTTTCTTTCTTTTTTTAAGTTTTATTTATTTATTTTTGTTTTAGTTTGGTTTGGTTTTTTTCTTGAGACAGGGTTTCTTTGAGTCGCCCTGGCTCTCCTGGAACTCTGTAGACCAGGCTGGCCTCGAACTCAGATATCCCCCTGCTTCTGTCTCCCAAGTGCTGGGACTAAAGGCGTGCGCCACCACTGCCCAGCCCCAGTCGCCCCAGTAGTTTCTCTGATCTGAAGCCTTATGGGGCAGCTCTCCCTGCTCACATCCCATTGGCCAAAGTAAGTCACATGCTCTCACCAAAGTCCAACAGAAAGAAGTTTCCAGATTGTCCTACATGGAAGATAGCAAATGTTTGTGAAAAAAAAAAATGAAACTGGCTGCCACAAAAAATAAGTGTGTGGCAACAGATTTCTCTAGTGATGTGACTTTTTCCCTCCCAGGGGAACGCACAGATGCAGCTGTTGAGTTTCCCGCATTTGGGGAAATGGCAGGGGTCAGCACACCCCAAGTGCAATGGGTGAGCCTCGCTCTGGGAAAACCACCTTCCTGATCATGGTACCTCCCCTGCCAGGTAAGGATGTGATGTGACTTTTAAACAAGCCCTTTCTCCACACGGAGCCTCAGTTTCCCCATGCCCAGCAGGACAAGCACAACTGTGAAGGTTGGTTTTCCTTGTCAACCATCTAAAATTACCTGGGAAGATAATCTCAGTGAGGGACTGTATGACTCAGGTTGGCCTGTGGGGCTGTCTGTGGGGAATTATCTTGATTACATTCATTGATGTGGGAGTAGCCAGACCCCTGCGGGTGGCGCCATTCCCTAGGGTTGAGTCCGGAACTATATAAGAGTGAGTGAGCAGAATAGAGGACACGCATGTCGTCATGCCCTCCCTGCTCTGGACTGTGTGTGCTGTGATGGGTACTTTTGTGCTGACATGGGCTGTAACCCCGAGGTAGGAGCTAGAATGAGCCTATTCCCTCCTACCTTGCATCTGTCACAGTATTTTTTTGTTTTGTTTTGTTTTGTTTTGTTTTGTTTTTTCAAGACAGGGTTTCTCTGTGTAGTCCTGGCTGTCCTGGAACTCACTCTAGACCAGGCTGGCCTCGAACTCAGAAATCCGCCTGCCTCTGCCTCCCAAGTGCTGGGATTACAGGCGTGCGCCACCACACCCGGCCTGTCACAGTATTTTATCGAAGCAGCAGGGCATGAAAATAGGACATCAGCGCTGATGATGCAGACGACTCAATGACATCATATGCATGGACTCAATGACATCATATGCAGTGGGCTGAGCTTGGTACAAACTTGGCAAAATTAAACTATGCTGAGCTTTGATTGCTGTATGAAAGCCCTAACAGCCCCTTAAACTGACCCTGATCTTTGGTTGGTTGGTTGGGTGGGTGGTTGGTTGGTTACTTGGTTAGTTGGTTGGTTGGTTTGTTTGTTTTGGTGTTTTATTTTGTTTGTTTGTTTCACAGAGGAGAATGTTAAAATGGGACTTCAAAACTAAACATAGCAGTGCATGCTTATAATCCCAGCACTCAGGAATCTGAGGCAGGGGGACTGCTGCAAGTTTGAGGCCAGTGTGGTCTATGGGGAATTCCAGTAGGGCCCTGTCTAAAAACAAAGACAAAATAAATGATATACAATGTATGTATGTATGTGGCTAGGGAGACAGTTCCATGGGTAAAGTGCACACACACACTCACTAATACACACACATAGATCAGTACAAACACACATACAGATCAGTACAAATACATACACACAAATACAGAGAAACACACAGTCACTCACACACACACACAAATATGTATAAACACACACACACAAATACATAGAAACACAGACACAATTACACACACACATACTTCCACACAAGCCCATAGTTACAGAGATATTTTTTTTCAAGCAGTCGAGCAATCAATCAAGTTTTGATGGAATAGGCGCAGTGGGTGTAATAAAATGTCAAGCTTCCTCTGTATCCATTCGCTGAGCCCTTTGTTCAGACATCTCTTTGTTCCCAAGTTAGCGCCCCAAATTTACATTTTCATTCTCCTTTTCTCTCTACCTTCTCCGAGGACAAATTCATCATCTCAGTAGATTTCTTTTGTGTTTGTTTGGCTAGTTGGGTTTGTTTGTTTGATTGTTTGGGTTTTTTTAATTTTTTACTTTTTTTTTAAAAAACGATTTATTTTTATGTTTGTCTTGCCCGTGTGTATGTTTGTATGTACACCACATGTGTGCTTGGCATGCAAGGTGTCAAGAAGAGGCTGTCGGATCCCCAGGAACTGGAGTTACAAGCGGGTGTGTGTTACAAGCCACCACATGGTGCTGAGAACTGAACCCCGATGGTCTATAAAAACATCAGGTTCTCTTAAACATTGAAACATCTCTCTGGCCAAGTTTAACTGATCTTTTAAACTTGGCTTATCTCTAAACTTTGTTATGGACTGCATCCTTCAAGCAATCCAATCTAAAGTCACAGAATCATATACAGACATTATAAAGAATCATTATGATGTTTTCATACAAGTGTGTGATGTGTTTATTATATCTGCCCACCTACCTGTTTGGTGGTGGTTTCTTGTTTAGGTAGCTCTGGCTGTCCTGGAACTCACTCGGTAGATGAGGCTGACCTCAAACTCACAGAGATCTCCTGCCTTTGCCTCCCCAGCACTGGAATTAAAGGCGTGTGTGCCGCCATCACCACAGCTACCCAGGCTATTACTGTTTTGTTTTGTTTTGTTTTGTTTTGTTTTGTTTTGTTTTGTTTTGTTTAAGACAGAAGCTCACTCTAGTCCAGGCTGGCCTTGAACTCATGACATTGCTCCTGCCTCAGCTCCCAAGCTTTGGTAAAGATAACATAGACAATATTTAAGCTAAGCATAAGCAGAGTACTGTCTTATGGACGTGTACGTGTATTTTTAATCCAGGAGTCCCTTCATTAGCCCTGTTGTGCACAAGGAAACAGGTCCAGAAAGATGACCTATCCTACAGCGTTGCAATGCAAGATAGTTTTCTGTCAGTGTGACACAAGCTGGAGCCATCTCTTAAGAAAAGGCCTCCCTAAGATCTGGTTGTAGGCAAACCTGCAGAGGACTTTTCTCATCAGGGATTGTTGGGGGAGGGCCTAACCCTTGTGGGCGGGGCCATCCCTGGGCTGATGGGCCTGGGTTCTATAAGAAAGCAGGCTGAGCAAGCCATGGGGAGCAAGCCAGTAAGTAGCACCCCTCCACAGCCTCTGCATCAGCTCCTGCCTCCAGGTTCCTGTTCCACTGAGTTCCTGCCCTGACTTGCTTTGATGATGAATTGTGATGTAAGTCGAATAAACCCCTTCCTCCCCAACTTGCTTTTTGGCCATGGTGTTTTATTACAGCAAAAGTTACCCAGCCAGGTGTTGGTGGCGCACACCTGTAATCCCAGCACTTGGGAGGCAGAGGCAGGCTGATTTCTGAGTTTGAGACCAGCCTGGTCTATGGAGTGAGCTCCAGGACAGCCAAAGGTGTTCCTAGCCACAGTCTCCTGAACACAGAAATAAACATTGCTTGAGTGTCAGGGCTAATATTCCATCATAAGAAATCCAGGTGAAGGGGATACCAGATTGTTTATTTCAACAGTTTAAGGGCATCGACCAGCTTCTCTTTGAGTCTCGACTCTCCCTGTATCCTGCAGGATACATTCTAGAAGGGCGCCGCCCTTTACAGTTTTCTTTCCTAACCACCTCAGGTTGTAACTCTAACCAGACTGAATTCTTAGCTTTGCAACAGTCAGGGTGCTTGGGGACCAAACTGAACAGTTGAGAAATTTCCTCAACAATGTGGGGCTCTCGAAAATTACAAGCCCAAGCAGGAACCGAAAGCAAAAATGTTGCCAAAATGCTGGCAGAGGTCACAGGCTACTGGCTGTTGCTCAACTCTGACCCCCTCCACCCAGGCAACACCCCTCGGTGGCTCTCTCTCAAGGGTCAAAGTCCTGGGCAGAAATATCCTGGTGGCCACCGGGGCATGTGTTCCCTCTCCTGTTGCAAAGTTCTACCTTTGGTTTTTTTTAGTTTGCTTGTAACCGTGACTGACCTCAAACTCACGGCCATCCTCCAGCCTCAACCTTGTCCAGGAAAGTGCTAGGATTACTCTACCACACCTAGCTACTGCTCAGTCCACTTCAGCAGAGGGAAAAATCACTCTGTTTTCTACCAAGTTGCTTGCAATAGAGGATTCTCACAACAGGAAGACACACCTCTCCTGGGGAACGTGCTTCCTCTTAACTTTCCGCAGTCTCTTTTGGCTTGTATTATGATTATTATTGTTATTGTATCATCATCATCATCATCATCATCATCATCATCATCATCAACATCATCATCGTGTGCGCGCGCACATGAGCACCCATGTGTATAGTGTATATGTGGAGGTCAAAGACAAGTTTGTGGAGTTGGTTCTCTCCACCTTTAAGTGGATTCTGGGAACCAAACACGGTTGCCAGGTACGTGTGCTGTGGGGACTGTGGGACCATGTCGCTGGGCACACGCCGTGATGCTCCTGTGAGTCTGGCTCTCTTCTTTCCATAGGCTCCTGGAGTCAGTCTCCAGGAACTGTCAGGCCTGTGCAGAGGCACTCTGTCGCCAGCCTCTCTCTTGGCTCTAGAACCTCAAACACTGCTTTGGAATAAACTTGTCTCTCTATGCGAATCTTCCCAAGCGAGCTTCGTGGCCTGTAGACAGGATTTGACCTCAAAGCTGAGTTAGCGGCCCCTCCACTGCAGTCTCTTCACAGCCTGCACTACCCCAGACTAGGCTCATCACTAGTCTTTTTGTTATTTTGAGTTAGAATCTCATGTCTAGGCTGGCTTTCAGGGTTTCTCTGTGTAGCCCTGGCTGTCCTGGAATTCACTCTGTAGACCAGGTTAGCCTCGAACTCAGAAATCCCCCAAGTGCTGGGATTAAAGGCGTGCACCACCACCGCCGCCCAGCAACCTTGAACTCCTGCTCTGCCTGACTCTGCTTTTGATGTCCTAGGATTATGGCCATGCACTACCATGCCTGGGTTTTTCAATCTTTTAGTCATTAATATAAAATGTCTTGTTTAAAAATAAAAGTGTACACATTTCCACATGGCCGTTGTGCTTACATGATTTTACTTTTAACTTTTGAGACAGGCTGTTACTAGGTAGCCTGGTTAGCCCAGAAGTGAACTCACAGAGATCTACCTGCCTCTGCCTCCCAAGAGCTGGGCTCTACGCTATGCACCGCCATGCCTGGCTTTTCCTTTTTAATGTATATTTTGTGACAATTAATTAATTAAACTTTTCAAGACAGGTTTTTATCTGTGTACCTACCCTTGGCTCTCCTGGAGCTTTCTCTGTAGATCAGGCTGGCCCCAAACTCACAGAGATCCACCTTCCTCAGCTTCCCAAGTACTGGGACTGAAGGTGTGAGCCACCACTGCCTGGCTTATTTTTATTTTTAAATTGTGTGTGTGTGTGTGTGTGTGTGTGTGTGTGTTTTGCTATTGTGGGTTCCAGGGATCCAACTCAGAATAGCACTTTTACTTTCTGAACCACCTCATCAGTGCCACATGTAATAACTTTAGAATAGTGGGTGCCAATATTGGATGGCTTGTTTCTTGCCTTAAAAATGTTATAGTATGTTGCTTAAAAATGTGGGAAAAAAAAGTCAGGGTGAAGATGTAGCTTGGACCATAGAATGATTCTTAGCCTTCAAGAAGCTCTAGTCTCAAATCCCTTAAGTGGCCTAAAGCATAAAATAAATAAATCTAAAAATGTTTTCTTTTTTAAGATTTATTTATTTATTATACGTAAGTACTCTGTAGCTGTCTTCAGACACCCCATAAGACGACATCAGATCTCATCATGGATGGTTGTGAGCCACCACGTGGTTGCTGGAATTTTAACTCAAGACCTTTGGGAGAGCAGTCAGTGCTGTTAATCACTGAGCCATCTCTCCAGCCCCTAAAAATATTTTAAAACTAATTGGTTTGAAAGTATTTATTTATTTATTTTTTGGTTTTTTTGTTTTTTGTTTTTTCAAGACAGGGTTTCTCTGTGTAGCCCTGACTGTCCTGGAACTAGGCCAGGCTGGCCTCGAACTCAGAAATCTGCCTGCCTCTGCCTCCCGAGTGCTGGGATTACAGGCGTGCGCCACCACCGCCCGGCTGAAAGTATTTTTTTAAAGAATCAATCAGTTAATGGAGATAATGATTATTCTCCATGCTGAAGAGTAAATCAAGGGCCTTACATACACTATATTCTACCATTGAGCTATATACCAGCAATATAAATATGAATATTAATATTAATGGCACTGCCCAAGTCACTGGTACCTAATATTAGGACTTACTGGTTAGAGCAACAAAAAACCATTTTTATGACATTTTGGTTAAGCAAGCTTTATTTAGACTGGCCAGATGACTGCCTTATAGGATATAAGAGAACAGCCCCTCATTGGTTTTTGAGGTCCCTTTTTGTGGGGAAGGGTTAGAGTTGACAGAAGACAGCTCTTGAGATCATTGCTGTCAGCACCGGGACAGAAGAGTGGGGACTCAGGGCTCAAGGCTGCCTGTGGGGCAGATGAGCACAAGGACACACCCCGTGGAAGGGGAGTCATTACAGGTGTTCGGGAGTTTAGCAAGGCAAAGGGGTGGGGATACATCGTAGGCTTACAAATTCAGCGTAAGTTACAAACCACGGTTTGCAGGATACATTCTGTTTAGGAAACAGAGACTTGTTCTTATAAGGAATGGAAACTTAGTAGCAATGTATAACAATGTATTTCCTGGGCTGGAGAGAAGGCTCAGCCATTAAGAGCAGCGGTTAAGAGGTCCTGAGTTCAGTTTTCAGCAACTACATGGTGGCTCACAACCATCTGAAATGGGATCCAATGCCCTCTTCTGGTGTGTCTATGAACATCTACAGTGTACTCATATATATAAAATAAATAAATAAATCTTGAAACAAACAAACAAATGAACAATGCGTCTCCTTAACAACGACCTGTTTGGTTTCACATTACCCTCATCTGGTCCAGCTTCAAATGCCATTAATTCTCCCACCATAGTCTAGGCCCTCATTACCTTCCTCCTGGACCTTGGTGATTTCCTGTTGAGGATATCTGTTGTGTGTATCTGCTGATACCTTCTTCCTCTTATTTGGGAAGCTACCACACATATGCTTTTGGGGGACCACTTTTTCTATTCCCTGGAGTCTTGAGGGGACCATAAATCAAAATCTTCTCTGCTTTCACCAAGAGATGAAAAGGAGAGTCAAGCCAAGACAAATCTGCAACAACAGAAAATGTGAAATGGGTCATAAGAAATTGTTGGGTTCGGACGGGGTAGCCTCCTCCAAGTTTATAAGCACGTGGTGGGCAGCCATGGGAGTAAGAACAGGGGTTCAGAATACTGTTTTTATACCGGAAGAGCTGTTCATGATGCATCTTCAACAGACAAATGGAATGGCAAGGTTGGATATTACAGTTGTACTTCTCCATTCAGACCCAGATAATGCTAGAAACATTATATTTTTAGCTAGGCTCTATGTTCCAGACAGCTACTCCGGAGGCTGGGGCAGGAGAAGTACTTGAGCCTAGACGTTCAAGGCCAACCTGGGCAATATAACAAGACCTTGTCTCTAAGAATGAGGCTTGGGGCTTGGTGAATGGGTGGGAACCTAAAATCTCAAGTTCAGCCGGTTCTCTGGAAATTCACTCATCAGATTCTTCGTCATTCTTCCTCCTCTGGGGGGACCAGGGAGATGAAAGGAAGACGCAAGAGCATCGCTCTAAAGGAGGTCCCTCTCGGTGGCAGAAGCTGGGGCAGAGAGAAAACGTTCCCTCAGCGCCGTTCACTCAATCCTCCTGTCCAGGTTCCTCTGGCTCCTGTCATTGCCCTGTGGCTGGACAATTGTATCTTAATGAATTCCTTTTTTGCTTGTGGCCAGAATCCGTTTCTACTATTCACACTATTCATAGTATATCCTGTGTATACATACACAGATATTCAATGCTTTTCCTACTGTTGCTATAACAATTGCCACAATTTGAGCGGCTTGTAGAATAGCATAGTTATTATGTTACAGTCCCTCAGGTGTGTGTATCCGTGCACATATGCATCTCTCTGTGTGTCTGTGTGTGTATATCTGTGTGTGGGGGAAGCATTGTTTTGTTTTGTTTCTCTTTTTTCTACCTCCCCAGTTCTGGGATCAGAGGTATGCCTCACTGTACTGGTTTATGGTGGTGCTGGGGATATTACCCAACCCCTTTGTGTTACAGTTTTAAAAGCCAAAAGTCCTTATGAAGCAAAAAATGGAGCCTGACCCAGGGTGCTGGGTATTGGGGTTCGGACTGCTTTGAGAGGTAGTTCTACTTTGTTTCTTTGATATTGTGATAAAAACACTGACCAAAAGCAAGTTGAGGGGCAAAGGGTTTATTTTCTCTTACAACTTGCAACCTAACACTGAGGAAAGGCAGGGTAGGAACTGGAGGCAGGCACTTACGGCAAAGACTCCAGCAGGTGGGAGCCGCTCCCTGCCTTATTCCTTATTCCTTACACAGCCCAGGTTGACATCAAGGTAGCACCACCCACAGTGGGTCGGGTCCTTCTACCGCAAGTAGCAATCAAGAAAATGCCCCCATAGACACGCCCACAAGCCAATCAGATGGAAGCAATTCCTCAGATGAGTTTTTCCTCTTCCTGAAATGCTGTGAGGTATCCAACAGAGGAGACTGCTCAGACACGGGTTTATGCCACGGGTTTAAGCAAATAGGAAGTCTTTATTAGCTGGCCAGCTACTACACTGAGTTCTTGGAATCCCAGTGTACAAAACCTTTCTTGGGGTGAGCTTTTAAGCATAAAAACCATGTCGTGGGTAGACATACCTCAGTCAACAAGGACAGTTAGCCAGAAGCAGAAGTACAGAAGCTAAAAAGCAAGGGGAGTACATTCAGAGACGTTCCCAGAACTGTGGACTTTGATGGATTAGGTCTTCATTTCCATTTTGACTGGTGATGTTATCTCCATGCTGAGTTTTATAACCTGAGTGGTACTTCTGTCATGGAGTCTATTGTGCTAAGGTCTGGTGGCCTGCTACAGGACGACTCTAGTTTGTGTCTCGTTGACAAAAACTAATCTGCCCAGAGGCTAATGTTCCTGCCTGTCCTCTCTCCTTCCTAACTGCCCTGTAAGTGATCTTTTCTTTTTTTTTTTTTTTTTTTTTTTTTTTTTTGGTTTTTCGAGACAGGGTTTCTCTGTGTAGTCCTGGCTGTCCTGGAACTCACTCTGTAGACCAGGCTGGCCTCGAACTCAGAAATCCGCCTGCCTCTGCCTCCCGAGTGCTGGGATTAAAGGCGTGCGCCACCACGCCCGGCTTGTAAGTGATCTTTAACACAATGTGGTCATTATCCCCCAGAAACCCCAGTCGTCCTGAGCTCACGGAATAAAACTCTCTCTCCTACTGCGGGGCCTTCCCTCCCAATCTTCTCTCAGCATGAAATGGTCTCCTGCTCCAAAGTCACATCTTCTCCAGTCGTCAAGGTCTTTCTGTTTCACAAAGGCCTCCATTATCATTCCGGCTGGAATCAGCTGGACTGTGAGCGCCACGTCTGTTACCTGGCACCAAACTGACAGACCTTAGCTCAACTCTACGCACAGCCACAGGCTAGTCATGTGACCTCGGGCAAGGTACAGTACCCAGGCTCTCCCAGCCTTAGTTTTTTTCCATCTTAAAAAAAAAAAAAAGCTGGTAATAACGTAGCTACTGTATGCACAGGTGGCTTTGAAAGCTGAATGAGATAAGACATGCAAATTGTTTAGCCTACTGACTGGCCCACAGTACCCAGTAATAACATTATTAAAAAGGAATAGATAACTACATGACTATGAGACTTCTCTTGAGATTTTTCTTACAGTTCTTACTAGCCACAAAGCCTAGACTATTTTATAATAGGGCCGGGGATGTCTTTCGATTGATAGAATATTTGTGTAACATGCCTGAAACCCTGGGTTTGGTCCCCAGCAGTGCATGAAAACAGACATGGCAGTATAAACCTGTAGTCCCAGGATTCTAAAGGTAAAGACCGGAGGATCAGAAGTTCAAGGTCAATCTCAGTTTATAGCTAGTTAAAGGCCAGCCTGGAATACTTGAGACCCTATCTCAAAAAAAAAAAAAAAAGTCAAAAATAAACAAATAGAGACTAGAGAGATGGCCCAGTGGTTAAGAGCACTGGCTACTCTTTGAGAGGTCGTGAGTTCAAGTCCCAGCAACCACATGGTGGCTCACAACCATCTGTAATGGGATCTGATGTTCTTTTTGGCATGCAGGCAGACATGCAGATAAAGCAGCCATATACATAAAATAAGTAAATATTTAGAAAAAATAAGCATATCGTATATTTGGTAATACGTATATGTAATCTTAGCTATTTTCCATTCTGGGGTTAAGAGAGCCCGTGCCTGGTCAGAATGAGAACAGGCATCTGTCATCATCAGTGAGAGGGAATGATACAATGCAATTTGCCTCCCCAGAAGCTTCTCCCAGACAAGATGTGCTTGCTCCCACAAGCCCTGAGCTTCCTGTCGTATTAGCGCACGACCCCCAGCGTTTTGTTGTTGTTGTCTTTGAGATAGGGTCTCATGTAGCCCAGGCTCGTCTTGAATTTGCTACATGGCCCAAAATGGCCTCGAATTTCCTCCTCCACTTCCTAAATGCCAGACTCATGGGCCTGCATTACTGCATCTGGTTCCCAGTCTCTCTGGCCCCTGACCGTCGTGTGTGTGTGTGTGTGTGTGTGTGTGTGTGTGTGTATACATGTGAGTATAGGTGTGTACATGCATGCATGTTGGTAGATTGACATCAGGTGTTTTCTGCTCATTTCTCTCCACCTTTTGTTTTTAGATTTATTTATTTTACCTTATACATGTGAGTATATATGTGTCTCCATGTATGCATGTGCCTTGTGCATGTGTCTGGTGCCTTTGAAGGTCAGAAAAGAGCATCAGATCTCTGGAACTGGAGGTACAAACAGTTGTGACTTACGATGTGGGTGTCGAGAGCCAAACCGACCCTAAGCGCTCTTAACCCCCGAATCATCTCTCCTGCCCCTCCACCTTATTTTTTGAGGCAAGACAAGGTTTCTGTAACCGTGGGCTTTTCCACCCTCACCCCAGTTCCCGAATAACTACTCAGAGGCATATTTATTTGTGAATGAATACCTAGGCTGTACGCTTTAGCTTGTTCCTTACTAGCTCGTAACTTACACAACCCATTTAAACTATTCTGAGTTCAGCCACATGGCTGGTTTCTTCTCTTCTCAGTTTTATGATCCCAGAGTCTGGGCCAAACATCTCCCACCACTATCTCCCAGAGTTCCCATCTCTCTCGCAGAACTCCCACCCTCTACTTCCTCATTAAGCTAGACTTTCTGGTCAGTGAGCTCCAAGAATCTGCTGGTCTCTGCCTCCCCAGGGCTGGGATTATGGACAGTTGCTGCCCTTACCTGAGTGCTGGGGGAGCCGAACTCAGGCCCTCATATCTGAGTTCTAGACACCATTGACTGAACTCTTGCCCCACCCCTTTTTTCACAGTGTTACCTGTAATCCTGTGACTGTAACTACATAGTGACCAGCTCTTACTTCAGCTTCCTGTCTTAAAAAGAACTCAGTAACCACCCCCCCACACACACACACACTTCCCTCAAGGTCACTAAGAAAACCCAACCGGGGGGGCTGGAGAGATGGCTCAGTGGGTGAGCACCGTCTGCTCTTCACAGAAGGTCATGAGTTCAAATCCCAGCAACCACATGGTGGCTCATAACCATCCATAAAGAGATCTGACACCCTCTTCTGGTGTCTGAAGACAGCTACAGTGTACTTATAACAGAAAACCCAACCAGATCAAGCTGGCTCCCATGAAAGTCCAGGACGAGCAAGAAGAATGAATGTTAGTTTCTCTCTCTCTCTCTCTTTTTTTGTTTGAATTTACTTAGTTTTTTTTTGTGTGTGAACATACGTGTACATGCAGACATGTGTGCCACAGCACACATGTGGAGCTCAGAGGACAACCTGTGGGAGTTGGTTCTCTTCTTCCATTTTTGGGGGTCTTGGTAATCAAACACTGGTCCTGAGAGTTTGGTGGCAAGTGTCTTTACTAGCTGAGCCATCTAGTCGGCTCCTTAGTGTCCACGAGGTAAAGTGCCCTGTCCAGAAGAGGCAGCCGACTTACCACTCGGGTGTAGAAAACGGTTGCTATGCGCCTGTGGGGCAAGAATGGTTTCCTAATCGCATTTGCACTTATGGTTGAGAAAGGCTCCTTTGGGACAGGATGAAACTTTGACACACCTAAAAGCTGGCGACATCACTGACTTGTTCAAAACAGGCTCTTCTCTCTGGATAAAAACTGTCTTTCTGCTAACTTAAAAGTCAGGGAGGTTGTATGTGTTCATATATGCATATGCATTTTATTTTGTTAACAGTCCTGGGGATTGAGCCCAGAAACTCCTGTCTCTGTGCTATAGCCAGCCCAGCTCGCTTCCTTCTCATCTGGGGACAAAGTCTCATCAAATTGCCCAGGCTGTCCTTGAATTCACCTTTGTAACCATGACAAGCTTTAAATGTGATCCTCCCAAGTAGCCAAAGTTACAGTGTTGTTCAATGGGGGTGTTGGGGACCGGGGTGGGGTGGGGAGGTGTTAGACTACAAACTTGTTGGAATTTACTTAACCAATCTTATTATTGGACATTTGGGCAATTTATCTTTCAGTTTTAACAAGGCAATCAACATCTTTGTCAGAAAATCATTACATAGTCCTTGGTTATGCCTTTGAATTCCTGGAAGTGGAATTACTGGTCCAAAGGGTACGTTATTGCCAATTTATTTCCTGAGAGTGACTTTACCCACTTACACTCCCACAGGCAATTTCACGGGGCTCAAACAGAGATTCTGGAGTCATTAACTGTCAAACGCCAAACTAGAACTTCCCACCCGCTCTGGGCTTCCTTCTCGTTTTCCCGCCCACTCCATACACCAGCGGAGAGTCGCACGCGCTCTCCTGCCCCAGCGCTTCCCAGGCTGGCCCGCCTCTTCCTCGTTCCCTATTCTGCCCAATCAGAAACAGGATATTTTCAGTGTCATCGTACTATTGGTAGATGAAAGTGTCGGTCAAGTTCGGGGGCGGGTAGAGAGGGTTGACGGATGTGGCGAGCGACCAGTGTGAGTCCGGAGTAGGCTGTGCGCTGGCCTGGAAGCGCTAGACCTGTGAGGTGTGCGGGCGGCTGGTTGAGTGAGGCTTTGGTAGACATGGCTCCCAACGTGTTGGCTTCCGAATCAGAGTATCCGAAGGGCATCCGGGCCGTGTTGCTGGGGCCGCCCGGAGCTGGCAAGGGGACCCAGGTGAGTGTCCGCTCCGTGCCCGGCGGTGGAGCCCGCGGAGCTACAAGGTCAGGGCGGTCGGAGAGCCGGAAGCTCCTTTCCCGCCCCGGAGCTGGGCGGTGAGCCCTGGCCTGCGGGGACCCACGCGGGGTCTCCAGTTGTGGCGCAGTGTTTAGGGGAGAGTTCCAGTCGCAGTAAGAGGGAGGCTGGGCTGGGGCTCTTGGGGGAGCCTAGGGTCGTGTTAGGGCATCAAGGGACTGTTATTTGTCAATTGTAAAAGGCAGAGCGATCCCCATGGCTGAAGCCCCAGATCACAGGCCTGAGCTTTGTGACCAAGTCGCCCTAGGAGTTGAGAGCCGATTGCCCTGAGTCAGGGATAACTTCCAGGCACAGGGGGGGAGGGGATAAAACTTTTATTTTTAATGATTAATGTCTAGGGGCTCCACGTGGGGCAGAGTGGGAGCAGGCGTATGCCGATCGAGGCGTTCTGCCAAGAGTGAGGCATGAGCGGCGGGAGCCACCAGGGTTGGGGGGATGGGAGAAAACCTTTCCAGCTCCCCCAGAAAGCTGGAGGTGACTGTATAGATCGGGTTCATAAACCACAGGAATCATGGGGGTTGTGAGTGGTCCAGGGAGGGCTCACGGAGCAGCGTGAGATGGCTCTTTTAATTGTAACTGAGCGACTTAGGGACGCTAACATGCTAGGTCAGCTTCAGAGTTAGTGAAATCGGTTTCATAGAGGCTTGTGCCTCCAAAGACTTATGCCCCACTGCAGAGTCTCGCTTGGCATCTGGGCCATAGATGAGGGCCGGGATTTATGCTCCCACTTAGGGTTTGGAAGCTCTTATGATGGGTTATTGGTGTCACTCTCTTGCACAGCCTTTGGCATCACCCACCCCTCACCCCTGCCTCCCCATCAGACCCTAGGCCTTGGGACCTTGCTGATCACTGCTCTAAAGAGGGAATTCTTTCCAGGTTAGGTTCCCAAGCAAATGGGCTCTGTCCTCGCTCTTCCACAGCGCTGCTGAGTTTATTGTTGTTATTAAAGATACCTCCCCTCTGTCTCTCTCTGACACACACAGGGTGAGAGACTGTGTGTGTGCAGGGACATACGTGTGTGTATGTGTGTGTGCATACGTGGAGGTCAGAGTGCAACCTGCTGGAACCATTTTCTTTCTCTCCCATGTGGAGCCCAGGGATTCAACTCGTGCCATCCAGCAAGATACTTTACCTGTGGACCCATGTCACCTGTCCCCTTTGCCGAGTTCTCAAAGTTTTGGCAAGCAGATCATCATCTCGCCTATTGCTGGGATTCCGGGCACTCCGTGGGGTTAAATGAGTGATACCGGTCGATGGGGGGTGACGGGAGAAAGGGGGTCTAGAAGGCCTTAGTTCATTTCCTCTGACTTTACCTCTGCCCCTGGGCTGTAGGTCACGAAGGGCCACTGCACCTCCTTTCTGTAAACTAAGGGGTTCTTCTGTGAGGTTTCGCCTGTACCTTGTACTCAGTGATTTTGACATCTCTCGGTCCAGTGGCCGTCTCGCTCAGTTATCAGGTAATCCAGAGTGTAACCATGATTAATCTTGAGTGTGGACAACTTCTACTTCGAGTTCACTTAGTATAGACAGGATCACCCACGGGTGACACTTTTTTTTTTTTTTTAATTCATACTGAAACTGTGTCAGTAAGTGAAATGTACACCTAACTCATCCAGTGCTGCTGCATCAAGGGCTTTACAGTCTACAAACATGTATGTCTGTATATGTAGGACGCTATGTAACTCCTCAGTGTTTGCACCAGGAAAATGTAAAGTTTGCAGAGACATTGGAAGATAATGGCCGTTATGCCGGGAGCACCTCTACATTCCTAGTGGGTCGAAGGGCGCATGACGGTGAGTGGTGAACGCTGACCGCTCAGTAGCATGTCTCCCTGCCCCCCACTCAGACGCAGTTCAGTCCCGTGCCGATTTATTCTGAGCGAATTAAAGATGAGAATGGTGGAAGTTGGTCCAAGAAGGCTTTGTGCACTGATTAAAAGTTTGGCTTGAATGAATATGGCAGCTCCTGCCGGTCTGTAGTCCCAGAGACTGAGGCAGGAGGAGACCAAGTTTGAGGACAGCCCAGCTAACGTTTGAGTGAGACCCTGTGTCTGAGAACACCACAAAACTAAGAGCTGGGACTCAGAAAATACACGGCACTCACTTAGCCCGTCCGCCTCCCTCTCCTTATCAAGGGCCGTAAAAATATGGGTGGTTGTCCTTCATGGTGTTGAATAAAAGTTCACACAAAGCCTGCAGAGTGGCAGCCCAGAAGAACGTTCTGCCTGCAGACACAAACACACACACACACACACACACACACACACACACACAAACTGTAAGTTTGTAAGTTTTAATGTTCATTGTAAGTTGTAAGGGAGCAGGTGCAAGCTTAGCTACTATGGAGGCTGAAACTGGAGGTTCCCAGGTTCAATTCCTATCTGGGCTAAGATTGAAATCAGCCTGAGCCCCAGAATGGCTGGGAACTGTTTGCTGGCCATTCATTTACCCGGCTGTGTGAGGTCTTGTGAGTCCTCATTACCACAAGAAGCAGAAGAGTGGTGTGATAGGCCCAGTAACCATCGGCTGATGGCGGCCATTGCGTTCCCATCCACCCTCCCTACAGATTGTCCTTAAAGGAGCTCCAGGCACTGGAGCAGTTTTTTTTTTTTTTTTTTTAATCGAAACAGGGTTTCTCTGTGTAGCCCTGGCTGTCCTAGAACTCACTCTGTAGACCAGGGTGGCCTCGAACTCAGAAATCCGCCTGCCTCTGCCTCCCAGAGTGCTGGGATTACAGGCGTGCGCCACCACCGCCCGGCAAGCAGTTTTACAATACATTTTAGTATCTCTAGAACAAGAACGTTTTAAAAAAAATACGTAAGTTCAATAGCCCCTAAAACTGTAACAGATTTTAATAGTTGATGTTCAAATTTCTATCAGTCTCACACTTAATTTTTTCTCCCTAGTCTTTAAAAAAGTGTTCAGCATCTGTGCAAAGGTGTGTGTGCGCATGAGTGCTCCTGTGGAGCCGGAGACCATCTCTCCGCCCTTTACCCCCTTCCACCACGTGGCCCCCTCGTGTTGAACTCGGGACACCAGCCTTGGTGTAGATATTTTTACCTGCTGAGCCATCTCCCCTGCCCTGGTCCATTTCTTTATGCTATAGTTTTGTGGAAGAAACCTCCTTGTCCTGAGAATCTTGTCCCTTTTCTGGGAATTTTCCATTATATTCCTTTGGTGTGCTTAACATCTTCCTCCCTTCCACTTCCCGCAGATACTGTTCGCGGCGTCCAGTTTGTCAGATTCTGTTTCTTGGCCTGGGCTGCCATGGGCTGCCGTGCTCAGGCCTTCGGTTGGCACTTCCAATGCTGTTTGTCTGTGAGGGCTCAGGAGCTGTTATTTGTGGCATGTCAGTATTATGTCAAGAACAATACTGTTGTGGTTGTATTACTCCTTTTTCACTCCTTAGCCGAAATATCTCTTTTCTTCTCTCTTCCCTTGTCCTCTCTTGCTTTTTTGAGACCAGGTCTCAGCAGGCTGCCCATGCCGGCCTAAAACTCACAGTGCTCCTTCCTCACGGCTTCCCAAGTGCGGGGCTTGTACATCTCTACAGAGAACCCTTCACCCCAGGCGCCCGCTCACCCAGTGTGGTTGAAAAGTCCATTTAGACGCTCGCTCGCTTCGTTCCCCCTGTCAGCTTCCCACGCAGTGGGTTGACTATGGAATGGTTTCGGTTGAGAGATTTAAACAAGAAATCACAACTTGTTTTTCTCGTGAGGATGAGAAGATCCGAGAGCGCCTGTCACTTGTAGCCGAGTGGTGTTTCTGCTTCGGCCAATCCCTTCTTAGAATTCCCTTCTCAGAATTCCCTTCTCTGCATACAATGCCCAGTCCACATTAGCAGCTCTTTGCTCCTGACCCATCCGGTGATATTTATGTTTCCTTCCCACCACTTCCTCCTGTACTGGTACAATTCCATTATTATGTGATTTATGTCAACATGGCTAAAGTTACATTTTCTTTTCTGGGCTAGGAGCTGGTTCAGTGGACACACACACACCCTTTTTTTTTTTTTAAGGCAGGCTCTCTCGCTGGCCTGATGTTCATCACATAGACTAGCTGGCGGTGAGTCCCAGGGTTCTGTCTGTCTGACTCCCCAGTGCTGGGATTGTAAGCACGCACCACCACAACCAGCTTGCTGTACGTGGGTTCTGGAGGTAGAGTTCCGGTTATTGTGCTTACAAAGCCAGTGGTTTTCCAGCTGTGCTATCTCCCCAGCCCATAGTACACAGCAATTGAGTGCCTTCCACAGATCCCAGCCCATCTTACTCTTCACAGTCTGGGCGGGGCGGGGTGGGGTGGGGTGGGGTGTGTGCTCCCCCATGACCAGCAGTAAACTAAGGCACACTCTTGCACCTAGCTGTGGTGTGTGTTCTTACAGCTTTAGAGTCACCCGGAAGTGACTGAGCAGCCTGCCACGGGGGGTAACCATCGAACACTTGAGTTACCAGAGCAACTTTTCTCTCTGGTGTTTAACCCTGGCTTCTGTCATTTATCTGCTCAAGTTTATTTTAATAAACACGGAGTAGATTGGCAGGAAGCTCTGCTCCCTGGGTGTGTGTCCACAGTGCAGCCGGCTTTCCATCGGCAGCCATTGCTGACCTTCCTTTTCACGGGCGCTGTCTCTAAACCCGGCTCACTGGGTTCCATTTCCCTATGAGGTGATTTCTTCACCTCAGTGGAATCAGCCTGTGAATCACAAACCAGAATTTCCTGCATGGAGTCCCAGCCATCGGTTTGTCTCTTATACGGAGAAAAAACCAGTGAATCAGTTTAGACAGGGATCCCTTTGATCCCAGCTACTGCCGAGCGCCCGGGAGGACAGCAGATCTGGAGTATCTGAGACCTTTTCCATCTAAACGACACCAGACTCTTGAGTTACATTTTCTTTTCTGGGCTAGGAGCTGGCTCAGCGGACGGACACACACACACACACACACACACACACACACACTTTTTTCAAGGCAGGCTCTCTCACTGGCCTGATGTTCATGTGTGTGCTCGTTTGATGTTGTGGAGAAATCTAAATGTGTGGTGATGGGGGGGCTGTGTGTGCCTCACCCCGAGCTGTGTGTGTTCCAGTACAACCTGTGAGCTTGGGGATCTGTGTCTCCTGAAAGAGGCATGAACAAATACTTTTTCTCATCTGAGTAAGTTGATCTGTGGCGGCCGTAGCTGTGACAGCCAGCGCTCACTGAGGATTTACATGCTGTACTTTGTGTGTGTGGCTCTGACACACACGGTCTGGGCGGGGCGGGGTGGGATGTGTGCTCCCCCATGACCAGCAGTAAACTAAGGCACACACTTGCACCTAGCTGTGGTGTGTGTTCTTACAGCTTTAGAGTCACCTATGCTTGTGGGATAGGTGATGCGTGATTACTTCCCTCTCCATTTCACTTAGACTTAATACCCAGAAAGAAGTAACTCCTCAAGTCACACAGCTAGGGATGAGGTGTGTATTATTGTAGAGTCTGACTCCAGCCCACACTCTTAGCCAAATGGCCACATTGAGCCAGCTGGGGCAGACACCTCTCTGTAGTTGAAGCCACTCAGGAGGCCAGCCTGAGCTACATTGTAAAACCTGGTCACAAAACAAACTGGAGCCCCTCCCAAAACTGATGTAAGATGGTTGCTATAGAAACGATCAGCCTGCACATCTCGTCTGTGCAGCACAGCCACTTTCTCAGTGGATCGTGTTCTTCATGTTAAACAGATGTGGAAACTGCTCTGGGTCTGGGAGAAGGCATGTGATACAGCCTCCCCAGCTGCCAGGCCTCGTGGCCACTGCCTGCCACAGGAACAGATTCCCCCGTGGCAGACACTCAGCCAGTCTTGGTCCGTCTGCTTTTCTGAGGATCACAGCAGCTGCGTGAAGTATTGTGAGGCCGCTGAGTTTGTTCTTGGTTGTTACAGGAACTTTTCATGCATCGGCACATAATCGTATAATTCTCACAATAACTGGCGTTGCTTTACATTGGAATGAAAGGTAACATGCTTTTATTCCTGTTAGAAGCAAGAAAGTAGACATTTGACTAAGTTCACACAGCTAGTAAATGCCAGGGCCAGGCTCATATCCACAGCCTGCAGCGTTAACTCTTTCTTGGTTTTTGCCTTTGGCTCCACAGGCACCCAGATTGGCTGAGAACTTCTGCGTGTGTCATTTGGCCACTGGGGACATGCTGAGAGCCATGGTAGCCTCAGGCTCGGAGCTGGGCAAGAAGCTGAAGGCGACGATGGATGCTGGAAAGCTGGTAGGTTTGTGGTGCTGGGAATGTTGCTTTTCCTTCTCCTGGGTCCGGAATGGTGCCCCCAGCTGCTGTGGCTGCTTGGCTTTGACGTCATTAAACATTTACAACCTCATTCATCATAGACACACTTGAAGACTTTATTTACCTGCCAGTACAGACACAGACCATTTCCACTACCTTAGAAAGTTTTCTGAGATAGCCCTGCCTGGCAGTGTTTCTGACAGACTGGCAGGCAATAGGAACCTTGAGCACAGCATAGCATTGGGTTTATTCTGAATTTATTATTTCCTCAGAACTTACTTGTATAGTTTATTATTCTGTGTACACAGGCAAGCTCTTTTCACAACCATTTTCCCAGCCCTGTTCACTGTCATTTTTTTCTTTATTATTATTTTTTTAATAAAATATAATTTTTTTAAAGATTTATTTCAGGGCTGGAGAGATGGCTCAGTGGTTAAGAGCACTGACTGCTCTTCCGAAGGTCCTGAGTTCAAATCCCGACACCCACATGGTGGCTCACAAACATCTGTAAAGAGATCTGATGCCCTCTTCTGGTACATCTGAAGACAGCTACAGTGTACTTAGATATAATAATAAATAAATCTTTTTTAAAAAAAGATGTATTTCATGTATGTCAGTACACTGTTGCTGTCTTTGATGGCATCAGATGCCAGTTACAGATGGTTGTGAGCCACCATGTGGTTGCTGGGATTTGAACTCAGGACCTCTGGAAGAGCAGTCAGTGCTCTTAGCTGCTGAGCCATCACTCCAACCTATAAAATATAATTTCAAGGGCTAGAGAGATGGCTCAGAGGTTAAGAGCGCTGATTGCTCTACCAGAGGATCTGGGTTTGAGTCCCAGCATCCACACGGCAGCTCACAAAGACCTGTAACTTCAGTCCCAGGAGATCTGACATTCTCTTCTGACCACAGCAGACACCAGGCATGCACATAGTGCACACACAGACATGCATGCATGCACATAAAATAATAAATTCTAAAAATGTAAATGTGTGTGTGTGTGTGTATTTGCCAGCCAGACATGGTGGCACACACCTTTAATCCCATCACTGAGAAACAAGCAGGCAATTCTCTGAATTTGAGTTCGAGGTCAGCCAGGGCTATACAGTGAGACCTTCTCTCAAAACTATATATATATGTGTATATACGTGCATATACAATTACATCATTTCCCCCCCATTCCCTTTCCTTCCGCCAGCTCCTCCCATGTGTTCACTGTATTCTTGAAGATATTTTGTACTAATGCTTTTTATAATTTACCCAGACTGGACATATCAAATTGAAACTGATGTTCCTAGGACGAGACTTAGGCACATATGCAAAAGAAGACTCAGGAGATAGCAGAAATGTTTTTAAAGCTCTCTTGGGGCTCACTGCTCTGTATTTATAACAAGAGAGTTTCTTGGTGGGTGTGGAAAAGAGTCCTATATAATAACCGAGTAACTGGCCTGATTTGACAAACACAGTGAACTGACAAATGTTTGCTTGAGGCCAGGTCTTGCTTCTAACGTCCATTCTAGGACCTGACGTCTGGTGATCCTTCCTGAAGTCATTTTGTTCTTGAACCCAGTAGGCAGGTGCTGTAGCCGCAAGCCACACTGCAGTTCTGTCATTCCTGTTTTTAATTTTCTAAATTAGACTCAGTCAGTGTGAGCATCTGCCTGGCCCAGCATTCCTGTGGAGGTGAGGACAACTTTTGGGGATCAGTTCTCTCCTTCCACCATGTACTCTGTACTCAAGTTCAGGTTTTCAGGCGTTGGTAACAGGCGCTACTACTCATGAGCCGTCTCGTTGCCCGTTGTTGCTTTTGAAGCAAGATTTGGCATGTGTCTTTGGTTGGCCCCACTTAACGACGAGTCCCAGGCTGGCCGCTAACTCAGCCTCCTGCACTGAGGTTACAGAATGACCACCATGCCTGGTTTCTCTGTCCCTCGTTTCTGTGCGTGTTGCTTGGCTGGAATCTAAACTTTGTTTTTATCCCCCAGAGGGGAGGATGCCTCCTGTTAGGCCTGGAGATGCCAGGGCACACTGAGTGGTGCCACACAGCCTGTCTGTGCAAACATTGCTTCGTGGCCTCCCTGGTATCAGGGAGGCAGTGGATCAAGCCAGGATGGTAGATAATTTGGACTTTGGGTTTTGGCAGAAGGTTCTGTGTGAGGGGAAGTTGGGACGTTGCTTATCTCGGCCGACAGTGCAGGCTGCACTTTGTCCCCACGGCCACAGCTGCTCCTGAAGATGAAGGCTTTAGCTGCCCGGGTTGGCAGCCGGTAGTGTACGGAACTCAGGTGGGAACTCCTCTCTCAAAGGCTCTGGGAGAAAGTTTCTTTAATGCTGTGAGACGTTTTTGGTGGGAGTTTTGTAGAGGCTTGGCCTACATTGTGCTGGCTTTCCATTTCCTTGTTTCTGATCCAGTGTTGCCAATTCAGTGCAATTCTTTCCCGGTCTGAGACAGTGCCAGGAAATATCAAGTCCACATGTCAGTCATGACACCCATAGTCTAATGAACTTGTAAATGAGGGACGGTTGGTACTTTCCCACACACTGGTCAAATACCATTCCCTTCTGGCTCTCGGGCGATGTCTCTGCCGGGTCCCCTCATCCTCTGGAGGGCAGCCTGTTGCTGACAGCACACTATGGGTCCCTCTTCCCTTACCAGGTTTATTGAAACACGTTAGCATTGCAAGGGGAGAGGCATGTCTGTGGCCCCTCAGAACTGCAGTGCAGCCTGTAATGTGAGCTTTGCATTGCTGTGATAAATACCTGAGAGAGAGCAGCTGAAGAGGAGGATGCTGTTTCGGCTTTGTCGCAGGCCAGGGTTGCTTGGTGCCAGTACTTCTGGGCCTGCATTGAACTGTTGCACCCTGTGGAGGCTGAGCGAATGAACAGGAGTCAGGAGTGCATACACTCAAGCACAATAGCTCAGCAGTGTGAGGACCTGAGCTCGGAGTGCCGACTGGCTCCTCACACCTGCCACGGCGCATGTGCTGTCCCTGCCCATCCTACCTGCATGCCAGTCAATGCAGTTTAAAGATCAAGCCTTCGCCGGGCGCATGGTGGCGCACGCCTGTAATCCCAGCACTTGGGAGGCAGAGGCAGGCGGATTTCTGAGTTCGAGGCCAGCCTGGTCTACAGAGTGAGTTCCAGGACAGCCAGGACTACACAGAGAAAAAAAAAAAAAAAAAACCAAAAAAAAAGATCAAGCCTTCAGCACGTGGGCTTCCACAGGGGGTACATTTAAGATCCAAATTGACATGGAGCCCCCCCACCCCACACACACATTTACTCTGCCTCTGCCTCTGCTTCTGTGGAGTCAAGCTGACTTGCGGTTTGGTAGCAAGTCATTAAACACAGCCCACTTTGACCCTGTGTTTGAGGTGTAGCACTTGACAGATTTGAACCAAGGCTCTTTTCTTCTAGGTGAGTGATGAAATGGTCGTGGAGCTCATTGAGAAGAATTTGGAGACTCCTTCATGCAGAAATGGCTTTCTTTTAGATGGCTTCCCTCGGACTGTGAGGCAGGCTGAGATGGTAGGTAGTGTTTGTGTCGCTGTTGCATGATGGCAAGTGTCAGCCCCTGTATCAGTCGCTCTGAGGAGATGGGTCTGATCAAGCTTAGGTGGGTCCCACACTCTTTTACAGCTTGATGACCTCATGGAGAAGAGGAAAGAGAAGCTCGATTCAGTCATTGAGTTCAGCATCCAAGACTCCCTGCTGATCCGGAGAATCACTGGAAGGTGTGTGTCCCTACAGATCCCTTTGTGTTTCCCCAGCTTTGTGGGGCAGAAGCTCAGTGCCCCACATGATCATATATGTCTCCCATTTCTCCCAGATCCATCCCTCCAGCCTTATAAACAAACCCTCTTCCCTTTTAATAATGACCCACCAATTAGTGCTGCTAATATATTTATAGGTATGGAGTCATCCACTGGAGTGTGGCCAACCTACCAGGGGCCATACCCTTACAGAAACCGGCCTTCTCAGCTCCGCAGTTAGAAGTGGGGCTCATGAGCCCCTCCTAGCCCATGTTAGAATGTTGACTAGCTGATCCTCGTACAGGTCTCACAATGTGAGTTCATGAGCTCTTGGAGAATCGTGCAGTGATTCCTATTTCTGATCTCAGAGTCGTGTATGAAATTAGGGTGGTTCTGGCTGTTTGTTGTAGTGGGAAGAAGAGAGCCTGGAGAGGTGGGAAAGGCTGCTGAGGAGAGTAGGCCATCCCCTCAGCCTTCTTGAATGAATGAGGATAATTTCACTGACGAATTTTCGGAAGGGAGTAGAAGGGAGAGTGAGTGTTGGTTAGGAGAGGGGCGGGGCTCAGGGTGCAGCCTGGGATAGCCTGTGCTGACCCACGGTGGAAGGTGTGCATTGGAAGCTGGAGGGGCAGAATGAATGGCGGTGGGACGAAAGCTTGGGTTCAGGGGGCGATCCTCAGCACTGAGAGGAATGGGCTTCCCAGAGCTTAGGTGTCATCACACAATCCGGGGCTGCGAGCTAGTGGGGCAAAGGCAGCATTCTAAACACATTACCTTGGTGCTAACTACAAACTGGGGCTGAGGAAGCAAGTAAGGGCCCCGTGTGGGAGCCTGCTCATAGTCACATGACATGATGGGGGGCGAGGAGTGAGTGAGAACCCCAAGAACAAGCTGCAGGATGTCAGAGGAGGCAGGGGGTGTGCCTCACTGGTATGGCAGACTGGGGAGGAGTTAGTTATCCAGGCCTGTGCAGCAGCGCTGTGGTAGGACTGTCTCTGCCTGCTGATGGGTGGAAGAGGAGGAGGCGGGAACTGAGGACTTCACGAGGATTTCACCATGGTGACCTCAGCTCTAGTGACCTTCAGTTATTACTCTCTTTTTAAGACTCTGCTCACAGAGGTTTGAGTTCTTGTTTTTCACATGTTTGCTGTTGGCACCCTGGTATCCTAATTCTCTTGCCAATTGGCTCCCTGGTGTCACTGCCCTGGGGTCCAGTAGCACCTCACTTATGGATGAAAGAACAAGGGTTTAAGACAAGGGTGCTGAACCTGTGGGTCTCAACTCCTTTGGGAGTCAAATGACCCCTTCACAGGGGTCACCTAAGACCATCAGAACACACAGTCATCTACATTATGACTCAAAAGTAGCAAAGTTACAGCTATGAAGTAGCAACAAAAATACTTTTATGATTAGGGGTTGCCAAAACACAAGGAACTGTATTAAAGGGCCTTAGCATTAGTAAGGCTGAGAACCACAGCTCTAGACTGTCACGCTATGAGTTGGTGGTGTAGAAGCCAACCTGATCACTGCCCACCAGGCGCAGTGGCTCATGGGGCTGTTTTGGTTGTGCGGTGTGTGGCCCTGACTGGGAGATCAGGCTTTCTTTCATTTACCTTTGGTTTTTTTTCATGGGTATATGCCTTGTGTTCTTTAAAATGATGTTTCTAGAGGCTGGAGAGATGGCTCAGCGGTTAAGAGCACTGATTGCTCTTCCAGAGGTCCTGAGTTCAATTCCCAGCCACCCCGTGGTGGCTCATAACCATCTGTAATGGGATCTAATGTCCTCTTCTAGTGTCAGCTACAGTGTACTCTCATATACATAAAATAAATAAATCTCTTTTTAAAAAATGATGTTTCTAAATGGCTAAGGAATAGCATAGTATGTCTTATCGTGCCTGGGGGAGTCTGAGTGGCAGCCTGGGATACAGAGGAGAGAGCTGTGTTTGTTGCAGCCTGACTGTTAGACGCCCCCTGTTCCCCAGAGGATAAGCGCCATGGCCCGCTCTTTTGCACTAGTCCTTTCCAGAGGCTCTTCAGCCAAGCCCAGAGGTCTCGTCCTCTCCCCGCATCCTACTGAAGGCTGTTTCTGAGTGGACACCAGAGAAAGCTTTTCAGGGCTCACGTGTGGAGGACACAATTCCACCATAAGTAGTTGCTGTCACAAACCTGCCTCATATCATAGCTTCACTACAGCTGGTTTTCTGTGCAGGGGGAGGTGGGGGGCCAGGGGGCAGCCCCTCCATTATCCTTTCCTCTTTATCTAATGTAAATTGGTCATCTTATCTCCCCCAAAATATGTTGTGATTAAAATGCAGTATCACTTAATGGCTAGGCCTTCAACAGTATAAATAGAACCTCCCATATAATAGACAAAATATGTCCTCCCCAACCTCTGAGCCACTGGAAAGTCCTAGAAGAAACAGGCACATCAAAAGGTGGTTGGAAGCTCCGAGCAGACCGTCATGTGACAGGCTTTCAGTTAAATAGAGGGGAAATTAAGAAAGTACAACTTGTCAGTCCTGGTGGTGACACCTTTAATCCCCCCTCTCAGGAGGCAGAGGGTTTTGAATGGACCTGAGTTTGAGGCCAGCCTGGTCTACATAGCAAGTTCCAGGACAGCCAAAGCTACATATCTTACATTCCTTATTTCAAACAAACAAAAACACCCACCCGGCAATAACAAAAAACTCCAGAGCTCGGGCTTGGCTGCTGTTCAGAGTATGGTCCTGCCTCTTCTTGGGTGTCTAGGTTCTTTGTGGCTGTCCCCAGTCAGGAGCACATGCTTGCTGCTAATAGGATTCAGCACAGATGAAGCCACTAGCCACATTGTCAGTACCAAATAAATACTGCCTGCTCTTGACTTAGTTCACTGTACATGACCGCAGTGACCACAGGTAAGAAACTGTCTGACCCTGGCCCTGGAGTCGCGGGTAGTTGTGAGCTGCCCGGTGTGGGCACTGGGAGCCCAGCCCAGGCTCTCTACAAGAGCGGCAGCGTTCTTACTGCTGAGTTGTCCTCTGCCCTGTTCACAGCTCACAAGCAGAGACCAGGAGTCAGTTCCATGTGGGTCCCAGGGACTGAGCTCAGGGCATCAGGCTTGGTGTCGATGCCAGTGAGCGGGCCCCCACCTGCTGCTGTTGTCGGTTTACTTTGTTTTGTTTTGTTTGTGTTTGTGTTTTTGAGACAGGATCTGCACTATGTAGCCCAAGCTAGCCTTAAACTATGGAAATTCTCCTACCTCAGCTTTCCCAAATTCTGGGATTATCGTCATGAGCTACCACACACAGCTTCCTTCCTTGTTTGAAGATGGTATCTGACTGTTGCTCATGCTGGGCCAGAGTGTTCCCTCCATGTTAGCTTCCCTGGTAACGGAGACCATGGGCACACACTGCTACGGCACACACTGCTGCGTCCACCATCTTCAGGATTGCTCAAATATGTCCTTTCTCTAGAGTCTTGAGCACTGCTCTTACTTACGCTGTCACTTATCTTTGTGGTCACAGGAGTGTGCACCATCTGCATAGCTATAACATACTTGTGTATTTTGCATTATAACCAAATTAGACTAGAAAAGCATGCAGCCGAGAGTGGGTTTGTGATCTCAGCCATCTGTGAGGCTGGCACACAGGAGCTTACGCTCCAGTCTGGCATAGGCTGTGGACCAAGTCCTGGCTTTAATTAAAGGAAGGAGATGAAGAGGATAGGGTTAATTTCTATCCTGCATTCTCCAACACTTTGTACAAAGCTTGTAGAGGGCGGCCATGCTTCTTGTGGCTGTTGGTTTCTGCTGAGTGCTACTGTAGCAGAGACTATGGCCCATTACTTTGTAACCAGCTGGGGTCAGCAGCATTCTGGTCGCAGCTACAAACTTGTTTAGCAAATAGGTATGACTAGAATGGATGGCTATGTGTGCTGACCTCGGAGTTCTTCCTAACCTGGGTGAGGTAGGTCCGCCAGCAGCTTTCCTCATGCTTGGGCAAAGCAAAAACCACTCTGCCGTTGGCATTTTCCTAAACAAGAGGTAGCAATAGCAGGTCCTATACTAGAAGGCCAGCCATTTTCCTAAGTGTGGGTGTACGGTGCTAGCTAGGTTCTCTGCTCATTTAGTCTTCCATTCAACTTCTCTTTCTTTGCTTGTCGTTCCAAGAGCCCTCTGGAGTACAACCTGATTGACTCATGATCGCTTGCTGTCTTGCAGGCTGATTCACCCCAAGAGTGGCCGATCCTACCATGAGGAGTTCAACCCTCCAATAGAGCCCATGAAAGATGATGTATGTAAACTCAGGAAGGGAATGGGTTGGGTTGGGTTGGGTTGGGTTGGGTTGGGTTGGGTTGGGTTGGGTTGGGTTGGGTTGGGTTGGTTTTACTTAACCAGAAAATATCACTGTCATAGCTGGTGACAGATCTGGACAGTGTCTCCCAGGTGGCTTTATGCTTGTCCTCTGTCACAGCAGTCCCTTCCTGGCACCATGGCCATCTAAGCAGTTGGCTAGTCAGGAGAGTGTTTCCAGGAGCTGACACTGAAGAGAACTTTGCTGACTGTTGTGCCCCAGAATGCCTTGCTCTTGGGGTATTTGGTGACTGCCACCCTGCGCCTCATCCATGGTCCCTGTTCATTTGCTATGTGGAGTTTCATGGTCTGCTGTAGAATATGCAGGCAATAGTGGCAACTGTCCTGGGCTTGCCTTTGTCACATGAGACAAGTTCAAGTCGTCCAGGGTCTACAAACTCAGGTCGCATTTCAAAACTGAAATCGACCAGAGTGCTTTCTCATCTCACTTGCAACTAAGACTGCGGTTGCTTATCTCGGGCCTTCCTTCCCGCTTCCATATTCCCACTGAAGTGCTTGTCCTAGAAACTGAGCAACCTGAGCACAGAACAAGTAGAGAGAGAGCATCTCTGCTTCTGGACCTCTGCTTCCAGCGCACACAGTTCTTCATTAGAGAAATTCTAGCTTGACTCTCTTGCCTTGAGTGGCTTTGGGACCAGGTAGCATCCCAGGCAGAGTGGCCATATCTCATAACAGTCCCTCCTGTTCCTTGTTCTCAGATCACTGGGGAACCCCTCATCCGCAGATCAGATGACAACGAGAGCGCCTTGAAGACCCGCCTGGAGGCCTACCACACTCAGACCACTCCACTTGTGGAGTACTACAGGAAGCGGGGCATTCACTGCGCCATCGATGCATCCCAGACCCCTGACGTCGTGTTTGCAAGCATCCTGGCAGCCTTCTCCAAAGCCACATGTAAAGACTTGGTCATGTTTATCTAATGTGGGGTCTAAAGGGTCTCTCTTCTTCCTCTCTGTGAAAGGAATGGGTGGTTACGGTTAGGTAGGTGGAGGGAATTTCCTTTCTCAGACAGCAAGGTTATCTTCTGATGTACTGATTAAAAAGCACTTATTTGATGTGTCTCGTATGTGCAGTGCTCATCTGTTTGTGTGTGGTATGAGTGTGTACTCATCTGTGTGTGTGTGGTGTGAGTGTGTGCTCACTCTTACATTCTGAATCTTGTTTTACCTGCTGTTTACTTTTCTTTTTATTGTTTTAAATAATTAGCACACAGGGGATTAGATATCAGATATCATTATGACTTTTTTTTTCCTTGAGATGGTTTCTGTGTATCCCCGTCCATCATGGAACTTGCTATCTAGATCAAACGACTTTCAAACTCATAAGATCTGCCTGTCTCTGCCTTCTGAGTGCTGGGATTAAAGGCATGGGCCACTATGGACAGTTTCATTATAACATTTTTTTTAAAGATTATTTTATTTATTTATTTATTTATTTAATGTGTATGAGTACACTGTAGCTGTACTGATGGTTGTGAGCCATCACGTGGTTTCTGGGAATTTTGAATTCAGGCCCTCTGCTCACTCTGGTCAGCCCCACTCACTCTGGCTCCAGCTTAAAGATTATTTATTGTTATATCTGAGGACACTGTCGCTGTCTTCAGACATGCCAGAAGAGGGCGTCAGATCCCATTACAGATGATTGAGAACCACCATGTGATTACTGGTATTTGAACTCAGAACCTAAGAATACTGAAGAGCAGTCAGTATTCTTAACCACTGAGCCATCTCTCCAGCCCATAACATTTTTTTTTTAAACAAGATGTGTTTTAGCCGGGCGGTGGTGGCGCACGCCTGTAATCCCAGCACTCTGGGAGGTAGAGGCAGGCGGATTTCTGAGTTCCAGGACAGCCTGGTCTACAGAGTGAGTTCCAGGACAGCCAGGGCTATACAGAGAAACCCTATCTTGAAAAAACCAAATCCAAAAAACAAACAAACAAAAAGATGTGTTTTAGTAGATTTTCTTCTCCCTCCAGCCTGTGTTCTTAGCTACACACACACACACACACACACTCACAATATCTTTATTAGCCACACTCTTGATTCTATTTTTTGGCCAGAATAAACTGCTCAGTACTTATCTGCCAGGCCCCCCAGTTGCAAAGCCTCATGGTACTAACCACAAACAGCTGACTCCAAGTCTGGGGTCACATGAAGTCAGGCAGTGCCGCAGTCCCTGATATACATTCTTGACAGGAAACAAAAAGCCACAAGTCAGTGGGTGCATAGGGATCTTTAATTTTTTCCCCTTAAATGGAATTTAAAAGACATTACAGATTCCAGACATTGCTAGGGCAGGACATCCACATAGAAGAGTGACAAGGTTGGACTCTTTGTGATCCACATCACGGCGCTGTAAAGTGCAGACCACATGGGACTTCCCTTTACACAGTGAGCTGTTGTCAAAGAATTGTGCCAGGTAGAAGGTCCTTTGGGGCTCAGGCTGTCTCTGAACGTCAGACTACATAGCAGGATGGCCACGTCTGTTTCCCCAGACAGACTGAGTTAGGAGGTTTGTTTTCGTTTGCCTGTTTCCAGGGGTGAACCAAACAGTGCCTGGGGATAATCTCTTTGGATTCATTCCCATCAGAAATGTGTTCAAACACAGGGTATAAAACCCAAATCAGATGTGTCCCTTTCAAATTTAACCCTTTACCCCATATTTCATGATGGGTAGCATCACCCCAAAACAAGACCACCTAAGACCATTACAAGTTTCTATTTATAACCTTAGCTCCCATAACTATGGGTGTCCTATTGTCTGTGCTGTGCCTTTTGGTCTCTGGTTGCTTTGTGACAGATAAATTAGTGGGCTGCTGTGACTAGACCTCAAAGCCTTCAGCCTCTGGGAAAGCCATTAGAAAGTCAGTGATGTAGCCAGTAAATAATGCCGCCCACCCGCCTCAGCATAACCTCCTGCTGCCTCTAAAGTGCTTGGTCCCCATCTGGCCTGAGCTCTCCTGCTGTCTGAATTTGTCAGAGGCTTGCCTCCACGTGGAAGCTCCCGGTCGGCTCCCGTCCTTCCCCTTCAGCCTCCAAGTGCCTGCTGCCGCTGCCCTGCCTTGTCCTGGGCTTTAAGCTAATTCTGTCTGCTCTCAACAGAAACCCAGTCTGGCTTTGTGTGCTCTGGAAAGCACATGACTGCTGGGAATGGACAAGGGAGAGGAGTGAAACCAAAACTATCACTGGGCCTACAGGAATATGCAGTTCTTCCCCGGAGGGGGTGGGGTTCTGTGCATCCTGTACTTGACTTTTTCCAGGCACTTGACCTCTAAGTACAGGCCCCTGAGTGGTTGCTAATTAAATGTGACTGATCTATCTGTGCACAGACATTTGCTACCTGTCCATATACATATGTATATATACATATATATTCATGTATGTACATATACCAAATGCATGTGACATCTGGGCTTCAGGTAAGAGCTGGAAAGTCCTAGGGTACGTGTGTGCTGGTTGTGGTCGGGACTGTATTTTTGCTTTAACTGCAGAGTTGTAACCTCGGCGGGCATGAGAGCTTTCAGAAACCTGGCAGAGAAATGTCCAGGATCTGATGCATCTGGTTGCATGGCAGCCTTCCCTGATGTCTGTTTGTTTGTTTTTAAAACCCATTTTGTTCTCTGTTGTTTCCTCTCTATTTCAGCCTAGTAACAACGCCAGGCGAGACCGCACCCCTGCTCATCTCCCCCGCCGTGGGATCCCTGCTCTTAGGTGCTGGGCAGAGGGAAGAGGGTGGTCATGGGAAGGAAGAATGGATGGATCGTGAGGGAGGTGGGAGGGGCTGGAGAGGAGATTTGGAACACTGGCAGTGTTATAATTAGTAAGATTTTTTTTAACACATAGGTGAGAATTTTTAAAGTATAAGCAAGGGAAAAGAGATTAATTTTTTTAATAAACTGTGATTAGAGGGCATTGGTGCAAATAAGGAGACATGGTATTATTTTTGAGCCATCAGCCTCTCCTTTCCTCTGGACCACAAAGCTAATGCTCTCTAAGAGACCTCAGCTTCTACATAAGAGCCTCACGGATCACCAAGCCAAGAACACAGCAGTCAGACGGGGCCTGTGTGTCCTGTGCAGAGGAGGGGCTGTTGGCCGCTGGAAGCTCCCCATTCCATAACATTAAGGACTTACCTGCACGTATGGAGGAGACAGGGCTATGAGCTTGTGGGCACTGCTTCAGCAGATCATTTTTACTGGAATTGTGGGGAGCAAGGGGAGACAGACATCCCCCACCTTGTGACTTCAGAGTTGCCTGCTCTGGTGACAAAGCCTTCAGCCACCCAGTACACACTAGCCTTAAAACCTTGCCTTCGTTCATCCACGGGACCCTTTTAAATAACTGAGCAAGGCCTGGAATGCAACTCAGTGCTGAGTGTGCGTGGCACTGTACAGCCCTGTGTGTGCGTGGTACTGTACAGCCCTGGGTTCAGTCCTCTACAGGGAAGGGTTGGGAAAACAGCTAAAATGTCTTAAGCTAAGCCATCCAAAGATTGTCCTTCTCACCCTGGGACTGGGATTGCCCAACCACACTGTGATGTATTTTTCAATGAGGTGCCTTTCATAACTGACCAAATGCTGCCATGTTTGGCCCCTGAGTCAATAAAATATGTTGAAAATTTGTATCCCTGTTGTGGAGTTTATTGAAGAACTCTGGAATACAAGACCAAAAAAAAAAAAAAAAAAAAAAAAAAACCACGTGGAACTCTGGACCTGTCTTTAAGCTGGTTCTTGTGATGGTTAGCACGGGGTCCTGGGAGTGCGCGTGCCTCCCTGAGAGCAGCCTGCACCCTTGTGGCCATCAGCCTCTGAGGTAAATGACAAACGCCAGTGGTTAGTCAGTCACATACTTTGTTCCTGTCTCATCTGAAAAAAAGCCTTGGCGCTGTCTTTCAGCCTTAAACAAAGTCTGTAAGAAACCAGCCCTTGGCTGAGTGCCTGCCACAGCAGGCATCAGATAAACGTAGGGTCAGAACACACACAGACAAGTATGTGCTTCCTGCTGGGCTGGATGATTAGGACGGGACAGTTGTCCACTGCCTGGCAGGCCCGTGCTTCTAATGCGTAAGGCACGCCGCTGGCCACCTTCCCAGCGCCCGCCGCTCTTCAGCACCCTTGGTTGCCTTCTTGTGTGTCCTGTTTCAAATCCGTTTACTTCCCAGCAGGAGTGCTTAAGCCGCTGGTGTAGATGGAAGCTTTTGCTCTTGGAAAGCTGCCTCTGCCAGTGCGGTTTCTGAGAAATTGTTGTTCTTCCCGAAACCAGAGTGAACTGGCTGGAAGAGCCACAGTTCTTCAGGCATCTTGTGACTCTGGCATATGAAATTCTGTGCTCACTGAGCCAGCCAGCCCCACCCACACCCCCGTCTGCTCCCAGTGCCCCACCTCTGGTGTTGCCCTGAGATGCCAGCGTGACTGCTTTGCTCAGATCTGCATTCTCTGGGCTGTATGAATGTCTGAAATTATTTTGGCTTTTCTTGGTTGTCATGTACAACTAAGAATAAAATGTCGGTCAGACCAGTCTGGAAAATGGCACAGCGTGGCTAAGGACAAGCGGGGCCAAGGCTGAGCTCTGGGTATGTGCTGCCTTTGATCTTGGTTTCTTCATTGTATCATGAGTGCTGAAAACAGACGGACTGAGATCGAACCAAATACCGCACGGGCCTCAAGCCCTGCTCAGTTCCCGTCGCCCTCACTGAGACGTTCCTCCGCAGAGGGAACCAGCCTCCTGCTTTACAGGTGAAGAGTTCACAGCCAACAGGCACGGTAGAAGCAAGCTCTCCAGCACGGTGGGTTTGTCCTTGTGACACGGCTGAAATGATCAGTGACATGTCCAGCTGTGTACCAAGAAGGTCCTCCCCAGCAAGTGCTCTTTCTCAGTCCCTGCCAGCCACGAGGACCGGGGTATGCGTCACCTCTTAGGATCTCATGTGTACGGTGACACCACTACCAAAGTGGGACAAGGAGCAGCCTCAGAAGATGGCTTGGGGCATTGCTACAGCTCAGGAGGAACTCCTTCCCCGTGGAGAGCCTTTCTTCCCCTTGGTGGAGAGTGGAATGGTCCCTGTTGTCAGGCGTGCTCACGAGCTCACTACTCTGCACCGGATGCTTTTGTGGGCCAGTGTGGCTGGCTAGCAAGAGACGGGGGAGTTCAGAGAGAGCGCGTAGACACTGGGGACGTCTGTTGCCTTCCTGGGTGTCAGGAGCCAAGCTGAGTTTCATTCACCAGAAGCTCCCCAGAAATCACAAACCACTAAGATTGCATATAGAGTTCCCTTTTTCCATGTTTTCTTAACCGGTAACCTAATGTGTGTAGAGTGCGTGCTGTGTGGGAGGGTCTGTGTGGCGTGTCCTCAACCCTGCAAAGGTAAGTTCTGTCACGTCTCCGTCTCCACGGCACCTTTGAGCGCTTGGAGATTCATACATCTGGGAGCAGTAAGCCCGAGCCAGTCTGCGGCTCCACACCCTACTACCACTACGCTTAGGATAGGGAAGGGGCTCCAAACGCTCCTAGTTCAGAAAGCCACATGCGGTGAAGTAGAAGAGGAATCCATGCCTGCGTGCACGCAACCAAGAAGGGCCACTGTTGAGACCTGCTCCGTGTTACTCTTCTCTGAGGCTTCCTTGCTCTCGGCCTGGGGCTCTGGCAAGTTGGGTTTGCAGAGCTAAGACCACGGAGAGCCAGAGTGGGTGAGAGGAAGTTGGTTTCCCCGTGCCTCGGGTTTTGGAAGGAGCAGCCCAGGAAGGTGTGTGCTAGCTCTGTCTCATCTCTGCTTTCCATGTCAGCCCAGCCCTCTGGTGGCGCTGCATCAGTCCTTACCTCAGAGGAAGCAGCCTGCTGCCGGGGTCTCGGGCTGCCCTAACTGTGTGGTGATGAACACCCCTGTGGGAGACCCCTGTAGGGCCTACTCCTGGAGAAGTGCCCTGGCAGAGTAGTGGGGATGAAGCCCCAGGCCATGTCTAGGTCCTGTGCAGATAGCCAGCCCTCAGGCCCGAGGACAAGCAGAACTGTTGGGAAGTTGCTCAGAAGCAGGGAAGCCCACCGGCCAGGCTTTAGAGGAAGCTGCTTTGTGGTTCTCCCTCGGAGCTCCTTTCCACACGACCCCAGTTATCCAGGGGTAAAATCCGTATCTTATGAAACATTAGCCTGGTGTGGTGCAGCACACCTAGAATTTGCACTTGGAAAGTAGAGCCAAGGAAAAGTCGTCCTCAGCTGTCAGGTTTGAGGCCAGCCTGAGGTCCAAGAGATCTAACCTAAAAAGAATAAATAAAAGGTGAAGAAAAAGTCAGACATTTACTGACAAGCCATAAATATCTTAAAAACAGTTCTTCAGACTAAAGAGAGCTCAGACAATATAGTGGAAGTTCTGAGGCTCTGAGTTTCACATCCAGCAGCCATGCAAAGAGCTGGGCGTGGTGATACGCCATCGTGATCTCAGTGCGGGGGTGTGGGGGGGGTGGGACGGGCAGCTCTCTGGGGCTCGCTAGGGCTCGCTAGCTGGCCTGCCTCCCTTAATTAGTGAACCCCAGGTCCCAGTGAGAGTCTCACTGATGGGGAAAGCTGGAGCTGTGGCACGGCACTGCTGGCTGGCAAGCCTTCGGGCAGCTCATACTGCAGCTGGCTCAGACCGCCTGTAACTCTAGCCCCGGGGCCTCTAACACCCTCATGCGCCAGCCCACAGAGGCACGGTGCGCATACTTGAAAAAAAAATTTTTTTTTTAAAGAAAAAGAAGCACCTGAGGCTGACCTTTAACCTTCACAAGTATGTGTGTGCTCACAACACAAATAAGAAAAAAAAATTTAAAAAAAAAAACCCATAATTTTACCATTTGTCACAGATAGGCAAATTTGTATATTCTTGGGAAAGATGTGCTTTTCCTAGGCTGAGAAATCTTGACTAGCTGGGCACTTGGGAGGCAGAGGCAGGTGGATCTCTGAATTTGAAACCAACCTGGTCTACAGAGTGAGTTCCAGGACAGCCAGGGATGCGTAGTGAGATCCTGTTTAAGTAAGATAGGTAGGTAGGTAGGTAGGTAGATAGATAGATAGATAGATAGATAGATAGATAGATAGATAGATAGATAGATCCTGACTGAATATTTGATCCTGTGGGTCCTAGAGCATACCGGGCATTTTTATTGTTCTAACTGTTGAGGCCGAGGTGTTGGTGCCGTGTTGAGTGGGTAGTGGAGTGTGTCAGGACCACTTCAGAGACGACTGAGCTTCACAGGCACGGAGCCGTAGACACGCCCCAGTGAGGACAAGCACTCACCAGCATCCCTGACGACCCTCATGAGTTTGAACCACGGATCCCACAGGATGGCAGGAGAGAATCTGCTCTCACTGCTCCTCTGACCCCCACACACTGACCTGCTCTCACACAAGGTAAATGTAAAGATGTTTAAAAGGAAACATCGCATCACAACGTAATCCAAGGTAAACTGGCTCAGATACTTACCAACGACCAAGGAATGACCAAAGGAAAATATTGTCCTTTTTTTATTATTATTATTCTGTAATCAAACCGTTATGTTTTTGTAAGAGCAAAAAAAAATTACATCCAGTAAAACAGCAGTTTGCCCCACGCCATTGTCTGGAATGTGAACTGACGTATCTTGGGCTGAGTCCCTTGGCTTTGTGGGTTGTGCCAGCATGCTCGAGGCACATGTTCAGACCCAGGCTGCAGGGAGAGGCAGTGCAGCTCAGGGTCACGCTCCCCGAAACACCTGAGTCCTTAGCCTCGTCACTCAGAATCCTCATCTCAGTTTTGCGCGGCTCACAATTTAAGACGCTGTGCCGGTAAAGACTTGGGCTCGAGCTAGGGAGCCCTCCTGCTCTCTGGCCTGGTCCCCACTCTTCCAAGGAGGAAGTGCCTCGTTTTCATTTCTCCTTTTGCCCTGCTTGTGAAGAAACTCAGGATAAAGTCTCTCATCCAGCTGCCATGCCTTCCTCTGCCAGGGTTACTGCGCTCCTCCGGTCTCAGTGTGCGCCTGGGGGTCAGTGGGAAATAAATGCCCTAAGTCTATTTTGGGAGAAAAGGCAAACAAAAAAGGCGAGGCGGGAGGTGAGAGGCTCCATGCAGAGGAGCCGGGAGATTCCGCTGAGGGCAGGGCGCAGCCCCAGGGAAAGTACAGGGATTCTCAGATCGATGTGCCCATGCCTAGAGTTTTGGGAAAGTCTGCCTCTGACTGGAATATGATTTTTCAAAGAAAATACAAGGAAATAGAAGAGGTCTTACAGCTCATGAATAATGTGAAGAGCCCAGAAGAGCAGAAGATAAGGGTATGTGTGTAGACAATCGTTCTGGCCACTCTAACACACACACACACACACACACACACACACCCCGCCCCGTGCCCCCTCCCCCCCCCCCCCCCGCATTCCAGCCTTTGCTACGGAGCCGAAGTGCAGGGGGAGGGGCGCCTCAGTTTTGTCAGCCCTGTTCTATGCCCAAAAGGTTTCTGAGGATGACAAAGATGACCTGTGGTTAGATCTTGGTACTGAAAGCTCACTGTCTTGGGGAAAACAGCCTCTGACCCTCAGTGACGTGGGGATCAGGGCGCCCATGAGGAATGGTGGTAGACATCATATAAGGTAAAAAGCAGGAGCCACCCCCAAGTAGCTCTTCCTGCTCCCAGGGGTGGAGGGAGGGGGGGCCTTTCACCAAGACCAACAGGCATTTCAGAATGGCCGGCGCCACTGCTTTAATTCCCCAGCGCCTGCTCCACCCTCTGTGGAAGGCCACCACACTTCTGGATTCTCCTGAGCTTCCAGATTCACCCCTGGGTGGAAATGGGGATCCATCCCATTCCTGGAGCTGCCTACAGGAGTGTGGACCTGACACGGCAGCTAGCCAGATAGGACAGACACGACACAGACCCACAACTCACTGAGAACCAGAGCTGATACTGCAAGCACTCCTCAGGCTGGCTGTACCTGTCCAGGTCACAAACCCACTGCCATGGCCTCCTGAGGCCACTCAGGCTGAGGCGTGACACTAGGGAGGAGCTGGGCTGGGCAAGAAGAGTCTCTTGCATTCTGCCTTAGAATCTTTGAAAACTGCCCCGTGACAAGGGAGGGGAGCTGAGGGTTCCCAGCTCCCGTGTTCTAAGGAAGTGAGTAAGCATGTGCCGAAAGCTCTTGTAGCAGGATAGGGACTGGAAACAACCGAAGTTCCCAACAGCAGGGCGACCGGCTGATTCATCGTGGGGCAGGATGGTATACCGTTATGGACTAATCCCTTCAGAAAAATCTCACAATAAGCTGCCGGGCAAGTATGCACGTTAATAAAGCAATGCAGAATTGGAGTTTGCTTTTGTTTTCTTTAGTTTTTAATCAGTTGCTCATACAGCCCAGGTTGGTCTTGAACTCACTACAAAGCTGAGGGTGACCTTGAATGTCTGCTCCTCCTGGCTCTGCTGTTCAAGTGCCGGGATCAGTGCATGCCCCACCACGCCCATTGTGGGGTTATTTTTTGTTTGTTTGTTTTTTCGAGACAGGGTTTCTCTGTGTAGTTGTGTAGTCCTGGCTGTCCTGGACTCACTCTGTAGTCCAGGCTGGCCTCGAACTCAGAAATCCACCCGGCTCTGCCTCCCAAGTGCTGGGATTAAAGGCGTGCACCACCACCGGCCCGGCTGTGGGGTTATTTTTAATCGTTCTGGATTATCTCAAGTTGCTCCAAATGCAGTGTGAAGTTTCCGTCTATGGTGTTTCTCCTGATGTCAGCATCACGACCGTGGTGGCTGTCAGCAGTCTTCCCACGGGTGATCTTTCTCCTAGTCTCACACCCACCTTTCACACACACACACACACACACCACATTTAACTTTTTTGTTGATGTTTGTTTTTTGAGACAGGGTTTCTCTGTGTAGCCCTGGCTGTCCTGGAATTCATTCTGTAGACCAGGCTGGCCTTGAACTCAGAAATCCGCCTGCCTCTGCCTCCCAAGTGCTGGGACTAAAGGCGTGCATACCACTGCTCGGCTACATTTAGTAAATTTTTTAGTAAATATTTTTTAAAAGTGTGTGTGTGTCGGGAACTGGAGAGATGGCTCATCAGGTAAGAGCACTGACTGCTCTTCCAAAGGTCCTGAGTTCAAATCCCAGCAACCACATGGTGGTTCACAACCATCCGTAATGAGATCTGACCCCCTCCTTCTGGGTGTCTGAAGACAGCTATACTGTACTTACATATAATAATAAATAAATCATTTAAAAAAAAGTGTGTGTGTGTGTGTGTGTGTGTGTGTGTGTGTGTTCTCCTTCCTCTATGGATTCCAGGGATCAATTTGTCAAACTTGTGTGGCAAAGGTACCTTTACAAATAGAGCCATTTCATAGCCCAACATTTTTTGTTTCTTCTCAAGTTTGTGTAGTGGGCTGGGGATATACCTCAGTTGATATTAAGTCCTAGATGGTATCCCTAACATCATATAAACTAGTGTATTGTATGCCCATAATCCAAGCACTAAAAAGGAGAAGCCAGAGATCAGAAGACAAAAGTCACCCTCCACTATACTATAGATAAAGTTTGTATAGAAAAGCATTTGGGGGCTGGAGAGATGGCTCAGCAGTTAAGAGCACTGAGTGCTCTTCCAGAGATCCTGGGTTCAGTTCCCAGCACACTGTGGCTCACAGCCATCTATAATGGGATTGGATGCCCTCTTCTGGTGTGCAGAAGACAGCAACAACATACACATACACATAAAGTAAAAATCTTAAAAAAAAAAAAAAGGCATTTGGAATGATTGAAGATAATGATATGATAAGAGCTACATGGCAGGACTAAAATGTTTATTTTTTTAAGTTTTTAATGTGTTCTAATTTTTCTGTTTTTCATGTCACATATTTCTTTTAAGAATGGGGCTGGAGAGATGGCTCAGTGGTTAAGAGCACCGACTGCTCTTCTGAAGGTCCCGAGTTCAAATCCCAGCAACTACATGGTAGCTTCCAACCATCTGTAACAAGATCTGATGCCTTCTTCTGAAGTGTCTGAAGACAGCAACAGTGTACTGACATATAATAAATAAATAAATAAATAAATAAATAAATAAATCTTTTAAAAAATTTTAAGCATAAAATTACATTTTGTATGTTTCCGTGTCACATAATATTAAAACACTGGGAAAAAATAATCTTAAAACTGGTTGGTGCCCTCTGATTGTCGCTTGTGTGGCTGTTGTACCTGCCTCGTCCCTGTCTGGGTCACTCACCACAGGACCAGACACCAGAGGAAGCGCTTGGCCTTGGCACTCTTCTTCAGCACAAGGAAACCCCAGGCTTGTATTTCCTGTTTAGTGTCCCAAGAAAAAGGTGGGAGTCTGTAGTCTCAGGGCTAGCTCATCTGCCACTGACTGTGACTAGGAACATGAATTTTGCTAGTTGGCTCGGTTGATTAACTGGGCCTTTAGGTGGTTTTCCAAGGAGAAGTCGGGGCCCCACAATGCAGGGAGCGAGGCAGGTCAAACTGAGCCTCAGACTGTCCCTGAGGTCAGCTTCCACTCTCCGATTCTTCCCACCTGTGTAAGGTTCCTGATACTGGACCCAGCATAGAGCCTGGCATGCAGCAGGGACCCAGTTATATAAGGGAGCATATGTGAGGGTGAGTGAGACTAAGTCCTATATCCGGGAGGGTTGGGGGGGGGGTCAGGATGCTTTGCACTACAAATAACAGACATATTGTTTGACGAAAAGCATATTTGTTGGAGGCTAGTGGACCCTGGGAATCAGGCATGCTTTACTGAGCATTCTGTCTCTGCTGGCGTCCTGTCAGCTTTCACAGAACCACAAGTTTCAAGCATCAATCACATCTACACCTCACACCATCTAAAATAGAGGGTAGACTAGAACCCCGGAATTCCCAGCAAAAGCCCTGAGATGCAGTGGGGGCTGGATAAGGTCATGTGTCCACCGCTGAGCCAGCTGTTAGAGGCAGGGTCGTTGGTTGGTTTTGCCTAAATCTTATGCCTCGTCCTGAGACCTGGAGCATGGGCAGGGACAGCCAGCTTCTCCAACTGTGGAGCCCTGTGAGGACCGCAGGGTCTGACGAAGGGAGAAAGCAGCCCGTGGCCTGGGGAAACGATCAACACGCACCTGGCCCGATTGAAAACACAATCACGCGGTGTAGACTGGGATGCAAGACAGAGCAGTGCTGAGGGAGGGGGTGTCGTACGTCATACAGGAAGCTTCAAGGAGGAGGTGCGGGCCGCAGAGTGGGAGAGGGGTGGGACGCAGGGAGGAGCATCCCTCCTTGCCAGGCTGGCAGCACGTAGCACCATCTGTGAGTTACCCCCAGCTGATGCTTACACCTGCAAGGTGAGTGTCACCATCATCACGCTACATAAAAAGCCCAGCAGATGCTTGGCCCCAGCTTGTCTAGCTCTGAACCCTGCATCTTAGATGCAGTAAATGGGGTAAACCATGGTCCTGTGTGCACTGTAGCTGTGAGCACTGCAGACCGTAGAGGTGGTAAAGAATGTACGTTAAACGATAACGTTTTCTCCATGAGATAAGCATTACTGTATTCGCATCTTACGGACAATGCAGGCAGAGCTAGGGAGGGTGACACCTGACAGTTTGCCCTGGCTGACCCCCACTTGCCCTGCCCCTGTCCCTACTGTGCCACGTGAGCTGCCATCCTGACAGCATTTGCTGAGTGCATGTTCCATCCTGGGCGCTTTGATGTGCACTTGAGACCGCTGCCTTGAGTTAAATCAGATTCTAATCAAGTTATTCAGATGGGCTCTGCTTAGGAGTCCAGTCCCAGAGCCCTTAGTCCAGAGATGCTGTTCCCAGTCTTGTGTCTGAGCATGCCCCATGGGGAAATGGTCTGGCTGCCTCCCCAAAATGCTGACAGCACAACCTTTGGCAGGGGCAGGCAGAACCCCATGCTGCTGTTGGCTGAGCGCCCAGTCAGAGGGACTGAGCCATCATGGAGTGAGCAGCTGCAGGGCCTGGGCCCCTGGGGCCTCCAGGCACCCTTGCTTAACGCCTGGATGCTGTTCACTGCTGTCAGAGCCAAAGCCATAGATCAACCAGGACCCTCGGGTCCCAGTCTTAGTAACTGAGGCACTGTAGAATCTAGAGTAATTTGTAGATCCTTCATTGGGCCTTAGTCTCCTGGAAGCTAAGTTAATATCACCTATGATCAGCTGGCCATGTAAGGTTACCCCTCCTAGAAACCCAGACTCCTGTCTGTCTAGAATCTCTCCTGGTGCCAGGTGCTGCTGGGCATTAGAGCACAGGGGCAAACTGAGCTGACCCCCGCCTTCAAGCAGCTCCCAGTGGGTTAGAAGAGAGAGAAGCAAGTCAGCCCAGAACGGTAAGTTTGGTACTCCACAGAGGATATCCTGGGCTGCGGGGCTCAGCGACGGAGCAACTGACTCCCTGTGGTAGCCCAGAAGACACTCAGTCTGAAGAACACAGAGCTGATTGTGCGATGCGTTTCCAGAAGGGATCTGTGGAGGTGGGACAGATTTATAAAGGCCTAAGGACAGAAAAGACAGAGTACAGAGAAAAGAGTGGGCATCAGGCACCCGACAGTGAGAAGACTGGATCCGGTTATACAGGAAACAAGGCTCAACGTGCAGGCAGGAGGCGGCGGGTGAGAAGAGTCACAGCTGAAGCCTCTAGGGCTTGAAAGACCAGAAAGCGGGACTCTGGCGCCCCAGCTGGGCCCGCACGCGCCTTCCTCCCCTCCCTGGAGCTCTGCCTTCGTACGCAGGGCACGCTACCTCTGCTCTTCACAGACGGAAGTTCTTCACAGAGCGTCCTAACACCTCATTTACCATCCTCTGGGGTCCCAGGGCCCTTAGGATGACAGCAGAGATCGGCCCATCGGGTGGAACAGAAGCAGCAAGAGTGTGTTGGCCTCTGGAGAGCCAGCACTCACGAGTGCTTCTGGGAACCTGAGTCTGGCCAGGAGACAGAGGCTAACACGTGACCATGTCTGGGATGGTTATTTATAACTATTATTATTACTTTTGATTGTAGACAAATAGAAGTAGTCAGAAAACTTTATAACAGAGAGGGGATGGACTTTGCTGGACAGTCAGGGAGGGTATCCCTACATGATGTTGCAGTTTGGGTGTGTGAGAGTATGGCTTATTGAACCAGTAGGGGTTGGGGTGCTCTCAAGCAGCCTGCAAAGGGAACCTGGGGCCAACACTCTGGTCTTTCCTGCCTTTACCTCAGGCCTGTTGCTTCCCAGGGTTAGAATTCTCCTATCACTCAAAAATAAAAATTCAAGAATTTTCCCCTCTGGTCTGCATGTCAGAGAGGTCGGGCCCACTCCCTATCTCTGGCCCAACAGAAACCTGGCAAGTGTGAGAGATGTGTCATGTACAGAGTCAGGACCAAGACAAGAACTCATGTCTCAAAGCTTGCTGAGGTCATGGAAGAAAACCACTCTTCTCTGTTTTGCTGCGGGCCATGACACATACCCAAGGAGCTTTCCTGGAAAACAGTCTTCCCAAAGAGATATGAAAGTCCCAGAAATAGACTTACTCAGGGACCATTTTGTTCTGAGCCTGAGAGTGCCCAGATGCACCATGTTGCTGTGCTCTATCTTTTTACACACCCAGTCTGTGGTTTTTCTTGTCCTAACTGAAATAACACATTGTGAGCCTCACACTGTGCAGGACCTGCACAGGACCTTTGACCACACTGGGGGAAGGTGGGTGCATCACCACAGAGCCCTGAAGCTGCCCCTGCATGCTCTTGCCCTGAAGTAGGAGGTTTGTGTCCTAAAGGTTTCTATCCCATTTAAGGACATCTAGGTCCAAGCAGAGGAGTCTAGATATTTGGGAAGGACCTGGTGAGGGTTTGAGGAAAAACAAAACAAAACAGTAAGAGTCCCAGAGATGCTTCAGACCCAAGGGATGAGGCTCCAACAACAGCGTCACCTTCAGCAGGACGGACCAGTCAAAGCCCTTAAGCGTCTCTGGTGACATTCATTTGCTGTGTCCACACAGCGTCCTCAGCCCCTTTCGTTTTCAGAGTGCATGTCCCTAGGTTGACCCCAAGGCTGCCTTATGAAACAACAGTGATTAAAATGAGAGCTGCCCAAGGCCACCCTGAGAGGGACACATCTGGAGTCACATCTGTCCCCTTGTACCTGCCCCAGACCTGACCCTTTTCTGTACCTTCAGTCTGATCTTGAAGCGCTCTGTGCCAAGTCAGAGGTCCCAACCTCTACCGGCTTCTGCTGTACCAGCAGAGTATGTTACCAGAGTACAGCTACCCTACCAGAGTCTGACTTTCTGAAAGAGATGTGTCCAGGGAGGTAGAGGGAACTGGACGCTTTGAACTGCTTCCTCCAAGTGGCTGAATTTGAAACTGTGAATCTCAAAGTGCTTCTTTAAAAAATTCTTTTGAGATTTATTTTTATTTTTTGATGTGTGTGGGTGTTTCACCTGTGTATGTCAGTGCAGAATGTGCGGTACCTATAGGAGTCAAAAGAAGGCATCAGATTCCCTTGGAACTCAGAGTCACAGTGATTGTGACCACCATTTGGATGCTGGGAATCAAACCTGAGTCCCTTAGAAGAACAGTTGATGCTCTTAACGGCTAAGCCATCTTTGTAGTCTAAAAGTGCTACCCTTTTAAAGATTTATTTCTATTATTTATTTTGTTTTGTTTTGTTTGTCAAGACATGGTTTCTCTGTGTAGCCCTGACTGTCCTGAAACTATAGACCCAGCGGGTCTCAAACTCAGAGATCCACCTACCTCTGGCTCCTATTTACTGGGATTAAGATCATGCCCAGAGCCGGGCGGCGGTGGTGGCGCACGCCTTTAATCCCAGCACTTGGGAGGCAGAGGCAGGTGGATTTCTGAGTTCAAGGCCAGCCTGGTCTACAGAGCTAGTTCCAGGACAGCCAGGGCTATAAAGAGAAACCCTGTCTCGAAAAACAAAAACAAACAAAAAACAAACAAACAAATGATCATACCCAGATCTTTGTATTTTTAATTGCGTGTATGCGTGCACATGAATGTAGAAGCCTTGGGCCTCAAATCACCCTGGATCTAGAGTGACAGGTGGTTGTGCTGGAAACTGAACTCAAGTCCTCTGCAAAGGCAGTACACATTCTTAAACACAGAGCCATCTCTCCAGCCCCTAAAGGTTGTTCAAGTTGAAAAAAAAAATGTTTACCCAGTGACACAAGGAAGGAGAACCACCATTCATTCAACTGGTCTACACAAGCATGGGCGATGTGGAGCTGGGACTTTGACAGGCTCACGGGTTTGCGTGAGGTAAACCCTCCGTCTCACAGGCTCAATGCAGACTGAATAATGCAACAGCTGATAGGTGAGACAGGCATTTTGAGGGCCAGCCGGCTCCTAGAGGGGAGGGGGAGGAGACGTCCTAAGAGGGGCACACAAAGGAGACGGGCCCTGAGGGATGGATGGATGGAGAGAGCTCACCAACCAGCCAGAAGGGAACAGTGCCGTTCAAGAGAGGAAACGAAAAACCAAAACAGGAGTATCCCACTACACCCCACTCTTAAATGTTCATTTATTGTTTTTTTTAATATTTATTTATTTATTTATTTATTTTATGTATATGAATACGCTGTCACTGTCTTCAGACACACCAGAAGAGGGCATCAGATCTTAGTGCGGATGGTTGTGAGCCACCAAGTAGTTGCCGGGAATTGAACTCAGGACCTCCGGAAGAGCAGCCAGTGGTCTTACCCACTGAGCCATCTCTCCAGCCCTACTTGTTTACTTGTGAGGCAGAGTCTCATTGTGTATCTCTAGCTTGTCTGGACAAGCCAAAAGGAATCCTCCTGCCTCTGCCTCCTGAGTGCTAGCATTAAGCACATATACCACCATACCAGGCCAGATTCAGCTTTAAAACATTGTTTTTTAATTACACTTTATTTATTTTGTAGAGTCTGTGCCACAGGGTATGTGTGGAGGCTCTGACCTCCACATGTATGCATAAGCACAGGCATACACCGTAAATAAATAAAAATGTTATTTCGAATATTTTGTAAGATTCGGAGTTTAGTAAATATTAGAAATCTTAAGGCAGGAAAGTGGCACTTAGACTAGTAATTATTTCCAATGTAAACAAATTCAAAACAGGCTCAGAGGCTGAGGTATGCACAGGGCTCTGAGTTCAATCCTCAGCACCATGGAAAACAAAATGAAACAGGTTCAGACGAGCAAGCAGAATATCCAAAATCTCCATCTACATCAGGGAAACGGAGCCAATAGTATCGGCCTGTCGTGACCCCATGTGGAGGTCAGCAATCCTAAGACCTGCAAGGTAAGTGGCGAAGCAAGAGACCCAGGGATGCCGCTGGCTCGGCTGCAGTTGGGGTCTGCACTTATCTGGGCCGCCTGAAGTTGACACGATGAAAGTGTCAGGCCACTGCCTCCAACCCTCCCAGCCTGTCTATACAGCACCAGAGCCGGAAGGAAGTTAAACCCAGGTCTGACTCCAGAGCCCTTTCCCGCTGCAGCACTGGGCAGCTGTCCTTTCTCCGTCCTGGTCCTTCAAGGTTGTGCCAGTTAGAGAGAAGCAGCCGGTCACCAGCCAGGGCGGGCTGCGGGCCAGCCAGATAACGCAGAAGCTCAGGCAAAGAAATACCCAGCAGCCTTTCGGCTTTAGGCAAGACTCCAAAAGAGACTTTGCACCCTCATGGGAGGAGAGGTGAGGACAAGGAGACAGGGTTCTGTCTCCCAGCAGCCTTCAGCACGGGTGGGACTCCCTCATCAGCTGGGTACCTTCTGTGCCTCTGCCTCCTTTCCCCCACTGCTCCTGACCTAGAAAACCATGATCTCTAAGACTGTTGGAACTACAAAGACCTCTACTTTAACTATGCCTTTTTCAACTCCGCCATGACACAGTAGGCACACAGAGGCAGAAGGCCTACCCATAGACACACACCTGGTCCAGTTCTCTTCCAGCCTCATTAATAGCCCTTACTATTCAACGACCTAGTCCTTAACATATGCAGGAGTGAAGTGGCAAGCTGTCCCAGTAGGCTTTCTGTTGGTGTGACAAGACACTGACCAAGAACAACTTGCAGGAAGAAGAAGGGTGTCTTACAGGTCCCAGGCCACCATCAAGGGAAGCCAGGGCAGGAACCCGAAGGCAGGAACTGAAGCCAAGATCATGGAGGGATGCTGCTTACTGGCTTGTAGTTCATGCTCCGCTCAGCCTGCTGTCTTATAGAACCCAGCCCAGGAGTGGCACTACCCACAGTGTGCCGGGCACTCCCAATTCAATCAGTAATCAGGAAAATGCTCACAGATTTGCCAGCAGGTCAATCTGAGGCACTTCAATGAAGATTCCCTCTTCCCAGATGACTCGTGTCAAGCTGACAAAAAACAAAACAAAACAAAACAAAACAAAACAACAAAACCAAACTCCAACCTAACCTGATAACTAACCCCTTGCCAACTTTACACACAGATTTATCACTGTTAAGCAATAGTCTTTGCTTTCTTGTTTGTCCCCATGACGTCATGGTAATACCACAATATGAAACACGTAACTTTACAAGTCCCACAGTACTTAAACATTTCAACACTTTGAAAGTTTAGGGTCACCTTAGAAGTCAAAAAAAAAAATGTGTGCGTCTGTCTGCTTATCTGTCTGTTTAATCTCTTAAGATGGGGTTTCATCTCATTGTGTGACCCTGGTTGGTTCCTACTCTGTAGACCAGGCTGACTGTGAACTCAGAGATCTGCCTGCCTCTGCTTCCTGAGTACTGGGACTAAAGGTATGCACCACTATATCTGGCTAAATTTAAAAGTCTCTTTATTGGGGGCCCTTGTGAAAATCCAGAATAAGTTACATACTTTCTTATTTCAAGAACCAGGCACAATTGTAGTAGAATTTTGGAGAGTGGGGGTTGCTATGCCCCTTTCCCCTTTTGCTCCCCAATATCTACAGGGCCTCTCTAACACCCTGGTCACTCCACGGTCTTGATATCTGCAGTCTGCTTAGGTCTCTACTGCAGCAGAAACTGCACCTTCATGGTGGCCTCTCCTAGACTCTCCCAGACTCTCAGCTATTCTCCATGACCCCTTCAATCCTACAGCTTCCATGCTGCCAAAACTAGGACCATATTGGAGATTTCTACTCATTACCAAGTTCAGTTACCAGCATGAGATGCAGCTTTGGGCCCCTCTGGACCACACAGCTTCTAGCTGATGACCCTGAGGAAAAATGTCTTGAAGATGTTTACCTGGGAAATGATCTCTTGTTGACCACAGCTTTTTTTTTTTTTTTTTTTTTTTTTTTTTTTTTTTGGTTTTTTGAGACAGGGTTTCTCTGTGTAGTCCTGGCTGTCCTGGAACTCACTCTGTAGACCAGGCTGGCCTCGAACTCAGAAATCCACCTGCCTCTGCCTCCCAAGTGCTGGGATTACAGGCGTGCACCACCACGCCGGGCTACAGCTATTTCTTTAGACCCAGCTACCCAGCATCAGTGGCCCCAGCGAAGCAAAGGTGTCACTTCAGGGGTGCTGGTCTCCTGTTAATCACAGCTTTTTTCAGCCCCAGGTGACCAAAATCACAAACTCTTCATTCAAAACATCATATAAGAGTCTTTAAGGGAACCTGGGTGGTGGTGCACACCATTAAAGGACTAGCACTTGGGAGGTCCAGACAGGCAGATCTCTGTGAGTTCAAGGCCAGCCTGGTCTACAGAATGAGTCAGCCTGGTCTACAGGGTGAGTTTCAGGATAGCCAGGGCTCCCAACAGAAACCCTATTTAGAAAGAAAGAAAGAAAGAAAGAAAGAAAGAAAGAAGGGAGGGAGGGAGGGAGGGAGGGAGGGAGGGAGGGAGGGAGGGAGGGAGGGAGGGAGGGAGGGAACAAAGATAGATAGAAAGAAAAGAGATGCTCTACAGAATTTGCCTACAGGCCAATATGATGTAGGCTTCACAGAGGAACCTTTTTTTTTTTTTTTGTCAAAACAAAAAACAAAAAAAACCAAAAACAGTACTGATGTTTAGATCTGTGGTTACTTTGCCCCTTCCCCACCAGCTTGAAACTCCTAAGGACAAAGATGCCTACTTGTGTGTCTACAGTGTCAGCACAAGGCTGACCATACAAAGCATCCCAAGGTGTTTCTAACAGTCAGGGGTCACCGTGAGGGACACAAAGGGTGACTTCTCAGAGAGCAGAGTCTTCACGACCAGGGGCTTGTGTACGCGTGCGGAGATGTTGCTGAGGACACTCTACTCGGAGTTGCTGACTCTGGCTCTTGGGTACATGGACGCGGCCTCTGATTTAGAGAACCCCGGAAAAGGAGTACATCAGACCGGAAGAGGAATGTGTCAGACCGGAAGATAAGGGCTTTGGGAACCTGAACTCATGAATGAAAGTCTGCAGAGGAGAGTAGGGGTGCTTGAGGAGGGTTCCTGGCAGCCTTGGCTGTAAGGACTGAGTACAAGTGGCAAAGAATTCTGAATGGGAGCTGGAGCTGCTTTGTGATCCTTTGGGACAATGGAGATGTCACAGGTCCTCTGGGGGGTTATTCTAAAGGATTCTTCCAGTAGCATCTTGGGGCTGTATATCCCGACTTCTCAGTGTGTAAGGAGACATGGGGCTAGCCCATACATACATTCATGTCTATTTCTCCTCACACTTTTTTTTTTAAAAAAACAGTTTATGCTTGTCGTCCAGGTTAGACACTACCTTGCCATCTTCCTACCACAACCTTCCAAGTGCTGGGATTAAAGGCATGCAACACCACACCCGGCCCACTTTTTTTTTTTTTTTTAAACAGTTTATGCTTGTCATCCAGGTTAGACATTACCTCGCCATCTTCCTACCACAACCTTCCAAGTGCTGGGATTTCAGGCCTGGGTCCTCACATCTGGCTAGCATCCACTTTCCTTTTTAAATGGGCTCTTTGCCCATTTAAACATAGTGACCCCAAGAGTGAGACGCCTATTGGACAAACAGAGAAACTAAAACCAGAGAGGTGAAATGGATGGTCACGGCTTGAAAGCAGATCAGAGGCCTGAGACCCTTCCCTGATGAGCTCACACTTCTGTTTTACAGAGAGAAGAGAAGGGGGCTCAGAGGGGAATGGCCCTACTTAGCCGATGAGGAAGTAGGTGCAGAGGGTTCTCTAAGCCTCAGTGAGCAGCCACTGGGTCCTCCCACCAGGCTGGAGGCTGCTTCGTCTCTAGACAGAATCGTCAAACAGCCCAGCATTTACAAAATAGCTTGCCTTAGGCCGGGCGGTGGTGGCGCACGCCTTTAATCCCAGCACTCGGGAGGCAGAGGCAGGTGGATTTCAGAGTTCGAGGCTAGCCTGGTCTACAGAGTGAGTTCCAGGACAGCCAGGGCTACACAGAAAAACCCTGTCTCGAAAAACCAAAAAAAAAAAAAAAATAGCTTGCCTTAGCCACAGCATCTTGGGCTCAATGTTGTCCCACTCCTGAGCACCTGTCACTTCCCCAGAAAGGGAAAGGACCTCCCATGATACCCAGGAAACCAGGAGCTTACAGCAAGAGCCATTGCCCTGCCCCATACCTCAGAGCAGCAGCGCAGAGGCCTGCCTCGTAGCGCCCATCTCTGAATGCAAAACTACTTTTGGGAGGGGCAGGTTTCCTAGCCAAAGAAGGCGACCGGCTGGTGTGAGGCCTTGCCCGATCAGCTACGCCGTCCTTGTTCTAACCGGGCCCAAAGTGAAACCTGGAGTGAACACAGGTACTTTCTCGTGGGGGTGGGGGTGGGGTGGGGCAGCTACAGTGCCTGCCCCCACATCCCACTATGAGACCGCGGTAGGAGGTGGGGGTTTCCACTCAGATCCTAGCCAAGTTGCTCCATCATCCTGTCTGACCACAACCACTTCCTCCACTAAAAACTCCCTGACACCAGCCGGGCTCTCAGTGAAGAGAATCCCCCATGCACTGGTTTGTTAGCTGTGGCCAAGCCAGGCTCAGGAATGTCGCAGAAGGCCCCATCTGACTACGAGTTGTGGGATGAAGGGTAGAAGAAAGGGCCGGCTCTGGAGCCATTAGCCAATTCTAGGGGGAGACATGCCTGTTCCCACCCTGTAATGTGCCTCCTAAACAGAGAGGCCTTAGTCCCCAGGGGGAGGGAGCAGTTGTCATCCCGGGCCACTTTATAGGTAAGGAAGCTGAAGATGGAGCCCAGCTCAGGGTAACCTCGGTTTTTCTCGATGACCTCCCTGTTCCTCCGAAGAGCCTGCTCGGCGAGCTTAAAATAGTCCTGAGTGTCAGAGTTGTTTGTTTTGCTTTTGCTTTGGGGGATTTTTGGAGGTTGCCTGGGAGAAAGCGAAGATGCTGCCTAAGCGATCAGAAAGAGGAAGAGACGCCCCTCCACCCTGCTTCCAGGTCCAGAAGCAGACAGGCCACACAGCAAGCCAGCCCACGGTCTGGGTCAGAGGCCGTAGAAAGCACCCGGCGGGCTTGGACACAGCCACACCGCTGCCCCCCATCAGCCTGTTTTCAGGCTAATTGGACTGGAGTCTGGCCAGCGATGCCTCCACAGGTGGGGCTGCCGACGGTGAGGACTGCATTCCGAAGTGGCAGTCTTCAACTGACTCAGTCAGTGTGTCAGACTTGGGGCGGGGCACCCCTAACTCTGGCTGTTTCCACTCCTCCAGGCCCCGCCTTGCCCCACCACGCCCCTCTGTACTCCCTCCTTCCCAGGCTCTGGGAGGCCTGGTCTCTAGGGACTATAAGCAGAGATCCAGGACTACCTGTCCCAAGATGTCAGAGAGCCTTGTCTGCTATGACAGAGCCTGTTCCAGGAGGTAGAGCCGGCTCCCTAGTGCGGTGGGGGGAGGGGGAGTTCTAAGGAATGACATCATCCTCAGGTCCTCCTTGCCCAGCCTACCAGGCCTTCATTCAGAGTCAGTCTCCCAAACCTTGTTCATCCCTTTCTTCCCGATGCTCGCTCACTCCACACTTCTCCACAGCCATAGAAGGTCACACGCCCCTTGTTAGCTACCGGAGCAGGGAAATGAACAAGGTGGTGTGGGATCCCTGCCCCGGATGAGCTTCCAGTAGCAGGGCATAGACTCGACGCTGCTCGACACGCAGACACATGCTGGGCCGGCAGCAAGACAGAGGAAGCGAGAAGAGCAAACCCCGGCAGCAAGACACAGAACCCCCCAAGGAGGTCACCTCTGACCTGGTTAGAGAGAGGAGCAGTCAGCCAGGACAAGTTCTTGCCCCGCTCTGAACTTTTTACAGACCTTGACCATGCTGCCAGATTTATTTCCATTATTTCCATCTTTGCCACAGTCCTGGGAGATGGTGATTATCACTCCCATTATACAGATGGCCAAACTGAGGCTCCAAGACACTAAACTGAATTGTGATGTAACCAGGAAGTACAGAAGCCAGACCTAAATCCAAGTCTACAGACGAGGGAAGGAAAGGATAAGTTTCTCACTGTTATGCTGACGTTTATATGAACTATATCCGGAGGCATCAGAATTTAAAATTATCCTTTTATTACATTTGGTTTTAGTTTCTCCAATTTTTCTTCCACAGGAAAAATTTCAAGTGTAGAGAGGTTTTGTTTGTTCATTTGTTTGAGGCATGTTTTGTTTTTAAGTCAGAAAAAAGACTTGTAATGTCCATTACTAGTTTTATTTTTCCTTAGTGTTTTCCTAACTTACTGTGTCAAGCATGGTTTTTGTTTTTTGTTCTTTTGTGTGTGTGTGGGGCATTGTTTTGTTTGGTTGGTGGTGGTTTTGTTTTTGTTTTTGAGACAGGGCCTAGGCTGACCTCAGACCTGAGACCCTCCTGCCCCGGGGTTTCCTGAATTCTAGGTAGTGTGCACCACACTTAGCAGGCCAGCTCAGTCTTATAATTCGAAAGTGGTGTTATTTTTTAAGAAATAAGCCCTACCCCTACGCATCAAAGAAGGACAGGGCGATCCAATCCCCCAGAGCATCTGCAGTTCCTGAGAAAAGGGCCCCGGGGTTTTGGTTGACCTCAGACCAGATTGAGTCAGCAGGGCGAAGTGTTGCCAAAACCACCAGCAAACAGAAATGCGGCCTGCTCCTCGGAGAGCAGCACCTCCCTCAGCGAGCAGCACCTCTCTGCACCTCTCTGAGGTCCAGGCTGCAGGAAAGTTACCTCAGGGCCTCTGAGCAGGACTCAGCTCAGCTGAGAGGCCTGTGTGAGCCGAAAAGAGACCTTGGAGTGTGGAGGTCTGCGCAGGGCACGCGCGGCTGACCTGCTAGTGTGGGCAGAGCTTGACCTTGGACTTTTACCCAGAGACATGATGAGTTATCTGTCCCCGGATATGTGCAAGGCTGGGCGATCAGCTCCCTAAGGGCAGCAGTGCGGGCAACTGGTCCTATTAGCAATCGAAACATGAGAGTATTTGTAAGACGCGAAGAGGATGGGACCCGGGACCCAGTCGGCTTCCCACGAAGGATACTAACACTAAGGCAGCAGCAAACCAAACAGCAGTGTGGCTCATCTGTCGCCTAGTTAATTGTGTCCCGGGCTCTGCGCTCAGCGCGGTGCCAGAGTTCTCTGGAAGGTGTGTTGTAACAGGGATTGCAGACTGTGGAGCCCCATGCCCAGCCTCTGATTCAGTGCGTCAGGGTGGGGCTGATTCCCAGATGACGTCAGTGCTGCGGTTCTGGACCAAACTTGGAAAAGCACCATCTACTTTATCCCTGCATTTATCACAACCACGTTTTATACCAGGTTCTGCTATCGCCCACATGTCACAGGTGAGCAAATGAAACACAGCCACCGGCTGAGGCCACTCAAAGAGGGAAAAATTACCTTTTAAAGCTGCTAAGCAGAAGCGTCAGGTTCTTACCCAGGTCTTGCTGACTCTGGAGTTTATTTAACCTTAACAAAAACAGTCTGTTGTAGAAATTTTTTAAAAAATTAAATTGTTTGGTAACAATAAAACTTGCAAGTTGCCTCCTCAAATAGGAATGAACATGTTGGGCAGTGGTGGCGCACGCCTTTTTTTTTTTTTTTTTTTTTGTTGTTTGTTTGTTTGTTTTGTTTTTCGAGACAGGGTTTCTCTGTGTAGTCCTGGCTGTCCTGGAACTCACTCTGTAGACCAGGCTGGCCTCGAACTCAGAAATCCGCCTGCCTCTGCCTCCTGAGTGCTGGGATTACAGGCGTGCGCCACCACGCCCAGCTTGGCGCACACCTTTAATCCCAGCACTTGGGAGGCAGGGGCAGGCGGATTTCTAAATTCAAGGCCAGCCTGGTCTACAGAGTGAGTTCCAGGACAGCCAGGGCTACACAGAGAGAAACTCTGTCTCAAAAAACAAAAACAAAAACAAAAACAAAAACAAAAACAAAAACAAAAAAACAAAACAAAACAAAACAAAAAAAAACAACAACAACAAAAAAGGAATGAACGTGTGATGTTTGGAAGAGATTGAGGAGGAATTGCCAGAACAGGGACAAGGAATCAGGAAGGCCATGCGATGGGGGAGGGGAGGGGCTTTGGCCAGCCGATGCCTGGTTAGCCAGCCCAGTCTTTCATGCATGGAGGGATACTGAGTTAGCCTCTGCTAAGCAGGAGATTTTTCCTGTTCTGTGGCTCCAAGGTTCTCAGGGGTCTGGCTGTCTGTTGGACAGTAGTTTTCCCTCTGTATTGATGTGATTCACCAAACATGTACAAAGTGTCTTGGTCATAGAGCGAGGTAGGATGAGCTGCCGGTCCGCTGACCAATGCCCTCCTCAATTCTGCTCATGCTCAATTGTTTCTGGCCTTGCATGCCGAAAGACGGGTATGCCCGGGCGCGTGTTCGACTTCCGATTTTGAAGAAGGAACAAGAAGCTGTGGGCATGTTGGCACTGGCCCTTAACCTCAGTGCTCCGAAGTCAGAGATAGGTGGATCTCTGTGAGTTCAAGGCCAGTCTGGTCTACAGAGTATAATTCCACGACAACCAGGACCACATAGAGTGACCCTGACCTAGAGAAAGAAAAACAGACTGAGCACCAGTAGCCACCTAGACCTCCACAAACCACGTAGGGTGTTACTTTCTTCACAGCTAAGTACTGAATTACATTCCTTAAAACAAAAGCGACAGTCACTGGACATTTGCATGGACGGCGCTGAGCACGGAGAGATGAGAACGAGATGTAGGCCGTGCGCGACAGTAGGGAGAGACAGTGTGCAGAAGATCAGACTTCTCCTGGGTGGTTCTGGTGTCTCTGAGGGACAGAAGCAAGAACATTATCATTCAAGATGATAAGGAAAATCATCTTGGGACTTGGGGGTATGTCCCTCAGCAGCACGAAACTTGACATCAAGAAAGCCCGGGTATCATCCCCAGTCTCCACCCCATTCCATCCTCCAAAAGAAAGGAAAGATACTATTAGGTACAGTAGTTTTCTTTTTGACATGCTCAGGTCTGAGGACCAATGATGGGGCTGAAGAACTTAGAGAGACTGTGCCATGCCCTCTGGACAGTGAAATCTCTGGCTTTAAAAACGGGAGCCGTTGGGGCCGGAGCGAGCAGAGCCGGAGCGAGCAGAGGTCCTGAGTTCAATTCCCAGCAAAAACATGGTGGCTCACATCCATCTGTACAGCTACAGTGTACTCAGATACATAAAATAAATAAATAAATCTTTAAAAAATATAAATAAATATATATAAAGGGAACTGCTCCACCATGAGCTGCTCTTCCAGAGGACCCGGGTTCAATTCCCAAATGGTGACTGGCAACTGTCTGCAACTCCAGCTCCAGGGGATCCGACACCGTCACACAGACGTACATGCAAAACACTGATGCACATAAAAACAAAGCAAAACAAAGGTTAAATCATTAAAAAAAAAAAAAGGAGGAGGGAGCCGGGCGTGGTGGCGCACGCCTGTAATCCCAGCATTTGGGAGGCAGAGGCAGGAGGATTTCTGAGTTCGAGGCCAGCCTGGTCTACAGAGTGAGTTCCAGGACAGCCAGGACTACACAGAGAAACCCTGTCTCGAAAAAAAAAAAAAAAAAAACAAACAAACAAAAACAAAACAAAAAAAACAAAAACAAAAAAAAAAGGAGGAGGGTCATTCTCTAGGGATCTAGGCTGGGCAGAGAGTTCACGGACAAGTCTGGAGTAGTGGAGTAGGTGGGACTGATGATTCTGTTTTAGGTTTTATTTGTTTTGTTTTTCTCAAGTTCATTGATGTTTACTCTTCTTGTGTAACATTTTTTGTGGAGGAGACATAAGCAGAAGTCTGTTCAGCCCAGATAGGTCACCAACGTCCAAAGCAGTGGCTCTCAGCCTTCCTAAAGCCACGACCCTTAAAACAGTTCTTCATGTTGTGGTGACCGCCCCCCACCACCACCATAAAATGATCTCGTTGCTACTTGATAACTGTCGTCTTGCTACTGTTGTGAATCGTAATGTAAATATTGGATACGCAGGGTGTCTGATATCCTGATTGACCCTCAGATTGAGAATCACTGGACCGAAGAATTATCCCATCCAAACCCAGCCTAGCGAGTCAGTGAGTTTATTGGGGTTACTTTTGGGAGCACAGACGACATTGCTGCAAGGCCCTGTCCTATGTGATGGCTCACAGGAGACTGAGCCCCTGGAGGCCCTGCTTCCTGCGCAGACTTGCAGGCAGCTCTGCCAGTCTCTTCCACGCAGCAAGCGCTTACTGCTGGCTTGTTTGGTTTGGTTCCTTTTTTATTTTTGTAGGGTTTTTTGGTTTTATTTTTTTGTTTGTTTGTTTGTTTGTTTTTTGTCTTTTTAAATAAGGTCTTGTGTGTTCCGAGCAAGCCCGAAACTAGCTATGCAGCTGAGGATGCCTTTGAAGTCCTGATCCTCCCTCCTGCTTGCATCTCCCAAGTGCTTAGATTACAGGTGCGCAGCAGCACGCTTGTTTTCCGCAGGGCTGGGACTGGGACCCAGGGATCACATGTACGGGGCAAGCACTTTATCAACGGAGCGCCAACTCCAACCCTGGTGGAGGGTAGGGCTAGGGGGAGGGGCAGTATTGTGGATCCTGTAAGCTTCAGGAACATCCTAAACCACTTTAAGTTTCCTTTGCGTGCTCTCTGGCCTCTCTCTCTCTCTCTCTCTCTCTCTCTCTCTCTCTCTCTCTCTCTCTCTCTCTGTGTGTGTGTGTGTGTGTGTGTGTGTGTGTGTGTGTGTGTGTCTGTGTGTGTGTGTGTCTGTGTGTGTGTGTGTGTGTGTATTCCTCCCCCAACCTCTCTCCCTACATGTTCCTGGCCAGCCTCTTCCCTTCCTTCTCTCTCCCCCTCTCTCTGTCCTTCTCTGTCCCTGCTCTTTCTTCTCTGGCTCTTCTCCTTTCTCATCCCCTTTCCCATGCCCGAAACAAACTTCATTTTATGCTAGGAAAAAAAGTTCCCTTTGCCTCCTAAGTCTTATGAGTCTCCTTCCTCAACTCTAGGAGGGAAACTTTGGGTCTGGAGGAGAGAGCTACATAACAGTTTGTCTATTCTAAGAATCTGACCGTCAACTCACTCTGTAGCATAAGCTGGCCTGGATTTCTTTCAATCCTCCTGCCTCAGCCTTTCAAGTGTTAGGATGATAGGTGTGCACCACCTTGCCTGGCCCCCAATCCTCTTTTATACAAAATATCCATCACTAGTTGGTTTTATGAGGCTAATACGGGGTTCTAGAGTGTCGTCCTCGGAGGTCAGTGGTGGGCAGATCAGGTCCAACAATACTGCTACTACATGGGCCCCTGGTGTGAGTCCACAGGTCAGGCTGGGTCAGTGTGTTACAGACAGGAAAGCTGGATCCACCAGAGTCCATGGTGTGGAAACCTGGAGGCTTACAGAGGCCTTCCCAGAAGATGTGGTGCTGCAAGTTCCATGGTGTCAGGTAGATGTTAGCTTGGCAAGACAACTGAAGGAAAGAATATTCTAGATAGACATGTCACTCCAGATCAGTGGTTGGTGGTTGGTAGTATGTTCAATAGTGATAACCCCCCAGACTCCTGACTGCCTCGAGGGATGCCGGGACTCTGTGTTAACCCTGAGGACCTCTGGGAGATGATCTTACACAAATCCTTTACACTGTCTAGATTTCCTAAGAACTGCTCAAGATGAGACTTCTTGTTCATCCAACCACATCTGCCTGGGGCACCTTCTGTTTTCTGAAACAGTGGGAGTGGACTTTGGAGACAGTGGCCTAGGATGTTTCAGGACTCGGGTTGCTGTGTGACGGTGGACCAGTGGCCTCTCTCTGGGCCTTGATTTGTCCGTCTGAAAAGTTAACAATCAGGGACAAGTTGAGACCTTCCACCTTTAAGGACCTCCGAGGGCATGCACCTTGGGAAGGCAGCACCCTATAGTGATTTCAACTCCTAATCTTGAGTTCAAATCCTGCCAGCAGCATTTACAGGATCTCAGGCACAGCCCTTCTCCTCTCTCAGGCTCCTGTTCCTCCTCGGTGGCCTCTGGCTCATACGGAGATTAAATGAGCTCATAGACATGAGGCGCTTGGGGCTGCGCCAGGCCCAGCGACTGGCCCCTGCTGTCATTCTCTTCTGTAATGGACCTGAAATGGAATGTGCCAGTGCTGCTGATGGCCGTGAAACACGCCTGCACCCTCAGGCTTGACCGTGAGTGCAAACTCTGCAAAAAGAATCAGAGTGTCCCAATGGGAGTCCAGAGGAACACCCAGGACTGGGTGGAGGCGCTTCGGCAGAAGCTGAGGTAACTCCCCACGGAGTCTGCTGGGTGGACAGAAGCTGTGCTTGCATGTGGGCAATCCCCAGATGCCATCCTACAAAAGTGAGCCTAGAAGTAGCTTGGGGTGGCAAAAGAGCTCTCCTCTACCCTCAGCTGGTAGGATCAGGATGGCCTGGGGTGGAAGAGAGAGAGAACACAGTCTTCCATCTCTTGTGACCCGCTGGGGGAGTCTCTGTCTGTTCCCGTAACCATTTAATTCTAACCGCCTGGTGCCTATTCAGTTTACAGCTTATGTCGTCTGACTGGTTTTTATACAAAAGATGTGAATCCAGAGAGAGGCAGGAGCTTGCCAGAGATCACATAGCAGATGAGAATGTAGGTCTCCCAGGCCACAGGCCCGCTGATCCCCATCGGAATCAGCCTCTCTTGATTCCGTCCGGGTCTGTGAATGGTAGCTTGTTCTCTGGCAGCCACGGCTTCCCCAGATGTTTCTTATCTCCACATTTTGCGGGAATATGGCCACCCAGTAACAACTTGGACTCACTGCTTTCAGAGGAAACGACTGGGGCTTCAGGGGTCCCAGGGGGGAGCGTTTGTTGCAATGAAGTTAAGGCCCGGGGAAGATCCTCAGGGCAGGACCTCAGGGGCCTAGAGCTCCTCCGGGCATCCCAGAGCCAACTCTTTCTGACTTAGAGACCAGACTCACACATTCCTCTGCAGGCAGAACCGAGTGACCCCCTGCTTCCACAGACAACAGTAAGTGGTGAGAGACAAAACTCTCCTGTTTTGTTACCACTGGGAGAACAATTTGGAGTCACTCGTTGACTCTGCAATCTTGGTCATTTCCTTCTGTCTCTGTTAGCTGCCTTCCTCATCTATAAAATGGGGTCATAGCTACCTTTTGGGTCCACATAGAGTTGTTGAGATAATGAATGTAAAGTACCAGGCACAGAAATAAGCAGGTTTTTTTTTTTAATTATTATTATATGAGCATGGGTGTTTTGCCTGTATGGATATCTGTGCACCACATGCTTTCCTGGTGCCTGTGGAGACCAGAAGAAAGCATTGGATTCCTTGGAGCTGGTGTTACAGATGGTTGTGAGCTACCATGAGGATGGCGAGATTTGAACCCGGGTCCTCTGGAAGATCAACCAGTGCCTTTTAACTGCTCAGCCATCTCTCCTGCTCTGGCACTCGGTATTAATACTCGCACTGGCCATTGGGCTTAAGAGGTAACTTGGAGGTAGAGTGCTTAGCTGGCATGTGTGTTGGGCAGCCTTCTCCACTGCAGACAACGGGCTCCACTGTAGGGTGTCTAACAGAAAAGGACAAATGAGCAGACTGGAAAACTATACGGCCAAGAACAATAATCGCAAGAAAGCTACTCCCGTGCAGACTCCAGCAGCCAGCGCACACCGAGGAGAACAGTCTGCAGGCATACGTCCACCTGATGCCCTGTGTCTTTCTCTCTTTCCTTTTAGGATGGTATAGGGCGAAGGAAGTGGAGAACTGGATCCTGCGTCTGGGCTGAATCGGAAAAGCGCACATGGAGGCAATGCACAGCCAGGGATGATTACCATGGAGAAGGTTTGTAAACTGACGCTGAGCAGCTCCTCAGTTTGGGAGAGGTCAGACAGCTGATTACTGGTGGAGCCAGTCTGGCTACAGCGACATCCTTACCTACTCACTGCCCCTCTTTCTGATGTCCTGATCTACTCTGGTGTGCATAAACGCTCTGCTGAGGAAGGCACTCCTCATGGTGGAGAGTCCCATATCCCTTTGTCTTTTTCCCTGTGGCCTTGTGCGTACTGGGAATTGAATCCTGGCCTTGTAGGCTCTGGGCAATCGTTCTTATCTGCTGAGCTATCTTTGCAGCCTTGGCACGTTTAGATCCCGATCCACTCTACCGTCGGAGTTCCATTTTCTAATAGTACTCGTGTACTTTTATGTCTATGGTTTATCTGTTTCGCCTCAAGCACGGGGAGAGCAGGCATCCCTGTGCTTGCTGCAGAGGACAGCCACAGTGGGAGGGCAGGGCTGTTTGTTGAATGACCATGAAGAATTCTTCTGAGGTCACACAAGCAAGTGGCACAGCTGAGACGTGGATCCAGTGTTGTTTGACTCCAAAGCAAGAGAGCCCCTCTCTCTGGAGCTGTTACAAAGCTTAGACGGGGGCTGGAGATATGGCTCAGCCGTTGAGAGCACTGACTGCTCTTCCAGAGGGCCTGAGTTCAATTTCCAGCAACCACGTGGTGGCTCACACCCATCCGTAATGGGATCCAATGCCCTCTTCTGGTGTGTCTGAGAGAAGTGACAGTGTACTGAGTACTCACATACATACAACAAATAAATCTTGAAAAAAACAAAAAGCATTGCATACAAATGGATCCCTATGTGAGACACTTAGCATACTGCCTGGCAGAAAGTTAATGTGCCAGGACATTAAATAGCATTGAGTTATTAGGGGGCGGGGCTCTTGTTCTCATTTTCTACATTGGTTAATGGTGAAGCCTCCAAAGCTGGAGGAAGTCTTCAAGGCTGTCTCAGCAGGTACACTGACACGACCCTCAGGTAGGAAACATGCAGATGTAAAGGTACCAGACAGGTCAACCTCTACCAGACAGACAGACCAACCTCTACCAGACAGATGGCCAACCCCTCCCAGACAGAGAGGTCAATCCCTCTCACACAGACAGGTCAACCCCTCCCCGTCAAACAGGCAAAGCCTTCCAGTCAGACAAGCCAACTACTACCAAACAGGCCAACCCCTTCTAGACAGGTGGGCCAATTCTTACCAAAGAGGCCAACCGCTATCAGACAGACAGTCCACCTCTCCCAATCAGACAGGCCAACTACTACCAAACAAAGAGGCCAACTCTTCCCAGACAGACAGCCAACCCCTACCACCAGACAAGCCAACCCCTATCAGACAGATAGCTAACCCTCCTAGACAGCCAATAACTCCCAGACAGACAGCCAACCCCTACCGGACAGGTCAACCACTATCAGACAGGCAGCGAACCCCTCCCAGACAGACAACCATAATCTGCTGGACCTGATCTTCTACACTATCCTGTCCACTTGATAACTGATCTGCAATTGTTTACCCACTGGGCTGTCTACAGGCAGATTTCCTGCCTTTTGAGAAGGGAAGTCCTCCCAACAGTCACGAGTCATTGGCTTTATGAAGGAAGCCTCAGGAACTGGCAGAGGTAGCTACAGGGGAGCTATCTGAAGTGAGAAGAGACCCACGTTCTAGAAGAAAGGTTGCTACTTTGACTAACTCAGCAGTTTTGGCTGGCTACACTGAGCAAGTTCCTTTCCTGTCCTTAATTTTCTTATCTGAGAGATGGGGCAATAATCTTTACTTAGCTGGGTTTTCTAGATAGTTCTGCTAATGTGTTTTGTTTTGTTTTGTTTTGTGTTTTGTTTTGTTTTGTTTTGTTTTGTTTTGTTTTGTTTTGTTTTGTTTTGTTTTGTTTTGAGACAGGTTTTCTCTGTGTAGCCCTGGCTGTCCTGGAACCCTCTCTGTAGACCAGGCTGGCTTCGAACTCAGAAATCCGCAGAGCTGGGATTAAAGGTGTGCACCACCACCACCCAGCTGCTAATGTATTTTTGTTGTTCTTCTTATCATCTGTCCGTAATAGTGTCGCTGTAACCCTGGCTGGCCTTGAACTTTTGACACCTCCCTGTTTCAGTCTTAGCAATGCCAGGATTGTAAATATGAGCCTCAGCACTCAGGTGGTCCCACTCCAGGTGACCAACTGGGGACATGTAAGCATCTTCCAACTGGTGAGGCTCCGAATCCTTGCTGCGTCCCGAGGTTAATGCATGCCAGGACTCCAGCGTCACCTCAGCACTTTGTAGCTGTGTGCTGCGGGGAAGTAATGGAAACTTCCTGACTCTTGCTCTCTCGACCTATAAAGTTGCTGTTTGGTTTCTCTGCTACAGGCTATCAGCTCATCTTCTAAGATGCCTGAGACACACCTACCATGAGGTAAGAGGAAGCTCACGACCATCTCTCAGGAATAGGAACGGGTTCTCAGCCTTTAATACCCTCCCAACACCATGCTTCTCCTTGGTCCTGAGGCTGCTTCTAACAGACATATACCCCACATCACTGGGGCCACAAATAATATTTTTTTATTTTTATTTTTTTATGCCAGGGATTGAACTCTGCCACTAAACCACAATTCTAGCCACACCTTAACTAGTGACAAAAGAAGTAAGTTCATGGAAGGAAAAAAAAAATTAAAGCAGAGAAGTAAAAAAGAGAGAAAGACTACGGGTAACCTCTCCATACAAAGATAAGCCGTGCTGACAGGGAGCCTGGCTCTCCTGCGTTTCTCCGATGTTAAAGGAGAGCTGCCTGTCAGTTGGGCTTTTGGGCAGAGGCAACGAGTCTCAAGGACCACTGTGTCCCAGACTGAGGGGCTGGACCATCTGTGCATGAGAAAGGATAGTGAAGATAGTTCAGAGAAAACACACACACACACACACACACACACACAGAGAGAGAGAGAGAGAGAGAGAGAGAGAGAGAGAGGGAGAGAGAGAGAGAGAGAGAGAGAGAGGAAGGAGAGACTTTCGCTTGACCCCAGATGCAATGCCACCTTATGCCCCCAGACGGATGGGTAAGAATGTGTTTCTGTCTCACTTTAGGGAACTACAAATGACAAACTTTAATCCAAAGCAGTGGCCCAGGGCTGGGGTAACTGTGCTCAGTGGTAGAGGCTCTGGTTCAATCCCCAGTATCCCATTAATTAATTAGTTCTCAATTAAGTAAGTAAGACAATGGCTTGCTCTTCTAACCCCTGAATTGTCCCGGTAAAGAGTTTGTCAGGCGAGGCCAGGCGGTGGTGGCTCACACCTTTAATCCCAGCACTTGGGAGGCAGAGGCAGGTGGATTTCTGAGTTCGAGGCCAGCCTGGTCTACAGAGTGAGTTCCAAGACAGCCCAGGCTACACAGAGAAACCCTGTCTCGAAAACAAACAAACAAACAAAAAACAAAACAAAACAAAAAAAAGAGTTTGTCAGGCGGAATGTCAAGGCCCATTGCGCTCCCTGCCTCTCTAACAAAGAAGAAGCATCTTTTAGAGTCTGGCCCAGTCTCCCTTGCTCCTGAGGGGAAGGTGGGCCACTCAGCTGCTTGGAGAAGCATTCTGGGGAAGGAAGAGAAGGTTGAAGAGGCTGAGCTGTACAGAGCAGGGTGCAAAGGGTTTTAAAACTAAATCAGCCACTGCAGCTTCCTCCTCTTGGGGATGTCACATCAAGTCTCATCTCTAACCTAACTTTCTCTCTTGTAAAATGAAGATCAGTTGAGCATCTGCTTTGCAGAGGGTTTTGAGTTTGGGGTGTTTATTTGTTTAGAGACTCAGTGTATGACCCAGACTGACCCCGAAGTGATGGGCAACCCTCTTGTCTCAGCCTCTGGGGGTGGGCTCTGAGTTCTGGGGGCTTAGAAGTATGTTCTGCCACACCCAGCATCATTGTGTATGCAAGGCACAGGCTCTTCTGCTGAACCAGTGCCCAGCCCACCGTTCTTTCCTTATTGATGAGATGTCTACAGTGTGCTATTTGATCTCATTTTCTTCGCCACTGTGCAAAGCTGGGCTGGGCTTGGAGCTTACTGGTAGAGTATTGGGCAAGTCACTGTCCTGGCCTTAATTCTTCATCTGTGAAGTGATGAAGAGATGAAGATATGAAGGATATGATAATAGTATTAGAACAATTATGGGGGGGCACGTAATGCATATAAAGCATTTAGTATAGTGTCTCAGACAACTAAGTAGGAATTCAATAAGTTATAGCCAGTACCTTGTAGGTATTAGCCGACCTCATGAGCTCTTGAGACATTCTTGAGAAGAGTGAATTCTCCAAGATTCCTGCAAATCGCTGTAGGGAATTATCAGCATTACTCCTTCTGGTCCAGCTACGCCTTTGTTCATCCTGTGGGCAAGCATTACAACAAAGCACAGCACAGCTTGGCTCTGAAGCCATTTCCACAAGCGCCCCACTCAAGGGAGCCCCTTGGGATAGTAAGACTTTTCTAAAGAGGTCCAGGGTGGGAGAGAGACACACACCACAGCTCGGGGTGAGCAGAAAATGCTGTGCTCCCCTGACAGCTCCGACTGGCTCGTTCGTTGCTGGTGTTGTGTTGTTCTTGTGTGGTTGGGTGTTTGTTTGTTTGTTTGTGAGATAGGGTCTATGTAGTCCTGGCTGTCCCGGAACTTGCCACATAGACCAAGCTGGCCTTGAACTCTCAGAGGTCTGCTTGCCTCTGCTTCCTGAATGCTGGGATTAGAGACATGCCTCTTTGTTTTGCTTTTGAGGTAAATTCTTGCCATGCAATCCAGACCGGCCTAAGACTCACAGTGTAGATTGGAGTGAACATAAACTTTTAACAATCTCCATACTTCTCTCTCCCAAATGCTAGGATTACAGAAGTCCACCCACCTTGCACAGCTGGCCTGGACCTCTCTTACAAATACATCTCGTGTGTGTGTGTGTGTGTGTGTGTGTGTGTGTGTGTGTGTGTGTGAGAGGGGGGGGAAGAGGAGGGGGAGGGAAAGGGGGAGGGGGAGGGAGAGGGAGAGGTGGAAGAAGAGGCAGGGAGGAAGGGAGGAAGAGCATGCATGTGTATGTCATATGTGTGTGTGTGACTGCACATATGGAGGTCAGAGGGCAGCTTGCAGGAGTCAGCTCTCTCCTTCCGCGCCATGTGGGTCCTGAAGACCTCAGATCGTGAGGGCTTGGTGGCAAGTGCCTTACTTACCCTACCGAGCCATCATCTCACTGGCCCCTCCCTGGTCTAGACCTCCCCCCCCCAGACAGGGTTTCTCTGTGTAGTCCTGGCTGTCCTGGAACTCACTCTGTAGACCAGGCTGGCCTCGAACTCAGAAATCCGTCTGCTTCTGCCTCCGAGGGTTTCTCTGTGTAGTCCTGGCTGTCCTGGAACTCACTCTGTAGACCAGGCTGGCCTCGAACTCAGAAATCCGTCTGCTTCTGCCTCCGAGGGTTTCTCTGTGTAGTTCTGGCTGTCCTGGAACTCACTCTGTAGACCAGGCTGGCCTCGAACTCAGAAATCCGTCTGCTTCTGCCTCCCAAGTGCTGGGATTACAGGAGTGCACCACCACGCCCGACCTGGTCTAGACCTCTTGACCCTCTTGTCTCGGCTTCCCTAGAGCTGGGGTTACAGGTGTGTGCCACCACACCCAGCTCATAGCTCACTGTTGTTTCCACAGACACAGTTCCCAGCTCTCAGGCTTAGGCCGTCCCTGGTTGCTCCTGACAGGAGACATGATCTTTCTACCTCTCCAAGCCTGTTCCAAGCATCACATCATTGCAGGGCTGGGAGGGAGCAAGGGTTAGCTTTCCCTCCCTTTTCTCTGCCCCCCTCCCCTTCTCCCCTTGTAAAAGCACAGTGGTCCTGCTCGGCCACTCAAAAATAGGAATTCACCTGACCCTCAAGAATAGGAATACATAGCTGCTGCACAGTCTCTCTGTGGCAGGTGCTTTCCACAAGCTTTCTGCTGCCTGCTACCTGCCCCTAATGTAACCTCAATCCACACCCATTCCCCAAATCTACCTCCTTCGGGTGCTCGCAGGCTATCTGAGCCCCACCTCCTCTCCTGCCAACTCTTCCTCAGAATAGCTAAAGCCCTGTGGGGGAACAAATCAAGGCCCACACCCTCCTCTTCGCGGACTCCACAGCATCTGCCTCGCAGAAGCTCAAGGCCACACCCTCACCTTAAATAGTTTTTCCGTGTATTCTCCTAATGCAAATTGGCCTCTTCCCCAAAGTGGAGGTCATGGCCTGAGGTGCTGCGGGTAGTAGCATCTTATCTGCAAAAGTATTTTTAAAAAACGTTCACACTGAAAGAGTACAAATAAAATCATGCAAATGTGGCTTCTCCCCCCCCCCGCCCCCTCAGTAAATATGGTATTACAGAACCCGCATTTCTTTCCAAGGGGCATGTCTGCCTGGGGGCGGGGGAGGGGGGCTTCTTTTGCCTCTGCCCTCGGCCATATTTATCTTTCCTCTTCAAATCCTGCAGGCTTTCAAAAACGTGGCCTTTGCTAAAATGCATGTTATGGTCCGTTCCCACCTTCCGCTGTTATTATGAATTTGGGTCTGCAATTCCCCAGGCTCACTGTGGACAGTATTCAAAAGACGGCTTTTCCTGGAAAGGCGTGACAATCCAGAAGACTGGCGTCTCCAGTAGAAAGGGCTAATAGGGCATTCGGGCCCAGTATGGTGTTTACCCGATTTTATCTTATTTTACTTTTGCAGCTGTAGGTGTTAAACCCAGGGCCCCTACCTCCGAAATACACCCGTAGTCCCTATTGCGGTTTAAACCAAAAGCTTTGTCTATTAGAAACACGGCCGCAAAGCTCTGCGAGCGAGAAAAGCCACACGCTCCCACGGACGCTGCAACCCACCCGCCGGTGCCAGAGGCAGTGGGAGTGGCTGGGGGGGGGGGAATTGCAAAGAAAGGATTTTGAGGCATCCCTGCCAAAGAATGGGGTATCCTTGACCTTGGCGGAAAACACTGCGAGCGCTGCGGCTGCAATTCGCTGGTTTCCCTCTCCTCCCTCCCATCTCTTTCCCCTTCTTCTCCCCTCCTCCCTCCCTCTTCAATGCAGCGGACTGCGGAGGAATCCCAGCCTGGCGGGAGCGCCCACCCACGCGACTGCGGCACGCGAGGGGCGGGAGCGGGAGGGCGGGGGATGCCGGTCTTCCCTGGAAGGCCCTGGAGGGAGGCGAGGGGGAAGCTGATCACGTGGCAACGCCACCAGGCGTTGCAGGATTGGCGAGTCTGGCTGCTAGGGAGCCGGGGAAACCTGTGGCCCCCCTCCCCTTGTGGGCCCGCGGGGCGCACCCGCACTGCGCGTCTGGGAAGGGCGGCGGGAGTCGTGCTCTCTCTAGGGATGTAACCTCGTGGTCGGGTCCCAAAAGTGCTCGGCCCCCGCAGTCTACCAGTCTGGAAACACATCGCTCCCCCTTTCCTTCCCCGCTTCTGCTCTTCCCACCTGCCGGCGGCTCTGGAGAGCCCTCCTGGAGGCTTTATTTGGGCTAGCTGAAGCTTCCCTTGACGTACAATTTTTCGATTTCAGACTAGAGAGGGAGCAGAATACTAAGACAGTTCTGCACCCCTCAAACCCCACACACCCAGATCGACCCTCATTTCCCATGTCTGCCCATGTCTGCCCATGAGTCTTGGGCAGAAACCAGAGAGCTCTGGTGAAATCTGTATGATTAAAAAAAACCGGTTACATTTATTGCGAGATATTTAACTCGTTTTTATTCAACGCATTAAATATTTAAGCCACTAGTGTCCCTCCTTTGCGCTCATTCTGACTTGTAATTAACGGTTATTTGTGTGGCTGTTGCTAAACGGACTTCTGCTTGGAATGGAAGTTCCACGGAGGGGGGAGGGGCGTGCGTTTCCTTTCTCAGTCGTTGTAACAGCAGCACACTGCGGCTGTAGGAGGCTTTATATTTTCTCCTCTCTCTGGAGATGTAATAATGAGACTACGGTAGGTATGCTGAATGAGAAAGAGCAGAGCAGCGAGATGGCTTAGCTGATAAAGGCATCCATTGTCAGGCGGACAACCTGAGTAGGGCTCTCCAGGTCGCTTAATGGAAGGAGAGAACTGACTCTCAGACCTCCACCTACCTGCACTCATGGCGTGCAAGCAGCCGCCAGCACTCAATGACAGGCAAAAGCAAGCAAAATCTGTTGTTGGTGAGGACCTGGGTTCAGTCCTCACACACACACACACACACACACACACAAGCGTGCACATACAAAATAGCCAACAAGTGTAAGCCATAAGGGACAGGCTAGGTGGCTGACATTTCTTAAATATTTTGTGTTACACAAAGGACTAGGATCTGGGGCTTTCCTGGACGAAGGGAGGTGAGGGCCTAATCAAGCAAGTTCAACCCTGAAGCCGCTCTGATCACAGAGTCTACCCTGCAAATAGCAGCCACCTGTGGTCACCTCTGCCGGGGGAGGGGGAGGGTGCTCCCAGACGCCCCCCACCCCCCCCACCCCCGTTTAAGGGTCTTTCCTGGGCAGATCCAGAGACTCTTAGAGCTTCTGCCCATGCCTGCTGCTTTTTTTTTTCTGCTGCTGATGCAGATTGATGGAAACTTCTACAGCACCAAGAACAGATTTCCAGAGCTATTTTCGTGCGCCGTTTCTCAGAATAACCATCTTGAAATATGACTAGGAAATATATTTAGGAGAGGTGTGATCTGGGAATCTCCACCGACACATAGTAGGTGTGTAATGAACGTTAATCAAATACACGGCTGGATGAGTAGACAGCAACCGGAGTGAGGCTGGGGGTAGGGCACAGATTAGTAACAGAACAAATACACCATTTCTGACGTAAAGGGATCACTCATCCACCAAATACCCACGGAGCCTTCTCCGAGTAAGCCTCCATGTCTACAGTCCCTTCTCATCTCAGGCTGCCACGTGTCCTATGTCTAGACAACAGGATGCTGACCCTGGAGGAATACATATAGAACAGTCCAGAATTTAGATATCTGGGTTCCCATACTGGTTTTGCCAGCTGGCCGTGTTGTCCACAGTCTCCAGCTCTCTGAGGCTCCATCTTCCGTTTGGAAAAAGTGAGGATCGTGTTATGATCTCACAGGGGCTACCTAGACACATAAGTGAGATGGAAGGGGTACCAAATGCCACACTGAACGGTGATGCTGAAGAGAGCCGGAGTGGCCACACCTACCAGTTTCCCCAGAACAGAACAATGGATACCTTTGTTGAACCAAAGCAACTCTTAGCATTCTTTTTATGCTCAAAAGCATCCAGTTCTAGCTGGTAGGCTGGTAATAACAAACGACTCTGGTTATCTGTATTGCCGTATTGCTGCTTGTCTGTACGGTTATCTGGGACACATGGGGAAAGAGATCTGATTGAACAAACAATGAGCCAGGACGTACACATGGGATTACATCAAGAGCAGAGGGCCAGGAAGGTTTAACAGCTGAGCGACAGCAAGGCAGTTCTGGGGAACAGACCACACAATTAGAACCAAGGGGCCGGAAGGAAATGAGGATTAGACAGGGTCAATCTGAACCAGTGGCTTCCCGAAGGAGACCGATTGAGGAACTGGGGATAAATTCCAGGGAATTCATGAGGCCTGAACCAGGCAGGAAGTCCAGGAAGTGAGGAGCCGGATGCAGGAACCTGAGCATAGGTCAGCAGCAGGAGGATATCCAGGTGGGAGAGAGGTCACCCAGTAGCCTTGGAGCCTAGGAGATGAGAGGTGAGCCAGGCAGGGCAAACTGAGTATTCATCACACCTGCTCATAGATAAGGGTGAGGTTCACGGCACGTAGCACTGGTGTGGCAAGAGGAGGGGCTGGAGGGCCAGCCACTGTTCAGGTAACATCTGACTAAAAGAGCTTCCACAAGCTTGCTACTCTTGTGGAGGACCCACCTGGGTTCCGTTCTAGTACCCACAGAGTGACTCACAACTGCCTCTAACTCCACTTCCGGGGAATCTGACACCCACTTCTGGTTTCCATGGGCACCAGGCATATACATGATATACATACACACACACATACATATATACATGCATGCAGGCAAATATTCATACACATAAAAAACTGAATAAATCTTAATATATATATAAAAATAAAATTAGCTTCACGACCAAGCTTTTTTAAAAAAGATTTATTTATTTATCATATGTAAGTACACTGTAGCTGTCTTCAGACACTCCAGCAAAGGGCATTAGATCTTGTTACGGATGGTTGTGAGCCACCATGTGGTTGCTGGGATTTGAACTCAGGACCTTTGGAAGAGCAGTCAGTGCTCTCTCCAACCCCCCCCCCTTTTTTTTAAAGATTTATTTATTTATTATATGTAGTAAGTGCACTGGAGCTGTCTTCAGACACACCAGAAAAGGATGTCAGATCTCATTGAGGATGGTTGTGAGCCACCATGTGGTTGTCAGGATTTGAACTCAGGACCTTTGGAAGAGCAGTCAGTGCTCTTAACCGCTGAGCTCTCTCTCCAGCCCCACGACCAAGCTTTATCGTATACATGGATAGTCCCAGAACTTGAGAAACTGAGGCAGAAGGATTGGAGGTTTGAAGTCATTAAGGATTGCACACGGGTTCAAGTTTAGCCTGAGCTATGACAGTGAGATCCTGTCTCTCTCTCTCTCTCTCTCTCTCTCTCTCTCTCTCTCACACACACACACACACACACACACACACACACACACACACAACTGGGGGATCTAATTCAATGTCAGAACACCGGGCTAGCCTGAGAATAAGGCCCTGAGCTTGGTTACCTACAGTGCATGATAAATAAGTGTAAAATAAAGTAAAACAGCTTTCTGAGCAACCTTGAGAGGCAAGACAGGATTCAAAACCAGAGCCTCCCAGGAAGAAAAGAGCCATTTGCTACAGCTCAACGGGCCCTTTAATCACCAAGGCCGATACAGAGAGGACTCGGTTCCAAAGTCACAAGCGTGCAGGCATTGCTTTATCTACAGACCCTCGCTTTACAACACAGATTCTAGCACCTACAGCCAGTGTGCACACTTTCACTGTGAAACACTAGCAAGACGTTAAGATGCCAAACTGGTATGTCTGCATTTGTGCACCGTGAGGATATTGTTCACGAGTCCATGGGAGTGTGTCAGACAGTCGTCTGGACAATTAGGTGAGCAGACAGGTCAGACAGGAACATGGTTGCTCTTGAATAAGAGTTTGTGGTCCCCACAGGGGTCACAGGAGTAGGTAGAGTTAGCCCTGATAGGTAGAGTTACTCTCCAAGAGGTGTTTTTCTGGGTCGGGAGAGATATAATCAGGAGCTGAGTCTGTCAGGTGCGGGTGGGAGTTGTCCTCATGGTCTATGAGCTGGCTTTAATCAGCAATAGTGACTGATGCTTACCCTATGTGCAGCCTTGGAGATGGTGATGAGGATAGGCCTTGCTTGGTCTCAGTAATCTTCAGTGGGCCAGTCCCAAGAGACCAGGGGAGAGAATTCGTACTCGGAGTTAGGTCTTAACACAGTTAGCCTCTGCCCAGAGGCTAGAGAACATCTGTCAGCCAGGTGTGGTGATAAACTACTAATACCAGCACTCAGAGGCAGGTAGATGTCTATGAGTTTGAGGCTAGCCTGGTCTATATTGCCAGCTAAGATTGTATAGACTCTGTCTCGAAAATAAAATAAAAATAAAATTCCAGTGTCCCTTAACATTGTGCAGTAGAGTCTCAGTGAAGCCTGTGGACTGGAGCATGTGTTGGTCCAACGTTTACTCCAACTTCTTTGTATGACTGTCCTTAGCCCGAATATTGCGGTACAGTCTAGCCTCCAGGCACAGTAAAGACTGGGCTCTGTAGCCCAGCATTCTACTGACTTCTAGTAGCCTGGCCCCAACTTACCTCTGGTGAATATTTCATATTCCATGTGTTCGCTGGCCCTACCTTTAAAAATCTCTTTTATGTGTATGGATGTTTTGCCAGAGTGTGTCTATGTGCCACATACATACAGTGCCCAAAGAAGGCACAAGGGGGAGGGCATTAGATCTCCCTGGAACTGGAGATAGAGGATTGTGAATCACCCATGTGGGTGCTGGGACTCGAACCTTGGTCCTCTGGAAGAGCAGCCGATGCTCTTAACTGCTGAGCTGTGTGTCCAGCACCCCTTCTTTTCTCATGATGGTTCAGCTTCTTCCTCTGGAGAACTGTTGTTGGCCCTCCTACCAACCATATGGTGGGAGCTGACAGTGATAACTTAAATCTCAGAGAAGTCAACCTAAAGGATGAAGTTTTATCTTGGCTCACAGGTGCAGAGGGTTCTGTCCACGACTGGCCTAACTGCGTTCAGGTTTATGATGAGGTAGTGGGAGTGTACGCAAAGGAAGGGAGATGGGTGGTGGTAACGGTGACCCAGCAATTCGAAAACTAGGCAGCACTGAGCAGGATGCTCAGGATTGGTGAAAATGAAGGTCTTACGACTTAATGTTTAGCCCCAGAAACAACAAAACATCAACTGACACGGGGTGGGGGGGGAGTGGTGATGTGTGAGGACTGCAGGAGCTGGCTGGGTCCCTGGATGCAGCCGCTGTACTGCGGCTGGTCCTGGGACCAAGCCATCATGGTCCCAGTAGTTCCCAGGGTTGATCCAAAACTCTCTCTTGGGACTTCCGCTCGTTTGTACCGTACCGGGTTTCTGTTCCTGGCACCTGATGGAGCCCTAATCCAGAACTTTCCTTTCTGGCCCGTTATTTCCTTTCAATATTCTGTCCAGTTATGCCCGCTGCTCATGCTTCCTCAGACTGAGTGTGTCTTGGCTTTTCCCACTGCGTGTTTCCTCCTGGCTTCCTCTCTTCGGATTGTTCCTTTCCTCCCCTTACAAGCTTGTCCACTCTTACTCACTGAGAGCTTGCCCCGGGAGCTCTTGTGTGTGAAATCAGTCCCTAAGCCCCAAGCAAATTCTGCCACTGGTTCACTCCACTGACCTGTGCACGCCTTTGCTCCAATGGCCTGCTTTCTTGTAACCCCCAGAAAACTCTGCGCTCCATCTCTATTATGACTCTAGCTTTTGGCAGAGAGTTGTGTGAAGGAAACAGAATGACTATTTATCGAATGAGCGAAAATCTTTTTCCCCTCAGGCCATCCCCCTGGAGATGGCCTGATCTCTCTCTCTCTCTCTCTAAAGGAGAAAGAGAGAAGGAAAGTGGGGGGGAACTTGCCTTAGTCTCTCTGTTCACCGGTGGTGATCCAGGAGAGAAGTCCTTTGGGAAACGGAGCCACCGCAAAGCCCAGGGGCATTTAGAAGAGGCCCTGTCCTGCCCAAGCCCTGGTAGTGTCACTGACAGAGCCTGACTCTGTCTGGGAGTCTGTGCCCAGGACAGGCAAACATTTGGACTTCCCAACAAGCTGCGTTTCTTTTCATTCTTTCTTTCTTTCTTATTCTTTCACTTCTCTTTTCTCTTTCCTTCTTCCCCTCCCCCTTCCTCCCTCCCTCCCTCACTCGCTTTCTTGCTTCAACAGTCTCATGTAGTCCAGGCTAGTCAATCTCATGTAGTCCAGGCTGGTCTTGGACTTGGTCTCCCCACTGCTGGGGTTACAGGCGTGCACAACCACACACCACACAGCAAACTAGAATCGGACAGCTGCTCCTCTCAGCCGTACAGGGCGATGCATCTCAAGGCATCTGGCTAGACTTGGGATCCCCCTGTCCTTTGGCCCAATCTGACCAAGAAACAAGGCAGTCTTCTCCCCCATCTCTCTCCTAGGGGCTCTATAACTGACGAGGAGAATGAGCCCTGAGGACAGATATGGCTGGAGGGAGTCAGGGCAGAAAGACTGTTGCCTGCTACATAGCCCACAGGTTTCTCCTTTCCCCTACCTGCTCCAGCCTCTCTTGCAGTTGGTCTGGGCCTGTGTGACCACTTCTGACCAACTGTTCTGTGAGGGGAAGCTGAGGTGATGTTGGTAAGCAGCCTCCAGCCCTCTCTCTCGTCGGGACAATCAATCAACATCTGAGGTGGAGAGGATGGAGCTCAGAGCCCCAAATCTCTATGTGTAAAAGAGAAGTTAACAACTGGATGTGACAGTACACAACTGTTACCCCAGCTCTTGGGAGGCAGAGGCAGGAGCATCTCTTAGTTCAGGACCAGACTGGTCTACAGAGGGAGTTCCAGGACAGACAGAAGTTGCCATTGTGGGACACTGTCTCAAGAAGAAGAAGAAGAGGAGGAGGAGGAGGAGGAGGAGGAGGAGGAGGAGGAGGAGGAGGAGGAGAAGAAGAAGAAGAAGAAGAAGAAGAAGAAGAAGAAGAAGAAGAAGAAGAAGAAGAAGAAGAAAAGAAGAAGAAGAAGAAGAAGAAGAAGAAGAAGAAGAAGAAGAAGAAGAAGAAGAAGAAGAAGAAGAAGGCCTTGACAGGTATATTACCTCACAGCAGATATATTACTCTCCTTGTTGCTCTGACAAACAGTTGATAAAAGCAACAGCAGGAGCGGGGGTTATTTTGGCTCACAGTTTGAGTGGACAGATTGTCATGGTGGAGGTGTCTTGGTCACAGGAGGTCCTGCTTACATTGTATCCACAGTCAGGAAGCAGAGGGAGGGAGAGAGAGAGAGAGAGAGAGAGAGAGAGAGAGAGAGAGAGAGAGAGAGTTGGTGTTCAGCTGCTTACTCCTGTCTACTCAGTTCCAGGGCCTCTGCCCATGGGACGGTGCTACCTACTCACCTCTCCCCACCTCCCCCCCCCACCCCCATCACCTCAGCTATTGAGAAACCACTCAGAGACACAAGCAAAGATGTGCTTCTGTGGCAATTCTAAATCCAACCAAATTGATAGCAAAGGTTAACCAACGGGGTAGGTTTCCACAGGTGGGAAATATATACCGTGTGTTAAAGCCATCTAGCTACTGGACAGCTGTTTGTCACCAGGACAGAACCTAGCCGAGTGCCATTATACAGACACGACTTAACCCAGCAGCAGCTGGGGCTGATGTTTATGGAAGTGTGTTTCAGCTATCCAACGTCACACCTCTTTTCTTCTTAAGGATAGCTGCCCCTCTGCCTTACACACACACACACACACACACACACACACATTCTCTCTCTCTCTCTCTCTCTCTCTCTCTCTCTTTCTTGGGTTCTTAGAAGCATTTGTCACAATTGACAGTTGACCACTCCCTCTTGCAAACAAATTGTCTTGGCCTCTATGACATCATACCTGCTTGGTTTTCTTCTTAGGCCACCAGACCCTGTTCTCAGTTTTCATTACTGGACATTTCTTCCAGTGGACTTTGTTTGCTGTGTTGTAATCTCAAAAGTTTGACGATCTGTAGATCTGGTTTTAAATATTGGCCAGTAAAAAAATAAACAAACAACGTATTGTGTTCAAGTATCTGTTCCTTCATTGCGCCATATCCTCCCCCCCCCACCCCCCATGCTAGGCATGAGAATCACTATAAGCCTCCACTCTACCATTCCTTATTAATAGCAAGGCGCTATTTTTATCTTTTTTTTTTCCCTTGGTTTTTCGAGACAGGGTTTCTCTGTGTGGTCCTGGCTGTCCTGGAACTCACTCTGTAGATCAGGCTGGCCTCGAACTCAGAAATCCTCCTGCCTCTGCCTTCCAAGTGCTGGGATTACAGGCGTGCGCCACCACACCCGGCTACTATTTTTATCTTTAAAGAAAGAGATGTGTCAAGATGATTGTTTTGACCAGTGAGATTTAAGCAAAAATGTGCAGAACTTCCCAAGCAGTCTTGTTTGTTTTTGTTTTTTGAGACAGGGTTTCTCTGTGTAGCCTTGGCTGTCCTGGAACTTACTCTGTAGACCAGGCTGGCTTCGAACTCAGAAATTCGCCTGCCTCTGCCTCCCAAGTGCTGGAATTACAGGCATGCGCCGCCACCACCACCGGGCTCAAGCAGTCTTCTTAAAAAAAGAATTTCCTCCCACCATTTGGAATATGGACCTGAATGAGGTGAGCTTAAGACCGAAGCTTAGACTGTCAATCTTTGGACATATTTTTTATGGAAAGAAAATTTTCTATCTTAAGGCTCCCTCTTTTGCTTCTCTAAGTTGCAGCCAAAATCTAATCCTGACGTGACTTTGTTGTTGTTGAGGTATTTGCTTATCTCTCATCAAGACTAAGGGTCCATTGTCAGAGGAACTGGGGAAGGGGGACTGAAAGAAACCATTTCCGGAGAAGAAATTGTTGGGCCTCTTTCTACCAACACCGAATAACCAGACTACCTGAGAGACACAGCTTAGGAGTAAATTCATTAGTTGACAGAAAACAGCAAATGCTAGAATAAAAACTTTGGACTCATTCTTGTGGATAGGGGGCCTTGCCTGTCTTATCTAGAAGTGCGTCTCACTTTGAGGATGTTCAATGAGTCACTATATTCTTTAAAGGCTAGCATCAGTAGAAATGTTGGACGTTGGATCGGTGGGAATCACTACCAGATCAACGCTCGTCTACTTTTTACAGATGAACTGAACACACCCATCATTGAAAGAAGACCCCCTGACTCCTGGACAGGGAGTGGAGGGCGGAGCCTGTGCAGAATACGGCTGCGCCAGTCCAAATGATCGCAGGAGGCGGGGCTTCGACGCAGCCTGCAGGCCCCGCCTTCCAGGCCCCGCCCACCCCCTCTCGCGGGGCCGCGCGGGTTGTGAGGTGTCTGAGACCGGCGCCTGCGCAGTTGCCCGCAGCGCGCGGGGCGGAGGCTTTATAACCACTTCGTAGCGGCTGGTCGGCTTCTGTCTCCGGGAGGGCTGCCTAGGCGGCGGCGGCGGCGGCGGCCGGGGCGCCGGCTGGGAGGGGGCGCTGAGGCGGGAGCTACGGCGGCGCTGGGCGCCCCTGGCTCCTCAGCCTCTGCGGGCCATGGGCTCCGAGAAGGACTCCGAGTCGCCGCGCTCCACCTCGCTCCATGCGGCCGCCCCCGACCCTAAGTGCCGCAGCGGCGGCCGGCGCCGGCGCCTCACCTTCCACAGCGTCTTCTCTGCCTCGGCCCGCGGCCGCCGCGCCCGGACCAAGCCTCAGGCCGAACCGCCGCCCCCGGCCGCGCCGCCGCCGCCCGCCCCGGCCCCGGTTGAGGCTCAGGCCCCGCCGGTGGAAGCTCTGCCTTCCGAGCCCGCTGCCGAGTCTGAGGCGGAGGCCCTGGCTGCCGGGCCGGAGGAGGACGAGGCGGCTGAGGGCGGCGGCGCGGAGGAGGTGGAGTGTCCGCTGTGCTTGGTGCGCCTGCCGCCGGAGCGGGCCCCGCGCCTCCTCAGCTGCCCGCATCGCTCGTGCCGGGACTGCCTCCGCCACTACCTGCGCCTGGAGATCAGCGAGAGCCGCGTGCCCATCAGCTGCCCTGAGTGCAGCGAGCGGCTCAACCCACACGACATCCGTCTGTTGCTGGCCGACCCGCCGCTCATGCACAAGTACGAAGAGTTCATGCTGCGCCGGTACCTGGCCTCGGACCCCGACTGCCGCTGGTGTCCGGCCCCTGACTGCGGGTGAGCGCGGGGGCGTGGTCGCGGGGGGGGGATCGTCCCGGGTGCAGCGGGTGTCACCCACCTTGAGGGAAGAGAGGAGGGTGCCCAGCAGGAGGTAGAGCACCATGAGTAAGCGACCCTCCGACCAGTCTTGCAACCGGTCTGATGGCTCTCTATAGCTACTTAGGAGGTTGAGGTGGTGGCTGAGCGCTAAGAGAAGGGAACTAACTGTCCATTAAGTCAGAATCCCGGGGTAAGCAGGGTTTTTTGTTTTGTTTCTTTCGCCCAGGTAGGGAGAGGTGTGTGTATGTGCGTGTTATCGTAATGATAGAGAAGGAATATTTGTTAAAGGAGAGAGAATGAAAATGTCCTACCAAAGGGGCCGCGCTTCCGAGGGGTGTGTCCATATGGCTAGGGGCGCACTTAGCAGCAGCACCGCAGAAGGCGTGTTCTTCTAACACAGCCGCTGCTGCTGAAAGTTGAGATGCAGATGATGAGAGAAGGCAGCTCACTAATAGCTCTAGGGGCACCCTGGGCACCGCGTGCGTGCTAAGCCACTGGCAGGCACCTTGTGGTTTTTAACGGGCAAAGTGACAAGACTTTTTGACCAGGAAAATCAATAGGGCTCAGAGGCGGTGTCTACCCAGAAGTTGATCTGGTGGGAGAAAATGTGTTTGCCTACTCTTTTAATCTAGAAATCTGTATGACAGCCGTTTTAATCTTCTATGTATGCTTGAATTCAGTGAGTTAAAATACTCCTTAGAGCAGAAATTACTGATTTCTCTATCTGAAGCATTCAGTGTAGGTCCTCCACCCCCTTTCTTTAAAACAAAACAAAACAAAGCAAAAAGCTTAGTTGTCTCAATCATTCCAATCTACGAATGGTCAAATGCAGCCAAGAAGGGCTCTTCAGTGTGATGGGGAGTCCGACTGCCATTACCTGTTCTGTGACTTTGGACAGATTAATTATATTCTTGTGTGTCATGTTTTGGGGGCAGAAGATTCTAGGGACTCCTTACAGCGCCTAGTGTAAAGATAATGCTAGTAAAAACGTGTGTGAACCCTTGCTTCAAAGACTTTAAAAGCTTTTAATTGTAGCCTATGTGTCAAGGCCGAGATGAGATTTCCATGACGCTGCCATCTGTCTCCTCTTCAGAAGGAACCGTGTAGTCAGAAGTGCCAGACTTGAGAAGTGGGTGTGTTTAACCTCACTGAGTTTCTAAATTACTCAGAGATGTGGTCAAAGGTCCCGAGATGGCTTTCACTTTCTGTTTAGTGAATACCAGGAAGGGCCTTGTGGCCACTTGAAAAGGTCTGCTTGTGTCTGGTGGTCTTACTGGCTTTTGAGAGGTTAATTTATAGAATATTCAAGTTTTGCTGATAACTTTTTAGTCTATTCTCTGAACCAAAAAGATATTAGTTAAGGAAAGCACTACCTGATTAATTGCATAATAGTGTATTAACTTCTTTTTTAGAAATGAGAATTTATTTGAATTTTAACAATGAAATGTGGCTTCCTTGATCATCTTTTGGTGAAAGCTCCCCAATTTGTTTTTAAAAACTCAACCTATTAGCCGGGCGTGGTGGCGCATGCCTGTAATCCCAGCACTTGGGAGGCAGAGGCAGGCGGATTTCTGAGTTCAAGGCTAGCTTGGTCTACAGAGTGAGTTCCAGGACAGCCAGGACTACACAGAGAAACCCTGTCTCAAAAAAACAAAACAAAAAACAAAAAACAAAAAAGCAACTCAACCCATGTCTTCACTCACGTCAGTATAAATGGACAGAAATTAATATAAAAGTTTGACAGAAATATAAAGAAACCATTAGTGGTTTTAGAGTTACTTAAGTTTTCTTAATTTAGCAGGATTTAGGGTAGGCTCATCCAGATTCTGAGTTTGTGTGTGTGGTTTTGGGTTTTAAGTTTTGTTTTTGTTTGTTTTGAGATTCTGTCAGATTCTGTTTTAATTAGTCAGGCTATAACAGTCATATGCACACTTTTTGTCTGTATCTATGTGCTTAATGAAAATAAAATTTAGGGAAAGAAAGCAAACCAGCATCAAGGTACCTGTGTACCAGGAATGCATATTTTGAACTTCACAGCAAATATGAGATTGATTTGATAGTTTTATAAATGAGGAAACTGGCATTTAGTGAAATTAAATACTTTGTCCAGGATGATACAACAACACACTGTTAGGCAATGAAACAAACCAGTGTTGGAATAGTCTTACTTCAAAAGCCAATAATACTTTTCAACTCCAGTCTTGTCATCACAGTCCCCATTTTTGCAAGATCTAGGAAGTGTGTCTTGGGAACAATGCTGAGGGCCAGGGGTGCTTGACTCTTCCGATTCCTATAGTTAATACTTACCTGCTTTGTTTTTCTTATCTGTCAGAAGCCTAATCTTGTCTTAAGACTTAAGAGGCTTAATTGTTTATAAAGTGATTGTCAATGGAAGGAAGGTGGTTAGATACACAGAGTCCCTTTATAATTCATTTACTTTCCAAATAATAGTCTGAGTTTCCCAATGACAGTTGTTCTGCCCCCTCTTAATGCCAGAAGAAAAATAGGTTCTGTGGTGTGTGGGGGTGTGTGCAGTGTGTCTGGGAGCCCGTGAAGACCAGAGGTCAGTTTTGGCTGGCCAGTAAGGCCCAGGGTGCCTCCTGTTTCTGCCTTCCCAGGCAACTCCAAGAAAGTGCTACAACTTCTGACTTTTTTTGTTTTGAGACAGGGTCTCTCTGTGTAGCCCTGACTGTCCTGGAACTTACTCTGTAGCCAAGGCTGGCCTCAGACTCAGGGAGATCTGCCTGCCACATGAGTAGTGTGATTAACAGTATGGCCTTTCATGCAGCTGTAGCCTCTCATTTTGCTTTGCTGATGACCTTGAACGCTAACCCACTACCTCTACCTGCTGAGTGATGGGGCTGCAGTCTGCCACTACTAGTCTGGTTTATACAGCGTCGGGAATGGAATCTCATGCTTTGTGGATGCCAAGCAAGGTTTCTGCCTGCTGAGCTATGTTCCTAATCCTGATTTGGATTTTCAGTCTTGCTTAGCCAAGGCTCTCAAACTCTTGGTCCTCCTGTCTCCACCTCCCCAGTGCTGGATTATATGTGTGCACTACCATGTGTAGAGTTTTTTCCTTTTAGTTTTCTCTCTCTCTCTCTCTCTCTCTCTCTCTCTTCCTTCCTTCCTTCTTCCTTTCTTTTTCTTCCTTTCATTTTTTCTTTCTTTTTTTCTTTCTTAACTATCCTGTTCTGGGTCTGGCAAAAATCTTGTGTAAGCATTAGAAAAGAGGCCCTGAACCTCATGAATATCTTCCTACACCTGACCATGTTTATTGCCCACACATCAGTCTTGGCAGCCAAATTGACCAAGTCTTCCCATGTATACATATGTACATCTTCAGGCTAAGGGGTCATATAAGTGACTTCACAGACTTAGGATCATTTTACTATGGCTAGTGAGAACACCATAAATTAAGAAATCAATTTCAAGCCGGGCGTGGTGGCGCACGCCTGTAATCCCTGCACTTGGGAGGCAGAGGCAGGCGGATTTCTGAGTTCGAGGCCAGCCTGGTCTACAGGGTGAGTTCCAGGACAGCCAGGACTAAACAGAGAAACCCTGTCTCGAAAAACCAAAAAAAAAAAAAAAAAAAAAAAAGAAATCAATTTCAGCAGGAAAATAGACACAGTATTATTTGATATACCAAATACTGTAGTAACAAGTGTAATCTTAAAATATACTTTCAAGTGAAATAAAATTAGCTTAAAATGCAAATAGCTTGCATTTTTGTAGTTCTTTGCAGTAAACGTGGCGTTAATGCTTCCTAGCTAATAAGTAGTGCAGTTGATCAATTGCCCTTTTGAGTCTGCCTAAGTGTGTCCTTTCAGAAACCCACAAATGATGTAACTGTATTGTTTTTCTCTCAGGTCTTCTATTGTCCATCTTTAATTTCAGAATCTCTGGGAGACTAAGGAGTGAATAGAGTAGTCATCAGAATTTCCTGTCATACAAGCACAGGTCCTCAGAATAGAAGAAGCACTAAGGCTATCTTGACCTAAATTCTGTTGCAGGTCCGGGCTCTGGCCTCTCATCACTCCCTCCATTCCCTATAGAGTTGTACTTCCCACTGATCCCAGCAGATGGGACCAGCTACTGGCCTTCCCACACTACTGGACTGGCCTATCTTATAAACAGGAAGCTTCTTTTCATTTATGTATAGTACATTAATTTATATATAGTGCATTTTTGAGAGAGGAACAAGCTCCCTGGATGAGAGATGTTTCACATTCAGTAAAGGATTTTTCTTTTGTTTGTTTGAGTCAAGGTTTCACCGTATATCCTTGTTATCTTCAAACGTGCAGCAGTCCTCTTGCCTCTGCCTCCTGAGCTCTGAGACAAGTGTACACCATCATGCCCAACAAGGACCTTTCCTCCCCGCTCCTTCCTCAGTCTCTTACCACTATTTTTGTTTGTTTTGTTTTGATGCTAGGCACTGAACTCATGGTCTCAGCACATGCTGGATAAGCATTTCTACCACTGAGCAACATCCCCACAGCCTTCAACCTTTTCTGTTAATCTGGCCCCTTCCTTCCTGTTCTGCAGCTTTCGCCTGAGTCCTCAGCCTCTATGTACACTCACTTCCCAGCTCAGTAATACTCTTTCCCATATTTGCCAAAGTGCTTATTCTAAAGTGCTTAAAAATGTTCACTGATTATCTGACCTATAAGTTCTGGGTATAAATATCATTTATTTGCTTTACATGGTGATACATGCACCGTGTTAGGCAAATAATTCTGGCACTCCAAAGAAAGGCAGAGATAGGATTACTGAAAATTGAAGGCTAGCCTTAAAGAAGTTCATACCTGGCTGACAAAAGTAGATAAAGCATTTAAAACCTGAGTGCAGTGAGTAATGTGGAGGTATAAAAACAGGATCCCGAGGTTGGGATCTGGCTCCTTAGCATGTTATCATAGTAAGTTCCCCAGCTAGATAAAACAATGTAGCAAGACTTTGTAAAAAATAAGACTTTTACCTCTTTAATCTGTCCTTATTTCGAGCTTGTTTATAACTTCCAACTTTCCCATTATCTTTTTGTTGGTTTTTCTTTGAACTGGGGTCTCTTTATGTAATAAAGACACAATGACCTCAGACAGACCCTCTTGCTTCGGCCTCTCAAGTGCTGGGATTACATGCATGTGACACTGTACCCTACTAATTTCAACCAATTTTTGTTTTTATTTTCTATTTTTTGTCTATATCAATGTTTTTCAAGGTGTTATAGATATTACTTAAAAATGTTATATGATCAAATGTGAAGGAGAAATATTAGTTGAAATAAACTAAATAGTTGTTTTATTTATTTTTTGATTTGTTGTTACTGTTTTTGTTTTTTAACTTCTTTGACTTTTAAGAGATGGTTTTATGCAGCCCAGACTGGCCTCTACCTTCTTGTGGTACTTAGGCTGACCTTGCATTCCTAATCCAGAATGCTGGGATTACATTGCATGTCACCACATCGTTAAGTATGTTAATATGTACTGTACATTTGCCAATGTTAATATGCCATGTTGTATATGATATAACTTTCCAAATTCAGAATACCAAGGATCATACATGTCTCCAACCAGCCATGCTATCTTTAAGGCTTAACTATTTGCCATTTTATTTGTTTTTTTATTTGTTTGTTTTCCAGACAGCGTCTCTATATAAGCTGTCTCTCAGTTGTCTTGGAACTCACTCTATAGACCAGGCTGACCCTAATTCACAGAGATCCACCTGCCTCTGCTTCTGGAGTGCTGGAATTACAGGCGTGTGTCACCAATTCCTGGTTATTTGCCATTTTCTAAAGTCCTTTTATCGATACCATTCTGGCTTGCCTTCTGTTAGGGTCTCAGTGACTCTTTTGCTCAAAGTAAACCAAAAAATAAAAACAAAAAAAACTCCACAGTTCCTGTGGAGTAAGCTATCCATATTCTGTGTACTTGTTCAAATTTACTCCTGAAGCCTTCCAGTCTCAGAAGAATGGGGTAAGTAGGTGTGAGGAGAAGGACAAAGAATTGAGCAGCATTATTCCTACAGTAGCAAAGAGAAGGAGGGTAGGAAAGGCAGACAGGTGAGTATTGAGTATTTAAAAAAAGATGGGGGCCGGGAGGTGGTGGTGCATGCCTGTAATCCCAGCACTTGGCAGGCAGAGGCAGGTGGATTTCTGAGTTCGAGGCCAGCCTGGTCTACAGAGTAAGTTCCAGGACAGCCGGAACTACACAGAGAAACCCTGTCTTGAAAAAAAACAAAAAAATAAAACAAAAAAAAAAACAAAAAACAAAACAAAACAAAAAAAGATGGACAATCAAAGATGGACGATTGACAGATGGATTTTAGCTGTAACAGAATAAATACCAAGGAAACTCCTAAGTATCTTTAAGTGTAAAAATCATTAAGTTTTGCATAAAACTGTCAAGAAAGATCTTGAAAAGGAGGTAGTATTTGATCACATTTGAGAATATGAGTAGAAATGCATACTTGGCTGCATAGTCTGGCTCAGTCAACTTCTAACCACATTATTGAGCTCTTGAGTCTGAAAAGTAGACTAAATCCGAGTTACTAGACACAGCTAAGCTGAGGGCTGAGGGGGCTGAGGGTTTGAGGTCCTTGTAACTTGGTTTTGCTTGCTTTTTCTTTTGGTTCTGGATATTGAGCCCAGATGTCTAGATGTGCTATAAGCAAGTGCCCTACCACTGAGCCACACTCCTCCAGCCCTCCTCTCCCTTCCCCTTCCCCATTTGACCTTGTGTTTATCTCACACTGCTATTAAATTCACACCCCCCTCCTAGCTTAGTGTTCTGAGTGCTAGTGCTATTCATTTGATCTCTCTCTCTCTCTCTCTCTCTCTCTCTCTCTCTCTCTCTCTCTCTCTCTCTCCCCTAAAGAACTTAAGCAAAAGAGTAACCTTCTGGAATGAATAGTGATTTGGTGTAAGAAATAGGGAGTCCTGATATGGAGGCCTTTACATTTGTCTGGCTGAGGAGTAGTATGAAATGGAACAAGAAAAAGGAAATAGTGAGGGTGTGGCTTTTCTAACCCCTTTTATACTTATTTATGTGTATGGTTGTCTTACCTGCCTGTGTTCACCAGGTGCATGCTTGGTACCTGAGGAGGAAGAGGGCATCAGATCCCCCAGAGCTAGAGTTACATTTGTTTGTGAGACACCCTGTGAATGCTAGGATTCAATCCAGAGTCCTCTATGAGAGCAACAATGCTCTCCACTGAGCCATATCACTAATCCCATGTCTGTCTCCTTTAAAGAACCTTAAGGTCCATTTGTAAATGGATAATAAAAGACTTGAGGACTGGAAGTATAGGTATTAATATAGGAACACATTTCTTGTGTTCTATGTGAGGCATAATTAAATTTATACTAATAGGATTTTTTTTCCAGGCCTGAAATTAAGATAGCCTGCCGCACTGATATTTCTGAAGATTTAACATAAAAGTTGTGTGAACTTCACGGAGAGCATTCTGTACTTGAGGCAGCATGTACCTTCTTATACCCTACTTTAAGCTTCTGATTAGCAAATCTGAATCCTTAGATAAACTAAATAGCAGAGTAGGAGAGAAGCTCCCTCCAGTCCAATATAGGATATACAAGAATAGGAACAACATGGTCAGAGTAGATGGAGCACATGAATGAGGCTTTTATTCCAACTAGAGAAATTTCCCCTTAATTAGAAGATTTACCCTTTAGATGAATTTTTATAAAATTGCAGGATCAGTTTATACTGCTTAATATATAAAAAGTCAACCACACATGGCTAGGATGAACATGTGGCCAGGAGAAGAGCTAGAGTGCCTTGGGGAAAGCTAAAGAACCAGAGCAAAGGAGGTCCTTGTCATACCTACCACAGGTGTGCAGAGCAGGAGTCCAGGGACAGTGTTGGAGACAGGCACAGCCACAGGCTATATGTGCTGTTAAAACTGCACTGCACAAAAAGGCCGCCATCTGCCTGGAGAGGTTAAGTACATTTTATAGAGAAGATGGTTCTTTTTTGGTTTTGGTTTTGGTTTCAAAATAGGGGTTTCTCTGTGTAACAACAGCCCCGGCATTCTTAGAACTCACTCTGTAGACCAATCTGGCCTTGAACTCACGAGATACACCTCCTCTGCCTCTCAATTGCTGGAATTAAAGGCTTGTACTACCACACTCAGCTTGAGCTGGTTTTTAAATGGCTACCTACCAGAAAGAAGATAGAAAGGGCATCACTGAGCAGAAAAGAGAGCAAGCAAAGGCTAGAAGTCCAGTGCAATATATGCTATGACTTTCAGTGCAAAGTTATTAATTCAGCTTTAGAATGTCGAGCTATACCTGAAGGCAGTAGGCTGCTCTACTCCATTAGAGGGAGAGATGTAAGGTTTGGAGATGTGTAAGTTCATCTGTGTCATGCAGTATGAATCAGCACAGAGTAGGTACCCAAAACAGGAATTCTAGTCTTATGTCCTGAGTAACTCTGTGTCATAGTGATAGACTTCCATAGAGTCATCAGGATTGGGGGTTATTTTACTTCCTTGGAACTAAATTCTACTCCTTAAGTTGGTTTCTCATTGTTTGGTGTCTGTGGCCTATCTGTGCAGCTTCATTATCATGCCTTGAAATTTGAGGACTGCTCACTGCCCAGTGAGAGGATGCCAAATCTGCCAAAATACAGAAAAACGAGCAATGTGAAGTCTGAAGCTACAGCACATACTTTTATATTCTGTTCATATAGACACAGAGCAGGCAGAGAATGAAGCAGCCTGTGCCCAGGTTTGACAGTGAAGGAATTGAAGGAAGGAAGGAAGGGATGGAGGGAGGGAGGGAGGGAGGGAGGGAGAGAGGGACTTAGCTCAGTAGTGGAATATGTGCTTACAAAGTGCTGGGTTCACCGGGTGGTGGCTGCGCATGCCTTTAATCCCCACACTTCGGAGGCAGAGGCAGACGAGGCCAGCCTGGTCTACAAAGTGAGTTCCAGGACAGCCAGGGCTACACAGACAAACCCTGTCTCGAAAAACCAAAAAAAAAAAAAAAAAAAAAAAAGTGCTGGGTTCGATCCCCAGCACCCCTGCGCGCGCGCGCGCACACACACACACACACACACACACACACACACACACAAATATTAAGCACTTGAACCATGTGAGGTAGGAATGTGTTATGAAGTTTTAAGGCCTCCATTGGTACTCTTCTTCCTTTATATCTTTAGAACTTAGCTAATTTCATTTCAGAAACCATCTATACCTTTTCAGTTAACACAAAATAGCAAGCAAGTCACTTTTTTTCTAATATACATTGTTTAGTAGCTGTTTTTCCTGCTAGCTGGGGTAAATATGCTCAGAACTCCTACAGGAAATGAATCATCATATTTACACATTGATCTAGTCTCACTTTGTTCTTTCTGAGATATTAAGGAAGCATATTATGTGATAGGAGATATATAGATTGTCATTTATATCTGTAGTATAATTTTCAAATCAATCTGGGTATTTAAATTGCTATACTGAACATATTAATAAGAAAACTATAAGATAAATAAGGAAAGCGTACTAGCATTTATATAAGTTGTTTGAGGTCTTTGAATAGTGGAGAAAAATGTAAACTAGAGAACAGCAAAACATAGATGGCAAGAAGGCAGTAGTCATTGATGTGTTTGAGGGCCAGTGACATCTCAGCCAGCAGTTAAGAGCTCAGACTACTCTTCCAGAGGATCTGAGTTCAATTCCCAGCACCCATGTCAGGTGGCTCACACCTGCCTGTAACTCCAACTTCAGGGGATCTGACAACTCTGACCTCCACAAGCACCCACCTTTGTATGCACATGCCCACACACCTATTCATAATTAGAAATAAAACAAATCATTTTTAAAAACGTTGTTTCTCCAAAGTAGTTTTTAAATTTAATTAATTTTACAGTGCCTGGGATTGAACTCAGGGCCTTGCACATATTAGGCAAATGCTGAGCTACACCCTGGCCCTTTAATTTTAAGCAAAAGCTCACTTGTAAGGGCAGTGTGAGTGATTCCTTGACAATGTCAAGAATTAACTTAAAATGCCAGTAGTTATTTATAGGGGACTAAGAGGGCTTGTAAGGACGTTTGGTACTAGTGCAGACAGTCTGCTATAGCGCATCTTTAACATACCTCGGCAGAGGGAGAGGAAGACATGGCTTTGCTCTGTTGGTAAAAGGTTAGTAATAAGGTTTTGTAAGCTGTTAAGAAAGAATGCAGTAGGGAGCTGGCGGTTGGTTAAGAATGTAGGCTTCTCTTCCAGAGGACCCAGGTTCAATTTTGAGCACCCACATGGTAGCCTAAAATGACCCTAATTCCAGTTCCAGGGATCTGATGCACTCTTCTGTCTTCCATGGACACCAGGCATGCACACGGTACACATGCATACATGCAGACAAAACACCCATACATATAAAAATAAATCAAAAAAAAAAAGAAAAGAAAAAGAAAACAAAGACAGCATTAAAAGGTACAGATTTAAATTAGAAAAAGAGAAAAAAGCTAAACTCACAGGCTGAAGTAAAGGCTCAGCTGTTAAGAGCATGTGCTGTTCTTGCACAGAACCCAAGTTCATTTCTGCACCCGTGCTGGGTTGTTCACAGCTGCCTAGACTTCCACTGCAGAAAATCCAGTGTCCTTCTAGTCTCTGGGCACTGTGCTCATATGCATATACCCTCCCTCCCCCACACAGCATACATGTAATTAAAAATAAAAATAAATCTAGGGTCTAGAAAGATGGCTTGGTAATTAGGAGTACTTGTCTTACATAAGACCCAGGTCCAGTTCTCAGTAACCTCATTGGTGACTCACAGCAGACTGGTAACTTTAGTTTCAGCATGATCCAATGCTCACTGTGGCCTCCTCAGGCACCAGACACATACTTAGTGCACATATATAACATGGAGTCAAACCCTCAGACACATAAAATAAAAACAATAAATCTTTTAAAAGCAGAAAGAAAGAAAACCAAAAATGAGCTTTCAATAGACTCTAAGTCTGTGGGAAACTATTGTTTCAGACTGTGATCAGGCCAGTTTCACTGTGGATCTTAAGATGGAAGAGAAGAGCATATGTGCTTTAGTTTTTGCTGTAGCTCTGTATTTTTACAACTGCTCCCTTTATGTAAACAAGTTCAAGTCTCTCTAAATATAGCACACCATTGAAAGGAAATTGTTGTATACCCTATTATTTATGAAGCTGGCTGTGGTAAAGTGCTCCTGAAGCAGCTTATAACCTGATTGAATACATGCTAGGAATCCAGGCTGTTTTCAGGAAATTAGCTATTTTTTTCCTCACAAGAAAGGGTAAATACAGTTAGTACAGTTAGTTTACTTGGTGTGTGTGTGTGTGTGTGTGTGTGTGTGTGTGTCTGTATCATATATAGTAGTACCAAACATAAGCTGATGAATAATTTGTGTCAGCTCAATCTTACCCCACTTTCTCTCTTCTTGCTTCCTTACCCAGTTATGCTGTTATTGCCTATGGCTGTGCCAGCTGCCCAAAGCTAACCTGTGAGAGGGAGGGCTGCCAGACTGAGTTCTGCTACCACTGCAAACAGATATGGCATCCAAACCAGACCTGCGATATGGCCCGTCAGCAGAGGGCTCAGACTTTACGAGTTCGGACCAAGCACACTTCAGGTCTCAGTTATGGGCAAGAATCTGGACCAGGTATAAACTGGCATTATCTCATTGTCTCCTTGTTGGGTTTCTGTAATGTGGGTCTCCAAAACTAAGAGAGATTGTCTTATCTATGCATCCTCGAGATCAGAGAGCAGAAAATATTTGATACTTCTGAATAGCTAAGACTACAGACACATTTTCTGGCTTGGTTGAACTTTTTTTGTTTGTTTGTTTTTGTTTTTGTTTTTTGAGACAGGGTTTCTCTGTTTAGTCCTGGCTGTCCTGGAACTCACTCTGTAGACCAGGCTGGCCTCAAACTCAGAAACCCGCCTGCCTCTGCCTCCCAGAGTGCTGGGATTACAGGCGTGTGCCACCACACCCGGCTTGGTTGAACTTTTAATGATACATCTGCTATGTTGTGTCTTGCTGGCCATGATAGGTAGGTAGTCCTAGCTGTGTGACATTGGAATACAACAAAATGGAACTCTCAAGCTGCTGTCTTAATATGTGTCTCAGCTTGGAGAGCACTTTGTTTTTTTTCTCAAGGGGCAGAGAAACATTTAATTAGCATAAGCGTGTCCTGCTTGCCATCTAGCCTGATGAGTCACAGCTTTTGAAGCAGGGCACAGAGTTAAGAAAGGAGATGAGCCAGGCGGTGGTGGCGCACGCCTTTAATCCTAGCACTTGGGAGGCAGAGGCAGGCGGATTTCTGAGTTCGAGGCCAGCCTGGCCTACAAAGTGAGTTCCAGGACAGCCAGGGCTACACAGAGAAACCCTGTCTCGAAAAAAAAAAAAAAAGAAAGAAAGGAGATGAATACTAGTGCAAGTTAGTGAGTAACCTGAGGTGTGTCACAGTCACTGTCCGCCTCGGATTGTGCAGAGCAGCCTTTGAGGCATCAGCCTCTTTTAGATGTGCTTTGCCTTACTGATGTTTTGAGCAAGTTAGTAGGAGAGAAATTATGCCATTTGCTTTTCCCAAGCACAATGTGATCTCTGGAATTGTCATCTGGATAAGATAGTGTGTAAATTCCTAGGGAAATCACCTGGTGCGTGCTGCACAGTTACTCCATTGATTTTGATTTTTAAATTTGAAAGTGTTATAGGAAGGGGTTTGTTAACAGCAAAAGTTAGCTTCCTAAGAAACCACTGAAACTAGCAGAGAAGAAAACCTACCACAGAAGAAAAATGCCTTCTGCATAAACCATTACAATTTGTTTCATTCCAAAGAATAGAGACAACCTATTTGAATAAAAACATAATCAAATGCCAGGCAGTGGTGGTGCACACCTTTAATCCCAGCACTTGGGAGGCAGAGGCAGGTGGATTTCTGAGTTCGAAGCCAGCCTGGTCTACAGAGTGAGTTCTGGGACAGCCAGGACTATACAGAGAAACCCTGTCTCGAAAAAAACCAAAAAAAAAAAAAAAAAAAAAAAAAAGAAAAAAAAAAGAAAAGAAAAGAAAAAAGATGCTAGCAGCCTAACGTGAAACAAGATCCATTTACAAACATTCCTGAGTCTGGGTGTACAAAGTGCCCACTTTGGATCGGTCTCCAGCAACATCTCATCAATGATGCTGGCATGGCCTGTAATCCCAGTGCTTGGAAGTTAAAAGCAGAGGGATCCTAAATTCAGGATCATCCTCAGCAATTTCAAGCCACCCTGAGATAAATGAGACCCTGTCCCCAAAACAAACAAACACAGCAAGAGTCCTTGATATAGTCAGCCTTCCAGTACAGTATTACACAGCAGAGTCCTTGATATAGTCAGCCTTCCAGTACAGTATTACACAATTTGGAATCATCAGGTAAAATCTCCTGACTGCCTTGTTCTCATTTCTTACATACACTCTTAGGAATAATAAAGTCAGACTGAATTTAACTGGGGGTGTTTTATCTTTCCTTCCCTACCTAACAGATGACATCAAGCCATGCCCACGATGCAGTGCTTATATTATCAAGATGAATGATGGCAGCTGTAACCACATGACCTGTGCAGTGTGTGGCTGTGAATTCTGCTGGCTTTGCATGAAAGAGATCTCTGACTTGCATTACCTCAGGTAGGTGGGACATATATCCATTGCCTTTGTCATTCTGTGCCCTTGCTCATTTAGGAAAAGTGATACTGGGGGCTGGAGAGATGGCTCAGCGGTTAAGAGCACTGACTGCTTTTCCAAAGGTCCTAAGTTCAATTCCCAACAACCATATGGTGGCTCACAACCATCCGTAATGAGATCTCATGCCCTCTTCTGGAGTGTCTGAAGACAGCTACAGTGTACTTACATATAATAAATAAATAAATCTTAAAAAAAAAAAAAAAAAAAAAAAAGGAAAAGGGATACCAAAGAGCCATGGTTGATCTCATTTACAGAATGAGGAAACTGTAACAAGATCCTTCAAAGGCACCTGGTGTCTTCTCCAGTCCAATCAGTGACCAGCTTCCATTCCCTTGCTTTCTTACCTGCTGCATGGCTTTTAAGGCTTTCCACAGTCTGGTTTTAGTCTACCTTTCTAATCACTGCTGTTCCAGACAATCTGAGCTCACTTGTTTGCTGTGTCTCTTGCCTCCAGATTTGTTCATGTTAGCTTATTGTCTGCAGTCACCCTCTGACCACTTCAGCCTCCCTGCGTCCCCCTTTATCTACCCTTTTTCAGTTCTTGGTGGGGTTGTTTGGGTTTACTTACTTATTTTTTTAGAGATTTATTTATTTTATGTATATGAGTACTGTTGCTCTCTTCAGACACACCAGAAGAGGGCGTCAGATCCCATTAAAGACTGTTATGAGCCACCATGTGGTTGCTGGGAATTGAACTCAGGACCTCTGGTAGAGCAGTCAGTGCCCTTAACCCCTGAGCCATCTCTCCAGCCCCTACTTACTTGGTTTTTAAAGTTCTTTCTTTTGTGTATGTATACACTTGTGTGTACCACCCATACATGTAGAGGTCTGAGGACAGCTTGTGGGAGTCAGTCCTTTCCATCCATTGCAGGAATTCCAGGCGTTAAGCCTAAGTCATTATGCTCGCACTGAGCTAGCTGGCTTGCCACCCCTTCTCCCCCTTTTTGAGACAGGATCTCACTGTGTAGCTCTGGCTCAGAACTACCTGTGTAGACCAGGCCTCACTGAAAGAGGTCTGCCTGCTTCTGCCTCCTGTCTAAAGGGCTGGCTGCTTTTTGGCTTGAACTTGACATCCTACTGATTCAGCTTCTCCAGTGCTAGGGTCATAGGCATGTGCCACTAGGCTGGGTTTGCAGAGTTCCTACTTAACTTAGAAAAACACCCAGAATGCACCTCATCCACCAGGCTTCCCACTTCTGCTCTGTTCTTCACTGCCGTCCCTGTGTCACTCGCTGGAAGTGTTGCTGCTACTTGTTACTTCACAGTCGTGTCTGATCTCATTAACGGTGATTTTTTTTACAGTTCATCCATCCAGTAAGTTTCTAAAGAATTGAGTAAAGATTACATTATTACTCTAAAGGAGCTAGCATTTATGGACATTATTGTGTAGCATTTGTTGTGAAATGAGACACCTCATTTCCAGTTTAGTGAAAATTTGAAGGTTTATATATAACAGACATTGACTAGACACAGGAACAAATAAGGCATGACTTCTACTTGACATAATACTGCTAGGTTTATCATGTAGAAGATAGCACAATGGGAATGAGGTAGAAGGATTAGACACAGAGGGCTAAGGGTCAAAGTAACCACGCTCAGTAACAAACTCAGAAGGCGTGATGAGTCCCTTTCCCCAAGAATGTGGTTTGTGTGTGTCAGGTAAGAAGGGACGTGTGCCGTGAGCTGCGGACACGGCACGTTGGGTGAGATGTCAAGTGCAGACCTGTGCAGGGTCTCTCTCTCAGGTAGTGCTGGCCAGGGTGGTCGGGTCAGCATATAGTGACGATTAGGGTGGTGGGGTCATCATAGGAATGTGTCAGAATGTCAGTTTTGGAGGTCTCCCTCCACCAAAAACCTGAGAAGCCCAGAACCCCTTGTCCTTTGCCTCCCTTGTCTAAGAGATCTGTTTTCTGTTGCCTCCTGTCACTTATCACTCTTACTGTAAAGATGGTTGTTGTTCCTGTCAAGCCTCTGGCCACAATAGCCATGTTTGTGATGCTACCATTAACTTGAGCATGTCTCCTTTATAGTCCCTCTGGCTGCACATTCTGGGGCAAGAAGCCATGGAGCCGCAAAAAGAAAATTCTTTGGCAGTTGGGCACATTGATCGGTGCTCCGGTGGGGATCTCCCTCATAGCTGGCATTGCAATCCCTGCCATGGTCATCGGCATTCCTGTCTACGTGGGGAGGAAGGTAAGACATGCCTTGCTATGCTGTTCCAGCTTTGGCTTTGTTGGCAATAGTTTGAGAAAAAGGAAAAGGCCTTATATTTCAGGACTTTGTGAAAGCCAGCTGGTTTGTAGATAAAAATAACTTTAATTTCTTAAATGGATTTTTATAAACTCCCATGAGATCTGAAAGTTCTTATTAGCATCCTGGGCCTGGTTTGTCTCAGTGACTTTAAGGTGAGATTCCCTTGAGCTACTTTTTCTTTTCTTGGATTAACTTTTCCTGAATTCATTTCTATTTTCCAGGTCTGGGTTAGGTTAAAATTTAAGAAAGATCCCTCTTTGGGTGGAGGGTGTGTTTTAATATAGCTTGCAAGCGAACATTTGTCCTTTTTTTTCCCTGGCAAAATACTGATGTCCTGACCTGCTGACCTGGATTTTCTTTTTATTCTTAGATTCACAGCAGGTATGAGGGAAGGAAAACCTCCAAGCACAAGAGGAATTTGGCCATCACAGGAGGAGTGACCTTGTCAGTCATTGCATCCCCAGTAATCGCTGCTGTTAGCGTTGGTAAGCTAGCGGCCTCCAGCCCCTCTGTTAGCTTACTGTAGCAGGTCAGCCAGCAGGCCAGGGGCTCTACTGTGGCGACACCTACATTCTGTGCCGGTATCCCTTTGCTAGTTAACTTTCTGTGTGTTCACGTATGTGGCATGTAGGCAGGGGTACTTGTGAATGCAAGAGTGCTGTTGGAAACAGAGGCCGGCCTCGGGGGCCATTCCCAGGAGGCTGCGAGGATCCGCCTGTCTGCCTTCCGGGCTCCAGATTATAATTGTGCACTAGCACGCCTGTCCTTTCTACATGGCATTGAAATCGTGTCCTCAAGCCTATAAGATACGCAGTTCACCAACTGAGCCATCTCCCCAGCCTGGACATTCATCTTAACAGACACCATTACTATGGTGGTTTTTTCAGCTACACTGCATTATCAGGATGTGTCTCAGTCTAGGGCCTACAACTCAGTCTATCACACAGAAAAGATTGCATTAATGAAAATTAAACACTAGACTTTTACTTTTCCTCTTCTGTTTATTTGTTAAAGGATTCACACATACATACACAAAACACTTATTTTTTATTAATACCTCACAATGTCTTGGGAGGTATGAGAATTTATTTTAGAAAAATTTAGCCTAGTGTGGTGATGTACCCCTGTAATATCAGCACTCAGGAGGCGAAAGAGGACGATCAGGAGTTCAAAGTCACCCCTCACCATGTCAAGACCAAACTGAGCTATATGGAAGAAATCCTATCTCACAAACACAAAAGTAAGAAAGGAAAGGTTAATTGGAAAACAATATTTTATGAGTTTTATCATTTGTCAGTTAGTGGTTCTGAGTGTCTCACATGTTGAATCTATTTAGACTTCACAAGTGCCACAAAGACAGCATAATTAGAAATATAAAGGTGCAGTCTATATGGATGGAGCTAAGGTCAAGTCACTGGGACATGAATCCAGGCAGACTTCTTGCTTGCTTGTTTTATTGTTTTTGTTTGTTTTTAAATTTATGTGCATTGCCGGGCGTGGTGGCGCACGCCTGTAATCCCAGCACTTGGGAGGCAGAGGCAGGCGGATTTCTGAGTTCGAGGCCAGCCTGGTCTACAGAGTGAGTTCCAGGACAGCCAGGACTACACAGAAAAACCCTGTCTCGAAAAACCAAAAACAAAAAAAGAAAAAAAAAAGAAAATATTTAAATTTATGTGCATTGTTTTGTCCATATTGCATGTGTCTGTTTGAGGGCATTAGATCCCCTGAAACTAGAGTAACAAACAGTTGTGAACTGCCATGTAGGTGATGGGAATTGAACCCAAGTCCTCTAGAAGAACAACCACTACTCCTACTGACTGCTGATCTCTCTCTCCAGTCCCAAATTCAGGCAGTCTTCCTTCTTAACATGTCACAACTGAGCTGCTCCTCCATACACAGCAGTGTGATTAGAGAATTCAGTCTAAGGGATCCTCAAATCACAATCCCTCCAGTCATTCATCCAGTGTATGTTTTATTTGTATGTATATCTGCACACAGTTGTGCCCCTGGAGGACAGAGGATGTCATTAGATCAGGTCCCTAGAACCAGAGTTAGACAGTTGTGAGCTGCCATTGGCACTGGGAATCAAACCTGGGTCAGTACTTGTAACCAGTGAGTGATATCTCCAGCCTTCAGGCTTTGATTCTTGATTGATTCTCAGTTTAGCACTTCAACAATGAAGGGGGTAGAATAAAATCAACATACGTTGGATACATTGGATTCTACATGTATATTTTCTTTATCACTGGAATGTTTCTATGGACAGACAGCCAATGGATTGAAGCCAAGACATCCAGACTTTTGTGACTGTCTGCTTTTGTGTTATACTAGACAGCCTCTTCAGATGGCCCAGTTTGTCTGTCTTTGGCCCTAGTGGCTTGCTTGTGCCCAGTCTGGGAGGGATAACCAGAACAGTTGCAGCCTATTGACCTGATGACATGTTTCCATCTCTTTCCCCAGGTATTGGTGTCCCCATTATGCTGGCGTATGTCTATGGGGTTGTGCCCATTTCTCTCTGCCGTGGAGGTGGCTGTGGAGTTAGCACAGCCAATGGAAAGGGGGTAAAAATTGAGTTCGATGAAGATGATGGTCCAATCACAGGTAAAGAAAGGATTTTTATTTCCATTTGACTCTATAGAACAAAAGTCAGTAGAATTGAGCACATATTTACAGAGAGGTTGTCTTTGGATTTCTTTGGATAATGAACTTTGTGGGGGGTAAAGTATTTTTAGCTTTTCATTTCTTGGCTCCAGAATTATTAGGTTAATTCTTCTGGGACTTGCCTATGTATGGCAGATATGAGCCAGTAGGACTTCAAGTAACTAGTGTGTGCTAGTGGGGTGGTGATACGAAAGCACCGCGTCTGTGCTGCGCTGTCAGTTTCAGAAGACTTTTATACAGTTATTATCTTGCTTGCTTTTTACAACAGCTCTCTGAAGAGGGAGGGCCAAGGCAGTTATCCCCGTCTCAGAAGGAACTGCTTTAAGCTTGTATTTCACTAGCAGGGGCTTCTGCAGACCTGAGATGAGAGCAGATCTTCTGACTCCTACTTGAATACTTTATAGCAGAAGCTGCACATGAGCTAAATCCTATGTTGAAGGAGCCTGGAAACACTTCCTTACAGTCCCAGCACTGGGGATGGTGAAGGCAGAGGAGGGTATATGTTCAAAGCCAGTCTGGGCCACAGGGAGACCCTGACCCAAAGTAAGAAGAGAAAAACAAGTCAGGCGTGATAGTTCACAGCTGTAATCCTAGCACTTGGTGAGAGACTGATATCCCAAGCCAGCCTGGGCTAAGTACTAAATTCAGGACAGCCTCGGCTATAGAATGAGACCCTATCTCATAAAACTTTTTTTTAAAAAAAATCCACTAAGGTAGATAAAAATAGCTGCTGTAAAGCCGGGCCTGGTGGCGCACGCCTTTAATCTCAGCACTTGGGAGGCAGAGGCAGGTGGATTTCTGAGTTCGAGGCCAGCCTGGTCTACAGAGTGAGTTCCAGGACAGCCAGGACTACACAGAGAAACCCTGTCTCGAAAAACCAAAAAAAAAAAAAAATAGCTGCTGTAGACTCCTGTACAGAAATACTAGTGGGCTTGGTTAGAAGGCCGTGCGATTCAAGTGATGCTGAGCAGTCCTTTAATCTCAAGTTCTTATTTCCACATCTGAAATAAGGACGACTAATCACTAAGTTATCAAGAAGATTAGATACAGATGTTAGCAGTCTAATTCTGTTGTCTCACACAGTAGCTGCTTGTTACATGAATATTGTACTTTTCATCATGAAAATCCTCCACTCTGAACAGTCTTTTCAGGAAAATGCCTTCCAACATGCCTTTGTATGTTGTGTTTCAAATGGAGATATTTGGTTCTGTCCATAGTGGCCGATGCCTGGCGAGCCCTCAAGAACCCGAGCATTGGAGAAAGCAGCATTGAGGGCCTGACGAGTGTGCTCAGTACCAGCGGCAGTCCTACCGACGGCCTCAGTGTCATGCAGGGTCCGTACAGCGAAACAGCCAGCTTTGCTGCCCTTTCGGGGGGCACACTGAGTGGTGGTATTCTCTCCAGCGGCAAGGGAAAATACAGCCGGTAAGTAGAGAGGTGGTCTGTAACAAGCAGCTGGAACTATTTGTAAGAGGACACACTGAGCCGTGTCTCTATACCAGGGATATCCCGCTTTGATTTAATCATCAGTGGTATTTTTTTCCCAAAGTTCACAAATTCTTTGCATCATAATGACTTCCACTTAAAGACTGTTGACTTTAGATCTTCTTGCTGGTTCATTATGCTGCCTGCACTAGGAAGCACAAAGAGCAGAAGGCACTCTGTTAGGCTTGCCATCGGCTGGTACTATACTCTTATGACCTTCCTATCCCCACTGTAGAGAGTAGGAAAATCAGTTCTTTGAATCTGTGTTAAGAATACATAAAAAGCCTTGTCAATAAAAATAACTGATTTACTTGCGTTTTGCTGATGTGACCTACTGTAATGCCATAATTGTATATATTCAAAGATACATAACTGGCATTAGACGAGACACAGTTGAGTTCAGTGGTGGAAGAGCAGCCTCATGGAGCACAGCAGAGCAGGAGGTAAGGGAGATAGATGTTTGTCTCCAGGTACCTGGAGGGCTTCCAGCTAAGAAAATGATTAGTGCTCAGTGACTGACTGGCAGCAGCCTCTGCGCATTTTAGTGTGGTGTGGAGAACATGGAGGAAGCTGTAGGAAGCCCCCAGAGAGGACACTGTCTTCCCAGATCCTGAGCTGCTGGTCCTGGGAGGTTAGGGTGAGACCAGATGGCGATTTGGCTGCAAAAAAGATACAATGGCAGATGGCAAGTGGACTAGATCTTCACCTTGGTGTCCTTCGTTCGCCTGGGAACCTCTTAAAATAGATTTTAGGAGCATATTTCCAGAATTAATAACTTTAGATTATCCTAGGATGGAATCTGAGGGTGGTCTATATTTAGAAAAGACTCCCCAGATGATTCTAGTGTAGCCACTGGCATGAACCAGCCTCTGGCAGCCACCAAGGAGGTGGCCTGGTAGGCTTTGAGAAAGGCTGTGCCCACTGAGTGATGAGCGGCAGAGCTGAAGTTAGAACACCGGCCTGAGTGCACCCCCAGTGCCCTCATTTTTCTAGTGTGGGGCAGAGACACAGGCAGAAGACGGAGCCGCTGCTGACCTAGCTGCAGTTCTGACGAGTGAGTGTCCCTTGTTAGCTGCTGCTGCCTCCACATGCTAGTATTCCCTGCTGTGCTCGCTTACAGCCAGCTCCCCTTGAATGAGCCACAGACATAGTTGGAGCGTGACTTGCTGAGACTGCAATGCAGCCAGCAGCTGCTGCATCCTGTGAAAGCCTTTCCTTTATGGGAAGTGGATGAGTCAAACGGGCTGGACTGGGAAACCCATTATGAAGAAATACTGAAGTGTAGAACAGAACGGTGCTGAGCCAGAAGGGAAGCAGTTAGGGGTTCCCAGCCGTGAAACCCCATCAGGAAAGTGCTGTTGACGAGGGATGAGGTTGGCTCCTACCCTTTCGTTCCTACAGCCTGGAGCTTACCCGATTACTAAGTGAGCTCTTCCTCTCTGTCCAAGGTAGGAAGGGCAATGTGTGAATGAGGCATGAGCACTTCCCTCCTGGTACTCACTGAGCAGTGGGGAGAGGTGTGGAGGCTGGTGCAGAGGAAGGCTGGGCACTCAGCTGGAGGTGTCAGGTGCTGGAAGAGAGGAAGAGGGAATGGTAGTCCTTTGTTGTTAAAGACTTAGCATAAGTTTCTCAGGCAGAGAAAGAGAACTGGAGAGAGGGCATAACATCCACAGGGCCATGCGGGTGTAGAGGGGGTTAAGAGGCTGGACTGAATGGGAAGACCAGGAACCTGAGCAGCGTGCAGATCAGGAAGGGAGCCAAGAGGTAGGGATGTTAGGATGGTTGGGTCTTCGCCTCCATTGACACTGCTCTGGGAAGTTGCATGTCTTGAATTTAGGGGCTGCGGGACAGGAGCCCAGTATTGATTATTTAGTCAAGGACTTAGGTTAAGCAGTAGCACTGGGGACAGAAAGGAGGGGATGATTCCAGTTGATATGTAAGAGAGGCACTTTGTGGGCATGTATTTCAGCCGTTTGGCAGTTGGAGCTGATCCAACAGATTATCACAGTTCTCAAGAGGATAATGGAAGAGGTGTGTGTGTGTGTGTGCCAGGAAACAAACCGTCAGAACACCACGTCTCATGTTAACTTGAACGTCCCCTCTTTACACAGGTTAGAAGTTCAAGCCGATGTCCAAAAGGAAATTTTCCCCAAAGACACAGCCAGTCTTGGTGCAATTAGTGACAGCGCAAGCACTCGTGCTATGGCCGGTTCCATAATCAGTTCCTACAACCCACAGGACAGGTATGTGAACAGTCAGAGCCCAGGACTGCCGCATTCCCTGGGCGGTAGGTCTTAGACGCTCCCTTCCCCATCTCAGGGCCCCGTGTGCCATCTAGTGGGAGATGTGGCAAGCTGCTGAGTCTTGAGCATTTCTGTGGTGCTGGAGTATTCATCTCTTGATTTTTTGATAGGCCTTGACTCTTAAGAGGTTTCCTCCCTCCCTCCCTCCCTCCCTCCCTCCCTCCCTCCCTCCCTCCTCCCTCCCACCTCTTCCTTCTTTTGTTTAGCTGTTGTAACAGTGGAATTATTCAGTTGGAGCTTAAAGAGCTGGACTGATGTCAGCTAGTGCCTGAGCTAGGGCTCCTGCTGCCCTTGCTGGATCTCCTTTCCATACTCTGTCACTTGGAGCGTTGTGTCTTCCCTGCTGTGGCTAGGTCTCTACTGCAGGGGAGTGGCTTCTGACTGTCATGCCATCATAAAAGCTGCCGCCCTGCTCTCACAGTCCTGTTGGGGGAGAGAGGATGAGGCACTTAGTTGAGTTCTGGAAGCTATTTATTTGTGTATTAGTTTGTTGTAAATGAGTATGTATATATGTATACCTGCATGCCAGAAGATCCCATTACAGATGGTTGTGAGCCACCATGTGGTTGCTGAGAATTGAACTCAGGACCTCTGAAGAGCAGCCAGTACTCTTAACCACTGAGCCATCTCTCCAGCCCCTCTGAAAGCTCTTTTTAGATGTTTTAAGGAGAGTTTTTGAGAGTGCATGAATATGCATGTGCGTGTGCGTGTGCGTGTGCGTGTGCGTGTGTGTGTGTGTGTGTGTGTGTATAGAAAAGGGGAGAGTGAGAAATGACTCTGGTCTACTTGGGCCCACCTCTTCTAACTACTTAAGCCAGAACCCAGAAACTATTTTAGGAGCAGATATACTAATGTAATATAATATAATATAATATAATATAATATAATATAATATAAGCCTATGTGTGATTCTCAGCACAGTGAATTTTGTTCCCACAGAGAGTGCAACAATATGGAAATCCAAGTGGACATTGAAGCCAAACCAAGTCACTATCAGTTGGTGAGTGGCAGCAGCACAGAGGACTCTCTCCATGTCCACGCTCAGGTGGCAGAGAATGAAGAAGAGGATAATGGTGATGGTGCTGGTGGTAGCAGTGGTGGCAGTGAAGATGATCCCCCTTACAAACACCAAAGCTGTGAACAGAAAGACTGCCTGGCCAGCAAGGTTTGGGACATCAGCCTCGCCCAGCCTGAGAGCATTCGCAGTGACCTGGAGAGCTCTGACACGCAGTCGGATGACGTGCCAGACATCACCTCAGATGAGTGTGGCTCGCCCCGTTCCCACACTGCAGCCTGCCCCTCCACTCCCAGAGTCCACGGTGCACCGAGCCCAAGTGCCCACAAGAACCTCACTGCTCCAGCTGAGGGCCAGACTGTCTTGAAGGCAGAAGAGTATGAAGTGGAATGAAGGCCCTGCTCTGAGAAGCACACTTGTTGTAACTGCATCTTTTGGAATCTTTTTTGGGGGAGGGTGGGGATTTATGTATTTTGTTTCAAAGATTCTCTGGTCAGGGTTCCCCCAGGGAAGTTCTGAAAAATTTGCAATTTCTTACCAGATAAAAAATGAAATTTGCCTCTAGTATCCTCCCCCTCTCCTCTTATTTTTAGTTTTAATTTATTGGCTAAACTCATGTTGGCAATCTGTGAGGTGTGTCAAAGAATGTACATATGTATGTGTGTATATTGTATGTATGCTAACATTATTGATGACACATTTTAATAAAGAATCTGTGGTACCTGACCTCATGTCGCTGTCCTTGGCTTGGGTAGTCCTGCAGAGCCAAGTGTTTGTAGGAAGAGTAGTCTCTGTCTGTCTGTCTGTCTGTCTGTGAGAGGCCTGCGGTTTTTAACCCCAGGGAAGAAGGGTTTTACTCCCTCCGACTGCAGTGGAGTCACCGGTAGAGCAGCAACTCCCCATAACAGGAAGCAAAGCCAGGCTTGCTGTAGGCTGTGGATGGCTGAGTCTGCCAGATGGGGACTGAGACTGAGATGCACTTTTTTTTGCCCTCAAGAGCCAATTCTGCAGTTTTCCTGTCAGAGCCAGGCTTCATATTCACCACTCTAGTCAGTGTTTAGGGCAGTCTGTGGAGAAGGGCTTGGTGACCCTGCAGAGTTAGAAGCTAGGGAGCAGAGTAGTCCTTCTTCTCCAGCTGGGCCTGAAACCCGGAGCCTGGTGCATGCGCTGTAGGTGTTCTGCCTCTCAGCTGCATCTCAGCCCCAGGAACCAGTCCTCACTGGAGGAAGAGAGGTTTCTGCAGGATCACCAGGAGATAGCGATGCGTAGGTGCTGGCTGGCCTCGCAGGCACACACTCCCTGCCGCAAAAGCCGAGCTCAGGCTTAAGGAAGGCTAGGAGATGGGGCCTCCAGTGAAGGCGGAGGAGGCTTGCCACCGAAAGCTCCCTTGATCTTACCCATTTAGCGGAAGTGAGCTGTTAGTACTAGGAATTTGGACACTGTCAAAAATAAGGTCCTTGGGCTGGGTGGGGGAGGGGAGTGTAGTTCAGCATAGGAATGCTTGGCTTCTGTGTGTAAGGCCCTGGGTTCTTTCCCTGGGGCCTAAAATAATAATAGTAATGATAATAGTCTCTAGGAATGAAAGCTCATACAAAGAATTGCAGGAAAGGTGATCAAAAGACTTGAGATTCCCGATCCGGCAGCAACAGCCTCCTTTGTGACTGTCAGTTACTTTCGCATCCCCCACTTTGCCCAATCCTTAAACCATACTCAGGCAGCTTATTTATCTATATCGCCTTAGCACTGGGCCCAGGGGAAGAGCTGAAAGCATCTTTGTCTGAGGACCAGCTGCCTTTCTGTTTCTATTCACAGGTTTACCTGCTGCCTTGTGCAGGAAAGCCTGGGGCGTCCAGACAGCAGCCACTGTGGAAGATCTTACTTCTCAGGCTCACAGGCCACCTTGTATTTTCTTGCATGCTGGAACAGGAAATGCTGTTAATGGACTTGGCATCTCAGTAAGAAGGTGTCCTAGAGCTGTCCCTGTGTGACTAAAGGAACCTGCTGGGGGAAAAGGCAGACATTTTGGAGACCCCTGAAATGCAAACGACCCACTCAAGATTTGCAATTCTTCTAAAGCCTCATCAAAAAAGCACTTAACTTGGATAAAGTCAAAGGCAGTCTGTCAAGAGTGCGTGGTCTAGAGTCAAACCTGTAGTCTGTGTCTGGGTTGAGGTTATGCTATGGAACTGGGCGGACTGCTCCCCCATGTCTGTTTTCTCTCAGTCTGATGCTGGGGCCACAGGATACTGAAAAGAATGCTTTGGTAAAGGCCCACTGGGTATCTTCTTGATACTGGAACTCAGATCAGTCTCAGAAAAATGTTGGCTTATTTGAAGTTCCCTGGCGTCAACAGCCGAGAAGGCTCGTTGGCACCATCTGGAGGAAGAAATGGGTAATGCTCTACCTCCTTCGCCTGCATTCGCAGAGAGGCTTCCACCACTGTAGGTATGGAAGGTAGTCATAAGGAGGGCACAGGGTTTCTGTCCCCATGGAGAGGAGACAGACACCACCTACACGAGGAGAGGATTGTCCTTAGGAGAGAGTGTCAGGGCTGTTTCTGAGTGGCAGTATTTCAGTTTTCCAGCACTGTGACAAAATACCTGAGATTTCACCTGAGAAAGAGGACATGGCCGTGGTCCTGTGACTCCATGGCTATCGGGCGTGCAGTGAGACGGACATCATGGTGGGGACCGGCTGGGATTACATGGTGGACGAAGCGCTCAGCTCAGGGCAGCCAGGAACCACGCAGGGATGTGCTCACGGCCTCCCGCTCAAGGGCATGCATCTGATGACCTGATTAACTCCAGCTGGGTCTTCTCTCTTAGTTTGTACCATCTTCCAACGCCATCACAGCTAGGGCCCAAGCCTCTGACAGGCAGTCCAAGCCCAAACTATATAGTAGGGATTATAAATCCTCTGAATGGAGAAGGGGGCCAGAGGGGGAGGCCATGACTGGAACACTGTGGGTCCAGTCAGAGAGCAGGACTGTCTAAAAGGCAAGGTTGTACCGTGCCTCAGAACAGCTGGGAAGAAGAGATCGGGAGGAGCAGCGCCCAGGCCAGTGCAGTGGGTGTGTGCAGCCAGCTATCACAGGGCACATCTGGTCCCCTGACATAAAAAGCAGCTTTGGGCTTGGCGGATGAGTGCATACATGTCCCAAACATACCATCTTAAACTGCAGAGGCCAGCAAGCTGGAAACATCATGTCTTCCTCGAAGCCAGGACTCTGTGTGTAACTTCCCTTGCCAGTGAGCTGCATGAGTGCAGTGTAGACAGAAGCGACCAATGGGGAGACTTTCTTTAGCTTCTTTGGTTAATGCTCCTGCAAAATCGCTACACCTCAGATTGCTCCTCGGTGGTCCAGGGTCAGCACTAGCCTTGGGGGTATGGAAGAGTATCCCAGCCCTAGGCAGCAGTTTGGTTCGCGATCTTAGAGCCAACTGGCTCCTCATCTCTGTGGTGATGTAGCATCTCCAATGCATGTGAGGATAACCGAGAACCTAGAAACACAGTCTGCAGCCCCTCAGGGCTTTCCAACTCTTTTGTTGTGAGCAGTGCATTGAACCCTTCCTACTTAAAATTGGTAGAGTTTAGCCGGGCCGTGGTGGCGCAGGCCTGTAATCCCAGCACTGGGGAGGCGGAGGCAGGCGGATCTCTTAAGTTCGAGGCCAGCCTGGTCTACAGAGTGAGTTCCAGGACAGCCAGGGCTACACAGAGAAACCCTGTCTCGAAAAAACAAAAAAACAAAAAACAACAACAACAAAATTGGTAGAGTTTTGGGTTTGTGGGTTTGTTTGATTCCAGCCCCCCCCCCCCGTAACTTCTCCTGTTGTTCCAGAAATAGTAACAGCACAAGCCTTAGCTCAGTCATGACTAAGTTGGGTTTGAAGGAAATGAAGATGTCATAGCTTTGGGAAGTGGTAAACTCCAGTCACCTGACATGCAGTCTTTAAGAAGAAAGACCAAGCATCTTCAGGAAAAGGCCAGAACATAGGGAACGAGGTGGGACAATAGAGTGAGAAAATGAAGGTTCCAGACACACACCAAACAGCCCTAAACATCTTCCCTTGTAGCCACAAACCTGGCATATCTGAAATAAAATGGGGCCACACCAGGTTTCCTATGTTGTAGAGCATTACTTTCTTGAAGCAATTCAACCCTGAAATGAGAAGGGATATTCCCTCAGATCTGGGTAAATCCGACAACTCACTGTCTCTACAAAGCTCCTCTCAGCACAGAAGCAGCACTCCCAATTCCCTTGTGTGGAGAACCTGGGCTTGCCTCCTCCGGAGAGAATGCCCATCCCCGTGCCCCAACTACCGCCCCCTCGTTAACCACCACGTCAGAGCTGGGGTCAGGGTCTCTGCCTCTGGAAGAGGTGCGAGCATCAGACTGAGAGATTGCAGGACGGGGACACTCAGTGGTCTGGCAGAGTGTGGATTTGACTCTAAAGCTGTCACACCAAGAAGAGAGAATGAAAATTTTGTTCTTGGTGGTTGAATTGGTCAGTATGGACAAAGACACTCTGGAGTCAATCTGGTTCCTGACTTTGGCAGCTAAGAACGGTTCTCAGCTGAGTGGTTGGGTAAAACTTAGTCCTCAAAGAGGCCTATCCTCAAAGTAATTGAGATGTCTAAAATTCTTTAGATCGAAGAATCAAAAGCACAAAGATAGAAACGTTGGTTACAAACTATGTGTGTGACTGTGGGTTTTTTGTTTGTTTGTTTGTTTGTTTGCTTTTTGAGACAGGTTATAGCCCACGCTCACCTCAAACTCACTACGTAGCCAAAGATGACCTCGAATTTATTTTAAAATCAAACTATTTTAGCAAGCAAAAAGATCTTTAGCAGGTGAGAAAACAAAAGAAAGGATGCAGCGGGGGAGGGGCCGGGCTGAGCAGCAGCACCTGACCTGAAAGCCGTGATCCTCCTGCCTCTGCCTCCTGGGTGCTGCTGGGATTACAGAATGTGCCGCCCAGTTAGGATTCTGCCGTGCTGGGGATGGAACCCAGGGCACCGTCATGCCAGGCTGGTGGTGCCGCACCAAGCAAGCCACCCACCCCGACCCCTTAGCTTGCATTTCTGTTGACGGGATTTTTCCATCCGTTCGCCATGGCATTGGAAAGGTCAGAGATAAAGGGAACATCTACTGGGCTTTACTTGGCGATGTTGGACAAACCCAGGTTCTCGGGGAAGTAAACACTCGCCTACCAAGCTACCTCGCAAGGCTTGGCCTAAAGGCTTTAAGGAATGTGACACTTGGTAGGCATGGTGGGATCCTGAAGTGACAGCGCCAAGGGTTATTTTCCAGGCAACAAAACCTGAAAATCGTAGTTAGTGTACAAGTGTGTGTGTGTGTGTGTGTGTGTGTGTGTGTGTATCCCAAGATCTAGCAATTAGAAACCTGTCTGGAGCCACCAAAACAGAGCTGTGGGTGCTGGGTCTTCTCTGAAAAAGCACCAGAACAGCAACAGAACCACATTAGAAATCCAATTTTCCACAAAGATCTTAAGCCGCACGCTCCATGCTCCTGTATCTAGGGAGGTAGAAATGCTAGTCTTTTAGGGATTGCTTGGCAATCAGTCTCAAGCTAGCACAACTGCATCAGTTTAAAAGGATTCATTAGAAGAGAGGTTCTGGGGGTATTATGGATTGAACTGTCTCCTAACCCCCAGTACCTCAAAATGCCATGTTTGGAAGCAGGGTTCTCTCAAATATAATTAAGATGTCATCCTGAAGCAGGATAGTCTATCCAGTATGGATGGAGTCTGTCAAAAAAAAAAAAAAGATTGGGGGGCTGGAGTTGTGGCTCACAGAACATGTGCCTAATGCACAAGGCCTGGTGGGATTGATTCCCAGATCACACATACAGAAAGAGTGGGGGAACAGAAATGCGCGCAGAGTAGACATATTAGAGAGATTGAAGTGACCTGGGAAGCAGGAGAAGCCAAAGACCACATGACCCTGGGTTGCTAAAAGCAAGGAACAGCTTCCCCTTTCTAGCCACAGAAGCTTCCAGCACAGATCCAGGGTTGCCGGCACCCAGACCCAACACCGCTAACTCCTGTTATAAAGCCACGTGGCTTTGGCACTTTGTCAGTTAAGAAAAGGAACCAGGGAGCCGGGCAGTGGTGGCGCACACCTTTAATCCCAGCACTTGGGAGGCAGAGGCAGCTGGATTTCTGAGTTCGAGGCCAGCCTGGTTTACAGAGTAAGTTCCAGGACAGCCAGGGTCACACAGAGAAACCCTGTCTCAAAAAAAACCAAAAAAGGAAAAAAGAGAAAAGAGAAAAGGAACCAGGGCCTAGGTCTAATTCACATTGCTATTCGGTGGTCCTGAAGACTCGGAAGCTACTAAAATCTTCCCAGTGGATCATAATGAAAGCTATTATGGTTAAAACAGCAAAGGAAAGTCTTTCCCCAGACCGCCTTCCTGCAGAAAATCATAAGCCAACAGCATTTGGGAGGGGGCAGGTTCTGGAACCACCACTGGCTTCAAACTTCCTCTGTACCTGAGGATGAGTTTGAACTGATGATCCTCCTGTCTCCTCCTCAGTGCTGGGATTACAGATGGGTGACAGTCACCATGTTTTATGCACTGCTGGTGATTGAATTCAGGATTTCATGCCTGCTAGACCAGTGACTCTCAACCTCTCTGAGGCTGTGACCCTTTAATACAGTTCTTCACATTGCGGGGAACCCCATCCATAAAAATATTTTTGTTGCTGCTTCATAACTAATTTTCTACTGTTATGAATCATAATGTAAACATCTGATATGTGGGAGCCCGATGTCCAGCGTGCGCTGCCTGAATCAACGAGCCTCAGTGAGACTCTCAGCCGTTCACCCTGAGCCTGACGGCCTGAGTTTGGTCTCTGGGACTCAGTGGTGGACGAGGAGACTCGGCTCCCAAACGTTGTCCTGGAGCCGTCACACGTGCTGTGGCACCTGGGCACGGCCTCACACACAGATGAAAGACGAAACTTTAAAAACATTAAAATAAGATGGAGCATGACCAAAGAAGACACATGACAGTGGCCTCTGGCTTCCATGTACATGCACAACTGCACACACAAACACATGCATGTACATACAAGTACACATACATGAATCCATGTATACATACACATCTACACACAAGTGCATACACCCACACATGCTCATGTTTTAGGGACACACATGCATACACCTGAGCACACACACACACAGTACAGTGCCTAAGAGGCTAGTCTCTCCGAGCTGGTCAGTGTAGGTGGGAATTCTAGTCCCGACCATTTAAGTGGCTTATGACCTTGGGCAAATGTGGACTGAGCCCTCTGTCCCAAGTTTTAAATAAGTGTCCTCAGCAGTGCCCGGCCAGCATCCTGGCCTTTCCCGCTCATGATTAGCGCTATCATCATGGTTATGCACAAACTCACTGAATTTATTCCTTATGTGGCCTCCCACACCATTCCAAGTGGAGCCTGATCTAAGACCCATGGGATCATGCCAGAGCACCAGGCCTTCCCACCCACACTGGGAGACATTGCGGAAACCTCAAGTTCGTCTCTACAGGGTCAGGAATGGATTCTGACACGGTGACCAATACAGGGTGCTCGCTCGCTCATCCTTTTTTTTTTTTTTTTTTAAGATTAAAAAAAAAAAGGTACTGTTTTGTTTTCTGACTATTTTGCCTGCATGTATACCTATGCATCATGGATGTGCGTGATGCCCTCAGAGGCCAGAAGGGGCATCAGATGCCCGGGAACTGGAGTGACAGATGGCTGTGCCCTGCCATGCAGGCACCGGGAACGGAACTCGGGTCCTCGGGAGAAGCAGCCGGCTCGAGTTCATTTTGTATAGACAGGGATTGCTGATATGAACTTATGTAGACCAGGCTGGCTTTGAACTCACAGAGATCCACCTGTCTCAGCCTCCTCAGTGCTGGGATTACAGGAGTGTGCCACCACCGCCCAGCACAAACCAGCAATCTTAAGGTTCAGTGAAGACTCCCTGTTTCAAAAAGTAACACAAGCCGGGCGTGGTGGCGCACGCCTGTAATCCCAGCACTTGGGAGGCAGAGGCAGGCGGATTTCTGAGTTCGAGGCCAGCCTGGTCTACAGAGTGAGTTCCAGGACAGCCAGGACTACACAGAGAAACCCTGTCTCGAAAAACCAAAAAAAAAAAAAAAAAAAAAAAAAAAAAGTAACACAGAGGGCGGTGGTAGAGAAAGGCACTTGACCTCTGGGACATAGACTTCTGGCCTCTGCATACATGTGAATGTGTACACACACACACACACACATGCACACACGAATACACACACACACACGCACGCACGCACGCACGCACGCACGCACGCACGCACGCACGTGTCCTGAAAGCTACTTCGTGGAAGGCTCCGTTGCTTTAGGAAGAAAGAGTGGGATACAGGCCACCCTGTCTGACAGCTTCACCCAGCTGAGCTGCTGGCCGTGGAAAAGCACGAGGCAGTGGTCGGGAGAAGAGCGTGGACATGAGCAGCTGACTTAGGCTGAGAAACGGCTCTGGGGGCTTCCGGTTCCCTTCCTTGCTCTGTGATTGGTGCATGTGTCAGGTATCAGCCTGTTTCTCTCCACCCGCTCCTCTTTCCCCTGGCATCGGAAAGGTGATAGTTCAGTCTTTTAGGTTACAGATCGTCAAGACAGAGTTATGCCCAGGGTTGGAAAGAAATCACCAGAGAGACATGACTGATGAGATTCAAGTCTTGAACCAGCCAAACGTTTGACAGGCAACAGATGTGGTCAGTTGGCTTTTGGCAGTCACATGACCACTCCCTCAGTGCAGGGTTAGACACTGTTTCCCTGGCTCCTGTGCAGCCAGGATCTGCATACAAATCAGGTCTGCCAACTGCATACGCATACGCATATGTAGGTGTAGGTGTATGTGTATATATGTAAGGGAAAGTGAGCCGAGCCATAAGTCCTTTGTGTGCTTGGCCCTTGGTTCTGTTATAGCAGCCCTGGGCCACTCCAGCTGCATTTCCATGGCTGAGGTCAAGGTTCAAGTGTGCAATCACCTGCTTCCTGGCTGCGACGACAACGGTTGCAGTCAGAATTCTGTGTGCCTGTTGTGCATGGATGTGTGTGCCCATTTTCTTGTTATTGCTGTGGACAGGGACTACTCTAGAGACCTCTGCACACTAGGTGCATGGTCTACATGGTAGTGTACCCCAATTCTAATTGTCGCTGAACTCTCCCTTCACAAACTATTTCAGTGGAAGCACTAGAATGGAGTTTATCATCTCTGCCAACAACAGCTTCATTTCCCGCGGCTGCTTGGCCTCGGCTCTGTAGCTAAGGTTAAATCCAGCCCAAGCAGCACCTGGCTCGCCCCAAGCTCGCCTCGGAGGCTCTATAGACAAAACACAGGCTCTCCTGACCACATTTTGTAGACTTACCTCCAGGCTCTGCCTACAAGGTGTCTGTGAAACTGCCGTGTGGATTGCAGACCTTCTGAAAGGTCTCCAGGGCCAGGTCCCAAGTATTTTACCAAGTGAGCCTTATCCCCAGAGCAAGCTTCCTCGCTGTGTTGTCTCGTGGAAGAAGGTAGAAGGGGCAAGAAACATGATCGTGACCACATGTGTGTGTATGTGTATGTGTGTGTGTGTGTGTGTGTGTGTGTGTGTGTGCACATGTGTGTATGCACGTGCATTTGTGAGGGAAGTAGGGAGGACAGGAAGAGAGAGAATTGGAGATTCTTTTTTTAAAAAAAGATTTATTTATTATTATATCTAAGTACACTGTAGCCATCTTCAGACACCAGCAGAGGGCATCAGATCTCTTTACAGATGGTCGGTGAGCCACCATGTGGGTGCTGGGCATTGAACTCAGGACCTCTGGGAGAGCAGTCAGTGCTCTTACCCACTGAGCCACCGCTCCAGCCCTGGAGATTCTTTATAATATGTGTGTGTGTGCGTGTGCGTGTGCATGAGCGTGTGTGTGTGTGTGTGTGTGTGTGTGTGTGTGTGTGTTAGAGACTTGTATTTTTGGTTTTTCAAGATGGGGGTTTCTCTGTGTAGCCTTGGCTGCCCTGGAACTCACTCTGTAGACCAGGCTGGCCTCAAATACATGTGTTTTGGGGAGACACATTCAAACCACAGCACAGGGCCTGTATTAGAGCACGGGAATTGCTACCCGCAAACTGGCCCGACAATGTCAACAGGAGATCACTCAACAAAACATGACACCCAAAACCCTTCCCTCAGCACGGTGCCCTGAGAGAGGAATCAGCATTCCTGTCTCTCTGTCCTTAACAGGAGGCAGCCAGCGTCAGTGAAAAAACAGAACAAGAGCATCATGGGAAACACGTGGGCAAGGGCTCAGGCAGGGCAGCTGGCCCGAGAGACGGGTCTTAGAGGCTGAGGATGGGTTGGAGAGTGAGTGGGAAGTTTCCAGAGAGCAATTTCAGGAGAGGACAGCACAGAGACTGGCTTCCTTCTGCTGAGGGGTGAGTGGGAGTTGAAGAGGAGAAGACAGCCGCTCTCTGCTCTGTGCTTGTCTTTTAATGGAAAAGACTTAAACAGGAGAGAGAGAGAGAGAGAGAGAGAGAGAGAGAGAGAGAGAGAGAGAATGCGTAAGAGAGGGGAAGAGATGTGGGTCTCTGGTCCTAAGGAGAGAGGGAGAGAGATGATCTTAGACAGAGGCGTCAGCTATGGTCTCCTTTCTGCTCAGAGGCTTGGGGGACAACTAAAAATCCAGTTGATTAAGAAAATGTAAAATTCCTAGTATAGAATAGGGGATAATAGACCATAGCCTTGCAAGCTCTGGTGTCTGAGGCACGTGTAATATCACTCTGGGGTTACACTCGGCAGGTTGCAGGGCTACAGAACACAACTGTGGGTTGTGAGACGGATCAGCAGACAACGGTGCTTGCAACCAAACCCCAGGACCCATACAATGGAAGGAGAGAGCCTACTCCTGCAAACTGTCCTCTGGTCACATGTATACACACACACACACACACACACACACACACACACACACACACTGTAAGGGGGAAAAAGACCTACAAAGAACAAAGTTGGAGTAATTAGCAGAAATTCTGAACTATTTTGGAGTCCCAAGAAAATACAGACTGCTTTCTCCTGCAGTTTCTAAGCAGAAAAGACAGAGAACAGGTTTCCCAGATGCACCTAGGTAGACAGACAGTGGCTGTCTGGGGTTAAATAGAGCAGGGTGCTAATGCTGTGACTCGGTCGTATGGTTTGATTCCTGGCACTGTAAAAGAGATTTAAAACATTCAGGTAAGAGAGGATTGAGAAACAGGGCGACAGCAAAAGGCAGAGGCATCATTTAAACAAAAATCACATTTATTTAAATATGTATTTATTTATCCAAGTTTGTGTTTGTATGTGGATACTTGTGTATCTTAGCATGTGTGCAGAGGTCAGAGGGCAAGTTGAAGGGGGTCAGTTGTCTCTTCCACCATGTGGGTCCTAGGGATCACCCTCAGGTCATTAGGCTTGGTGGCAAGCACACTGACCCGCTGTGCTACATCACTATCCACTTGTGCCCTTAGTGTGTGTGTGTGTGTGTGTGTGTGTGTGTGTGTGTCACCTGACACACATGCGGAGGTCAGAGCCCTGTGACAACTGTGGGAGTTGGTTCTCTCCTTTCACCTCGTGAGTCTCAGGTTCAGCCTCCGGTCATCAGGGTTGGTGGCAGGTGCCTTTACCCGGAGCCATCTCTACAACGCTTCTCTTTAGTTTGATGCCCATGCGTATACATATATTAAACAGAATGTGTGGGCTGGAGAGATGGCTCGGCGGTTAAGAGCACTGACTGACTGCTCTTCCAGAGGTCCTGAGTTCAAATCCCAGCAACCACATGGTGGCTCACAACCATCTGTAATGGGATCTGATGCCCTCTTCTGGGGTGTCTGAAGACAGCTTCAGTATACTCATATTAATTAATTAATTAATTAATTAATTAATTAAATCTTTAAAAATAAAATAAAATAGAATGTGGTGTTGTGTTATTTACACAGAGGAATTGTAGGATTGGGGTTTGGAATGGTAACTGATGATTGTCAACGTGACACAGCTAGAGTCACCAGAGACAAGCCTCTGAATGCATGTGAGCGATTCTCTCAGTGGGGTTACCGAGGTTACGAGGGCCAGCCTAAATGTAGGTGGCCCCATTTCATGGGCTGGGGTCCTGAGCGGAATAAAGAGGAGCTGGCAAGCTGAGTCCAGGCTTCCTCCGCTTCCTGACGGTGGCTGCCCCGGGGCCTGCCTGCTCAGGCCCTGTGGCTCCGCCTCCTTACCTTGCGGGGCTGTACCTTCCAAGAGCCTTTCTCCTTTAAAGTTGTAACATATTTTGCCTCTGCAATGAGAGACATCACGAAGACAGTTAGTAAGGTGAGGAAGGGCCGCACGTGGACCCATGTCCCCCAGCAGAACTGCCACCAGGAGGTCACACCCTGGAAACACTTGACTCTAGTGCAAACCCTCAGGGCCACACCTGGTACAATGTTCCAGGAAGGGAACTCTGCTCCTCCTGTTTATCTGGCCTGCTTTCAACCTTTTACACCTCTCAGGTCATTAGTGCCTCAGAAATTACAGGAGCCTGGAAGACATAGTACCATCCTGTTTGGCCAGAAAACTGAGGCCCAGGGAACAGGGACCCACCAGCAGGCCACAGTGAGCTGGCGGAAGGCAGGGAACTAGAAGTCTGGTCTGGAGGGGGGATTTTGTTCTGTTTTGGTCTTTTTGTCTTTTTCCTGAATGTAAGGCGGTGCATAAAGAGGTAGGCGGATGCAAGGGTCACACGGTGCTGGGACAGTGGACTTTAGTCACCAGGAAAAGAACTGGTGATAACCTCGGGTCACTAAACTTGGATGACAGCTGGAAAATTACAGTCTAATTGGAGCATGCGGGTCCGTGGTCTTCCCAACTCACAGGCCCCAGGCTTGGGCACAGTTGTGGGGACTGTGGAGTCAGCCTTGGTTGTCTTCACCCTTCAATACACACCCAGGAGTCAGGAGCTGCCACGCAGGCAGCCTGGAGATAAGCTTCCACTCTGACAAAGACTTTTGTTTTGTTTTGTTTTGTTTTTGTTTTTCCAGACAGGGTTTCTCTGTGTAGCCCTGGCTGTCCTGGAATTCACTCTGTAGACCAGGCTGGCCTCGAACTCAGAAATCTGCCTGTGTCTGCCTCCCAAGTGCTGGGATTACAGGCGTGTGCCAGCACGCCCGGCTCTGACAAAGACTTAAAAGGCTTGGTCCCTAACCCAATTCCAGAAGATCCAGTGCCCTGCACTGACAGACACACCATGTACTCCCACACCTGAGATTTGTCCCCGCCACAGCAGTGACCCAGGGCAGTATCCCTGGCAGGCGGGCTCTGTCATCTGAGAGCTATTGGTAGGGTAGGGGGTGGAGGGAGCCTTTCCTTTGTCCGCCTTTCCTTTGTCCGCAAAAGCAAGACATGAATAAGTGTTTCCCGTAAGATCACAACAATGTTTTGTGTAAGATTGAAACAATGTTTCTTGTATGGTTGCAACAATGTATGTACGCATAAAGCCAAGAGCAGAGGGTCTCCTGCCCTTCTTCAGGCCCTCACCCCCATTAGCTCTCTGGTGCCCGGCTTCTATTAGAAGCAGCTCCCACATCCACAAACATCATCACAGTCACATCTCTTCCAGGATAAGCACCCAAAAATAGAGTTTCCGGACTACAATTATGAGCATGTAGCCATTTGCAATAGGGCTAACAGCTGGCCAAGTGACGGCTGAAGGATGCCCATGGACATAACACTTAATGCCCACTGGGGAAGGTGCCAGCTAATGGCTTATGACCTGCCTCCGTCCTCCCGTCCATCCTCCTTATCCTTTGCCCATTGCACAATGTCCCCTTCAGAAGTCAGCTGATAAGAAAGCCCACCTACCCACCTCCTGGGAGTGACCAGGGCAGCCTGCCCGACCTGTGGTTGTCCAGCAGCGCCTGGGGCTCCAGCTCCCTCCCCTGCTGCGAATGTGTTTTCCAATTTCCAAAAGCTGGAAGTGCGGATCCAGGTGACACAAGGAACACAGGAGGTGTCACTACAGGGTGACACTATAGGCACACAATCACCAGACACCTGGGGTTCAGGCTCTGAGGACCTGGAGACATCCTGCCAGCCTCATCCGTGGAGACTATTGATGGAGTACGGAGTGGATGTGCTACACATGCACCAGTTACACCTGCCGCGAGGGCCTCGGTGGTCCAGGGAGGTGCCGAGCTGCGGCCGAGGCAGCATGCTTGGCAGAGACGTGGGTGGGAGCATCCCGACTGTGTATTCGCCACTTCTGGCTAAATGGTCCTATGTGAGTGCCCACCTGTCTGACCCCGAAGGAGGAGGGCAGGACTTCTGTCTGCAGCAGGGACACTGTAACGAAGCCAGAGTCCATCCACCACTTGATATAACCCAAAGCCAACTCGAAGCCCCCACAATAGACATTCTAGGATCTCTGTGAGTTCAAGACCACCCTGGTCTACACAGTGAGTTCCAGGACAGTTAGGACTATATAGTGAGTCCCTGTCGTGTGTGTGTGTGTGTGTGTGTGTGTGTGTGTGTCTGCCAGCTAAAGGAAGACCCAGCGAGGGAAAGTGGTCGTTCTGAAGTCACACAGCAGACTAGAAGCAGACCCCTGGTTGCTGCTGTTCACGCCCAGCTTTCATGCTGGCCCAGGTGCCGGTGTCCCGTCCCCTCCCCCGCCCCCCCCCACCATCCCGGGTCGCGCTCGCAGGCTAACACCACCATCTCCCAGCCCGGCCGATGGAGACCCCTTGGAGCCTCAATGTCCATCGGTGGAATGGGCGTGCGAGGAGGAACGAGGGCGGCTTGGCGCCGGGCGCCTAGCTCAGCGGCAGGGGCGGGGCCGTGACTCAGCCGCACAGTCCCGGGGTCGCCCAGCCGGTCCGACCGGCCTTGGCAAAGCGCGCGGGGCGCCGGGCTGGGCGACTGAGGGGTGCAGGGAAGGGAGACTCCAAGAGCCTGCTTGGGCGGGAAGAGGAGCCCAGGCCGCGGAGGAGAAGGATGGGAGCGAGACTTCGCTGAGGCCAGCGGGGGCCTCTGGCTCGGATCAACATGTGTCTGCGCATCGGTGAGCTGGGGCAAGCCGGAGACCCACTCCTGGGGGGGAACCCAAAGCTTGCTTCACCCAACCCTGCTTCACGGACTGGCCTGCTTCAGGTCCCTTTCCTCTCAAGCCTCAATTCCCTTAGAAGCGGGGTGACAAGCGGCTGGGTTTTATTTGCTTTAGGCAAGTGCTCTACCACTGAGCTGCACAGCAGCCTAAGAATTTCGAGGCAGCGAAGTTACTCAGAGACGAGCCCAGAACTCAGTACTTATTTAGCCCACTCTTACTTTGAACTCCTCAACCTCCTTAGCAGCGGGGGGGGCTCCAGGTTTGTGCCAGTGAGGCCCAGCTCTGAGGACCTGGTTTCCTGGCCTTATTTTCTTTTCTAAGAGGCAAGATTAGGTAGGCTCCGGGACCCGCGGATAGGAGGGATGCTGGAGAAAAGAGATGGGATCTGGGGTCCGGGACCCCGGCTCCTTACCCTTCAAAGGTCCCATTGCCAGACCTTCCTCTCATCCAACCAGGCTGGAGGGAAAGGCCAGTCAATCAACCAGGATCCTGGACAGAGTTGACTGCGGCGCCCCTCCCCCACGCCCTGGGCAAACTCTGCTGTTTGGGATCTAAGGAGTTCCCACTCCTCAGCACACACATCTTCCCAGCCAGGCCGATTTCTCCTTTGTCAAATGAAGACCTTTGCACCCACCTCTTGACCAGGATGAAGTTCCTTTCTGCTAATACATGCTTAGCACCACGCCACTGCCCAGTGCTCCCAGCGCCCAGAGGGGGAGCGGAGAGATAAAGCCTGCCTAGGGCTCTCTGACTGGAGCAGAAGGGCAGCCCCAGCCTGCCTGTTGGACCACAGCCTCGGTCCAGAGATGCGCTGTTTTTCAGCCCAGGAGTGTCTGGGTCGCTGCTGGCTGATGGATGGGTGGATGGGTGGGCGGATAGGGTGGGACCCGTGAGGCCCCTGGGACAAGGCTGCAATTCCCCTTCCTGTTTGGCCAGCTGTTCATCTTCACAAGGCCGTTCCAGTTCCTCATGCCTTTCCAGTCCACGGTCGGTCTGTCTCCTGCTGCAGTGACAATCCCAGGGCCTGCGAGCTAGAGGAGCATCCCGGGAGCAGTTAGGGCGACCCCACCTGGCTCTGTGCAGAAAGAATCCGGAGTTCTGAGGGGAGGAGGGGCTGGTACCAGGTCCACAGTGAGCCTGTGACAGGCTCCTCCTTGCTTACTAAAATCCCCCCCCAATCTGTGTGTATGTGTGTGTGTGTGTGTGTGTGTGTGTGTGTGTTACTGAGGTTGCTTACAGGAGTTTGGGGGAAGGGGTTCATTGGAACATAGGCAACCTACTAGTGGCTACACCACTGAAATAAAAAATTAGGATTTTTTTTTTTTTTTTTTTAGGCAGAGTCTCACTCTGTAACCTAAGCTGGTCCTGGCTTTGCAGTAATCCTCCTGCCTCAGTCTCCTGAATACAGGGATTATGAGGCACCTTGGTCTCCTTTGGCTCCCTGTAATTGCTGAGAGGATGCCCATTTTAGCGATTCTTTCCCCTTTTCTTGTTTTCACTCAGCTGCAGAGCTCACATATAGGGAACAGGGCCACACTTCTCTGCCACGGGTGGAGACGCTGGGATTTAGCAAGGGAAGAAAGGAGAGGGCCAAGCACATGCTTCCAGCTTCTCGGAGCTGGTTAAACTGAAGGGTCCAGATAGCGGGGGCCAAGAGCGCGCGTGGGATGATGGGGCAGCTCGGAGGAGGAGGAGGAGGAAGAGGAGGAGGAGGAGGAGGAGGGCTTTCTGCTGTGCAAATCCCTGCTGTGGGAGAGGACTTGGCCACTCAGAAAGTGCATTTGTTACTCCCTCCTGGTCCCAGCCCCAGTTAAGCGCGGCCTGCACTGAGAGTCCCCGATTTCCTGTCCACCCATGGACTTTGTCACACCGAGAAACAAGGGCTCTTTCCTCTCCAGGAAGAGAAGTGGAGACTAGCTCTCGATAGCTCCAGTTCGCAGCCGCGGGTTAAGTCCTGTGTGTGCCAGGCCCCAGCTACCACCAAACCGACTGCTGAACAGGGCCTGACTCCTGCCCAACACACCGCAGGCTCCTCGAGGCCTGAGCGGTGCCTGTCGGGCTCATAGGTGTCTTAGAGCATGGCATGGAGCAGGCGTGAGGGGCGCTTTTATACATGGAAAGGCTGGGTGCATGGCTAGCTGGCCGGATGGCTCAGTGGGAGGGTCGGGCTGGACCCCTGCTACTCAGAACACAATAGTTAGCAACCACAGTTGTGTGGACGACCCGTGGGCCTTTCCAGTCTCATAATTCAAGAGCTAAACACCAACCGTGACGCTTTTAGAGTCAAAGAAACCGAAGACACCGGGAGGGGTGGTGGTGTCTCAGATGTGCTACCCCACCCAGCAGGAAGCGTCTCCCCTCGATCCCGACCTGTGTCCCCACCCCCACCCCCCGCAGGTGGCCTGAATGTGGATGAGTTCCGGAAGGTGCTGATGAAGACGGGCCTGGTGCTGGTAGTGCTGGGTCACGTGAGCTTCATCGCCGCCGCCGTGCTCCATGGCACCATGCTGCGCTTCGTCGCCACCACCAGTGACGCTGTGGTTCTACAGTACTGCGTGGTAGACATCCTCTCCGTCACCTCTGCCATTGTGGTAATGGCCTGGCGGGAAAGCCAGCAAGAGGGAGGGAGGGACTGGGTCCCAGTCAGAGCCCCAAGCACTAACCCTGTACCACATATAACATCACCACATAGAAACTGGGCAGGCACTCGAACTCTCTCTGCCTCAGTTTTGTCCTCTGTAAAATGGGCAAGGGCGTGCATGCACCGCAGAGGTTCCCAGCGAGCATCTGAGAAAGCCCTCCACAGACAGTGCTTAAGCCGAGGGGCCTGGTGTATGTCTGGTGTGAACTGCTGTGACAGATATATCGTGGTGCAGAAGGAGCGAGCACCGGCCTAGCTCGGGAGGGTCAGTAAGGGTTTCACGAGGAGGAGACCTCTGAGCCGGGTATTCATGGATGCGTAGGCGTTCCCAGTGGACTGTAATTAACAACCCAAGTATGTGGCATGCTGGGGCTGGCTTGCAGAAAATCATGCCGGGGTAGCAGGCAATCCGTGCCAGGCTGTGTGGCAGACGGAAGTGTGTGGAGCTGGGAACGGCTGAGGTCTGTGCTGGAGAGACTGAGTGAAACAGACAGGACGTTAGCATCAGGCTAGACCGCATGAGCCACTCGATATAAGTAGTAGCCATTGTGATGGCTGGACATCTTTGATGAATGAACACATGAAAGAGACTGGTGTGCTTAGGTGTACAAAGGCTCTTCTCTGTCTGTCAGCTAAGGCCCGCTGTAGACCTGTTCATCGCTGGGAGACCTGCTGACTCCTCGCTGAGGGACTTTTCTCTCTCTGAGCTGGTCTCTGCCTACAAAACGAAGCTCCGACAGCCTGGTGGGCTCTAGGCGTGGTGACGCAGGCTCGAGTCTGTGGAGGCTCCAGGGGCAGGAAGAGTGTAGTGTGACGTGGCAGTCGGTGTCTGCTCCGCTCAGCAGCCATTGGAGGAAGGCACGGAAGGTGTGCAGCCCAGGTCAGGAGGCTCTGGGCTGGAACACTTCATTTTGGCCTTCCTGTCCCCAGTAAACCACTCCCAGCTGCCCGTGACTGGGGGATCCACCCCACCCCCTTGGATGTGGTTATTTATCTCGCCATGAGCGCATCCCACAGAGAGGGGCTCAGCCCAGAGAGGTCCAGGTACTTTCTTATGGCTGCACAGTGAACTAACACTGCCACTATACCCCCACGGCACTGTGTCCAATACAGAGACTGACCCTAGGAAGGCAGAGAGGCTAATGCAGCCCTGGTGGTCTAGAGGTCAGCCGCTGGGCTTGGTGGAGCACCGGAAATCCTGTCTCTGGGGATCTAGGGGAATTTGGACTCAGGAGAAGGATGTCTTGGAAAGAATGATCTGGGGGTATATACGAGTGCCCAGGTCCAGTGCGATAAAGGAAAACAGTGGCCCAGGATAGACCAGAGGAGGCCAGGACTAGGTCATTAAGAGCCTGGGATAAGCTGGGCGTGGTGGCGCACACCTGTAATCCCAGCACTTGGGAGGCAGAGGCAGGCGGATTTCTGAGTTCGAGGCCAGCCTAGTCTACAGAGTGAGTTCCAGGACAGCCAGGACCACACAGAGAAACCCTGTCTCGAAAAAAACAAAACAAAACAAAAACAAAAACAAAAAAAGAGCCTGGGATAACCTAATGCTCATAGAGGAAGGAGTTTCTTTGTCCTTTGTGGTCCTCAGGATTGAACCCAGCTTCACACAAGCTGGACATCCATTCCACTCCCAAGGCCCATCCTCGGCCCTCTCTTAAAGATTCTGAATTCTGTTCATGATGCCTCCTGCCTAAGATGCGGCCTCACTACATAGTTCTGGCTGGAAAAGGACTTTTTATGTAAAGTGGACTGGCATTAAACTTGCAGCAATCCTCCTGCCTCAGTGCTGGGGTTGTAAGTATATGCCTCCATGCCTGGTTTCTGATTTATTATTATTTTGGTTTTAGTACCTTGTTAATAGAATGCATTTCTTCTGGTCTTTTCCATCCCAAGGAGCTATGTATGCCGTGGGTCCTGTGGCCTAGCACGCTCCCTGGCTGATACCTGCAAACTTAGGGTGCACAGGACCCTGTAGGACTCGCAGCTTTAGGCAGTGTGGAGCCTGGAAGGTCGTAGGAAGTAGGAGTTAATGAGGTCAAAGCCAGAGGACAGGGCAGGAGTGGAGATTGCAGGGCCGTGGTGGAAGACATCGGGGTGATGTGTATCCAAGCGTGGGGCTGACCCCGTGAGCTGTCCTCCAGCGCTGGCGTAAGAGCTAATCCCAGCTTTCCCACAGGTCACCGTTGCGGGAATTTCAGCCGTCGTCTTGTCACGTTATCTCCCCAGCACCCCCTTGGTATGTGGCACTTCCTCAAATGGGACTGTGGGCTGGGTCAGCAGCCCTCGTGGGGCCAAGCGTGACCTCCACTGACCGCTGATCTTCCTGCTTAGCGCTGGACCGTGTTTAGCTTGAGTGTGGCCTGTGCCCTTCTCTCTCTGACCTGTGCCCTGGGACTCCTGGCCTCCATTGCTGTGACCTTCGCCACCAAGGGCAGGGCACTCTTGGCGGCCTGTACTTTTGAGAACCCCGAACTCCCAACACTGGCACCGGACTGTCCATATGACCCTACTCGAATTTACGTGAGTGCCTCATCCTGGAGGGGGTTGGGAATGAGGCTTGGGACCTACCTGCACCCCTATCCCTGATTAAATGTTTGTGCCCCTGGACCCTACAGAGCTCTAGCCTGTGCCTCTGGGCCATCTCTCTCATATTCTGTCTGGCGGAGAGCGTGTCTGCTGTGCGCTGCGGCCAGCTCGTGCATCGACTACTGGACCTGAGACCCTGGTGGGGAAAAAGTTGCCATCACGCGGTAAGTCCCCACACACACACACACACACACTGTCCTGGGAGGTATCTGCCTGGTCAGCCTCACCCCTCTCTGAACAGGGCCTCAGATAACTGGAGTAAAAGTGCTCACCACCACCAAAGGGCTCCAAAGTCCAGAGAGGCCAGATGTGCCTCCTAAGTCACACAGCTGATGACTGGCTCTCCCAATCTTGAGGGCAAGCACTGGTCTTTGGGGATTAAACAGGAGACACTTGTGGGGGCTGGGGGGTTCTGGCCTGTCATGAATGATTGATAGTGCTGTCCACCGCCACCCTCCGTGCCCCAGAAGCCCCTAGTCCTTCCTTCATCCAGTTTGAGGGTATCCTGAAGATAGAGACCCCAGGCCCAGGGAAACAACCAGGTTCCTGTGTCTGCAGATACCCGCAAGCCCAGAGCCCCTGGACGACCATGACCTGCTGAGCTGCGGCTCTTGCAGCTGACTCTGACCCCTCTGCAGCGCCATGGCTACTGAGGCATGTGACCACGCCTGCACTGACCAGTGCCCAGGCAGCCATGCAAGCTTAGCTGGATCCGGGATTCCTAGAGCAAGCCCAAGAAAGATCAATGGACTCGTGGGGACGTGGGAGGGGGCTGCAAACGCCCTCCCCTGGCCACCAAGCACAATGCACTGAAACAAGACTTTTATTTTGAAGTTATTAAAAAGAACAAAGATGCTCCTGTGGCTGCATGCAGAGGGGTGTGGGGCTTGGCCAGGGGCCTGCACTTCTTTCCCACATAGAATGCTGTGGAGGGGCTCTGCCCATCTGTCTGTGGGCCTCTGTGTGTGTGTGTGTGTGTGTGTGTGTGTGTGTGTGTGAGAGAGAGAGAGAGAGGGGGGGGGGGAGGTGAAATACAGAATACAGATGGAGTAGATCTGTGGTTATCCAAGTGCAAAGAGGCAGGCTGGGTTTGGGGACCCCCAATTGGAATCCTGGGAGATCTCTTTTCACCATGGCCTCCAGCCAGCCAGAGCTGGGACAAGAAATGTTCTTCTGCAGGGAAGTAGATCAGGGAACAGTCTTCAAAGCCCCACAGCCCAGGAATCCTCCGTGTCTCCCCACCAAACTAAAAGACTCTTCACCTTGGCACGACTCCCCTCCTCCCTCCAGGCTGAGGCCCACCCAAAGGGGACCTCCTCCTCCTCCACCCCACCCCTGCCCCCCGGGTAGTGGCAGAGCCTCCGGGCTGCGGGTGGGTAGGAGGCGATCCAGCTGTCTGAGGAAAGAACACAGAACCCGCCCGGAGGGTAATCTCAGTCCCACTGAGGGAGATTCTGCCTCTTGGGCCGTGGGGACGAACGGCTGCCTGCTTAGGCCCTTCCTTGCAGGGTTCGCTTCTCCAGAGGCCCCCCACAGGCGCAGACCCCAGAAAGGGATCCCCAGTCTGGCCCCCAGCCTGGATAGACACGAGGGAGAGGACGCTGAGAGCCGGAGGAGGGCCGATGAAGGCAGGGAGGCGAGCTGGCCCCTCTCAGCTCAGAACTGGGAGGCGCTGCTGGGATCGCACTGCAGCAGGCGCACGATGGATGGGTCGCTTTTGGCGCCGCGGATGAACTCCTCCAGGGACAGCTTGCCTGCGGGGCGAAGGGAGGACTGTGAGTGAGGAGAAGGTGGCTGCGAAGCCAGGCAGGTGGGAGAGAAAAGGAGGAGGCTGCCCACTCTCCTCCACCCCCCCATCCTCCCGCCCCCCCACTCCCCGCCACTCACCATCGTTGTTTGTGTCCATTTGGCGGAAGATTTTCTCAGTCCTCTTTTCTGGGGTCGACTCATCCTCAGGCATCTTCATCACAGACGAAACCATCTTGTAAATGGCCTGTGGGATTGGGGACCGGGAGGGGGAGAGGACATCAGGTAGTGAGGAGGGCTGGGTTAAGCTCCCGTCCCGCGCTCTGTCTCTATAAACGTCCCAGGGTCGTGCTCTACTGGTCGTGGGGGAGGAAGGGGTAAGAAGTCTGGAAAGGCTGAAGAGTGCCCTGGGCCAGGTGGGAACTGCTGATGGAGCTGATGAGCAAAGCCACTACAACCTGAAAGCTTCGGGTGGCAGCCAAGCATTTGGGGTGCACTGAGTCAAGGGAGATGTCGGAGGACATCCAAGCCCAGAGAGCAAAGTGCCTAGAACGCCAAATTTAGGCACTTGCTCCTCGGGTGTGTATGTTTGAGCATAAGGGTTGAGTTAGCGCTCCCGTTCAGTGACCGACAGGGGGCGCTGAGCTGAAGACGATGGCACTGTGGTCTGCGGCCGGCAGGGGGCGCAGAGCAGCATCGAGGCAGCTGGGACCTAGAAGGGGCGGGAACATTATGCAAACGAATGCAAATGAGCACCTGCCACCGGTCCAGGGACAGCCTGAGCTCTGCTAGGCTGAGGGCGGCAGCTGCCACGTGTAGGAGCTCCAGAGGCAACACGAAGGAGAGTTGCTGAGCTATTGTACAGAGCATGAAGTGCTCGGTCTGTGGGATGGGCTGCTTCTGCTCCCTGGAGCTCAAAGGCCAGACTAGTCACCTCGAACTTCCAATTTTTTCACAGCGACGCCCCCTCCAAGAAGCCTCCTTTCTTCCCCCACGCTATAACCCTCCCACCCTCTTCTTGTCCAGCTTTGTCTCTGCGCTGCTCTTTTCCGGCCTCTTCCTTCAGATCTGTCCCACTCACTGCCTCTGAACGCTCCAAACACAACCCCCCCACTACCACGTCCCCAAACCAGCAGGCCGCCCCCTCATTTCCGGCACACACAGACCTCCTTCTAGGCCCACCGAGCACCAGTGCCTTCTGGATGTGCCTCCCACTTCTCCTTGGTTGTTAGGCGTACAATGCTTTCCCAGCAAGGTCATCTGTGATCCAGCACTGACTGGATCAGGGCACATCGGCTGCACAGAGCCTCCTGGATGGACGGCTCCCAGGGAAGTAATTATTTCCCTGGAGGATTGTACCGGCTTGCCACCATTCAGATGAGAACAGTAACTCTGGCTACTTTCTAGAATTTCCAAATCCCAGTACAGTGTCTTGGCAAATGGCAGGGAACTCCCTGTTTAAAGGCCACTGTCACCTCCCACGACTCTCTGTACCAAGTCCAAACCCTGTGCTTTTGGCATTCAGGATTCTTCACAAGCTGTTCACCGCTGGCCTCCCCATCACTAGGCCTTGCTGGAGGGGTGATTCTGTCATGGCTGAACACCCCTGGGCCTTTCAGGGTCTCCAGCATTCACAGCCTCTGCCTGGGATAGCATGGATGGCCATGTATCATGCCAGCACTGTGCGCCAGATCCTACGAGCAGGAATTTTGTTTTGCTTTGTCAGAGACAGGGTTTCTCTGTGTAGCCTTGGCTGTCTTGGAACTCACTCTGTAGACCAGGCTGGCCTCGAACTCAGAAATCCACCTGCCTCTGCCTCCCGAGTGCTGGGATTAAAGGTGTGGGCCACAGTGCCGGGCATACATGCAGGATTTCTAAACTCAACTCAAAAAAAAAAAAAAAAAAAAAAAAAAGCATTTATGAGATCTCTCCTTTCTGGTAAGTAACCAAGGTTTGGGAAGGGGAGGGATGGAAGGCGCCAGCTCAGAGCTCGCGCCCTCCGAGCTGCGACTACAGCGGCTCTCATCCTTCCTAAGCCTGCACTGCTTTAATATGGTTAACGCTAGTGTGGTGACCCCCACCCCCACCATACAATTACTTTTGCTGCTACTTCATAACTGTAATTTTGCTACTGTTGGGAATGGAAATATAAATATCTGATAGGCAGGATATCCGCCATGGGACCGACCCCTGTGAAAGGGTCACTCAACCCCCCCTCCCCCAAAGGGGCTGTGACCCACAGGTTGAGAACCGATAGGTGCACGCTTGGACAGTTTGGGAGAGTCAACCCCAGGGGCTCTGGAGTGGCACCCTGGTCCGTTCCGTACTTGCTCCTCTCTATATATCCTTGGAAAAGAACTTAGCCGCTGGGAGCCTCAGTCGCCATCTGTAAAATGGGAATGCTCTGTCTACCTCATTGGGACTGACTGGAGGATTAAAAGAGACAGAAAAGTCCAGCAGTGGCTGGAGTAAGTGGTCGCTCGGTAGCAGCTTATATTGTCGTTATTCATCGACTGTGTCCTCGGGCTTTTCGATCCCCTGGACTCCTAGGTGTTCCTTTATATGCTTGTCCCTGACCTCGGCAGTACGACCTGTGCCTTAATCTCTCCTATCAGACAGGGGTCTCCATGAGGCACACTCCCTCTTTCCTCCCACTGTGCCACCACCCAGTGTAAGGATGGGAAAGGGACTGAACAGTGACTTAGAGGGTGGCCGTTCCCCCTGTGACAATCCTTCTAATTAATTGTCTGGGTTGCTCGCTCGCTCGCTCGCTCGGAGTTTCACTGGAGCCTGCTAGTCATTAATCAGGCCCTGGGGCTCACAGAGCTCCGTCTGCTCCAGCTGTCTGGAGCCTCTGGGGTGTCAGAGAGGAAGTCCGGGTCTAGAGGGCAGACGCTGGTTTAAAAAAAAAAAAAAAAGGTCCAGCGGTGCCTAAGGAATAGAATCGCTAACTACTGCGCACTGGGCGTGGTAGCTTCAGCTGGGCTGAGATTTACCAGTGTACAACTGGAAAACAGGAACATGTCTCTGAACCTGTTGATATCCGGCAGATCCCTAAATGATCCTCTACCACTACTTTGACCTTTCCAGGGGGACCCCAGAGTTCCCCATCATCTCATCTTGCCTCCAAAGATGACTGTGTGATCCAGAGGCTCCTGAGGCCAACAGGCAACTGGCATAGTGAAAACATCACTTCCCAAGACAGGCGGCTGTTCCACTCAAGCTAGAGGCTGAGATCCGCGTCCCCAGCAAGAGGGGGAGCCAGTGGGCTGGGTGAACCGGACGGGATATCAACCCTCTGAGCAGAGGGGCTAAAAGGGAAGGAGGCCGAGCTGCAGGAAGGGTCCTTGTGCAAAGCAATGTGACAGACAGCAGTTCTCCAGATGCATCTTAGGGATGCTCACAAGGCCATTTTAGCCAGCGCAGGAGAGATGGGTGGAGACAGGAATGCGGGACAGACACTGAAGGGGAAAGTATCAGCTCAGGACCACTAGGACCAAGTTCTCAGCACAGAGGAGATTCATTTGCCCCAAAGGCACAGAGGGCAGGGATAAGAGACAAAGGGAACAGGCAAGGGAGAAGGGGAGGGGAGCAGAGTGGAGGGGGCGGGGAGTATTTGTCCCAGAGGACAAAGGACTGCCTCTGGATAGGGAGGGGACAGACGCGACCCCTAGGAAAATGGCCGTTTATAAAGGCAAAAGGGAAAACCCATGTTAAGATGAGGGGTTTAATTTTAATTGGACATGTTAATTAGGTGAGCCGAAGGGGGCTTTTGATTGTTGGACTTCAATACTTTAATAGCTGGACCCTGGTGGTCAGCCTCAGAAGCAGGAAGTGGCCAATAAGGGAGCAGACCTCAGGGGCCGGCTTTGGAAATGTCATCTCACAGTGTTTAGCAAGGCGGAGAGAATTGGGGGAAAGGGCAAGGCCTGCCAGAGTCGTGCGTGCCATACTCCGGCTGGCCTGAGTCCCCCAGTCACTAACAGTCACCGAGTACCGAGTACCTAGGTAGCCCTCAGTGGAGTGCCTGATCTCTACTAGTGCCTTAGAGCAGCAGGCAAAAGCCAGCAGGCTTTCTGTTAAGATGCTCGCAGACAAATCTGACAGCCCTACTTCAATCCCCAGGATCTGCATAATAGAAAGAGGATTAATCCCCAAAAGCTGTCCTCTGCCCCTCACATGTGTGCTCCAGCATGAGCATGCTGCCCCTAACATAGACAGACAGACAGACAGATAGATAGATGATTGATGGATGGATGGATAGATAGACAGACAGACGGATAGATGATAGAGATAGACAGATAGATGATAGATAGATAGACAGACGAAAAGACAGACAGATGGATAGATGATAGATAGATAGATGATAAATAGATAGATAGATAGATAGATAGATAGATAGATAGATAGATAAATAGATAAAATTTGTAAATGGTTAGAGGCTGGCCAGGATGGGGGAGGGGGAGGGGGGAGAGATCCTGTCTAAAAACAAATGTCTGAAGTGGACACAAAGCAGGCGGGTAAAATAGAATCTCAGCACCGACCGCCTTCAGTGAGCTAAGGGGGCATCGTGCCATGGAAGGCTTCTGAAATAAACCTAATGCATTTCATCCTTAAGTTGGTACTAAGAAAAGACATTCATGACAAGTCTCTAAATCTCCTCATGCCGCCGGCCCCGCTGCCTCTGCTCTGCTCTCACAGAGGAGCGGCAGAAGAGCCAGTCCAGAATTGGAAGCCTCCTCTCCTGCCTGAGGGCTCAGCCAGCCTGGGCTCAGTCCTGCTCCTTCGTGGCAAGCAAGTGGCTCTACCTGTCCGAGGCACGCGGGGCTGCCCTGAGGGTGTGCTCAGCTCAGGGGTCTAAGGATCTCGTGCAGTGCTGGGCTCTGTGGTGCCTCTGTCAGTCAGTTAGGCGATGGCCGGGTGTCCAGATGGCATGTGAACACTGGAGCCAGGTGACCCACTCAGGCTGTGAGGTCTCCGGCAAGTACCTTCTCCTTTCAAAGTATGTTTCCTCCTCAGTAAACGAGGATCAAAAAAACAGTACTTGTAAGCAGGGGATGGGGCCCGGTGGTAGAACACAGCAAGCAAATGAATGAATGAATGAATGAGTGAATGAATGAATGAATGCCATAGCTGAGCATGGAAACACATACCTGTAACCCTATGGCTCAGGGGATAAGGCAGGAGGATCATGAGTTCAAAGCCAGTCTGAGCTACTTAGAGAGACCTGTCTCCAACCAAACCAAACCAAATATAACTTGCCTAAATCAGAAATGTCAAGAAGGGAAAGACAAAGCCAGGGGAGGGACTCTTCCAAATTAAACCAGAATAACAAAGCCAGGCTCAGGTACTCCGGTACTCAGCATGAAAGACAGGTTCTGTGAGTTGGAGGACAACCTGGTCTATAAAGGTGAGTTCCAGGCTAGCCAGGGCTATCTAGTGAGATCCTGTCTCTAAATAAACATAACTAGGAAATAGGACAATAAAATTCAATGTAGGATCCCAGACCAACGGGGGGGGGGTATTGGGGAGAGGGGGGAAGGGACAACAGGGAACCTTCTGGAAAGAGGGAACAATGGCGTAGGAACTGTCTTATTTCTGTTCTATGTTCAATATCTTGACTTGGATGATCAAACTGTGGCTTATGTAAGAGAATGCCTTAGTCTTAGGAAATACATCCTTTACCAGAGGCGTGAAGGATCAGTCCTGAGAACCACCAGAAAGCACGGCCCGCACGCAGCATACACAACACCGGGAGACACTAGCTGGCGAGTGTGGACTAAGGACACAAGGGAATTTTCTAGGCCTTTCTTTCCTTCGTCGTTGGGTTGGTGGAGGAGGGGGGAGAGAGTTTCATAATGTCTAGGCTAGCCTCAAACTCATTTGGTAGCCAAGGCTAGCTTTGAACTCTTGATCCTCCTGCCTCTAACTCCACAGTAGTTTCAGCTTTCAGCTTTTCTTTCAATGGAAAACCGTTTCATTCTAAAAGATTTTTTGTAAATAGAATGGGACAAACACCGCCCCGCCACTCCTGGGAACCAGGTTGCTTCCCGAGGCTAAAAACGGGGAGGGGGGAGGGGCTTCAGAGACAGAGGCTGGGGAGCCAGAGGCGATGGCGGCCCACCTGCACAATCTCAAGCATCTCCTCCCGGCTGATGTAGCCGTTGCCGTCCAGGTCGTACATGCTGAAGGCCCACATGAGCTTCTGCTCCAGGCGGCCGCGCGAGGTCACGCTCAGCGCGATAATGAACTCCCGGAAGTCGATGGTGCCGTCGCTGTTGGTGTCAAAAGTGCGGAAGACGTGCTCGGCGAACTTGGAGGCATCGCCGTAGGGGAAGAAGTTGGCGTAGATTTTCTTGAACTCGTCCACGTTGAGGATGCCAGTGGGGCAGTCCTTGAGGAAGCCCTTGTACCACTCCTGAAGCTCGAGCTCCGAGAACTCCGTGTTCTCGCGCAGGTCCTGCAGCATCTCAGGCCGCAGTTTGCTGTTCTGCTTGCCCATGGCAGAGGAGCAAGTCCCACCTGGGCCCCGCCCCCGCAAAGGAAATGAAAGGACAGAGCGCAAAAGTTAGTCCGCTTAGTTCCTTGACCCAGTTCCAGAAGGGCCCTCAGACACACAAGATACCCCAAACTCCTATTTGAGCCAAGAAGAGAGAGGTGGGCCCCAGACCACACGGCCTGCGCTCTGTTCTGTGACACCCAAGTCTGGAGAACAGACCCAAAGCAGCAGCTCACACTCACTGACACACTGCTGGGTGTCCGTGCTGTACCCATTCACAAGTACACATGTTCACGCTCCCAACGGGAAATCTGGGGGTTAGTTTCATTTTTCACATGAGAACTGTGACTCTACCCGTAGAGCTGACTCCCAGCGTGTCCTAGAAGGGTGGAGAAAAGCTTCTGGGCTCTCCTTCGAGCCTCCGCCCCCCTCCCACTTCCTGGCTTCCCAGATGTCTGTCGACCCCACAATGCACCTACGGCCCGGACACTGTCCAGTTTTCTTCCTGAAGATATGCTTAACAAGAGGTATGACCCTGGACCCCAGAGCCAGATCATTGGGGCTCGAATCCTGGCTTTCCCTCTTTTTACGTAAATTTTTGTTTGTTTTTGTTTTTTCGAGACAGGGTTTCTCCCTGTAGTCCTGGTTGTCCTGGAACTCACTCTATAGACCAGGCTGGCCTCGAACTCATGGGGATCCACCTGCCTCCAGCTTTCCCTCTTAGCAGCTGTGTGCCTTGGACAATGTCCTTAAACTCTCCCGTCTCAACCACAAAGTGGGTTTAATAATAGTACTTACTTCATAGGGTTATCTCGGGAATTAAATTAGTTAATACCTGTGAGCCCTTAGAATCATGCCAAAGTGGGCAGGTGCCACATACGTGTTGCATCCAGACTCCACGAAAATCAGGCATGATGTGCAAACGCCTGTCCCCCAGCACACACAACGCCACACGGATCACCATGTGCCTTCCCTCGGTTCTCCGCCACTCACATACCAGCCTCTGCGACACATGGGTAGCCATGCCTCCACACACAACAATCCCCCTGCCCCACAACTCACACGCACTGACACATGGCACCACGCACAACTCCCATACACTGCGCATCAAGACACGCCAGCCCACGACCCCACATGTCTCACACATGCCATTACACGCCAACTCGAATGCCGACACCTCTCACATGGCCAGCTGCACGTGGGACCTTCAGGCACCCTTGTCACTTGTCTTTCTACCCCCGAGGTGCTGCCAGGTCCCAGGAGAGGGAGCTGCAACCCTTCCCAGACCTGATGAGGACTCCTTTTCTTGGGGAGCCCTACCCAGCCCACCCAAACCTTCTTCATCACTTACCTGTTCTCTGGTTTGGAAAGGTCCCCTCAGGGTAGGGATTAAAGTCTGGGGCTGAGCCCAGGCAATGGAGGGGAAGTAGCCAGGCAGTCACAGCATAGGTGGAGGGGTGTGTGCAGGTGGCTCCTGAGGTTGGAGATCGGAGCAAGACGGGATGAAAAGGGTTCCTTGTGCATGATGGTACATGAAGCTCTATGCACATGTGTGTGCACATGTGTGTGGGTGCATGCTGAATGCGGATGCTCACACATGATGTGGGTCCTGGGCTCTGCCCCACATCTATCTCCCTGTGCGTGTCTATGCATGTCTGCCTGTGAATCCCACATGCATGTTGAGCGGGTTTGCACCTGTCACAGAGAGAGATGTTCCCCGGGGATGTGAGGAGACCTGTGTCTGTCCTCAGTAGTGTGTGTCACGCATGTCCCTGTAAGTTGGTGCCCCCTCCTTTCTGGATCAGCCTCTTCTGCCCCAGGCTGGGAAGCCACAGAACAAGTGTGTGGGAAGGGACTGAGGAAATGCGCAGGGCTGGGGCAAGGGAGCGTGTCCCTTTACTCCCCTCCTCAAGGTCCAAGGAACTGGGTCAGCGGGGTGGGGGCAGAGTGATGCGCTGAGCAGAAGCGCTCGTCCAGGTGCCCCTTCCTCTCGGCCACCCTCGGCACTGCCTTTCCCAGCTGGAAGAAATGCCTGTTTCCTCCTCAAAGACCCCCCCCCCCCGCCAGTGCCCAAAATAGGAGGAACCTCACAGCTCGATCTGAGAAGCCCGCCCTAGCATCCCCTCCAAGCCTCCCCCGGCTCCGGCCCTGAGCCCCCGCCTCCATCCTTCCCGCACTGGGTTCGAGGTCCCTCCTGGAGGGGGCGCCCGGCACGGTCGACGCGACTCCCAGGAGCCGGCCACTTGGCGGTCAGGACCCTGGAGAGCGCTGCGCGATTTCCCCCCCCCCCCCCCGGGGGCAGCCCAGGGCTAACAGCACCGCGGGTGGGAGGAATCCCACAGAGCTCGGGGGAGGAGCGGGCTGGGGAGCCCTGGACTTGGGTTCCTGGCTCCCGGGCTTCCCTCCCTTCATGCCCGACCCCGGCCGGAGCGGCCCCCACTCACCCAGCAACGCCGAGACACCGACTGCGCAGGGAAGGCGGTGCTGCTGCGGCGCGCGGCGGCAGAGGCGGCCGGAGGGGCGGGCGGGACTGCGAGGGAGACGCCCCGCAGCGTTGGCCCGGAGCCCCTCCCCTGGGGGGGTCCCCCACCGGCAGCTAGGCTCCGCCCCTGCCCCCTCCCGGGAGAGAGAACAGAACGCCCTCACTGCCCCGGGCTCCTCTCTAGGGAGCACCCTACCCAGGGACCCAGCTCTGCAAGTCGACACGGAGGGGCAAGGAAAGAGGGCGGGGCAGTGTCCGGGGACCGCTCGCCCAAGCCGGGAACAATCCACCCCTACCTGGGCGCGGGCCGCCTGTCGCTCTGAGGGCGGACTCCTCGCTGCCCCCACACCTCAGCACCCGAGTCAGATGAACTGGGGGCTCTCTAGGGAGGGGGGAGCACCCATTCCTCAGTCCCAAGGTCTTCCAGGGGCCAGACACACCCCCTGCTACCTCCGCCTCTGAGAGCCAGCCCCCCTCTCCTGCCTACTCCGGATGTCATCCCCCAGCCCCTCTAAAAATGAATCCCACCTCCCACCATCCACTTACCTGGCTCTTCCCCCAGGCAAGGCACCCTCTCCTCTGCCCCTAGCCTCTGCGAGTGCAGGCCTGTGACCTGTACAGAGACATGTCTCCCCTTTGGGAGGTGGGGGTTCTCAGGTGGGTATGCCTCCTGTCTGTACTAAGGACAGCTGCTCTTAGAGGTGCTGATGGGGGAGGGGTCACAACTCCTCCTGCCTCTAAGGGGGCTGCACCCTCCCTCCCCCAGCTCTGGTAGCAATCGCGACATCCCAAGCTTGAATGCTGCCCTAGGTTATGGATCTTACAGTGTTCTACATTGCAGAAACGGGGCCTTAGAAGCCTTAGAAGCGTCGGATGCTTCTTTCAATGTCTGGCAGGTAGTGAGTTACTTGGAATCGGGAGCTCTCAGTTCACCCATTTCAAAAATATTTTCCAGGCATTGCTCGCGCACCTGGCACTGTTTCAGACAGGGGATTGCTGGATTGTGATCATGCGGAAGAAACAATGATGTAACACACATGCAGAGGAATGTAACATACATCGTTCTGGGGTGTGTTAGATAAGCGATCTGGAGACAGGTTGGAACCCTGGGAGAGCACTGCATTCCGTGTGAGCACTGCAGACTGCAGTCCAGGTGAGACCGGAAGTCTTTGTTGTCTCGAATAGAGGGTCTGACTCCCCTGCAGCAAGTCACCGGAGCATTCTGTCAAGAGAAGAGAGACAGACTGCGCCTGGTTTCTGAACCTCCTTAGAAGATGGAATTGACTGCGTTTGCCACACCATGGATAGCCCTTCCCAGTGCATTTTCTCTACCTGTAGTTCAAATCCTCCTAGTTGCCCAAGATAGAAAACTGAAGCTCCCCTCCAGGTGCCTAGACCAGGCCTCTGAGGCCATCGGTCTAGCCTTCACCTCTTGTGTTTGGAGGAGAAGTGGGGGTTGGGGACACAGTGACAGAGCTGGCCCCGGATGGAATAGGGACAGCTGGGCTCTTGGGAACACCGGCTCCACTGTGTGCCTTGGCTCCCGTGTTGGGACCCCCAGTGGAGGCGTGAGAGACGCCAGACTGAGGACGTGGGTGGTTCCAGCTGCCTCCTTCAGGAAGACCTGCAGGCTGGCAGGGAGGACCGATCTGCTTAGCCCTACCTCAGACCCCTCGGATGACAGCCTCCCTCCTCCCTTCCTGGGGGCTCCAGAAGGACAGTCACGCTTGGGACATGGAAAAGAGCCAGTCCCAGAGCCATCCCCTGCCCCCGCCTCTTCCTCGAAGCTGGAATCTCCAAGCAGTCTTCCTCGTCTCCATCCTTGGGCGGAGGGTCTCCGTGTGGCCTGTGCCTGTAAACTGACTCTTGACTCGGGCACAGGTTCGGTTGTCCCCAATGCTTCTCCTCTTTGGGAGGGAGGCTCTGGAACCTTCCCTCAGAACCCCGTCTCCATCCTGCCTCCACAGACCTGTGCTTGGGGTCGGGGGCGGGGGTGGGGATGGGGGCTGGGCCTCCTCCCTCCTCCAGGGCACCTGATTTCTTTGCCTGTTTCTGCACATCAATGCATGCACCCGAAGCGGAGTCTGAGCACTCAGGGTCTCCTCGGATTCTCCCATCAGCCATCTCTACCTTCCCAAGGGCCGTAGAAGCACTGGAAAGACTCTTGAGCCGAAGAGGAGGCCCAGGGGCTCCCTATGCTCTATACTAACCCTGCACCCAGGACAAGTGCCCTACAACAGAGTTCAGGAAAGGCAGGAGAGGGGTTGCTGCTTGGGAAGCCGGCAAACCGCACATCGGCACCTCCTGAAGCAAAGTTCCTCCCCTGGCTGAGCAGGCCACAGGGCAGGCGGCTGAGGCACGGGTGTCCCTGGGGCCCCGGGTCTGCCTTATTTGAAGGCCTGCTGTAGTGTCTGATCTTGTTCTTGCTGCTGATGCCCCATCCTCTGTCACCGGGGAAGGAGGTGTCCAAGAGAGGAGAGTCTCAGCCTGAGGTGGATGTAGGGCCTGGAAAGGTGGAACGGAACACAGGCAGAGCAATAGGCAGTCCGTGGAAGAAGGAGCATGTCCCCACGGCAAGGAAGTGAATCAGGGGCTTCAGAAACCTGGGGAGCTTTAATCCCAGCACTTGGGAGGCAGAGGCAGGCGGATTTCTGAGTTCGAGGCCAGCCTGGTCTACCGAGTGAGTTCCAGGACAGCCAGGGCTACACAGAGAAACCCTGTCTCAAAAAGACCAAAAAAAAAAAAAAAAAAAAAAAAAAAACAGAAACCTGGGGAGCAACCAGGCAGTGGTGGTGCAGGGCACGCCTTTAATCCCTGCACGAGGCAGAGGCAGAGGCAGGCAGATCTCTGAGTTCAAGGCCAGCCTGATCTACGGAGTGAGTTTTGGACAGCCAGGGCTACACAGAAAAACCAAGTCTCAAAAAAGCAACTAACTAACCAACACACGAATTGATTGATTGAATGAAACCAGCAGCGATCCTGTTCTGTCATGACGCTGGGACATCACTTATCTCCTGTGTACCTACCCACTGTGTGTAGAGCGCCCTACCTAGACCACTTTATTTCCTGACCATGCCCCTGAGGGTCTGTAATACTGCCACCATTTTACAGATGTGGAGCCTGAGGCTCAGAGAGTTGAAGCCGCTACCCTCAGATCCAGCAGCAAGAAGGCAGATCTGAGTCCAGCATCGCGTGACTCGGGAGGGAGCCGCAGGGCCCGAGGGCTGGCCCTCCTCTAGCCCACTCAGAAGACCTACCCAACCCCCCCGGTCCGTGTCTCTTGGGTCTCCAATGGTTTGGAAAATCCTGATGAAAGCAGATGGCGGGACAGATGGAGGGGAGAGCATCTTGGGGGCGGAGTTATCCAAACAAACACTGATAAAGTGATTGCAACCTCAAGCCACCCCTTTCCAGAGAGCGCTCTCTGCCCACCCAGCTTGGAGCACAGTGAGTCGTGAAGTGGGGCCTGGAGCAGGGTCCCCCGAACGCCCTGGGTCTCAGCCTCATTAATCCCAGTTCCTGCCAGCTTCCCTTGACGCCAGGGACCACCCCCGGACCAGAGCCCAGGGTGGCAGAGCTGCCAGAAGCACAGCCTGGGAGGGGGCGGGGCGGGCCTGGCAGTTTCCCAGGGAGCTGGCCATGAGGAGGCAATGGCTGGGGAGGGCTGGGGCTCTGAGCTGCAGGCCTGAAATCGGGGCCAGCCCGGTAGGCGTGGGGATGCTGGGGCTGGGGTCTCTCCGAGGACGCTAGGAGGGACTCAGTGTGTCCAGATGAGGCGGCAGCCCGGCTGCCCACAGAGCAAACTGAATCCTGGAACTCTTAACTGCTTGGGTTGGCTCTCCTTCTTAATTTTTTTTTTTTTTTTTTTTGAGACAGGGTTTCTCTGTATAGCCCTGGGCTGTCCTGGAACTCACTCTGTAGACCAGGCTGGCCTCGAACTCAGAAATCCACCTGCCTCTGCCACCCAGAGTGCTGGGATTACAAGCGTGCGCCACCACTGCCCGGCTGGTTCTCCCCTCTTAGATGGAGGCAATGTCTGTACCGTGGAAGAAAGGCTATAAGGATGAAGAGAAGCAGCCTGTGGATAGTGCCTGGGTTCACACTGGGTACCAAGGTACCAAGTATCAAGGTAACAAGAGGCTAACCTGAGTGACAGTGCTAACCCATGCGGACCCACATTCAAATCCTGCTTTGGCCCATTTCCTAGCTGTGGAAAGCTGACAATCACCAACCACCCCTCTGACCTTCTGGTTCCTTCTTTGAAAAGCCAACATTTCCAGCAGCTTCCCGGACTTGCTCCCAGAAGCCCCCCCAAACACCCCTGACTCAAGCCAGTCAGTAACCAGTCCGTGGCCTTCCGCCTGCAGCTTGCCAGCTCTTTGTCTTCCTCCAGTCAGTCAACAAGTCTGAGACTCCGCCATACCCAGGGCCCTCCTTCCTGCTGGGCTCACAGCAGCTGCAGCCTCCCCAAGTCCCGCTCACCCTACAAGGGTGGGTGAGGACCCAGCCTGCCCCTCCGTTCATTCCCTCTCACTCTGACTAGCTCTTCTTCAGATCCCTCAGATGGCCTTCTTGCTGCTCCTCCTGCTGGGATCAGTTTCTCTGATCTGATTAGAGTCCTCCCTGCTAAATAACCTCCCGAGGCTCCCACTGTCTTCCCCGAGCAAAGGCACGTCCGAGGCGCACACACCCAGCACCCTGCACCCCCCACTCTGTGACTCCTCCATACCACATGACCAGCCCCGCCCCACAGAGTGAAGATGTCCCTGGCCTTCTCCCAACCCTAATCTCCCCGTGGGATTGAATCTAGATGGGGGTGGGTGGAGTGACCCTGGCAGCTGGAGACCCATCATCCCAGCCAACTCTTGGCCAGTACAGTAACTGCTCCTCCCCCTGCCGGGGGGTGGGGGGGAGCCACTCTCAGCCAGAAGCCAGAGGGGACAGTCCTTTGCCTGCTGTCCCCTTGTCACAGTTTCAGATAGATGAAACACTGGGGTCACTCTTAGGTAGTTCATGACCTGGGCACTCTGTCTTCCTCTCCTTTGGGTCTGACTGGTCTGTCTCAAGCCAGCTCCCCACTGTCTTCCTGGGACTACAGCAAAGGCAATGGTCACTTATGAAAGGCGGGGAGGGGACAGGAAGCTGTTCTCTTTAATAACTTTTTCCTCCTCTAGACAGGGTCTCACTATGTAGCCCAGACTGAACTCATTGTAATCCCCCTGTCTTAGTGTCTTAAACCCCAGGATTATTAGCATGTGCCACACGCCCAGCTTTCCTACCGATTGTGAATTGATCCACATTTCTGTGTGCATGCATTACATACAACCCATGTGTAGAACATGGGTGATCTAAGTCAAGATCTAAGGGGTCAGGTTGTTGCTGCTGCTGCTGTTAGTTTGAGACAAGGGCTCATTAGTTAGCCCTGGCTGTCCCGGACGGAACTATAGAGACCAGGCGTACCATCCACCAAAATCAGTGAAATCCACCTGCCTCTGCCTCCCAAGTGCTGGGATTAAAGGCATGCCCTATTCCCGACTGAGGTTTGTGTGTGTGTGTGTGTGTGTGTGTGTGTGTGTGTGTGTATGTGTGGTTGTTGTTGGTTTTTGTTTTTGTTTTGTTTTTGTTTTTGTTGTTGTTGTTTTTTTCTTGGTTTTTTGAGACAGGGTTTCTCCGTGTAGCTCTGGCTGTCCTAGAACTCACTTTGTAGACCAGGCTGGCCTTGAACTCAGAAATCCACCTGCTTCTGCCTTCCAAGTGCTGGGATTACAGGCGTGTGCCACCACTGATCGGCTTGTGTGCTTTTCATTGTTGGTTGGTTGTTTTTTTTTTTTTTTTTTTTTTTTTTTTGGTTTTTACAAGACAGGGTTTCTCTGTGTAGTTCGGGCTGTCCTGGAACTCACTTTGTAGAAATCTGCCTGCCTCTGCCTCCCAAGTGCTGGGATTAAAGGCGTGAGCCACCACCACCCGGCTGTTTTTTTTTTTTAATATTTATTTCTTTCTTTATTTATTTTATGTATGTGAATACACTGTAGCTGTCCTCAGACACACCAGAAAAGGGCGTCAGATCCCATTACAGATAGTTGTGAGCCACCATGTGGTTGCTGGGAATTGAACTCACGACCTTTGGAAGAGCAGTCGGTGCTCTTAACCACTGAGCCATCTCGCCAGCCCAGTTGTCTGTTTTTTTGTTGTTGTTGTTGTTGTTGTTGTTGTTTTGTTTTGCTTTGTTTTGGTTTGTTTTTTTTTTGTTTTTTTTTGTTTTTTGTTTTGGTTTTTTGAGACAGGGTTTCTCTGTGTAGTCCTGGCTGTCCTAGAACTCACTCTGTAGACCAGGCTGGCCAGAAATCCGCCTGCCTCTGCCTCCCAAGTCCTGGGATTACAGGCGTGCGCCACCACGCCTGGCTCTGTTGTCTGTTCTTAAGCTTTAATTTTTTATGTGGTCATAGTGGTACACGCTTTTGACCCCAGCACTCAGGAGGCAGAGGCAGGTGGATCTCTGTGAGTTCAAAGCCAGCCTGGTACAAGTGAGCTCCAGAGCAGCCAGCCAGGGCTACACAGAGAAACTTTGCCTCAAAAAAACAATTTTTTTAAATGTGGTGTGTGTGTGTATCTGTGAAAACCATCAAGCTTTTTTTTTTCTTTAAAAGTCAAGATTTTGAAGAGAAGACCCCTCCTGCTCCTGCCTCCCACCCACCTAGCAGCTCCGCCTCGGGGCCTGGCTAAAGCTGAAGAGTCTTTCCAGTACGGATGGTCCCGGTGAGCATCTTCCTGGCCGGCTCCCCATTTAAAATCCACAGCTGCCTCCATGGCTGATTCTGGGGTGAACGCAGACACAGGCTCGCCGCTGAGCACCTGCGCCGCCCAGGGCCTCGGCTCTCTGTGGAATATTCCCTTTCTAGAGCGGGTGAGGCACCTGTAAGACACTCAGGGAGGGGTGCGTGTGAAGGGGCTGCTGGGTATCAGAAGTGTCACCATAGGTCTAGGGATGCCCACCAAGGCCAGAGGATAGTGTCTCCGAGAGGGGGCAGCGCACCCTCCTCTTGTGGACGTGCTTCTGCAGCGTCCTACTAGATTCTCCAGTTTTATAGAAGTGGAAACCGAGGCACAAACAGGTCCAGTTCTCGGCCGGAGACTTGCTTGGAGTCAGAGTGAAACCCGAGATGAGCGCTAGCTAGCCCTGCCTCTGGGAGCCAGTGTGCCAGGTCACCTTCAAGGAATGAGGGTCTCCCAGGGACTCCAGAGGCACCCAGAGCCCCAGACCCCTGACTCAGGAATCTCCCAAGCTGTGTCTCTTCCTGGGAAAACCCAGCCAGATCTCCATTCTAGCACCTCAGGTTCTCTGGAGGCAGGCCTGGGATTGCCTCCTTGTTTCCATAGTAACGGGGAACAGAGAGCCTCCAGCAGCAGTGTGGGGATACCACAGACACCAGTACCTGCAAGTCCACACGTGCCCTGGGAATCCTTGGGATGGGGCAGGCTCTAGCTCGTGTCCATGCACGCGCATGCCTTCGCACAGTACGCATATCCAGGGCTTCGGATGCATGCTCCGACATACACCAGTACTCTTGCATATGCAGATGCATGCACAGTGACCCAGGCCTTGGCACTGGGTCCATCTACAAATGGGACCAGAGATCATCCTGCAGGATGTGACCCTGTCCCACAACCACCCCATCCACCCTGGTGCGGAAAAGGTTTGGGGGAGGAGAAGATTCCATTTACAACACCCACAGCAACACAGTTAACCGATCACATGTTGGGGATTGCATGTGCCGTCTCCTGCAGTTCTCACAACACCACAGGGTAAGACCCAGATAAGGAAACAGACTCAGAGAGGCTGGGTAATTTGCCTGTGGTCACACAGTGAGGGTGGATTGTATCTCGGTTTAAGCGTAGGACTGTTGGGCTGCAAGCATTGGATTCTTTATCTCATCAGAAGACCCTCCCCCTCAGTGTCAGAGCCAGGAACACTCAACACACACACACACACACACACACACACACATACACACACATACACACACAGACTCAAAGAAAGGGAGGGGGCACATTATAGTCAAAGGCAGGACATGAGAGTCTTCCCAATCAAAACACGAGCAATAAAGAGCTTTTCACTCCCAGTCAACCCTGGCTTCTGTGGTGTTTGGCTGTTCCTAGAATGAAGGTGTGTGGGAGGCCAGGTTATCGTAGGGGCTCTCCCTCCGTGGAGTTCTGCCGAGTCAGCTGAAAGGAATTAAAACAGCAAGCTAGCAGAGGTCAAGACCTGTGAAGCTCCTCCCCCGCCCTCACCCCCATCCCCCGGGTCACCAGTCAGTTCCCGGTTACTGTCCCCTCGGTAGGAAATCCAAGGCAATGCCCTGTCTTTATCTTAATAACTACCACATGGTGGTTACATAGAGCAGGCACCTTCAGGTGACATAACTGGGGCGAGGACGCAGCTCAGCGGCAGGGCGCCTGATGGTGCTAGCAAGGGGCGGGGCGCCTGGGCGCCTGCCTGAATCCTCGGCACTAACAAGGTAGAGGCAGGAGGGTCTGGAATTCAAGGCCAGCTACATACAACCCCGCCTCAGAATAACAAAACAAATAATGATAACAGAACGATGACCCACGTGGCTCAACAGCCACTACTACTAACACTTGGATAGCCTCCACGCCACCTTTAATTCACACCGACTCCTGACCAGAGCTGCCTGAGGCCCTTTTATAGCCGAGAAAACCGAGGCTTGATGACGACGACATCTTGTTCACAAGGCCCTCCCTGGTGCTAATGGCTGAGACTTTAATGGAATTGTCATCCTGGGTGGTGGCCGCCAGCCTCATCTGCGTCTCTAGGGTCTTCCTGTTTAGAAGAGCTTGGATTCTCTATAGACGGCCGGAGTCGGCGCCCTCTGCTGGCCATGTTCTGGATCTGCAGGGCCATCTTCCCGGGCGGGTTGGCCATGTGAGAGGTGGGGGTTTTCTGGAGCCTCAGATCTTCACTCTGTGTAGCCTTACTTGGTCAGTGAAAACAGTTGAGGTGAACCAGACAGAGGCCCAGCAGAGGAGTGAGCCTAAGTGTACTGCGTGCCCCCCCACTCCGTCCCGGTTGGGGACAAGGCCCTATCCCTGATCTGGATGATTGCGGTGTGTGGCTGAGGAACTGTATCCAGAGGTAACGCTAGAGTTGCGGTTTGAGGAACAGAGCAGACAGGAGCTGGCCTTGCGAGCCTTGGGCGAGATGGCCTACGGCCCAGAGCACTGATGGCGAGAATGAAGGTCTGAGGAGATCGGAGGATTCCTTCACCTAATTACAGGGCTCCACCTTCTCCTCCTCCTTCCTGCCTCCCTCCCGACCTCCCTCCCTCCTGTTCACCCCGATTGTCAGATCCCATTCTGTGTCACATCCGCTTATTACCATCCTCCTCCAGGAGGCTCACATCAGTGGCTCAGAGAGGTGGAATTACCAGCCCAGCATCATCCGACCACGTGGACTGGGACAGTGGAGCCCGCCCAGCTTCCTGTCCTTCCTCCCCACCTTCCCTCTCCTCGTGTCTCCTTTAAGTCCCACCCACTGGCTCTTCCTAAAAAATAAATAAATAAATAAAAATTAAAAATCTCAGCTACTTCTTTTGTTCCAGTCAGCAGTTCGGCCACCACTCAGATCAAGACGGTCATTTCTGTCTCTGCTAGGGCACCAGCCTCCTGGGCTCTTCACGGGTCACCTGGTCCCAACCCTGTTTTCTGTGGTCTGGTCTGCCGCTACCGCGAGCCTTCCATCCACGCCGCCGCAGCTGGCCTTCGTGAGACTTCCGGTTGCTAGTGAGCCAATGAAACCTTTCTCCCACACCCCCGGGGGGGGGGGCGCACCCATTTCCTCTCACTGTGCCTGTAAGGCTCCTCTCGATCATTCTGGCTTTCTTTTATCTCCTGAACACACACTGCTGTCCCAGGGCCTTTGCACTTGCTGTATCCGCAGCTGGAGCACTACTGTATTTTGATATCCCTGCCTCCCAGGTTTGCCCTCGGCCCAGATGCCACCCTTAAAGCCTTGTTAGCTGACCCTACCCTCTCAGCCACCTCTACCGCACCATCTCAGCCTGTTAGCCTTGGAAGAGATATGGATATATGAGATTGAGATAGAGTGTCACGAGCCCAGGCTGGCCTCGAACTCATTATGTACCCAAGGATGATCTCAACTCTCAAACCTTGTGCCTCTACCTCCCTAGGGCTGAGATCACTGGGGTTGACAGTCACATCCAATTTATAGAGTGCTGAGGACTGAGCTCAGGGCTTCTTGGGTGCTAGGCAGACATTCTACCAATGCTACATGTGTAGCCTAGCCTTGGAAGAGGTGTGTGTGTGTGTGTGTGTGTGTGTGTGTGTGTGTGTGTGTATTTGTGTATACCTCTGTGTATGAGTACGTCTAGATGTGTGCCTGTGTGTATAGGTGTGTGTGAATGGTTGTGCCTGGGAGTGTATATGTGCCTGTGTGCCTCTCTGTGTGCGCGCATCTCTTTGTGTGCTTGTGTGTGTGAGTGTGTTTGTGTGGCATGTATAGATAGATGTTTTGTCTGCCTGTATGTCTGCTCACCACATGCCCACGCGTGTCTTGTGCCTGAGGAGGCCGGAAGAGGGCACTGGGTCTGCATCTCCAGGAATTGGAGTGAAGATGTTCGTGAGCTGCTAAGAGGTTGCTGGGAAAGCCGGGCGGTGGTGGCACACGCCTTTAATCCCAGCACTTGGGAGGCAGAGGCAGGTGGATTTCTGAGTTCGAGGCCAGCCTGGTCTACAGAGTGAGTTCTAGGATAGCCAAAGCTATACAGAGAAACCCTCTCTCGAAAAAACAAACAAACAAACAAACAAACAAAAAAGAGGTTGCTGGGAATGGAATCCGGGACCCCTGAAAGAACAGCCAGTGCTGTTTTTTTTTAACCGCCGTGCCCTCTCCCTGACTCTCAGAGATTTAGTCATTAGCACTCACTTAGCATGTCTCCCGGAATGTGAGGCCCACGGAGAGAGGGCCTTGTTCACAGTATGTCCCCAGAATCTCCCAGGTTCTCAGCTCCCGTAGCCCCATCTTCTCTCACAAGCTGCTCAGAACAGTCCTTTTGGCTTCCCCGCTCCCAGCGTTTCAGCCCAGTGCCAGAAGCTCTCCTGCCCCTCACACACACCTTTGCCCTGCCTCCCTCCGTGGACACACCATGCTCTGCCCCTCCCCCCCTTACTGCTCTGGCTCCCAGCCGGCATTCAGTGCTCACCGAGCACACGCATCACCTCCTCCTAGAAGCCCTCCTCTCTAGGACCTTGGGAAATATGCACCTGTCCTAGCCTCGCCATAATGAGGACATCAGAGACTACTCTCAGAGACCAGTGTCTCCTGGCTACACAACCCACAGCGAACCATTTTCTCCTTTTGAACGTCAGTTTCTTTGGCAATGACATGCGAGTAATGTTCTCAGCCATCAGCGCTGTGAGGACGTTGGAGTGTAGAAAGCGGCAGTAGGGCTGGTGAGATGGCTCAGTGGTTAAGAGCACTGACTGCTCTTCCGAAGGTCCTGAGTTCGATTCCCAGCAACCACATGGTGGCTCACAACCATCTGTAATGAGACCTGACGCCCTCTTCTGGTGTGTATGAAGATAGCTATAGTGTACTTACATATAATAAATAAAAATAATTAAAAAAAAAAAAAAAAAAAAAAGAAAGCGGCAGTAAATGATGGGCCCCTGCGGCTCACCACTGCCCCGGGAGCATCGAGCCCCTTGTGTCCTCCAGAGAAGAGAGTCCTGATCCGTAGAGGAATATTAAGCCAGCAATATGGCTGCCCTGGCCACATCCAAAGCCTTAGGTCCGTGTGATCTCGCTGGAATGCACACAAGCTCTTAGTACACACTTTAATCCCAAACAATGGAAGTAAAGTTAGTTTGTAAAAGGCAGCAGCCAGCCTGGCGGTGGTGGCGCACGCCTTTAATCCCAGCACTTAGGAGGCAGAGGAAGGTGGAATTCTGAGTTCGAGGCCAGCCTGGTTAACAGAGTGAGTTCCAGGACAGCCAGGGCTACACAGAGAAACCCTGTCTCAAAAAAAACAAAAACAAAAACAAAAACAAAAACAAAAAACAAAAACAAAAACAAAACAAAAAATCAAAACAAAACAAACAAACAAAAAGGTAGCAGCCAGGTTTGAAAGTGATGTCAAATTGAGTGGCAGACAAAGTAACGAATCAGAGAAATATCTGACAGAATAGGATACGCCCAACTCTCCCGAGAAGAGAGAGGCATCATAGAGGGAGCCGTGCAGAGAGAGAGAGAAGAAGGGAAGGAGGCCATTTTACCAGGACACTTAGAGACAGATTGAAGAGAAAACAAGCTAAACACAGAAGGTGAAGACAGAATGAGCCAGAGAAGGAGAAGGAGCCAGAAGATTAGAACAGATTGCCAAAGTTCATACGAGGTCAACCAGAGCAGTTCAGTCAGAGGCTGAGAGAAGCCGAATTGAATCAGTCAGCTTGGAGAGGAGTTTGAGCCCGAGCAGCACAGATGAGCTAGCCGGAGCGCAGAGAGAACTGGAAAGGGTGAGCCGAGTCAGCAGAAAGTCTCAGAGGCTGAAACCATTCTATGCCTAGATAAGATTGTACAGACACTAGAAGCTTCCAGGACCAGGCCTAGGTTAGCAGACGGAGGCAGTGAGCCTGGGAGACAACAGTTACATCAGGAGGATCTCTGAGATGGAGGCCAGCCTGGTCTACAGAGTGAGTCCCAGGACAGCCAGGGCTACACAGAGAAACCCTGTCTCGAAAAACAAAACATAAAATAAAACAAAGAGCAGAGTAGATGTGAGCCACATCTGCTCCAAGATCGGGTGAGGAACCTTCTAGGTGATCTAGTGTGGGGGACTGCAGCCTGAGATACGTAGACTCTGAGACTCCGGACAGCTAGACTCTGAGACTCCGGACAGCGTCGACACCCTCGAGGGTCCAAATGCTGGTGAGTCTCCAGGTGTCAGTGACACTTCCTCCCCTCCAGACTCTCCCCTCCCCCTCGCCAGTTAAAGTGTGTGTTCTTTCAGAATGTTGCCTGGAGCCCGGTACATAGTAGGTATTCAACAAATACATGTTAGAAGAATGAACTTGTTCCGTACAGTCAACAAACATGACTGTGTGTCTGGCTAAGGTAGAAAGCACTGATAGTGTATATAAAACAGGTGGTGCTGACAACCCCCCTCCCAGGCTCCCTCGGGGCCTCTCCAGGTCTCCATTCTTCCTGCTCCTACTGGTGCTAGATTCCAGGCCAGGGCTTTCTCCAGAATGAGGCCCAAGCACCTCATGAATCCTAGGAAGGTTACACCCCATGGCCACAACTCTCCAGATTCTCCAAGTCTCCCGTGACCCTTCTCACAGCGGCCTGCAAGCCTTTCCTCCTTGCTCCCTGGAGGTGAGCGCTCACCGCCCTTTCCCCCTCCTAACGCCCTACATCCGCCTGGGGTTTTTCCCCCGAACTGCCAGCAGGTGGCGCAGCGGCTCTCCTTTCCTCGTCACTGGACTATGGGCCAGACCCCACCAGGACCCTCTCTCTCCTTTTTCCCTTAGCCAGGATAAAATTGGATCCTATGACCTCTCTCTGACCCCTCTCTTTCCTGCCGCTCCTGCGATCGCCAACTGAGCAGACTCCAGTTGCTCCTGCCGGCCTCCTGGTAGTCTGGGGAAGGCAAGGAGGTCCTTGGGGGTTAAGCAGCAGCTGGTAGGGTGGGGCTGGTAGGGCAGAGCAGGCAGCAGCTACCAAAGAGAACGAGAAAGAGAAGGGGGAAGGTGCCCTGGCTGGGCTACTATCCGGAAGGTCCAAGCCCTAACAAGGCCCCCCAGGACAAGGTATGTGGCCAAGGAAACAGATGGTACTGGGGGTGGGGGTGTCAGCCTTCCTATCATGGGAGTCCTGGGGGTACAGGGGGTTGGGTGTTGTGATTGGAAAGCTCAACAGAACTTCCTGGACCCCCCCTCCCCCCCTCATTCTTCCCAGGGAACCAGGTAGAAACTTGGGGAGAAATTGAGCCAGGCAGTGGTGGCACATGCCTTTAATCCCAGCATTTGGGAGGCAGAGACTGGCAGATTTCTGAGTTTGAGGCCAGCCTGGTTTACAGAGCGAGTTTAAGGACAGCCAGGGCTACACAGAGAAACCCTATCTAGAAAAAAAAAAAATCCTTGGGTGAGCATTAGTGGTGTGTTTGTCTGTATGTGTGTGTGTGTGTGTGTGTGTGTGTGTGTTTGTCTCATGTGGAGGGAGACTGCACCAAGCCTTGGGTTCTCTAATCTCTGTGCCTCAGTTTCTTAATCTAAAGCCTGGGGATAGAATGGAAGATCTTGGAGGCTTCTGTGAGATGCCCTCTTTGGGAAGGGAGCAGCTGGTCAGGATCTCAGGAAAACCTATGAAATGAGTGCTCCACCCAAGGGCGAGCTTTCAGACGGGGTGGTGGGAGAGCGGGGTGTGGGGGGGAGTGCAAGGGGCAGTATTTAGTATGACTAAGCCTGGCCCTCTCTGTGTCCGGAGGACAGAGGACTCTCTGGCCTGGCCCTGCTCCTCAGCCCTGGCTCTGAAGAGGCTGGGGCCCCGGAATCTTCTGCTGTCCCGTAGTGACTCTCTTTAGGGAAAGGAGAGTGAATGGAACGAAGGCTCCTCGAGGCTCCTCTCTGCCTCTAAGACCATCCGAGGAGTCGACAGAAGGGAATGTGAGGACAGGCTGGCATCTGGCTGTCCCCAAGCTGATGAAGAACGGGTTATCAACGTGTGCTAATTAGCTGAAGCTGTGTGCCACATCTTCCAGCCCCTACCACTTTGGAGCCATTAGCTAAATCACTGCTCGGCCGGGCCAGAGTGAGCATTAGTGGTCCCGAAAGCGTCCAGAGACCGCAGCCTCCGCCCCTCTGATCTCAGAGAAACACGGGTCCAGATTGTTCTTTTACTAATCTAGAATGTGCCAGTTTTAGACAGATTCTAGATGCTGGAGTGTTAGTCAGTCTGGGTGAGGGGTCTGTTGAGTCGAGCCCAGCTTTGGGGATCAGACACCTGGGATTCAGATCCTGCCCGTGGTGGGTCCTTGGACAAAACAAGCATCCAACTGCAGTGTTCACCTACAGGAAAAACGCCCGCAGTGGAGTGGACCTTAGGGGGCTGCACAGAGAACAAAGTCCCAAAGACAGGCAAGGCCGGCCAAGTGTCTGCCCCCGACTGATGTTCACAGTGCTCTCCAGGGGATTAAAAACAGGCACAAGAAAAAGAAAGGACTGCTCTGAGGTCTCAGCTAGACCTCCAGAGAGTCAGAGGAGAGCCTCTTCAGCCCAATACACACATATTCCCCAGAGTACCCTGTCTCTGTAACCCCCTTACACTATACAGCTCGTGTGTGTGTGTGTGTGTGTGTGTGTGTGTGTGTGTACTGGAGTGAGAAATGGGGCACAGATGGGCATCTCCCAAGCACTTGTCTTCCCTCTCCTGGGGAAGGGCTGGACCGGGCCAGGTCAGGGTTGAGCCTGGGACTGACCTTGGCACGGTGCTGCGGCTCGTGCACCGGTCAGAGAGCGTGAGCCGAGGGGTGCCCGAAGCCCCTGGCTTCCCGGGAGCCGACAGACCGGGGAGCAGGGACAGGAGTGGGGGCGCCCTCGGTCCTCACCCTGCCCCCGCCCTCTCCCCGCAGCGGGGGCGCCCCGCCCCCCCAGGCGCCCGACGTGGACGCGGCCGCTGCCGCCGCCGCCACCATCGCCACCGCCGCCGCCGCCGCCGCCGCCGCGCGGGAGTCGCTGTCCGCGGAGCCGATATGCAGGCGGCGCGGGGCGGCGCGGGGCGGCCGGGCCGAGAGGGCCGCGGGCCGGAGCGTGAGTGCGAGCGGTCACCGGGCGCAGGAGCCGCCATGCCCCCAGGGCCGTGCGCCTGGCCGCCCCGCGCCGCGCTCCGCCTGTGGCTGGGCTGCGTCTGCTTCGCGCTGGTGCAGGCGGGTAAGGGGGCCCGGGGAGGGGGACGGGGGAGGGAAGCAGCTTCCCCTCCCACGCTGCCACCGGGAAGTCCTCGGTTCCCTTCCTGCTCCCTGAGGACCTCCAGTGTCACCTGGTCCCTAACCTGACCCCAGCGCCTCCTCCGAACCCTCTTGACCCCTAGACCTGCGTCCTTCAGCTTCCAAACCTCTGCCAGTCACCTCAGCTCTGAGTTTTTAAAGCTCTTGCGTCTCCTGATCCCACCAGGCCGTCCCCTAACCCTGAGTCTTTGCCTCAGCCACCTTTTCTGGCCCCCAGAGCAGCTGGGGACACTAGTGCCCCACCTTGGGCCTCCCTCTGTATCCCCAAAGATCTCTCAGAGACCCACAGGCAACTGCACCTCACTGTGCAGGAGCGACTATGAAGAGCCCTGGAACCTGAGGTCGAAGGGTGTGTGTTGGGGGGGGGGGAGGGCGCTAACCCTGCTGCAGTCAGTGTCTGGCTCACCCCACGGGACCAGACACCCTAGATCACCCCAATCCTGTCCCTCCGGGCGGCGGCTGCTGCCTCACTCTCGTTCTCGCCCTGCTTCTGTCTCCTCGTCTGTCTCGAATGCTCCACTTGTCTGCTCTGGTTCTGCGACCTCAGCCACCTGTCCGTGTCCTTCTGTCCCTGTCCATCTGCATGTCTGGCATAATCCTGGGGCCTTGAGTCCACCCGCCTGAGGGGTATGGGGTTACTGCTCGGGGCCAGGGCTTCTAATCACAGCTGCTGCCCTCCTGAGAGACATAACCCCGTGTGACTCTACTCCCCTCTCCTGGAAGGCTCTTCCTGCCCTGCTCCCCCGCTGCTCTCCCACTTATCTCTGAGGTTTCTCCCAAGGCACCCAAAAGGCCTTGCGCTCTCTCGGTGTCTCTCCACCAAGGGGCCCTGCCCTGAGTGCCCCCTCTCCCCTAACTTCCTCCATCCCTAGCACGTGAGGACCTACCAAGTGTGGAGAGGGTCACATAGCCCCTTTCCCTTAGGTGCCCTCTGCCAGGCTCACCGTGTGAGGTCGCCCCTCATTCCCACGCCAGGGCTCAGCCCCTCCTGGCTCTTTACCTAGGGGTCTGTCTCCTTCCCTCAAGGTCACCCACTTGACAGCATGAGGCGACAGAAAGAGCCGAGGACTAGGAGTCCTTGTGACTTCTTTTTCTCAGACTAATCAACTCCAGCAACTCCATTCAGCTATCCGCCCCCCCCCATGCCTGACCACTTATCCACTGGCTCTCACCCCGGTTCAAGCCCAGGCCCATCAATTTTATTTTAGAACCCTTGGTTTGGCCCGTCTAGAGCCAGCAGGAGTTTCTATGCTAGTCACAAGGAGCCTGGGGCCTCTCAGCCTCTGAGGGACTGAGAGCCATGTGGCCCAGATGAAGACTTGGAGGATCCTTGTCCCTCTCCACATAGCCTCCCCAGCCTTCTCTTTCTCATACATGGGGGTTTTGGTGGGGGGGGGGGAGGGAGCTCACAGTAGCGCATGCTCAGGCTCAGGCGCCTTCCTGTCCTGCAGACAGCCCCTCGGCTCCTGTGAACGTAACGGTCAGGCACCTCAAGGCCAATTCTGCAGTGGTCAGCTGGGATGTCCTGGAGGATGAGGTTGTCATCGGCTTTGCCATCTCTCAGCAGGTAACCCTTGAGGGCGCTTGAGGGGAGAGGGCAAATCGAGATGGTGACCGGAAACTGGGTGCATATGGCCTTCCGTGCTGTAATCCCAGAATCAGGAGGTGGGGGGCGGAGTAGGAGGACTTCAGGGTCAAGGTCAACCAGGCAACACAGCAAGACCCTGTCTTTAAAACAACAACAAACAAACAAACAAACAAACAAATAAACAAAAAACTGGAAAAATGATAGTGTCTGGGATGGAGAATGATGGTAGAGAATCAGAAAAGGAAGAGACCCAGGGCAAGAGAGACAGTGGCAAGATGTACATTTAGCTTAGAAGAGAAGGTCCTTAGTCCTTGGACAAGGGCTCAGGAGGTCTTGGTTAGGACACGGCAATTCAGAGCACGGGTCTGACCTCAAATAAGCAGGACATACTTGTATCCTCAGAAGATGTGTGGCTCTGGGCAACGTTCTGACCTCTCTGAACCTGTTTCCTTAGCTCAACGGGGAAATAAGGATGCCCCGGGTGGCGGGATGGTCACGGGTGTGAAGCGGACTTGTCACTGTCGCGGTGGGCAGGAGTGCGGTGGTGCCTGCATGCTGACACACCAAGCCTTCCCCTTTCTAGAAAAAGGACGTGCGGATGCTCCGCTTCATTCAGGAGGTGAACACCACCACCCGATCCTGCGCCCTCTGGGACCTGGAGGAGGACACAGAGTACATCGTCCACGTGCAGGCCATCTCCATCCAGGGACAGAGCCCAGCCAGTGAGCCTGTGCTCTTCAAGACCCCACGCGAGGCCGAAAAGATGGCCTCTAAGAACAAAGGCAAGCCCGGGGCATGCTGGGTGGGGTCCTAGGGTGAGGGAGGCGGGGCGAGCAGGAGGAAAGACAAGCTTTAGGGCCCTAGGAGACCGGCATGCAGAACTTTCTCCTTTGGATTGAGTCCAAATGCTGTCGCCCCAAGCAGCCCTCACCCTGTTCCTGATTCTCTTTATGTGGGGTGGCAGAGGCCCTTCTTGTTGTCTGCGTGGCCCTGGAGGAGCGGCCAGGGAGGAAAGGAGCCGATCTGGGACTAGCTTCTCTCTCCCCACAGATGAGGTGACCATGAAGGAGATGGGAAGGAACCAGCAGCTGCGAACGGGCGAGGTGCTGATCATTGTCGTGGTCCTCTTCATGTGGGCGGGTGAGTCAGGCCTCCAGGTCCTTCATTACTGACCCTTGAGGAAGCGAAACCTTAACCAGCCCAATTGGCACGAAGGGTAAGGGGCTGGGAGATGTCTAGGAGCCACTGAAATTCCTAAGATCTGCGTGTGGCATCTCTGGGGGCTAAGTCCCTTCTCTTATCCCCCCCACCCCCACCCCATCCAGCATGCTACTACCATCTCGGATGCTGTGGGCACTTGCCTTTTTCCTCTTGGAAGTGGTCCAGCCTTCCAGGGTAGCCATGGCTACAGTCAGTGGACTTGGGATGCTGGACCTCCAAGTGTTTTCAAGCTTGGGAAGCTCAGAGGCAGCCATGGCTGACCTCAGACTTGGAGCACTCTCCTTAGTTACCTCTTCTTCCAGACGCAGCTGAGCTGCGACCATGCAAATCCCCCATGCACCCACAGGGGTGGTCTTCCTGCCTTGTGGGCCCAGGCACATTGCCCTTCTTAATCCTTATGATACTCTCTTTTCTTCCTAATCGCTCAGCTCCCTGAGGCTGAAGTCCAGATGGCATTCAACTTATAGTCTTTTTGTTGTTGTTGTTTTTGGTTTTTGGTTTGGGTTTTTATTTATTTATTTTTATTATTATTATTATTATTATTATTATTATTATTAGGTTTTTTCAAAACAGGGTTTCTCAGTGTAGCCCTGGCTATCCTGGAACTCACTCTGTAGACCAGGCTGGCCTCGAACTCAGAGATCTGCCTGCCTCTGCCTCCCAAGTGCTGGGATTACAGGCGTGCGCCACCAGTGCCCAGCTCATCTCTGTATTCCGATGCGGTGGTTTCCATTGACCAGCCATTCCTTTGGAGAGTGTAGTGTGAACCATGACTAGGAAGAGCCTTTGTGCTTGCAAGGAATTTGGGCTGGAACAAGATTGTGCTGAGTTATACCTGTGCTGAGATCATCAGTGCTATTGGAGTTCTAGTGTGGGCTGGGGACAGGGTTGAAGAGATAGCTCAGAGATTAAGAACACCTACTGATCTTCTGGAAGACCCCAGCTTGGTTCCCAGCACCCACATCAGGTGACTCACAACAACTATCAGAAACTCTAGTTCTAGGGGAATCCAACACTTCTGGTCTCTGTGGGATACCTGCACCTACATTTCTCTCTCTCTCTCTCTCTCTCTCTCTCTCTCTCTCTCTCTCTCACACACACACACACACACACACACACACACACACAATTAAAAATAATAAAAAAATAAAAATAAATTTAAAATAGCACAATATGAGAACAGAGGAGAGCTAGAAGTGTGTGTGGGGGGAAGACACGGGCTGGAGTGAAGGTGTAGCTCAGTGGTAGAGGGCTTAGGTTCGATTTCCAACACTGAAACCACAGGGCCAAAGACCCAGAACAGAGGTAACACGGGATTTGCGCAGTGATGGCTGGATAGAAGCGAACCAGGCAGCCACAGATGAAGGCTGTTTGGAGTAAGAGGTTCAGGAAACAACAAACGATGCTCACAGACTTACTCAGTAGCTGCAGCCTAGGAGGGAAGGTGGAAGGGTCGGGAAGAAAGGGACGGGGGCTGGAGACTGGAGTTTCCTGAGAGACTGGAACACCACACTCAAGCCTAATCATTGTGGTGTTTGAAGGCAGATTCTCTTGAAGCATTTGGGGTGGGGTGGGAGGGAGGGGTTCTTAGGCACATAGAAAAATAGGCCCTTGAGAAAAGGCAGGACAACAAGGGTTATATGGAAAGAGGGCTTTAAGTATGGTACATTATTAGACTTGGCACAGACCATGTTTATGTAATCGTAACAATATAAACAGAGAACTAAACTTGTGGCAGAAGTCTGCTAGGATGTTAGAGAGGGAAGTAGGAGCTGTCGGGCTTTATCCACGATGGTGGCAAGTTGAGAGCTATCCAGCAAGGATGAAGAAAGAACATTAGAGCGGTACACACCTCGGATTGGAGTTAGGAGTTAGTGTGAATACTATCCTGGGTCGATAGACAGTGAGCAGGCTCTGCAGAACACCTCCTAGCTGCACCATGGCATGACCTTGAGTTCAGGAAACCATCACACCAGTGTGCTCCCTTTGTACCCTGGGACTGATAATAATAGGTCAGAGTGGGGAGGATCAAGTGGGATTGGCTACGTCAGTGCACAGCACAGGGCCTGGCATGTGCTCAATAAATGCCGTGATAATTTCTGTGCTAGCTGTCAGGGGCTTAAAGAAAGGGTACCAGGAAAGGCACGATCAGATCCATGCTGTGGGGGAACCAGCCCAGAAGCATCCATAGAGATGGCTGGGGGCCAGGTAGGTGGAAGGAGGAGCCAGAAGCTGGAGGGAGGCTGCAGTGGCCTTGCAGAGGCCATTCGGGGATGACGGCAAGCCCTGGAGGGGATCCGGCAGGCCAGGCGAGAACTCAGACTGCCCCTGCCTGACTCCCTAGGTGTTATAGCTCTCTTCTGCCGCCAGTATGACATCATCAAGGACAATGAGCCCAATAACAACAAGGAGAAAACCAAGAGCGCATCAGAAACCAGCACACCAGAGCACCAGGGTGGGGGTCTCCTCCGCAGCAAGGTGAGAGGAACGCCCTGGCATGGTGGGTGGCCCCTGTGCCTTAAACATCCGTAGTCCCTAGACTGCAGAGGGGAAGGGTCAGCTCAGGGCCTGGCATGGCTGCAGCTGGGCAAAGCCAAGTTTGCCTGCCGCCTGTGTGACACAGGGGACACTGCAAATTGATTTTGGATCCTTGCCTTTTGCAGGGTGCCAAGGGCCAAGTGTCTCCCCCCCTCCCCCCATCTTTTTTGACAGTCAATGGGAAAGGCAGAGTTCCTGGTTGCTGTGGTTGGGACAGCAGGAGTAGGGCTGATGTGCCTGGGGCAGTGTTTTACCTCTGTACCTTCACACCCTCTTTTATGAAAACAGATATGATACCTTTTCAGTGCTTGCTCTGAGCAGCTCAGAAGACAGTAGAGAATGCGAGAGGACCTCACTGTTCTGACGATGATTGCCCAACACACATCTGGCCCTCTCTGCGTCTCCTCCTGCCTCCATCTTCTTGCCTCATCGGGCTTGCTATCTTCTCTCTTGGCTTCTCTCTTTCTGATGTCAGTTCCTGAAGCCTCTAACTAACCCCTAACTCCAGGAGCACCTCAATAATGTCTGTGGCTGAGACTACACCCAGAGACAGAGCTGCAGATTGAGAGACCCAGCTGGAGGGATGCCATTGCTAGGGGGAGGACTGGATGTGAGGGTTCTTGGCACAGGACTCACTCTGGGCCACTCAGCTTGACCGAAGGCTGTGTGTGAAAGGGGAGAAAGGCGAGACTTCCAGGCAGGACTTTTTTTGTTTTGTTTTGTTTGTTTCTGCGAGGGACAAGAGCCTGGCTTTTAGGCTGTAGCCCTGCTGTTCCTTTTCTCCTCTGTCCTGTTTCCTACCTTACAAAATGTCCATTCAACTGGCCCTGGCCACTTCTCGTTTGTTCCTTTCCTGTTTCCAAACAAGCCATCTGTGAACATCATCAAAGCATGGATACCCCATCTGCAGGGGCTGGGCTTCGTTCCCCGCTGGCCTGTGTCCTCCCTGGGCACGGGGTGAAAGCCGTGAGGTGGTGGGGGCGCAACTAGCCAGTTTTTCCCCATCTTAGTCTGATGGAGTCTGAACTGTAACCCAAATTCTGCAAAAAATCAAATAAGCCACAAAACTAGAAGGCTGCACCCCATTCTGAAGAAGGCTCAAGTACCTGGGAGAATTCTGCCTTACTTCTCCTGGACTGGCTTCCTCTTTGAGAAGATGCACAAGGCTCTGGGAGAGAGCAGATATCAAGACGGTCTGGAGCTGTGTCTCAGACCAGTGGCACCAGGGAGACTGCAGGGCTGTCTGCTTTTCAGGGTCCGGACTCCATCACACACTTTCTGGATTCAGCCACTAAGGACATCTGTGGCAGGAGGTGCACCTTTGCAGATGTGTATGATGCCAGTTGTTTGGACTCTTGGGAAACACCCTTGGAAGGCTGCGCTCTAGAATGTAGCCGGCTCTGCCCAGGCCGGAGATGTCTGCCTGCCTCTATCTCACACAAAGGAAGATCTTTGTGGTGAGATCATCAGCGTGTCAGTGTGGAGTTCTAGGAAGCTCTGGAAGGCACTGCCACTTTTTAAAGGAAGTGCCTTGGCTGTGGCAGCTCCAATAACTGAAAACACCTACATCCTACAGCCTAGAGACTGCTGAGAGAGCTGCTGGAAAGACGTTTACACAAGTCAGACGGAGAGCAGCCACTGTCACTACTGACCTGGGGGTCTTTGGATCTTGCCATCTCATTCAGGGTCCTCTGAAAGTTATCAGGGTTCTCATCTCCTTCCCTAGAGTTTGAAGTGTAAAGTGACAGCTAGTGCTCTCTCTCTTTCCCCTTCCATCCCTCCCCCTCCTCTCCTCTGCCCCTTCCTGGTTAAAAAAAAAAAAAAAAAGGTGCTTGATGAGGCAGCAGACTTCTCGGGGACTGAAGCACCGTGGCTGCCAAAACCTGCACTGGAAAAGGTGGGCTCCACATCTTCCATCAGTGGCCAGCGTAGTGTGGGTGGCTGTCCCCAGCACATAGTAGGTGCTTGGTAAAATATCTGCGGTACTGAGTGATGAGCACAGGTGCCCAGGTCGGAGAGCTGAAAGCCATCACCCAATGACTGCCCCTTCATTCGGGCCTCGAACAGCTCTCGGAGCTGGGTCAGCCACTCCGCTGCTTGCTCCAACGGGAGCACAGGAGAGGAGAGCCAGAGAAGAGCAGATGTCAGCAATACTAAGGGCTTCCTCCTGGGAGGGAATGAGGTTCCACTCATCGTCTTGTGACATCCATCCCTGCTGAACGGGGGCTGCAAGGCCAAGGCTCCTTAAGGGAGGTCCTTACCTCCGACCCAGTTAGAGCAATAACCACTTTTTAAATGTAAAATAAAGACAAATGAAAAGGCACATCCTCGTCTGTTGGTAAATGCCCAAACGTTGCCCTCTTTTTCTGGCAATTGGCAGCAAGTCAGGATGTGTGGAGGAGGGAATCAGTTCTCTTCCATTTTGGCCTGCAGCTTCTTAGGGACATGCCTGCCAGCCAAGCTGGAGCTGGAAGGGAATTCTCGAACAGATGGGGGTGCACGTGTAGGAGAAGAAAATAGCTGCGCTGCCGTCCTTGTCCCAAGGCTCCTCTCTAAGCTCAGCTTGGGCTGCCTCACCACATAGGTATGCAAGCGTCTGCTCGGTTTCTTAAAACAAAGGGTTTTCCTCTCTGGATGGGGCTGGGTGCTTATTCCTGCCAGAGGACTGTGGTTCTTATCTGGGGTGGGGGTAAGAAAGGAGTGAAGAAGTGCAGAGGCAGCTTTCTGCAGAACCCACTCAGCATTCACTCCGCTCTTCTGGGCGGCTAAAGGAGCATCACTAAGATCCCAGCAGGCTGAAAGGCAGGCAGAGTGATGACACCATTAGCCAATGAACAGACCAGTATATAGGGCACCTTAAACATTCCTGTCCAGAGCCAGAGGAGAGATCCTCAGATGCGCAGGTTCTGAAAGCAGAGGGAGAGGAAGGCCTCAGAAGCCTTTGAACAGACAGAACTCCAAACCAGACCCCAGAGAGGCTCCCTCTGCCTGTCTGCTTTCAACTAAGAAGCAGAGAGGCACTGGGTAGAGGTGTTTGGCAAGCCTGCAAGTTATGGGGCAAGGTTCCCAGTCCTCCATGCCCATGGTACATCGTAATGGATCTGAAGGGAGCAAATGTTCTTTTAGCAGTTTGCCCTTCTCCTGAAACAAGGACCCCACTCTTCTCGAATCAACTGTTACTTGCAATCAAATTCTACAGCTACTATTTAAGAAGTGGTCCCTCTGTTCCTCTCAGGTGACTCCAAATTTGGGAAAGGTACAGGCAGCTCTGAGACCAAGACCACAGCAGGCCTGTAGAAAGAATGCCGACGCCTTGGGAAGTCAGTTCTGAGGTGGGGAGTAGGCTTCCTTTCTACCAATACTGGATTCAGATTTGCAGAGCCTACCCACCCAGGAAAATGACCAAAGACTATCCTAGAACCCTGCATGGAAGCCGAGGAGGTAGGGCTGCTGGGTGTTTGAAACGTGAGTCCTTTTCCTATCCTCAGCCCTTTACAGACATACATAACATTTCACCAGACCATCTACATGAGGTTTCAGACATCTATTTTATTTAATTTACTTACTGACTTTTGTTTTAAGTATTGCTTCTAAAAACAGGATTCTGACCACCCCTGGGCCAGCCCACAGACTTTAAAAAAAAAAAAACAAAAACAAAAACAAAAACAAAAAACAAAAACTTTTTCCCCCCGAGACAGGGTTTCTCTGTGTAGCCCTGGCTGTCCTGGAACTCACTCTGTAGACCAGGCTGGCTTCAAACTCAGAAATCCACCTGCCTCTGCCTCCCAAGGGCTGGGATTAAAGGTATGCGCCACCACTGCCCAAAAAAACCAATCTTGAAAATACAACCCGAAGCTAAGTTAAGGACATCTCTATATTCAGATAGTAGCCTGGTGATACATTTCAGGATTGTCACTGGACTGCTTTTAAAGGTTATCTCAAAGATCACATTCCTCCTGTTTCTGTCTGAGTGTTAGGGGAGGCCAGAGTTTCCATCTACGACATGTCTCAGCTGTTATGGAGGGATAAATGGGTCGGAATGACAAGGCAGGTGCTTATTTACTAAGGAGTCCCAACACTGACCAGCTGCCTCGGTGACAAATGGAAATATTTATTCAACAGGTGCCCTCAGTGTGCGCTCTCTCTCCTTTTCTCTCCAAACCTTTGGATTATTTAGGGAATAAGGGAGGACATTAGTTTCTCATCTTATAAAAGCTTAAGATGGGCTTCTTAGAGAATGAGCAGCTCCATTTCTTTTCCTACTCACTTCTCAAGAGACACCATCATTTTTCAGAGAATTCATCCTGGTCTCTGAAACTGGTATAGAACACTGATAAACAGGAAATAATTACCAAAAGGTCCTCTACACGTGACAGGAGCAATCCATATACACAGGTCAAGGCCACCACACACTGAGACAAGCATATCAATAGCTAAGTGTTGACTACATTTCTGTACATGCTTTTGACTACAGTAAGAATGGCTTTGCTTTGCCTAGAAAGCAAACACACACACACACACACACACACACACACACACACACACACCAGACAAAACTTGGCATGGTAACATTTATCTGTAATCGCCTTTCTTCCAGGAGGTGAAGGCAGGACTTAAGTTTGAAGCCAGTCTGGGTTTCATAGTGTGATCGATCATACCTCAAAATACCCACAAAGTTAAAGAGCAGCAGGTCAGAGAGCCTGTCCAAGTATGCTATTGTCTCAGCAGGAGCTGGGATTTTAAGAGCACTGGCTAACGTAGGTGACAATCTATTATTGCTGTCCTTATATCCTTGCTCTGTGGAAGCTTAGGTCCATAGAGGGGAGTTCAAGAATGTCCTCTCTGCAGCACCTACCCACATTCACCTAATCTTCACACTGGACAGTTGTTCTTGGAGGAACAATTTCTGGAGAAGTTGGGTTAAGAACACCCACCAATTTCAAATTACTGATTCTAGTTTCTCCTATTTCCAACGAAGAGAATGCCCTGGAACAGCATGGCTTCCTAAACAGACAGTGGCCGGCCAGGGAAGGAAGGCGAGGCACTGCCTGCCTACTGCCGGCTGCCTGGTCTTCGCCCTCTGCGGGAACAGCAGCACAGGGATATTTCAGGCTCCCGGTGTCAGGCTCCTGACATGCACCATATGTAGCTGCAAATCCCAATCAATTCCAACATTTCTTAACTGCTGGAACGCCTTCCTCAGCACTGTAATTTACCCTCAAAAGAACAGGGAGCAAGCACTTTCTCCTTCCCAGAACCATATTCTACTAAATGCCGCCACCCTCCCTGACTGAACGGCCTACGCAGAGGAAGGCAGAGTGCTCCTCCAAGCCCCGAACAGACGGCCAGAGGACATATGCCACTGACGAGAACTTTTATTTCTTTTTAATGACATTCAACACAACTGCTACAAGGGGAAAAACATGATAAAAAAAGGAGGCACCAAACTTCAGTTTCATAATTGACCCTGACAACAATGCAAATAACTCAGAGCCCAGATTAGATGCAGAGCTATTGTTATTTAGGCTCCTGACTTACACGTGAGCTATTTATAAACAACACATTTTTACTCTGTCAAGACCCTTATGGTAAGAATGTCCTCAGGGACGATAAAGACAGGTACACAGTTAAATGCACATAACCCTTACTCAAATTTAAAAATACAGCAAGAATTTAATCTGCAATCCAAGACTTAGAGGCCAATCCAAAACGTAAGAGATATGCAGCTCTGAAGAGACTAAACCCCAGGTTCTGCCCATTACCATCTTTAAGGCTAACATGCCGGATGAGTTTTCTTTGGCTTTTTTTCTCCTTAAAGAATACCATGTTAACCACTACAGAACAACTCTCTCCTCCCCCAGTCCACAAGATTTAATTAGCTGCTAACACTTTGGAAAAACAGAATTATCTGAGCTAGAGGAAATGTGACTGTCACATTTCTAGTTAACCTGTCACTCATCTGATTTGGCAAAGGCAGTGCTCCCATTATACATTCAGTCTTGATTCTCCCGGTACCAGGAGAGCAGGAACTTCTCAGAGTTCTGCCTACGCAAACTGCTGTCCCTTCACTCCCTGTGTTCCCCGTGGGGAACTAGTCAGCCACCACGCTAGCTGCTCCAGCTGCATTTAACTTGCACTTTGTTTTGGTCCTACAGGTGGACTGTTTGGCATATCTCAGTCTATCAGGCTAACATACAGCATCTTAGACAAGTGACCACTGAGGTCAACGACAACCGAGCCCACCAAGAGAGGCAATTAGACTACTGCATTTCAAAGTCTAGTCCCAGAAAGAATCTAAACCAAATGACCAAGTAATAGAAGATTCTTTCTGGGGAGGGTTGGGGGAGTCAAAAGCAGGGTGTGGTGGTGCACACCTTTAATCCCAGCACTAAGGAAGCAGAGGCAGGTGATTCTCTGTGAGTTCTGAGGCCAACCTGGTCTACCAAGCCAGGAGAGCTACACAAAAAAAACCATTTTGGGGTTGGGGCTGGAGGTAAAGACGTGTCTTTCTGGGCATGATGGTGCATATCTTCAATCCTAGTATTTGCGAGGTGGGGCAGAAAAATCAGAAGTGCAAGACCATCTTGGGCTAAATAGCGTGTTGAAGGCTAGCCTGGGCTTTACAGGAAACCCTGCCACACAAAAAGTAAGGAAGGAAGAAAAAATCTTGACTAGATAAAACCAACAAACACTTGGGAACAATTTATCCAAATTTACTAAAGGCTTGAAAACAAAACAATAACAACAAAATCAAGACCTTCCTAATCACAGTCACTTTCTTAGGCGAACAGTGGTGATCCCACTTTAATCCCAGCAGTCAGAAGGCAAGGCAGGCAGATCTCTGTGAGTTAGGGTCAGCCCAGTCTATAGCATGAGTTCCAGGACAGCCAGAAGTATACAAAGAAACCCTGTCTTGAAAAACAAAACAAAAAGATCACTTTTCTGAAGCAGAGTAGACTATTCAGGGTGGGTTAGCCACATATAAAATGAGACTGAAGAGAGAATAGCAGACTGAGGCTGAGAACCATGAATCACCTCCACAGTGACTACAGCAGCAGGACTGCCATACTGTAAACCCTCTCAGAACGACGTCTACAGCTGCCTGTAAGAAATACGACTCTTCTAAGACATCCATTAGGACAGTACCAAGAGCCTGGCACTTCGGTTGGCACAGCACACCTTACTCAGGAGCAGGTGATGCTGTGATGCGTGGGCAGGCTCAATCATACTTTTCCGAGATGCTCAAGTACGAATGTGAAACAATGGACCAAATGCTACATACAACACTAACATCTAGGGTGTAAGGGTACCTGCAACTAACAGGAGAGGCAAAATAGTGACTCTGAAGGATTTCATAGGAAGAAGGCTCCTTGGATAGCAGCCACACATAAGCTTGGAGTTCTGCAGAAGAGACTGAAGATTCCTAGACATCTCAATTGCAATGGCCTAGCGACAAGTCAAGGTTGGGTGGTATTTCTTCAGCAGACAGGGCACTCTGAAAGGCATGTCTACGTCTAACAGGATACAAGAACACTTCCTGCAAAGCTCCAGGATCACACTAGTCACTGGGAGTAGGAAAAGGAAAAGAAAATCTTAAATGGGGCAGAGAAACCAACCAGTCACAAGACTAGAGTATTCAACAAGGATTAGTCAGCTGTCTTCTGTCAGTTAAGATGTATAAGATTTCAAACATTATGAACAAAATATATTTAACAGAGAGTTGAAAAAAAAACATTAAAAATAATGTTTTAAAAAGGCAGCTAATAGGTACAGAAAGGAAAAGATTTACATTTTAATATCCTTTCAACAGGACTTTTCTCCTTCTTTATCCTATTTCGAATGTACTGAACTGGCAACATTAAAATACTGACAAGTATTCAAGAAACTCAAATTTAAAAAGAGGCGTTGTTAAAAGTGACTTCTATCTATCCACAAGTCAACGGTATTAACACCGGCTCTTAGCCTGCAAAACAACCTTTTCCTTATAGTAGACTGAGAAATAGTTCTGCCTGTGCTTACAGTTGGTATTTTACTTAAAGCCTGGATGTTCTGACTTAATACAGGTCTTGAGAAAGGAATTACCTTCATTTAAAATTTAAAAACAGCAGCAACAACAACAATGAACAAAGAGAAAAACATTACTTAACATTGCTGAAATATATACAACAGACAGATAGACAAATCGGGGATGGGGGGGTGGTCCTCATTTAAAAAAAAAAAAAAAATCAAGACAGTAATGGGCATTTCCAAAAGGTGACAAATTCTTTAAATAAAAATCTTATGAAAAATAAAACTCAAAATATACAAACAAAAATAGCAGAGGAAAATACGATGCTGCTATGGACGGGACCCTCAGTAGGAACTGTCACTGTTGATGGGATGAAACATATGGACTGTAGGAGAAGTCTGGGAGACGCTGGAACCGATGGTGACTTCGCTTGTTTCTGTCAACCCACTGACTCAGACTGTATCTCTGCAGAGGTCTCTGTCGGAACCGGGCATAATTTCTATTGAGAGAAGGAGAATTAAAACAGGAAGGATTTTTAGTTGGAATGGTCATTTGTATACAAAATAGCTAGCACAACTATTTTTTCTTAAGCATGTTCTTTTATTGAAAAGAGTAAAGTGGTAGACATAAAAAACACTGCTAAAAGCCGGGCGGTGGTGGCGCACACCTATAATCCCAGCACTCTGGAAGGCAGAGGCAGAGGCAGGCAGATTTCTGAGTTCGAGGCCAGCCTGGTCTACAGAGTGAGTTCCAGGACAGCCAGAGCTACACAGAGAAACCCTGTCTCGAAAAAACCACCCCCCCAAAAAAAAACAAAACACTGCTAAATTAATTGAAAAATGAAATAGAAATATTTTATGATAGAATTGAAGATTTATGTGGAAAATATTTCTGATAAAATTGTAGAAAAATATAGAAAAACATGTTAAAATTGAAGATTATCATTGAAAATTTTATATAGATATAATAATGGTAGGCATAAAAGTATTCCTAAGTTGATTGAAAGTGGAATTATAAATATTTTCTGATAAAGTTGAAGATTTACATGGAAAATATTTCTGATAAAATTGAAGAAAAATATAGAAAAACATGTTAAAATTGAAGATTATCATGGAAAATTATACAGATAAAACGGTAGGCATAAAAATAATTCTAAGTTGATTGAAAGTGTAATTATAAACATTTTCATGTAAAATTGAAGATTTACATGGAAAATATTTTTGATAAAATTCAAGAAATATATAAACATGTTAAAATTGACTATTTCATGGAAAATCATACATATAAAATGGTAGATATAAAAAACCTTTCTAAATTAATTGAAGGTGGAATTAAAAACATTTTGTGATAAAATCAGAGATTTACATGGAAAACATTTCTGATAAAATAGAAAAAATATACAGAAAAACATGTTAAAATTGAAGATTATCATGAAAATAATGCAGATAAAATGGTAGACATAAAAAAATTACTAAATTAATTGAAAGAGGAATTACAAACACTTTCTGATAAAATTGAAGATTTACATGAAAAATTTATTTGTTAGTCTGTGTCCTTTTGTTTGTTTGTTTGTTTGTTTTTTGTTTTTTTCAAGACAGGGTTTTTCTGTGTAGCCCTGGCTGTCCTGGAACTCACTCTGTAGACCAGGCTGGCCTTGAACTCAGAAATCCGCCTGCCTCTGCCTCCCAAGTGCTGCGATTAAAGGCATGCGCCACCACTGCCCGGCTTAGTCTATGTCTTTTTATTGGGGAATTGAGTCCATTGATGTTAAGAGATATTAAGGAATAGTGACTGCTGCTTCCTGTTATTTTTTGATGTTATTTTTATGGTTGTGTGGATATCGTCTTTTGGGTTTGTTGGAAGAAGATTACTTTCTTGCTTTTTCTAGGGTGTACTTTCCCTCCTTGTGTTGGCGTTTCCATCTATTATCCTTTGCAGGGCTGGATTTGTGGGAAGATACTGTGTAAATCTGGTTTTATCATGGAATATCTTGGTTTCTCCATCTTTGGTGATTGAAATTTTTGCTGGGTATAGTAGTCTGGGCTGGTATTCGTGTTCTCCTAGGGTCTGTCCAGGATCTTCTAACTTTCATCATCACTGGTAAGAAGTCTGGTGTAATTCTGATAGGTCTGCCTTTATAAGTTACTTGCCCCTTTTCCCTTACTGCTTTTAATATTCTGTTTGGTGCATTTGGTGTTTTGATTAATATATGCCGAGAGGACTTTCTGTTCTGGCCCAGTCTGTTTGGAGTTCTGAAGGCTTCTTATATGTTCATGGGCATCTCTTTCTTTAGGTTAGGGAAGTTTTCTTCCATAATTTTGTTGAAGATATTTACTGTGCCTTTAAGTTGGAAGTCTTTGCTTTCTTCTATACCTATAATCCTTAGGTTTGGTCTTTTCATTATGTCCTGGATGTTTTGGGTTACAAGATGTATGCCTTTTGCATTTTCTTTGACTGTTGAGTCAATGTTTTCTATGGTATTTTCAGCACCTGAAATTCCTTCTATCTTTTGTATTCTGTTGTCGATGCTTGCAATTATGAGTCCTGAATTCTTTCCAAGATTTTCTATCTCCAGAGCCTGAATTCTTTCCAAGATTTTCTATCTCCAGAGATGTCTCACTTTGTGATTTCTTTATTGTTTCTACTTCCACTTTTAGGGTTTTGTTCAGTTCCTTCATTTGATTGTTTGTGTTTTCCTGTAATTTTTTGTTTTGTTTTGTTTTGTTTTGTTTTTGTTTTTCGAAACAGGGTTTCTCTGTATAGCCCTGGCTGTCCTGGAACTCACTCTAGACCAGGCTGGCCTCGAACTCAGAAATCCGCCTGCCTCTGCCTCCCAAGTGCTGGGATCAAAGGCGTGTGCCACCACCGCCGCCCGGCTGTTTTTCTGTAATTCTTTAAGGGATTTTTGTGTTTCCTCTTTAAGGGCTTTTACCTGTTGACTGATGTTCTCCTGTATTTCTTTAAGGAAGTTATTTAAGTCCTTCTTAAAGCCCTCTATCAGCATCATGAGATACGATTTTTTTTTTTTTTTTTTTTTTGGTTTTTCGAGACAGGGTTTCTCCGTGTAGCCCTGACTGTCCTGGAACTCACTCTGTAGACCAGGCTGGCCTCGAACTCAGAAATCCGCCTGCCTCTGCCTCCCAAGTGCTGGGATTACAGGCGTGCGCCACCACCGCCCGGCTCATGAGATACGATTTTAAATCCAACTCTTGCTTTTCTGGTGTGTTGAGGTATCCAGGACTTGCTGTGATGGGAGAACTGGGTTCTGATGCGGCCAAGTAGTCTTGGTTTCTGTTGGTAGGGTTCTAGTGCTTGCCTTTTATCATCTGGTTATCTCTGGTGCTAGCTGGTCTTGCTGTCTCTGGCTGGAGTTTGTCCCTTCTGTGGACCTGTAAGCCTGTGTCCATACTCCTGGGAGACCAACTCTCTTCTGACAGGGTCTGTGCACAGAAGGCTGTGAAGATACCTGGCTTGCTGGTGTAAATGGCAGCCTGAAGACCTCTGTCCCAGCTGCTCCACTGTTCATTTGCCCAGTGCACTCCTACCTGTTCCCCTCCAGAGAGGAGGTGGAGATCTCATCTCCATGCTCAGAAGTGAAAGCACTGCTGGGAGATCACTCAGTGCTGCTGGGAGATCACTCTCTCCTGGCAGGTTATGCACAGAAGGCTGTGCAGTTGCCCAGCTCCCTGGTGCAAATGGTGGTGGGAGGACTTCCTTCCCAGTTGCTCCACTGATCATATGCCCTGTGTGCTCCTAGCTGTTCCTCTCCAGAGAGGAGGTGGAGAGCTCACCTCGATGCTCAGAAGTGAAAGCGCTGCTAGGAGATCACTCTCTGCTGGTGGGCTGTGCACAGAAGGCTGTGGAGTTGCTTGGCTCCCTGGTGCAAATGGTGCTGAGAGGACTTCCATCTCCCCCACAACTACTTTTTTTTAAAAAGATTTATTTATTTATTTTATGTATATGAGTACACTATTGCTCTCTTCAGACACATCAGAAGAGTGCATCAGATCCCATTACAGATGGTTGTGAGCCACCATGTGGTTGCTGGGAATTGAATGTTTAAGACCAGGCATGGTGTTTATAAACTGGTTATCACTAGTACTGGGAAGCGAAGGCGCCCTCAGCTGCATGAGTGCAGGGCCAGTGTGAGCTACATAAGGCTCTATCTCAAATAAACAAAATACTTAGAGAAAAAAACATTTCTCCTTCAGGAAGTGCTTAGAGCAAGATCTGTATTTTCCTGCTTCATCAGACCTCCAACAGGACAGCACTGCCACAAATGTGCTTAGGCCACATGTGTTAAAATTAGATAAAAAAATTCCCAGAGAAGGCAAATCATCATGTGAATATGGTAAGGTGAGAGACTGAATAACCAAACACAAAGACCCATAATAAAGTTTGAGAGTCGCCTGTAAGCCTGGTGCACACCTTTAATTCCAGCACTAGGGAGGCAAATGTGGAGAGATCTCTGATTTTGAGGCCAGCCTGATCTACAGAGAAATCCTGTCTCAAAAAAAAAAAAAAAAAAAAAAAAAAAAGGGAAAGGGAAAATCATTTGGAATGTAAACAAAGAATATAGAAAAAAGAAAAACAAACAAACCAAGAACAGAGACAGAGAGAGAAAAGAGATAGACAGACTGACAGAGACAGAGAGAAAATATGTGTGTGTCGCCTGTAATCATGTTCTGGATGTGGGTTCTGAGAAAGACCCTTAATAATTTGACACAATCTCAATTCCTAAAATGTGGTTAACATTAGTCAGGTGTGGTGGGATCACACATGTAATCCCAGTATTGAGGAGGCCAAGGCAAAGGAGGGTCAACAGGATGGCCCAGTGGGTAAAAGTATCTGCAAATAAACCTAACAAACTGGAATTCAATGCCCAGAACCCACATGTGAGAAGGAAGAACTAACGCCTGAGGGCTGTCCTCTGACCTCCATGTGCAAGCTGTGGACAAAGGGCCCAGCTGGGCTTTGCAATAATGACTCAAAGGGATTCTCAGACCTTTTCTCTCTGAGTTAAGGCTGGGAATGACACAGGTGATTGTTGAGAAGCAGTACTTAACTTTTATCTATCATTATACAGACTACCTGCTCAATTCTTCAAACATTCCATCTAAGTTAATATTAGTGCTATCCCACTAGGACAGTACTGGCAGTAACTTCTACACCCGTAAGTAAATTAACCCTCAGGTTAAGTAACGTTCCTAAGGTCATACAGAGGAGTAGGGAAAAAAGCCTAGACTATTATTTATTATCTGACTCCAAAAGGTATTTAGCACATTAAATTACATTGCCCTCTTTTTTTGAGGTGAGGTGTATTGGGTATTGAATTTAGAGCTTATAAATGAGCTACATTTCTATCCCTACAACCATCTGAGAACTGCTTATATTTATTGTCTTGTTTTGCTTTGCTTAGGAGAATCTTGCTATGTGTCCTGGAATTTGTTATATACTCCAACATAGCTTAGAATCTATAGCAATTATCCTGCTTCTGCTTCCAGAGTACTGGGATTAACTGCTGTGATTCTGATGAAGCTAGGATAACTAGAACAGAGTAAGCAATAACAGTAGTAGGTGAGGTTGGCAGCCAGGCAAAGCACACAGCCATTCTTAGAGGACTGAGGATAGGAAGCTGGTTGGAAGCCAATGGGACAGAGCGAGAATAAAAGAGAACTCAAATGCCTGCCTTTGCTTCCCAAGTGCTGGGATTAAAGCGTATGCCACTATGTCTATCCTAAGGTTGTTGAGTCACTGAATTAAAGTTAAAAATGTACTGGATCAAGAACATAGAAATTTAAATGTTTTAACTAATTAATTAATTAATTAATCAATCAATCAACTATCTAATCAATCAATTAATTAATTATGTGCACACACATGTGTGTGGTGCAGGTGCCCATGTACCACAGATCATGTGTAGAAATCAGAAGAGAACTTGCAGCAGTTCATTCTTTCCTTCCACTATCTGGGTTCTGGGGATGAATCCAAGCTGATAACCTTGGCATTAATTGCCTTTCCTCACTAAGCCACCCTGCTAGCTCCAAAACCCAGATTTTAGTTTAGATTTAGGTGTGGTGGTACATGCCTGTACTCCTGCCACCTGGGAAGCAGAAGCAGAAGGATGATGATTTTGAAGATAGCCTGGCAACATAAGGAGACCCTATCTTGAAACACACACACATGCTCTAGATTTTTTTTTTTTTTTTTTTTTTTTTTTGGTTTTTCGAGACAGGGTTTCTCTGTGTAGTCCTGGCTGTCCTGGAACTCACTCTGTAGACCAGGCTGGCCTTGAACTCAGAAATCCGCCTGCCTCTGCCTCCCAAGTGCTGGATTACAGGCGTGCGCCATCACACCCGGCATGCTCTAGATTTTTTATTTTCTTGAGACAAAGTCTCACTATACAATCCTGACTGGCCTGGAACCTGCTATGTAAACCTGACTGGCCTTGAACTCACAGACAGAGATCTATTGGCTTCTGCCTCCCAAGTGCTGTGAATAAAAGTGTGCTATCCTGCCCAGCCTAGTAATCTGGATACTGAAGTTGGGTATTACAGTGCATGACTATATAATACGTAAGACTTGGAAGGCTGAGGCTGGCCTAAATAGCAAAACCTTATAACACTGAGAAATAGGAAGGGGAAGAAAGGAGGAGGAGGAAGAGGTGATGGTAACATGATTTGGGGACCAGCGAGATGGTTCAGTGGAGAAAAGCATTTTCGGCAAAAAAACAAAAACAAAAAAAACAGACGACAACCTGAGTTCAACTCCTCAAACTCATGCAGAAGTGAGGAACTGATTCTACTAAGTTAATCTCCAGCCTCCACATATGTGCCACAGCACATGAGCACCTCACCACCCACCATGCACAATGCACATACACAATAATAAATAATAAACCTGAGTTTTGGAACCAGAAAATTTATAATCATAAAATTGAAGTGAATTGATCAAAATCATACAGTTAGTTAAACGTTGTGCATCTAATATTAGAATCTGAATTTTAGGCCCCAATTTTTAGTTTATCCTAAGGCCATGTTTTGTTTCCTGGAAATAAGCAAGTATAACCCAACTACTCATCTTATCTCTCTAATAACCCAAGTCTAGTCTTTCCTTCTTCAAAAAAGGAAGCCTACTTACCGTGTGGTAAGATCTGACGGATGCTGCCAGTCTGGGTTCTGCATATGAACTTGATCCATCAGGGCGTCTAGCTCTCCCAAGGTACCTGTGATAGAGGGTGAGTGAATGCTTAGTAAGCCGTTGAGTGTACTTTGTTTGCTTAGACCAAAGCAAAGCACATGCTTCAGGAGAAAAGAACCAGGCGCTTGGCCTGGCAATACCCGCTATGGTTACCACAATCACACAGCACAGAGCCTGTAAGTCAGAGGGGAACAATGCTTTTGGATGCTTTGGGGAAATAAAAATGGCAGTGATCATTCATTCAATGCTTATCCCATAAGGGATGAAAACATCACAGTGGCCAAGACATCTTGTGAGTCCCTGCCTTCACTTATGGTAATCAACATGGGAGATAAGTGATTTTGAGTGTAATAAAGAGATATGCAAATGGCTACTCAGATTGGGGTGTGGGAACTAGGGAAATCTAGTCAGGGATCTGAATGAGGTATAGACATCAGTGAGGTAAGCAAGTTGTAGGAGGCTTGCTTAAGAAAAGTAGATGATGAGAGCCGGGCGGTGGTGGCGCACGCCTGTAATCCCAGCACTTGGGAGGCAGAGGCAAGGGGATTTCTGAGTTCAAGGCCACCCTGGTCTACAGAGTGAGTTCCAGGACAGCCAGGGCTACACAGAGAAACCCTGTCTCAAAAAAACCAAAAAAAAAAAAAAAAAAGGAAAAGTAGATGATACAAAGGTTCAAAGACCAAGGAGAGTAAAACACATTGAAGGGAAAAGAGTTTAGAAGAGATGGAGACAGGCCCTCTTTACTAACAAGATAAAGTGTTAAAAAACTCTTTCCTGATCTTACCTAGCACAGTGTCTCTTGACTATCTGTTTTACACCAACCTAAAATCCATTCCTTTGTCCCTTCCTCTGAATGCCATCCTCTAACTCTAGACTGAAGTACCTCCAGCTAATAACTATTCCCTCACTTTGATATCCTGGGGTTTTGTTTGTTTGTTTTTTTATTTGTTTGTTTGTTTTTCAAGACAGGGTTTCTCTGTGTAGCCTTGGCTGTCCTGGAACTCATTCTGTAGGCCACGCTGGCCTCAAACTCAGAAAACCACCTGCTTCTGCCTCCCAAGTGCTGGGATTAAAGGCGCGCGCCACCACGTCCGGTGATAACCTATTTTGTTTTTGTTTTGTTTTGTTTTTTTTGAGACAGGGTTTTTCTATGTAATCCTGGCTGTCCTGGAACTCACTCTGTAGACCAGACTGGCCTTGAACTCAGAAATCCGCCTGCCTCTGCCTCCCAAGTGCTGGGATTACAGGTGTGCGCCACCACGCCCGGCTCGATATCCTGTTTTAATCATCACTTGGACAGAAGTTTGGCAAAAAAAAAAAAAAAAAGAAAAAAAAAAAAAAGGAGGAGGAACTGTTCTTAATTGTTCCTCAATGAGGAACATCACCTTCTGGAACTCAGAAGTGACTGCCACTGCCAACCCAGATAGCCGCAGCACCAGCACAAATAATTATAATCATAAGAACTGCAACAAAGCTCAAAAAGGTACTTAGTGCACATGTTTTTTCCAAGAGGCTGAGCTCAATCGGTGACCAGGTCACCCAGACTCTACTGGAGTGGGTAAGGCACTAAAACAGTTTCATTAACTGGTGGAGGATCAGTCATTCAAGCATCTGAGCCTATGGGGGCTTCTTAATCTACCACACAACTGTTCACTGAGATACGTAATAAACTTTGGTACAGTTAATTTCACTGTGTGGGTTTTTAGTCTTTATTCTTTTTAATAGGTTATATTAAAAATCATATATAGAGATAAATGTTCTAATACCACTTGAAAGATTAAAAAAATGACAACTCAAGTGAGTGAACTTATCTATTTAATTATCCAGAATTTAGGTTGTTATTGTATGAGACCATGCTCTTTTCTCGATGTGATATGCTACATGTCTTTAATCCCAGCACTCAGGAAGCAAAGGAAGACAGCCTGGTCTACACAGTGATTTCCAGGACAGCCAGGACTACAGAAACACTGTCTCAAAACAAAACAAACAAACAATCTGCTTTATATTTATGTGCACGTATACAAGTGAAATATATGTATGCCTGGTATCTATAGAGGTCAGAAGGCATTGGCTTCCCTGAAACTAAAGTTACAGATGTTTGTTAGCCACCATGTGAGTGATGGGAACCAAACCTAGGTCCCATTGTTTTTGCAAAAACATACAAGTCCTAGTTGTGATAGGGCAAAGGTTCTTCCATCTTGTCTCAGCTACAACCATCTTTGGTTTAACTTGAAACTGACTTTGCCTCACTTTCTACACCCCACCCTACCCTTGCTCTATGAAAAATCCCATAGCTAAGTACCCAACCCTGTTCTAGAAACTTAAGGTTGAAATACCCCAACTTTTGGCTTCTGTTAAACTGCTTGCTTGCTTTATGTCCTTCTGCAGGATGCTCTGTGAGAAGTGTTTCTCTCTAGACAGTCTCCATCTGGTTTAATACAGACTGTAAATTCAGAATTTAGTTGTGCTTGGTTAGTCTTTGGGTCTCTACCCTGCAATACTAGTAGCCTCTGAACCATCTTTCCAGCCCTGAACTGCTTGTAATCTTAACACCTGGGAGGCTAAGGTAACGTGGGAACAAGTTGGATCCCATCTCCATGGCTTATCAACTAATTCTGATTTAGCAATAAATATATAGCTTCTATATCAACAAATTGCAGCTATAAGCTTAGGTCAATCAGGTCTTATTGCAGCTGCAGAAGTTGCGAATAAATTTTTTTTAAAGATTTATTATTATATGTAAATATACTGTAGCTGTCTTCAGACACACCAGAAGAGAGATCTCATTACGGATGGTTGTGAGCCACCATGTGGTTGCTGGGATTTGAACTCAGGACCTTCGGGAGAGCAGTCAGTGTTCTTAACTGCTGAGCCATCTCACCAGCTCCCCGCCCCTGCGAATACATTTTTACAGACTGACATCTTTTGTCTCGGTACAGGACTTTTAGTCTTTCATTATTAATTTGGAAATAACTCTGGGAGTTTTTCTAATTTAACTCTTGTTCTTCTAGTCATCTTCCGAAGACTAAATAATGCCCTACATGCAACAAGATCTGCAAACCTTTAAGTTGACAAATCAGAAAAGGGGAAATGCAGTCCATGGAAATGGTGACCAGGAAGCCAGCACAACTCTTTGGCATAGTTTCAGAATTCTTGGCGACTTTCTGTATTATGATATATTGTACGCCCTTCCCTGAGAAAATTATGTCTTGAGTCTTTCTTTTCAGCAAAGTCCTAAACTTACTATCCCTTCTGCTTTTAGGGAAATAACTTTATCTGGTCCCATTTGGAAGCCTTCCTTAGCCCTGGAGATTGTGATAAGCATAAAGACACTATACATTTCTTTATGAGGCCATGACTCCAGAATCTTCTTGGTTTCTACCCCTAAGCAAACTCAAACAGTATAATTGGAACCGGGTAAACTTAAAAGATAGTTGACAAATTCTGAGTAGCCAGGAGAACTGGCAACAGATCAAAGGACTCCTTTTTTTATTTTCATGAATATTTATTTATGTAGTACACTGAAACAAACCATACAAATTAATAAGGGGATTCATGACCCTGTATTCGGCATGCATTGTATTTATAATCAAGTTAAATCACACACATTGAAAATTGAATAATAACCATCATATTTTCCAGCTCCTTACATTTTAGACTTTAAAATGGAAGAAAGGTTAACTATTCTTACTTTGGAAAATCTAATTTTTTTCCATCTATCTCTACTTCTATAATTCCATCCACCTCAGACTCAAGTCCAAGTGTATGAGAACTTCCCTGCTGCTCTGATAAATCTACATCTTGCAGAAATTTCAGGTCAGAACAAAGGACTTCTAAATAGAGCTTAGAGCTCTCTGAAAATGTAGTTTAAAGATAGGAAGTTGTACAGGGTATGCCCCTAGAGGAGTAGGACACAGTAATAAGACAAATCAATTAAAATAACCTTTCTAATACTAGAGATGATGAAAATATTTAAGTAAAAGGAGTTAGGTACCAGGATTTGCCATCCATAAAAAGACCGGCTCAGATTTTTCTATTTGTCTGGAGTGCTTTGAAATTTCAATTGCTGCCAGCCTAAAAACAGACTGTCATATATTAAATATGTTTGCTTTGGCAGAAATATTCTTTAAAATGAAGTTATAGGCCTGATAATAAAAATGAAATCTGACTATAATTGAACCTGTAACCCTGGACATACAATGAAAAATCAAACACATGTCCAGAGGAAAAAAAATAGGATGATCTGTACTTCTTGGGAAATCTGTATAAATAAAGCAGCAGCCTGGTTGCTGGTCAGTCAGAACTGCAAGGTTCCCAACCACCGTGCCTGACTTGCTCCTCCCTTACAAACCCCTTATCTCCTCTCAGGGACCTGTCAACAGTTGGGGCTGGCCCACAGCAGCCGTGGGTTCAGGGTACCCTGGGCTACAGAGGCTGTACCTCAGAAATAAACAAAAGCAAAACCCAAAAAACAAAAAATAAGAACAAAACCAGTAACAACAACAAAACCCTGAACTTGGGGCTGGAGAGATTACTTAGTACTTATTGCTCTTGCAGAGGCCCTGGAGTCCTCAATACCCATATGACTAACAACTGTTTGTAACTCCAGTTCCAGAGGACCCAACATCCTCTTATGTTTCCACAGTATTAGGCATGCATGAGGTACACTGATATATGCAGTCAAGACACCCATGTACATAAAATAAATCTTTAAAAAAAGAGGCCAGGTGGTGGTGGTGGTGGCGGTGGCGGTGGCGGTGGCGGTGGCGGTGGTGGTGGTGGTGGTGGCGGTGGCGGTGGCGGCGGCGGCGGCACACGCCTGTAATCCCAGCACTTGGGAGGCAGAGGCAGGCAGATTTCCGAGTTTGAGGCCAGCCTAGTCTACAGAGTGAGTTCCAGGACAGCCAGGGCTACACAGAGAAACCCTGTCTCAAAAAACAAAACAAAACAAAAAAGGAAACCTGAAACTCATACTTACATTACACAAAAACAGAAATAAAAATCATACCCTAGTTAGGAAACAGTTTCATGAACGTTTTACGACATGGATTGGCAAGATGGCTTAGCAGTCAAGGCGGCTCAGCGTCCCTGCCAACCTACGTTTGATCCTCAGAAAACAAAGGACAGAACCCACCTTAGTCAAGTTGTCCTCTTATTCTCATCCACATACTACTGCCTGCCTGCCTGCCTCCCTCCCTCCCTCCCTCTCACACACACAGAAATGTTTTTGTTTGTTTGTTTTGTTTTGTTTTTTTTCGAGACAGGGTTTCTCTGTGTGGCCCTGGCTGTCCTGGAACTCACTCTGTAGACCAGGCTGGCCTCGAACTCAGAAATCCGCCTGCCTCTGCCTCCCAAGTGCTGGGATTAAAGGCGTGTGCCACCACCACCCGGACCACACACAGAAATGTAAAAACATATTTACTTTATATGTCAATCTTACTCAAATCAGGACTGCTGAATACAATTATTTTGCTAAAAAAAAAAAAAAAAAAAAAAAGTTGGGTATAGTAAGTAGTCATAAGCTGCCACGGACCAACACAGTCGGGACACATACTCGTGGGGGAATCAGGGTCTTTGGTATGCAGGAAGGCACTGGTCACGGTGTGAAATGACAGACAGACACACAGTAGATCTGAATGCGTCTGAATGCGTTTTACTGTTCAAAGGCAGGCAGTTTTATACAGGCAAACTGGCATTACATTTCTGAGGGGAAATTGTGTCCATAGAAATGATTACTAAGAATGACTAAGCTTTCTGGCACAAGGAAATACAAAATCAATCAGGCAAAAACTTCGAAGAACAGGTACACATCCCTTAATCAGAACATCTGTAAATTAAAGATAAACTTTAGAGGTTCAAAAGTTCGCAGGAACATTTAGTTAAGGCCCCTGGGTCTTAAACCCATTGATGACTATTCATCTGATCCCTATCTATCACCTAGCTTCCTTCTTCTGAAAGTCTTCAGGCACACTTTAAGCAAATCTTTTACAATCCTCAGGATGTAATTTTATAGTAAAAAAGCAATCCTGCAAATCAATTACTATCACATCCCATCCTCCTGGGACTGCCACTGGAGAGGGCAGTCCTGGCTGCAAAGCTCCCATGTCTTTCATGGTGGCATTTACTGCCCTAAGGTCTTGCAGCGATCTCCATTTCCCTGATTTTTTCTTTATTACAAATATGGGAGTGTTCCAAGGACTGTTACTTTCTTCAAGATGTCCCTTTTCTAATTGTTCTTGCACAAGTTGTTCTATAGCCTGTATTTTTTCTTCTGTCAGGGGCAACATTGATTGAGCCATACAGGCTGCTCTGATTTCCAACTTAATTTATCTGCGTACAACAAGCCCTCAGCGGCCCCTATGAAAAATGCTGTTCACTCAGATTATCTGAGGTGACTAATTTTACATCCATGTTGCTCATCATGTCTCTTCCCCACAAAGAAAAGGGGAGAGAAGGAACAACGTAAGGCTGAATCATTCCTGTCTTTCCTTCCAATTCCCATTTCAGGAACTGTGAACTTTGAGCCACATTAGAGGCCGTCCCTAAACCTAACAAAGAGGAAGAAGTCCTCTTACATGGCCAAGATGAAGGCCAATCTTTTCCTGCTATGCAAGTCTTATCTGCCCCTGTATCCAAAAGTCCTTGAAACAACTTTCCATTTACCCTAACTGCTTTAAAAGGTCTTTCCATACCAATATTTTGGACCCATGCCACAACATCTGTAGAACCAAACTTCCCTTGTCCACGTTCATGCTTTAAGATTGGATTAGGTAAGTTAAGATAAGGCAGGAGCAGAAGCTGAGCTATTCTCTGCCCCTTATGAATTTGTATAGTTTCTTTTAATGGTCTAATCATGACTTTTATTTCTCCTGTGCTATCACTATCAATCACACCAGGCAACACCTCAAAATTCTTTTTATAATTTGAACTACGGCCAATTATTAACCCTACAGTTCCCTGTGGCAGAGTTCCCAAGGTAGACGTAGAAACCAAGGAAACACCGTCCCATCTAGAGAATATTACATCTTCACAAGAGGCTAAATCTAAACCAGCACTACCAGGAGTAGCTCTAGGCAAATCATGTATAGTAAATTCAGGGGCCTCAGGATTCAGAGGACTCCCCCATGTAACAACAGTAATAAGCACTAGCAATCCCAGGGCTAGGGAGGTAGCGGCAGGCAGATCACTAGGATTCACTGGCCTAGCTTGATTTACAAGCTCCAGGCCAATGAGAAACCGTCAAACAAAAAACTAAGGTGATGCCTCCTGAAGAATGAAACCTGAGGTTGTCCTCTGGGACATACAGACACAAACACAGACACACCTTAAGATACTTGTCTCATTAACAAAGCAATGGTTATTACTTATATTTGTTTGAGACAGAGTTTCAACATGTAGCCCTGGCTGGCATGGAACACATTACATAGACAAGGCTGGCCTTGAATTTTGCCTGCTTCTGCCTCCTAAGTACAGAAATTAAGGGCATGCACCATCATGCCCAGCCTAAACATTTTATATGTGAGAAGGAGGGAGGGAGGGAGAGAGGGAGGGGAGGCAGGCAGTACGTGGATGAGAATAAGAGCACAACTTGGCTAAGGTGGGTTCTGTCCTTTGTTTTCTGAGGATCAAAGGTAGGTTGGCAGGGACACTGGCAACCACCTTGACTTCTAAGCCAATATATATGTATGTATGTATGTATGTGTGTGTGTGTGTATATATATATATATATATATATATATATATATATATATATATATTCTTTATTACTTTCATTTATCAAGGCAGGGTCTCATTGTAGCCCATGATTAGAACTATCTCACCCCTCTCCCCCAAGCCAGAACTATAGGTATGGACCACTATACCTGATCTACCTTCTTAGGGCCAGAAAAAAATCATTTTGCTTCAAAGATACTTTTTGGGGTTCTTCAAATACTCCGTTGTAGGGAGCAAGAAGTCCTTGGTGAAAGTGTACTGGTGACTTGGTCCCAGTCATGTCAAGAGCCAAGGCCTCAGAACCATAGACTGGCAAATCCTTCCTGGGGTGAGACTCAGAGGGATGGCACAGCTTTCCTCTTGTCCAAGTGCCAGTGTTGACAGTATGTGCAGAAAATGTCCATTGGAGCTCCTCTCCCCGATGTTTATGGCCTGAAGATTACTTCCCTACTGAGACCACTCTTCCCGGCTCAGTTGTATCCAATAACCTGGCCTCCTTCACAACAAACTCGTTTCTAAGAGTAATTCTTACTAAGAAGATTTACTCTGGAGATGATGGTGGCTAACATTCACCAAGCATGCATGCACCAGGTTCTGTTTTATATACATCACTGAAATTCTAACAATTGCTAAGAATAATTTGTCTTCTTCATGAGAAAACTGAAGTTTGGAGAAGATACTCAACCACTATCTAATATCTTGATTGGTAAGCCAGATTCAAACTCAGGTGAGGCTAATAACCCAAAACCTTATTTTAGTTCTTAGCTCCAATCTCTTCTTCCTCCAAATTTAGAGATGCTAACAAGAATTGGAACATTTAAATGTTCTCCTCTCTTCATAGTCTCTAACAGATGGGTTTTCTTGGACCAACAATCAGTATCATGATTTTATTTTTAGGTTGTGGCTAAAAGGTAGTAAAGATTGTCCTTTGTTCTGTGGCTAAATGAAATTCATCTAACAAAATTAGTAGGGGAAAAAACCTGTACACTTCAGTAATTCAATCACTGATATAAACCTTAACTTATAAACATAAAGCTGGTGTTGGCAAAACCTCCATTTAATAAGTGGCCTTAATAATTTGAGAAGTGGTGCTCAGAGGACTCGGGTTAAGCGCACTGCTTGTTCTTGCGAGGATGTGAGTTCTTCTCAGCCCTGCAGCGGCTCACAGTCATCTGTAACTTCAGCTCCAGAGGATCCACTGCCCTCTCTGACCTCTTGCTATCACCAAGCCCACACATGGTACACATGCATACATTTAGATAAGACACTCATACACATAAAATAAAAATAAATATTAAAAAGAACTGAAGCTGGGCAGTGGTGGCGCACGCCTTTAATCCTGGCGCTTGGGAGGCAGAGGCAGGCAGATTTCTGAGTTCGAGGCCAGCCTGGTCTACAGAGTGAGTTCCAGGACATCCAGGGCAACACAAAGAAACCCTGTCTCGAAAAACAAACAAACAAACAAACAAAGATTGAAAAGTATATTGTACCACAAGTGAAGAGAGAATAAATATGAGTACCTGCTATCCCAATTCTGACAAGTTTTATAGTTCACCTTATTTTGTACAATATAAAACCAAAGAATAAAATCTATCATCTGGCTAGTAACTAGAACATATCCTAGCACTAAAAGGATATTAACTGAATCAGTTGATACTGTCCTTAGAAATGTGAGGTTCAGTAGTGACAGAGTACAGGAATAAATAACTATACTACACAAATGGGTGGGTCTCTAGAAGAGAACAGTAATAAAATGACAAATGATAGTTAACAGAGCAGCAGCATCACTCTTTGATGGTGACATAAGATTAAAGGAAACCTCAATAGAAAAAACAATGACCTATTTTTAGGGTGTCTTTAAAGGCAAGAAGCCTAGCTCTATGGTTGATTCTTTTTTCACTATGAAACCTTATATGATTAAGAATCTCCTCTCCCGATGGGCAGTGGTGGTGCACACCTGTAATCCCAGCACTTGGGAGGCAGAGGCAGGCAGATTTCTGAGTTTGAGGCCAGCCTGGTCTACAGAGTGAGTTCCAGGACAGCCAGGGCTATACAGAGAAACCCTGTCTCGAAAAACCAAAACCAAAACCAAATCCAAAAAACCAAAAAAAAAAAAAAAAACTCCTCTCCCCAAACCTAAGAAATTCTTTTGTATTTCCTTGAGGCCAAAATATAATGCTAGGTGACTTTCCTTTTCTTAAATGTAGAGCTCTCCAATTGGCCAAACTGGCCAGTGAGCCTCTGGGATCTTCCTGTCTCTGTCTCAGTGCTAAGACAGGTACAAAACATAAATAATAAAAATGTAAATAATTACAAGACTATTTTTCTAATTTAATTGACCAAAATTTTTTTTTTTTTCCGAGACAGGGTTTCTCTGTGTAGCCCTGGCTGTCCTGGAACTCACTCTGTAGACCAGGCTGGCCTCGAACTCAGAAATCCGCCTGCCTCTGCCTCCCAAGTACTGGGATTACAGGCATGCACCACCACGCCCGGCTAATTGACCAATTATTAAGTGAAAAAAAATCACAAGAAAATTAGAAAGCCCCTTTAGGGACTGCATTTATGACTTGATGATACAATCAATGCTTAGGACATGGGAGACCTTGAGGTTCAATCTTCAGTACAGATAGACAGACAGACAGACAGACAGACACAGACACACACACACACACACACACACACACACACGAGGTGGGAGTAGTGAGGATTGATTTTAACCTTTTAATTAAAATGAAAAGGGATCATAAGAAGTTAGGTGTTTTGCCAGGCATGGTGGCACACCCCTTAAATCCCAGCACTTGGGAGGCAGAAACAGGTGGCTCTCCAGGAGTTCCATGCCAGCCTAATCTGTATAGGGCGTTCCAGGTTAGCCAAGGCTATAAAGTTGAGACCCTCACAAAATTAAAAAGATTTTAGGGGCTGGAGGCATGGCTCAGCACTTAGCCCTGGCTGCCCTTCCAGAGAATCCAGGTTCGTTCCTAACACCCATATGTCAGATCACAACTGTCTGTTAACTCTAGTTCTAGTGGATCCTACACTCTCATACAGACATACATGCAGGCAAAACACCAATGCACATGAAATAAAAATAAATTAAGTTTTAAAAGATTTTGCCTAAGTAGTACTTAAAGGAAAAATGTAACTTTAAATGTTTAGAGAAAATAGATTTGAAGTTAATGATCTCAGCTTTTATATTAAAGAACTAGGAAATAAGAAAAAAAATTGAACCCAAAGCATGAAAAGAAAAGAAAGACCAGCAAGTAGAGGCACTTGTCACCAAGCCTGATGACCCCCGAGTTTACTCCTGGGACTCACATAGGAGGAGAAAACTGACTCCAGCAAGTTGTCTTCTGAGCAAACACATGCTGCAGCACGTGTATGCATATGTACTGCTCAGAGACACACAAATACACAAACCAACCTTATTTGTGCGGGAAAACATCAGTAAGTTTGATAAATTACTAGATACACTGTTCAAGAAAGCAAAACAAGAAAAACACAGCTTTCTCACAGATCACCGCATTAGATCTGAAACTGATTAACCCTACACACCCTGAGGCAATTAGAATAATAATAAAGAATACTACAAATAGTTTTACTTTAATAGCTCAGGCTATCCTGGAACTTGCTATGTAGACAAGGCTGGCCTTGAACTCAGAGAGGTCTGCCAGCCTTTGCCTCCCGAGAGCTTGGATTAAAAGAGTATGCCAACACTGCCCAGCTAAAACTCCTTTTAAAAACTCTTGGTAGGATGGCTCAGCAAATACCAAGATGCTTGATGTTTAAGTCTAGTAACCCAAGTTCAAGCTGTAGGACCCACAGAAGGTGGAAGAAAACCAACTTCACAAAGTCGTTCTCTGACCTCCACAAGCATGCCATGTCAAGCAATCCACCTAACATCTGACTGTCTGTCTGTCTGTCTTTCTCCCTCATACATACAATTTTAACAAACTTTAAAAAAAAAAATTAGCAAACTGAGTAAAGGTGACCTAAGACTAAGAGAGGTTATGCAAGTTAGCCCAACAGAACAGAGGCTAACATGGCACGTGCAAGCCCTTGAATTCAGTTTCTAGAATCACAAAAGTCAATCTAACAATCAACAAAAAGTAATATAATACAGAATAAAAGAAAATACTATTACGGAATTTATAAATGCAATACATACACACAGAAAATGCATTTAACAAAATTTGTTACTTATTCATGATAAAAATGATCACATAATTAGAAGGGAAGTTTCCTAACCTGATAAGAGCATCTATAATAAACCTACATCACACTGAGTGTGTTCAGGACCACAGGTAGTATAGTAAGGCAAGAAAAATAAAAGGCTTATTATAAATTGGAAAGAAATCAACTGTTTATTTTCGGATAGCAGAACACAACAAATTCTAAAATATCTATTAAAAAATTCATAAAACATGAAAATCAGCATAATTTATATAATATAGCCATAGTCAAAATGTAAAAATCAGTATTTCTATATTCTAGCAATAACCGACTAAATAATAAAAAGTAAAATATCATTTAATACAGCATAAAAAAGCATTAAATACTCATGAATGAACTTAAAAGGTGTACAAGACCTATGATAATAAAAGCAAAAACACTATTGAGAGAATTTTTAAAATACATCAATAAATGAAAAAAGATATCACAGTTGTTCACAGATGTAAGCAGAGGAGAATCAGTAGTTCAGGTCACCTCCAAATACATGATGAGTTCAAGCTCCAGGCTAACTCCTCTATAGCCTGGGTTATAGGAGAGCCTGTCTCAAAAAAAAAAAAAAACCCAAACTAAACCAAACCAAACCAAAAACCTACAACAACTACAATAAAGGACTATCTGTAAAAGAGAGCTCCAGGGCAGCCAGGGCTACACAGGCAAATCCTATCTTGACACACACACACACACACACACACACACACACACACAACTATCTGTAAATAAATAATTATCAATCCAATAATATTAGACAAAAATATTTGGAAATATGCATAAAACCAGGAATAAAAGAGGTTAACACAAAAATCAACTATAACACTATATTAGTAGAAATAACTACTATGTGATCATTTCAGTAGACACATTTAAAATATTTAAAAATATCCATTTCCAATGAAATATTTGACAATCTCATTTCCAATGAAACTTACAAACTATAACTGAAGGACCATCTTCAAATTAATAAACTATACTCAAGAGAAACCTATAGAAAACTATCATAACTGGTAAAAGATTCAACATTTTCCCCTAATACTAAAAACAAAGATCTCATTACTTGTATTAAATGTTGCATTTAGCTGCAATATGGTAAAAAATCCAATTAAAAAAAAAAAAACAAATAAAAGCATACTTGCTAACAGCATAGTTATCTGTATAGACCTGATAATAGCCCAGGCATGGTGGCACAGGCCTTTGAATCCCAGCACTCCAGAGGCAGACAGGCAGATCCTTGTAAACCTTTACACAGTTCTAAACACAGTAAGACTGTCTCAAAACAAAACAAAAAAACACCTGATGAAGGGTAGGGAAGTTTGAATCTCCAGCTAGAATCATGTCTGGTAGCCCACACCTTTAGTCCCAGGATCTGGGAGACAGAGGCAGGCAGATCTGAGTTCAAGGCCAGCCTAGTCTACATACAGCAGCAACCAGGATAGCCAGCACTACAAAGCAGAACTCTGTCCTGAAAAATAAAACAAAGTGTGTGGCCACACATGCCTATAACTCCAGAGCTGGAGGCAGGACTGATGGATCTAGGATCTTGAGAGATTATTTAGCCTGCCTAACCTAACCCAGGGGCTTAAGGTTTGATGAAGATACCCAGTTCTTAAGGAAGTATGGCAGTATAGAAGAGTATCATATTAGCAGTCTTCCTCTGGCCTTGGTACACATACACACACACACAGAAAGAAGGGAGGAAAAAAAGGAAGATTCTTTCATTATTATTATTTTTGAGACAGGGTCTTTCTACATAGCCCTGGCTGTCCTGGAGCTTGTTATGTAGACCAGGCTGGCCCCAATTATCAGAGAACCACCTGCCACTGCCTCCCCTGTGCTAAGATTAAAAGTGTGTGCTACCACATCCAGCTCCTTGATGAAATCTATTTAAAACCCTAATAAGCAGGTTTTGATTTATAAGAATCAAGTGGATTTTTGTTTGTTTGTTTGTTTTTTTCCGAGACAGGGTTTCTCTGTGTAGCCCTGGCTGTCCTGGAACTCACTCTGTAGACCAGGCTGGCCTCGAACTCAGAAATCCGCCTGCCTCTGCCTCCCAAGTGCTGGGATTACAGGCGTGCGCCACCACGCCCGGCTCAACTGGATTTTTAATATACTATTACAGGACAAGTACTTATTTGTGTGTGTGTAGGAGAAGCTTTTCTTTTTGGAAATGGGGTCTTATGTAATTCAGGTTGGTCTCAAACCCCTTATCTTCCTGCCTCAGCCTCCTGAATGCTGAGATTACACGTGTGTGCCACCACCATACCTAGAGAGACACTCAAATTCTAAAACCTACCTTTGACAAAAGCATCACCATATGACATACTAAGGGATACCAAGGATGTGCAAGAGTGTACATCAAAAAAGCTATACGGCAGCTATACCCAGACATTCAAGCCTTTGAGACTAACCCTCAGCATGTAAAGCAGGAGAATAAGCAGTTTGAGGCTAGTCTGGGCTACAGAACAGCTTGAAGACACTGAGGTTACAAAATACTGCTGAAAGAACTTAAAGATTTGAATAATTAGGGATCTTTTTTCTTTTCTTTTTTTTTTTTTTTTTTGGTTTTTGGATTTTTTGGTTTTTCTCGAGACAGGGTTTCTCTGTATAGCCCTGGCTGTCCTGGAACTCACTCTGTAGACCAGGCTGGCCTCGAACTCAGAAATCCGCCTGCTTCTGCTTCCCAAAATACTGGGATTACAGGCGTGCGCCACCACCGCCCGGCTAGGATCATTCTTAATAATGATCAATCAAAATATCTTGCTAAATTTTACCCAATTTCTATAAATTCAATGCAATTTTAATAAAAGTCCAAGCAGACTTTTTAAATAAATTGATAGGCTGATTCTTCAATTTATCTGTTGGGGGGGTGAAAATGATGGCGCTGTGGTTAAGGGCACTGGCTGCTCTTCCAGAGGACCTGGGTTTAATTTCCAGCAACCACATGGCAGCTCACAACCATCCTGTAACTGTTTTAGGAGATTCAATGCCCTCATCTGACTCTGAGGATACATGTACATAGTCATATATTCAGGCAAAACACCCCTACACATAATAAAATAAAAATTAAATAACATTTATGCATCAATACAAAGAAAATATATAATAGCCGAAATAACTGCAAAATAAAATGAATGGAACATATTAGTTTTTTTCTCTATAGGGTTATGTTAATTGATTTTTAACACAAATACAAAGGTAACTTAGTCAAAACTGAGTTTTCATAATAAACAGTAAAGAAACAACTAAAATTCAGGTCAACAAAATGGCTCAGAGATAAGGTGCTCCCTACCAAGCTGATGACCAGAGGCCACTCTCTGACATCCACATGGTTAGAGTAGAGAATTGATTCTGCAAACTGTTCGCTGCCTTCCATGTTCATGCTGTGGCATGTAAATACTCAGACAGAAAATCAAATGTCATTTTTAAAAATCAGTAAAATAAAGAAAAAAGCAACAAAAACCACTTTGACTAATGTCTTTTACTATGTACAAAATAATTTCAGGATGGGAAATAGATCTAACTCTCAAAGCTAAGACTGTAAAAGACAAGGCAGTAATTCTGACTTTGAGTTAGACAAAAGGCAAAAATGTGTAATTCATAAAAGAAAAGAATCGATGACAAAAATTAGGTTAAATGGTATGGAGATTGTTCAAAACACAGGAAAATAAAACTAACACTTGCCGGGCGGTGGTGGCGCATGCCTGTAATCCCAGCACTCTGGGAGGCAGAGGCAGGCGGATTTCTGAGTTCGAGGCCAGCCTGGTCTACAGAGTGAGTTCCAGGACAGCCAGGGCTATACAGAGAAACCCTGTCTCGGGAAAAGGCAAATCAAAAACAAAAACAAAAACAAAACAAAACAAAACAAAACAAAACAAAAATAACACTTGGTCTACTTTTAGATATGTATCACAAAGAATTGAGCTAAGCATGGTGGCTCATATTTGTAATCTTAGCTTTCAGAAGGCTAAGGTTACGAGAATAACCACAAATTTGAAGCTGGCCTGAGCTATACAATGAGTTTCAAGGCAGCCTGAACTACAAAGTGAGACCCCCATCTTTAAACAAACAGACTACAAAACAAGCAGCCACCAACTCTCCAAAGGATACACTTAGAGACCTATGTTCACAGCACCACTAGTCACAACAACCAGGCCTACTAGTTGTACAAATATACAACAGAAGAGGTTAAAAAGAGTTCCTGTCATGCGCCATAATGAGTGAGTCTTGAACACATCAAGTGGAGTAAGTCATTCCTAAGAAAACAAACTTTGTATATTTTCATCAATATGAAGTATCTTAAGTAGTCAAACTCATAATAACTGAAGACAGAATGACATTAACCAGGGACTGGCATATGCAGAGAAAGGAGCTGCTTACTGACAGGCACAGAATTTCAAATTTCACAGATTTGAAATATGAAAAATTCTGGAGACTTAGATAACTGACTACCCAACTTGCATGGCACTTATAAATGGGTTAATAAAGTAAATGTTATGCTTTTTTGAGCAGCAATTAAAAAATAAAAAAAGATTAATGCTGGTATGAGAGTAGGATTCAGCTTGAAGGAGCTCGGAATGGTCAAATTTGAGATCAAACTGACCAGCAAAAAGACTAGGAACTGGAAAGTTGGCTCTGAAGTTAAGAGCAATTGCTGCTGGTTGTAGAGTGCCTGGATTCAATCCTCTGCACCTGTATAGCTGTTCACAATCACCTGTAACTCCATCTCCATGGGATCCAGCACCGTCTTCTGGCTTCCATGGGTATCAGGTACAAACACAGCACAATCATTCATGTAAGCAAAGCACTCACACACATAATTTTCTCTTAAAAAATAAGAACTATAAACATAACTTTAAAAACCCATGAGGGCTGGAATACAGCTCACTGGGAGAAACGAGGAGTAAGATGAAGGTGGATGCAATCAAAATACATTGCAGACATGTATAAAACTGTCTATAAATACATATTCTAAAATAGAAAGACTAAAGATTATATGTAGAGAGGTAGGGGGTAGAAACACTTTCTGTGTCCTGTTGTAACAGCTAATTCAGATGAAGATCACTAATTAATGTAGGGGAATAGGATATTCATACGGTACCAAGGCATCACCCCATAAATGACAGTAATTAGAGTGTAAAAATGTACATTATAATGGAAAGTATACTAACACCTTAACAAACTCGGTAAAGTTAGTTCAACAGTCTGTCACTAAGTGTCAGGGTATATAGAGCACAAAGGCACCTTAATAGCCCTTTAGACTAGCTCTGCCCAGAATGCTTAATCTGAATCTAATCCTGCTTTTAGTTTACAGAAACATAGGAAATGAAAATCAAACTAAATGGCACTAAAGAAGTGATCAGACAAAATTCAGAATGTGAAAAGAGAGTCTGAGATGATAACTAAAGACGGGTACTTCATCAGATTCTGCCTTGTTACCTAGGGATCTTGGGAACAGAAACTGGAATGTGGACTAGTCATTAGATGATCTTAAGAAGTAATATTTAGCTGGGTGAAGTGTCATACACCTTTATCCCAGTGCTTGGGAGGCAGTGGTAGGTGGATCTCACAGCCTTGTCTACAGAGTTTCAGGACAGCCAGAGCTACACAGAGAAACCCTATCTAGAAAAAACAAACAAAAAGTAATAGTTAAGCGAGGCAGTGGTGGTGGTGTATGTCTTTAATCCCAGTACTCAGAAGGCAGAAGCAGTAGATCTCTGTGAGTTCCAGGACAGCTAGGACTGCACAGAGAAACCCTGCCTCAAAAAAACAAAAATAATCAGTAATTATAAAAATTTAACCTTACTAATTAAAAATATTAAATTTACCTATCAATATAGATGACAATAGCCAGGCGGTGGTAACCCATGCCTATAATCCCAGCACTTGGAAGGCAGAAGCAGGCGGATTTCTGAGTTCGAGGCCAGCCTGGTCTACAGAGTGAGTTCCAGGACAGCCAGGGCTATACAGAGAAACCCTGTCTCGAAAAAAAAATCCAATATATATATATATATATATATATATATATATATATAGACAATAAAAATTCAGTGTTTTGATCAGGACGACTGATAACATATAACAAGAGTTTTTAAAATGTTTACATACTTTACCTAGTAATTCCACTTCTAGGCATTCATCCTATAGAAATAAGAGTTGTACAAGACATTTATTGACCAGAAATTTCCACTACAACACACTAATTAAAACAGATCCAACCTAATTATCTAAGACAGACTACTTTATAAGTACTACAGAATTTATTTTGGTATTTTGAGACAGGATCTCATATAACACAGATTGCCCTCGAACAACATTTTCTTTTTAATTTATATTTATGTATGTAAGGGAGAGGGGGTGGCACTCAAACACAGAAGTCTAGCTCTCTCCTTTTACCTTGGGAGTCTGCAGATCAAACTCAAGTCATCAAGCTTGACTGAAAAGAGCCTTTTCTCACTGAGCTACTTCACTGATCCCAAATTTAGTTGAGGTTGGTCTCAAGTTTCTAATATTTCTAAGGACTGAAATTATAGGCATATTATAGGAGAAGCTAAAAAATATATTTTTTGCTTTATTTGGAGACAGGATCTCTCATCCTGTAGTCCGGGCTACTGAATGTTGGGATTACAGGTGTGTGCCACCACCTGCTCTTAACTGTTTTTATTTGTTTACTCATTTATTTATTTTACTTATTCTTTTTTTTTGTTTGTTTGTTTTTTTCAGTATCTTACTTATTCTTTAAAAGTTTATATATCAGTGGTTCTCAACCTGTGGGTTTTGACCCCTTTTCACAGTGATTGCCTAAATTTACTGGAAAATACAGATATCTACATTACTATTCTCCCTCACCTCTCCAAGACAGGGTTTCTCTGTGTAGTCCTGGCTGTCCTGGAACTTACTCTGTAGACCAGACTGGTCTCGAACTCAGAAATCCGCCTGCCTCTGCCTCCCAAGTGCTGGGATTACAGGTGTGTGCCACCACCGTCCGGCTACATTACTATTCTTAACAGTAACAAAGTTAATTATGAAGTGTGATGAAAAATAATTTTAAGGTTGGTCATTACACCATGAGGAACTGTGTTAAAGAGTCATAGCATTAGGAAGATTTCGAACAACTGGTCTTCATGTATACTACATGCATGCCTGGTGCTAGCATTGGTCTGAAGAGGGCACTGGAACCCCTGAACTGGAGTTACAGAAGGTTGTGAGCTGTCATGTGGTACTAGAAACTAAACCTGATCTTCTCCAAAAGCATTAAGTACCCTTAACCACTGAGCCATCCTTCAAGACTCTTGTTTTTAAATTACTGGATATGTGTATGTCATGCATAGGTATACGACCTATAGTGCACATGTGGAGGTCAGAAGCTCCTTCAGTTCTCTTCTTCCATTTTGATTTGGTTCTGGGAACTTAACTCAATCAGGCTAATGCAGCAAGCACTCACACTTGCTGAGCTATCCAGCTGGTTGGCCCTTGACTAAAAATCTTAATGTATAGCTTAGAGGTGGTGGTGCACTTTTTTTTTTTTTTTTTTTTTTTCCTCGAGAAAGGGTTTCTCTGTGTCGTCCTGGCTGTCCTGGAACTCACTCTGTAGACCAGGCTGGCCTTGAACTCAGAAATCCACCTGCCTCTGCCTCCCAAGTGCTGGGATTAAAGGCGTGCGCCACCACATCTTTAATCTCAATACGCAGGAGGCAAAGAATGGTTCTCTAAATTCAAGGCCAGTTTGGTCTACAGAGTGAGTTCCAGGACAGCCAGGACTACACACTGAAACCATCTGGAGGAGTGGGGGAAGGAGTGAAGCAATTTAAAAACTAACATACTCCCTTTATAGGCTGTACTTTATAGGGTGGACTGTATCAAAATGCTAATTTTGATTCCTAGGTGGTAGAGTGGATTAAGAAATTGAGAGGATTGTTGTGAGTTCAAGGCTAGTCTACGAAGCACTATGAACCTTATCACAAAAGAAACAAATAAGGGAGCCAGGCAGTGGTGGCGCACGCCTGTAATCCCAGCATTCTGGGAGGCAGAGGCAGGTGGATTTCTGAGTTCGAGGCCAGCCTGGTTTACAGAGTGAGTTCCATGACAGCCAGAGCTATACAGAGAAACCCTGTCTCGAAAAAACCAAATCCAAAAAACCAAAAAAACCAAACAAAAAAAAAGGGGGGAGGGCCTAGAGAGATGGCTCAGCAGTTAAGAGCACTGACTGGTCTTCTGGAGGACCCAAGTTAAAAACCCAGCATCCACATGGCAACTCACAGTCTGTACTCCAGAAACTGACAACCTCACACATACAGGTAGGCAAAGCACCAATGCACGTAACATAAAAATAAAATAATAATAATAATAATAATAATAATAATAATAAAGAAACAAATAAGCAAATAAGAAAAGGAAAGATGAAGACTACATACTTCCCACATTTGCAATATGGAATACAAAAATCTTAAAACTTGAGTAGCTGGGTATGGTGGTTTGAATGAGAATGGCCCCATAGTTTGAATGCTTGATCCCTGGTTAATAGAACTGTTTGGGAAGAACTACGAGGGGTGGCCTTGTTGAAGAAGGTATGTCACTGGGGATATGCTTGGAGTTTTCAAAAGTGCCGTGCTTCCCACCCGACCCAGTGTCTGTCTCTCTCTGTTGTCTGGAGATCAGGATGTAAAGCTCTCAGCTACTGCTCCAGTGCCATGCCTGTCTGCTTCACAACTTGATCATGGACTCACCCTCTCAAACTATAAGCAACACCTCTTAAATGTTTTCTTTTATAAAAGTTTCCTTGGTCATGGTGTCTCTTCAAGCAATAAAAAGTAACTAAGATACTGGGGGTGAGGCTCAGTTGGGAGAGCCTGGAGAGCACAAAAAAAGAACTAAACTCTATCCCTAGCACTTATAAACTTGGCATGGTGTATACCTATAATTCCAGCACTCAGAAGGTAAAGGCAGGTAGATAAAAAATTCCTTCGCCTTCTCACTTAGGAGGCAGAGGCAGGAGTATCTCTGTAAGTTGAAGGCCAGCATGTTCTGCATACCAAGTTCCAGGCCAGCCAAAGATAGCCAGTGAGATTCTTGTCTAAAAGTTTAGGCTCTGCCTCAGCTACATAGTGGTAAAAGGCCAGCCTTATATAAATGAAACACTATCTCAAAGAATCTCCCAAAAACTTAAGATTGTGCATATGTACACTGTGACTTAATTTTGGGCTAGGAAGATGGTTCACTGGGTAAAGTGCCTGCTGCATACTCAGAAAGACCTGAATGTGGATTCCTAACACCAATGAAAAAAAAACTGGACGCAACAGTAAATGTCTGTACATTCAGCAGTGAGAAAGCAGCAAGTGGATCCTAAGGGTTTGTTAGCTAGCCAGACAGTCTGGCTAAAATGGCAGTCACTCCAAGTTCAGTGTGAGAGCTTAAAAAAGTAAAGTGCAGACACTGAATTATTAATTCCAGGCTTACACACATGCATATGCGCGCATGCATGCACACGCACACACACACACTCCACAAAGCTTTCAGTCACATGCATGCCATGGTATATACACCCACACAATGGTAATAAATATAATTTAAAAGCAATAATAAACAATACTAGATTACTGAAAGACAGAAATGTCAGAGATTCAAGAAATCTTTAGAATAAGTAGATAGGAAAATATTAATAGATGTCAAAGCTATTTCATTTTATTTTATAAGATTTTTTTGTTTTATGTCATTTGTTGAGGCTTAAAAACGTCACACTATTTTACCTAAAAACTCTATAATGAGCAGGCAGAGTGGCACACACTGCTAATCCCAGCACTTGGGAGACAGAAGCAGGAGGATTTCTAAAACCAGGACAGCCTGGTTACACAGCGTTTCCAGAACAGCTAGAAGTACAAAGAAGACCCTGTCTCTAAAAAACTTTAACAGAAATACTTCACTATGAAAAGAAGTAACCACTTTAGGAGTGGTTACCTGAACATATGTGTGTGTGCTAGGTACAAGTCTAGTCCCGGCAACAGCCAGAAGAAGGTATCAGATTCCCTGCATCTCGAATTTCTGGAGTTTTTTTGGTTTTGTTTTTCCACAAATTACAGTTTGTAAATAGTCATTTGGGCTCTGAGAAACCTGGCCTCTATAAAAGTAGTAAGTTTTCTTAACCACTAAGCCATCACCCCAGCCCCAAATTTTCTTGTCAGTACTGGTATTAGTAAATTCTATTACCTAAAATTGTATTAGCTTGAGCTAAATACTGTCCTATACACTATATGTGTATTTGAATATATAATTATGTTTCATACAAATTAAACTTCATCATTCTCACTTTGCAAACAAGTCTCCAGTGACTCAAGGTCCCACCTAGTCACCAGTGGTGCCAGGACCCAGGCCAGAAGTTGTGCCAGTTTGATGGCTCAGCAGGTAAAAGGTGCTTGCATGCCTAATGACCTGAGTTCAATATTTAGGACCCACATGGTGGAAGGAGAAAACTGACTCCTTACAGGTTGTCCACACATGCACTGTGGCTGCACATGCCTACATACATGTAAACATGTGTACATAGAAAATATAACAAAAAGATAAAAATAAACCTAGAAGTCTAAACTTTATTTTTTTCAACCACTAAAGTCTGTTACTTTCCTACTGCATTTCTAGCTATTCCTTGAAAGTATAATTGTATTTAATTATATATATAATTGTATATATAATTGAATATAAATTGTAGTAATTTAGAGAGAGGGAGTGCTGAATAAGAAAGCAAATGGAAAAGATGGGAAAAGGTGAACAACTGTGCCTTGCTTTGCATGAGAAATGTCTTTGAACACCTCAAATGAAAAAGAAAACTATAACTAGATGCCAGCATGTCTCCTAGGATATCAAAGAAGCTGCCTCAGAGGGAGAAACAAAATATCCAGGCTTTTTTTTCTTTTTCAAACAAGCTCGAAGATGAAACAAGTCTCTTTAAAGTCCACCCTCCAGGGCTGGAGAGATGGCTCAGAGGTTAAGAGCACTGTCTGCTCTTCCAGAGGTCCTAAGTTCAATTCCCAGCTACCACATGGTAGCTCACAAGCATCTGTAATGAGATCTGATGCCCAATTCTGGTGTGTCTGAAGACAGTGACAGTGTACTCACATATATACATGAAATAAATAAATAAATCTTAAAAAAAAAAAAGTCCACCCTCTAATGATATGGGTGGGAAAATGTCTTTACTTCCATCAGACCTAATAGTTCAAACAAACAGACCCCACAAGCAGGGGGCAAAGAAATGAATACCAGTGATATCTGATTTAATAAAATCTTGAGCAAAAACTAAAGGGACTTATTTTTAAAAATTTCTGATTACTATTAGCATTTTAAACCTTTAAAAACAGAAACTACTAACCCAGGACTTTCCAAGAGAAAGGAGTCCACTGCAGAACAGCTTCTGTAGCCTCCCTTACAACAGCCCTGAGTACCTACGTTCATTACCTGTGCTACGGACCTCCTAGGACATCCTTCTTAATCATCTCCATTCTTCTCGAATACACACTGAAGAGTTCTTTCCTGGTTTCTACATTAATCTAAGTGTTTCTTTAGAAAATTCACCAATATTTTAGTATAATGATCTTCTCTAGACCATGAATTCCCACTGCAGGCCAAGACTTATGTCTCCAGTTCATAATTTTCAAACTTAACACTTCTAAAAGTACTCTACAAAGTTTGCTGAATAAGGAAATAACTTAAATAAACAGAACATGACCTTTATGGGAAGAAAATCTTTTCTCAGCATAAAACCTCCCAACATTCCATGTCTTCAATTCTGCTCCTTTCTCTTTTAGAAATGTCCCATCAGCCACTGGTTCAAACTGAATAAAACTGTATAATCTCCACTTTGGCTTACAATAGCTTCTAAAGAAGTACAGGGAGATGAGTTTGAAGGATCTAGAACATAGTTCAGACTTTCAAGGGCTTGTACTGAGAAGCCAAGATACAGGATAAAATGCTTGCTTTTTACATGTAAAAGGAAAACAGGGAAAAAAAGCTCTACTTTTTAAAAGACCCAAACAGTGATTAGTAAGTAACTTCATCCACTTCTACTATTTAACAGTCAAAACAACAACAACAACAACAACAACAGCAGCAGCAGCAGCAGCAACAGTGGCGGCAGCAGCATCCCCCACTTCACAGCCCTCAACTACAGGGGAGAGTCACTGGCCTGAAACCTTTCTCTAAAGTTTGTTTTCCAAACCACTTTGCATAATTATCTGCTTAAAGAGCCCTTTGAAGTAAATCTTTGGATAAGGACTAAGGACGTAGTCTTCTTTATCAGTGGAAGAAAATTCAAAACAAGAACCCTGTTTAAGCTCGTTACCACGGGAAAAAAATGCCTCAATCCATGTTTTATAAGCCATTCTTTGGTTATCATGTTACCTTGGTTAGAGTCCCCAGGGTCTTCTATATGAGCAATGACTTTGCTGAGATAAATGTCCTTCTGTTTTTCTAGATCTGATTGTGAAAACATCCTTGAATAAAGCAAAGAAGGAAGAAAAGCATACATTAGAACCATGACTATTAGTCCTTTGTAGAAAAGTCACATATTAAAAACAGGTAAAACATTCAACTTTCAGAGGCAAACTCTCTTTTAAGATCCAGTGAGAGAAAGGTCAACGTTAGTTATAGTACAAAACTGAAATCAAGTATATAGCAGAAGGTAAAAATGAAGTAGCTCCTAGAGAGAAAAGGTTTGTTGAATAATTCAAGTTTAGCGAACTTCAATGAGCCACATAGAAAACGGTTAAGACTGGGGAAAAATCCTTCCAGCTAAATCTAGCAATTTAGGGCAATCATGCATGACCTTGGCAAAAGCAATTTCTTAGTCCTTGCTCATAATGATAGTTCTGTATGGAAAGAGTCACTGGATAAAAATATTGACATTGTAATTTATTAGTGTTCCAAGCAGCCTGATTTGTGGGTTTTGGTATAATTTCACTCTAAGGAATTCACAAAGTGGAGCTGGAGAGATAGATCAGCAGTTAACAGTGCTGGTTGCTCTTCTACAAAACCTGGGGTTCAGTTCCCATTACCCACATAGTAGCTCACAACTGCAACTCTAGTCCCAGAGGATCTGACGCTCTTGTCTGGCTTCTGTGGTCACATGGCACACAAATATAAATATAGGTAAAACACCTAAACATGTGAAACAAAAATATAAATCTCAAAAAAGGGAAACAATTGACGAAGCGTCCCTCAATTATGTAGGAAAAAAAAAATGGGCTGGAGAGATGGCTCAGTGGTTAAGAGCACTGACTGCTCTTTTGAAGGTCCTGAGCTCAAATCCCAGCAACCACATGGTGGCTCACAACCATCCGTAATGAGTTCTGACACTCTCTTCTGAAGTACAGTGTACTTATAAATAAATCTTAAAAACACAACAAAACAAACAAACAAAAAAAAACCCAGAACCCAAAAAACTAAAATTTAGTGGCAAATAACCTTGTCATTTTTAAATGTTTAAATAAAAATAAATACACCATAAGTGTATAATAAAAGTATTTTTTTCAATTTTATTGTAATTAAATCAATCTGATTCAACATATAAAGTAGCTTTTCTAATAAACTCTACTAAAATGCCCATGTATAGATACTGCCATCTCCTGGCAACAAGAAAGTAAACTAAAAAGATGGCCTCAAACTACAACCCTAACTAGTATTTGTCCCCAGTAGTACAAGAGGAGAGAAAAACTAAATAATTATATAAATAATTTTAACCATTTTTTGTTAAAATTCTTACTTCCTATCAAATATGTGACCAGGCCTCCTCATACATGGAAATTTTTGTGTTTATACAGTGTTTTACTAGTCTATCTTTCAAAATAACCTTGCAAGGCTGTGGAGAAGGCACTGTTAGCTTTATTTTACTGACACCAAAACTGAAGGGAGAGAATGATTTGCGTGAAATAACACAAATAGGTCAACTCAGAATTTCAAGTCCGCTTAGTCCTCCTGCACGATTTCACACCCTACCCCCCAAACATAGTAAAGATCCTGGTAAAGGAAAAAAAAGAAATGAAAGAAACCCACCAGAGACTAGAATGGCTCACATCACATTACCTGGTTCTGGTTTGTAGAACAGGAATGACTTTGCCTAGTCTTCTCTCACCTTTCGCCTCCCCAGAATCCTTGTCAAAGGCATGCTGATGTGTTGTTATTGTTGTTGTTGTTTCCCAGAGCAGAAGGCAGGAATAGGACAGATAATAATTACTAGTTATATTTTTTTATAATTTGCAGCTGTATCATTCAACTGTAAAAATCTCGATCTCTATGAGAATATAATTTTTTTTTCAGGGGAGGGGGGTTTGAGACAGGGTTTCTCTGTGTAGCCTTGGCTGACTTAAGAACTAGCTCTGTAGACTAGGCTGGCTTCAAACTCAGAGAGAGCCCCCTGCCTCTGCCTCCTGAATGCTGGGACTGGAAGCATGTGCCACCATTGTCTAGGGAAAGTTTTGTTTTGTTTTTTTTTAATGAATGATTATCTTTAAATACTATGTATCACACACTATGGTAGCATTTATAAATAAAATAGCAATTATAATTTTTAAAAAGGGAAAAATTTTTTCTGAAGATGGGATTATTTTATACAATATTATTTAGGAGACAGGGAATCAAGCTCAGAAGCTAAATACAGTCTAGAAATATAGCTCACTTCCCTAATAATATGTGTGAGACCCTGGTTTGGATCTCCAGCATTTAAAAGATAACCACACATAGAAAAGTTAAAAAGCCTGGGCTAGATATAGTGACTCGTGTTTGTAAGACCAGCACTTAGGAAGCAGAGGCATGATTGCTGAAAGATCTAGGCCAGTCAGGCTTACAGATTGAACTCCAGGAGAGCCATGTACCAGACACTATAAATACATTATTTCATTAATTCTTGCTTTAATATGAAGCAACATTTACTCAATTTATAGTTAAGAATTGTCAGGTGGATCGGTACAGCTTAGCAGTACAGGATACAACTAGCAAGCACAATGCACGAGGCTTAGTCCTTATTATCAAATAGAGAGAAGTTTGCTGGGTGTAGTGGTGACACTTGACTTTAATTCCAGCACTCAGGAGGCTGAGGCAGGTAGATCTCTGAGTTTGAGACCAGCCTGGTCTACAGAATGAGTTCTAGGACAGTGGGGTCTACACAGAAAAACTCTATCTAGGGAAAAAAAAAAAAACCCAAAAACACAAATCAAAAGATAAAAGAAAAAGAAGTTTGAAGAAACACCAAAGGTGTCGATCAGGATTCAAACCCTAATTCATTTGAATACAAAGTTCTACTAACCTCAAACAAAATTATCATTGTGGTATCTGATATTTACTTTTTTGTTTTTTTGTTTTTTTGTTTTTTCAAGACAGGGTTTCTTGTGTAGTCCTGGCTGTCCTGGAACTCACTCTGTAGACCAGGCTAGCCTCAAACTCACAAATCCGCCTGCCTCTGCCTCCCAAGTGCTGGGATTACAGGCGTGCGCTATATTTACTTTTTTAAAAAGAATTTATTTATTTTATGTCCATGAGTACACTGTCGCTATCTTCAGACATACCAGAAGAGCATTGGATCCCATTACAGATGGTTGTGAGTCATGTGGTTGCTGGGAATTAAATTCTAGACCTCTGGAAGAGCAGTCAGTGCTCTTAATCACTGAGCCATCTCTCCAACAAGTTTTATACAGTACATAGGAATTCCTTTTGAATGAAAATAACTTCATTTCTACTATGTCTTGAAAAAATGTACTTACTCTGTTTGATGAACTGGACACAACTGGAATTCTCACTTCACAACCTGATTTATGTGATCCACTATTTTTCCTGTTGGATACCTCTGAATGGTTGGAGATCTGAGAGAACACAGGAGTAGGTTTCTTACTTTCAGGTATATTTTTATCAGAGGCATTTTGCTCGATGTTACTGTTTGAAGGAGAAGGAAGCAGGGGCCCATCCCAAGCAGAGTTATTGGGACTGACCCCTTCAGGCTCAGTGCAACGTTTACTCTCATTAGGATGAAGATCGTCTTCTTTCGTCTGTTCCAGAAGGGAGGCAGGTTTTTCCGTTTCTTTGGCGGAATCGATCTTGTCTTTATCAAGCACAGGATCACAAACTGTTGGATTAAATGGTGCAACAACAGTTACTTTTATAAGATTCTTTTCAAGTACAAAGTGTCTGTTTAATGATTTACTAGGAGCTGGTCCATGACCAACTGATGTACTTAGTTGAGGTAGTTTGAGAACGCCAGGGGTTTCAGCTGCTGGTCCCAATCTGTACAAAGAATTTTCTTGAGGAATATTGGGTAGAATTTGACTCTTTCTCGCTCTATACTCATTATGCCCACCATCATCGTCCTTCAAGAGCATCTCAATCTCTTCCTCCGTGAAACTGAAGTGGCCATCATCTTCTTCTCCATCAGAAAACTCCAACAAGGAGTCATCCAACTCATCTTCATCCGAGGAACCCCAAGAAAATGAGGCACTGTCTTTAGGCAGAAAAGAGGTACCAGAAGACTGTTCAGAGGGCATGAGTGAACACGTCATATCTGGAAAAATATGAGGAAGTTTTGCTGAAGAACAAGAAATATCTTAAACCAACTCCAATCTACTATATATATACAGGAAACATTCTTGGATCTCAAATGCTATGCTTGCACTGTGATTTGTAACTTGAGAAATAATTAAGATATTTAATCTAACATGAAAATAAATGTTTGAATAAGATACTTTTTACCTGGGTTGGTGAGGCTGTTGAGACAAGCACTTACTACTAGTAAAGTATAAGTTAATATACGATTTTATGAAGAGCAACTTCAGCACCATCTGATCTACTAATCTCACTTCTGGATGTTTATAGACCTACCTACTACAAATGCACATGGAAACACAGGGATGTTCAAATCAGTATTATTCAGAACAGTCAAATACTAGAGGCAACCTAAATGTCCACCTCTAAGAGAAATGTCCAATAAAATCACAAGACATTCATGTCAAAAAACATTTTTCAACTACTTAAAAGCACATTAGATTTATAATGTACTACCATAAAATGACTATAATATTCAAGCAAAATATATAAATTTTGTGAAACGTTTAAGACATGAAGTTTATACTTTTAAAAAAGAAGCATGCATTACTCTCCAGCTCTCTGTGTGAACTGGAGCCGCATGCACGCTATGCAAGCCCTCACATCCCCAGGCTATTTTTTACTTTTTAATGTAGATAGAGTTTTACTAAGATACCCAGACTAGATCTAACTTGCTAGTAAAACCAGGCCTTGAATTTGTAATTCTCCTGCCTCAGCCTCCACAGGAGCTGGGATTCCAGGCTTGTGACCCAACTGAAACATACATAACACTCATACATATATATACGCACACATAAATATATATTTTTAAATGAAAAGTGAATTTAAAAAAAATCAGGAGGGAAGTAGATAACTGTTGCTGGGTATAGGTGGTACATGCCTTTGATCCCAGCATTCAGGAGGTAAAAGCAAGTGAATGTTATAGGTAAGCCAGAGCTATACAGTGAGACCCTGTTTCAAAAAACAAAAACTAAAAAAAAAAAAAAAAAAAAAAGTCTTGCATACTGTGTGGAGCTGCTGGAGCAATCTCTGCCTTTGCCACGAGATCAAATGGAAAAAGGCTTCAACTCCTGCTGGTTGTTCCTTTCAGGAGACGTGTCAAAGTGATTGACTCCCACCTTCCTGCAGGCACAAAGAAAATTAAAGGATCTTCTCATCACTTTCAACCCCGATAATTACAAAGTCAACTGCATTATGCTTCAAGGCGTTCCATCTATTAATTTTGATCTTGATTTTTTTTTAAATATCAGCAAGTTGGATTATTTTCAGTGAAGAACACCAAAGAAAAATCTTTAGAGGAAAAAAATTATGCAACTAAGAACTGGTTTAGTTCCTCCTAGCAACTGGCACTTTCTTATAACTACTGTCTGCTTCAGTTGGGTAAATAAGGCCTAAGAGTCCTAAGACCTAAGATCTGGCTCTGTCACTAACAAATACTAACCATTTAGTCACTTAACCATTTGGACTCGTTCCTTGTAAGAAAAAGGTTGGAAAAGGAGGAAAAGGCCATGTCAAAGATCTTTCCAAATTCTAAAAAGTATAACCACTCCAAAAACCAATCAAGCCTCCTTTTCATTTTCAATATATATATATATATAATACAAAGAAAAAAGTCAGCAAAGATATAAATACCAAAATTGTTGCTTATTATCAATTACAGAGTCAAGTGTCAGCATCATATCTTTTTCTACATGTTTACTTGTATAATTAAAACCTAGTGTGGTTAGGGATATGGCCAGTAGTGTTTGCTTAGCATACATAGCAGGCTGGGATTATTGGCACACACCACTATACCTACTTTATGTGGTACTGGGGATCCAGTGGAGGGCTTTGCTCATGCTAGGCAAGTGCTTATTTTTTGAGGTGGAGTCTCATATAGTTCAGGCTGGCATCCACATCACCATGTAGTGGAATGAACTCCTGATCCTGCTCTACCTCCCAAATGCTAGGATTACAGGAATGCACCTCTTCACTGGGCTTCCTTTATAGCTGTCCCCCACCCCCACCCCCCCACCCCCGAGACAAGGTTTTTCTGTGTACCCCTGGCTGTCCTAGAACTTGATCTGTAGACCAGGCTTGTCTGGAACTCAAAGAGATCTCCCTGCCTGTCTCTGCCTCCTAAATGCTGGGATTAAAAGTGTGAGCCACCACCAGCTTCCACCCAGCCCTTTTTGGCTTTTCAAGACAGAGTTTCTTTGTGTAGCCCTGACTGTCCAGTACTTGATTTGTACACCTGGCCTGGAACTCAAAGATCCACCTGCCTCTGCTATTTATAGCTTTTTAAACTAAAATTTCCTTTACTTTACTGCCTCTCATACCACACCTTTTCAGTAACTTTCAGCATTAATTCAGACATTCCTTCAACAATAATTTTCTGAGCTACAACCACCAAACAACTAAGCTACTTACTTTGTCTTGATTTTTAAGAAATAAAGACATGATTCCCAACCTCCCAGAACATATAATTCTTTAGGGTTTTTTTTGTTTTGTGGGGTTTTTGGGTTTTTTAATTTAATTTAATTTTGGTTTTTCAAGACAGGATTTCTCTGTATAGCCTTGGCTGTCCTGGAACTTGCTCTATAGACCAGGCTGAGCTCGAACTCAGAGATCCATATACCTCTGCCTCCTAAATGCTGGGACTAAAGGCATGCTCCATCATGCCTTGCAACATGTTAGCAAGAAAACACCAAATATTAAGGTCTAATATGAGAGAATATAAAATGGTGTAGACAATAAAGCACTAAAAAGAAAGGAGGGGAAAATACAGCATTTTATACTTAGAGGGGAGCTAGTTGACTCTGGAGTGTGATGGGCCAGGCAGAGTGGTACATGCTTTCAATCCTAGCACTCAGGAAGAGGCAGGCAACGTCTGAGTTCAAGGTCAGCTGATCTGCAGAGTGAGCCAAACAAAGCTCTACAGTCTCAAAACATGCCCTGTGTCTTTTTTTTTTTTTTTTGATAGCAGTAACAGCGCATACTTTTAGAAAAATGCACGTTTTATTTTTTGTCTTTTAAGTTAAAAAAAAAAAACTAAAACAAACAAACTGTGCCAGCTTCTGTATATTTTACTTGCCTCCAAGGTCATTCATTTAGTAAATGGCAAAAGCAGAATCTAAAACCTAGGCCTTCTAAATTTAGTATGCTTTCTAATATACTATGGAGTATGTAGATGCTAAACACAGATTTTATTACTCGGAAAAATAATTTAACCTACCACCCTAAAATGCATCAAAAGCTGCCCTAGGTCCCACAGATGTCATCCATCATCCAGAGACACAAAATTGACTCTTGGGAGCTCCTCTCAATGTCCCAAGTGGCAAAAGCATCAAAAAATATCATATTCATAAAACACAAAAGACAGATACATTTTAACTCATACAAATCATTCTCTTTGCAACTCTAGTTCCTGAATTTCAAAATTTCTCTTTACTAATTAAACTTAAAACATGAACGTAACCCTGGCATGGTAGTATTATGCCTTTAACCAGAGCACTCAGGAAGCAAAGTTAGATGGCCTACATTGTCAGTTCCAGGCCAGCCTGGGCAACAGAGTGAGACTCTGTCTCAAGAAGCAAACCACAACAACAAAAATTAAATTATAAAGCCAGTGTGTAAGATATACCAAATATGAGGGCTGGAGAGATGGCTCAGCGCTTAAGAGCACTAACTGTTCTTCTGAAGGTCTTGAGTTCAATTCCCAGCAACCACATGGTGGCTCAAAACCATACCTAATGAGATCTGATGCCCTTTTCTGGGGTGTCTGAAGACAGCTACAGTGTAGTTGAATATAATAAATAAAATCTTTAAAAAAAAAAAAAAAGATATAGCTGGGCGGTGGTGGCGCACGTCTGTAATCCCAGCACTTGGGAGGCAGAGGCAGGCGGATTTCTGAGTTCAAGGCCAGCCTGGTCTAGAGTGAGTTCCAGGACAGCCGGAGCTACACAGAGAAACCCTGTCTCGGAAAAACCAAAAAAAAAAAAAAAAAAAAAAAAAAAAAGATATACCAAATACACCCCAAGTCTCAAATATTCACCAAAAAAACCTCACAGTCCAGTAGTCTCATGAGGCACTTAGTTCACTAGCTATGGTTATTTCATCCCATCACCTACAACCATCTCAGCCGAAGAGCCTTAAAGGCTAAACTGGCAAGAAACTTCCCCAGACTCAATTTAGTGATCTACTTAGTGAACCATTTAACCATATTGTCATTAAACTAATTTAGGACCAGACTGGATGGATAACTGAAATATCAGGCAAATTCTTCAAATTACTGGCCCATGAAGTAGCTTGTAGTAGAGACACTGGGCTAAAATTCCAAGACCTTGGCAATTCATTTGAAGTCTCTGAACTTCGATATAAATTCGAACTTATGGAAAAAAGGTAGACATAATGGTGCTCACCTATCTGTATTTCCATACTGTTGCTGGGGGAGGCAAGAGGATGAGGAGCTCAAGGCTACCTGAGGCGCCATCTCAAACTCCAAACTATATGGGCCACACATGACAAAGGGGAGAGAAAGGGGGGTGTCTGACATAAAGTCAACTTGAATTTTCGAGGGAAGCCTTCAATAAAACTGAAATTCTTGCAAGACATGGAAGCATTCACCTTTAATCCCAGCACTTAGGAGACAGAGGCAGGTGGATCCCTGAGTTCCAGGCCAGTCTGGTCTACACTGCAAGTTCCAGGTTAGTGGTACATAGTGAGACTCTGTCTTAAAAAAAAATCGTAATCACCAAAGTCATACAAAACCTCCTGAAGCTCTTAAGTGGAGTTTCACTATTACCTCTCTCCCATACCGCTATTGCCAGCCATTCTTGGCACTTGCCTGGTAAATCTTTCATATATGGGAGCTTCTTTGTTTTACAGGGATGAATATTTTCCTATTTCCAAATTCTCTTAATTCTGCTCCACATCTCCGTGTGACCCTATTCTGTCCTTCCACTTCCCTCACCTGTCCACCCCCTTCTCCACACTTTAGTGTACCACCCCCTCTCTGTTCTCTAACCTCCTGGGTGCAACCTCAGAAACTGGTTCCCCCATCTATTTTTATCTTACCTCAAGAAACCTATTGCCTCCGTGCACAAAGCCTCATTCTATTCAGGACACAGTAAAACGCCAATGCCAAATGTATACTACACATCCTCTTTCAAGGCTCTAAAACCAAAACCACTACCCAACTGGGTCTGATATGCAGGGCCAAAACCAAGGATCATTTTGCAGGAGAGAACTTCTCATTGGCCTTTTGATTTCCAACCTCTCCTAAACACAATGCATGTGAAGCAAACAGCATACACTAAAAAGGGCTGTATCATTCAAATGAACCCCTCCCAAAAACATTTTTTTTCAAACAATGGGAACTGACATTATCAGAAAGAATTTTGCAACTCCCTCTGTGCTAACTGCACACACAGTAAAATGGAAAGACAAGCTGTCTGGAAATCTCTGTTTTAGGTAACAATTCCCCCGGACTAGGGAGCCAAGAATCCCCACACAGGCCAAGGCAGCAGATTTTTCTAAACAGAAGCAACAGGTTTCTTCTAGAAGAATAGTCTATTAATGCCTGGGGCGCCTAACAACCACGGGGGGGGGGGTGTAAAAAAAAAATGAGTGCAGCCGGTGAACTGCGTCCTCATTTGGTGGCCCTCGTCAGGGCTCATCCAGGTGTCTGTAGCATTCCCTGCGGCCCTGGATGGAAACCAGCAAGGGTGGCCAGGGATGCCTTTCAGGGACACTGCCCGCCGCGCCCAGAGCCTTTGCACGTCCCTCCTCCCACTCGGGAGAGCGAGTTCTCGCCTCCCCGCGGAGACAGGGGAGAAGCGCGAGTTTCCTCCGCGCCCCTCCCCCCAGGGGCGACCCAGGTCCCCGCCGGCTCCGCCGGTGCACCCGACCTCGGGGGACAGACGCCGACAGCCACACCTCAGCGGGCTGCGGCCCACGGTCGCCCTCTCCCGCCACGACGCACCGCGGGAAGCCCGCCATCCCCGCTCTCCCTAGCAACAACCTCCCGTGGGGAAGGCACGGGAGAGGAAGACCCCCTTCCCCCACTGGCAGGGCCCGCGGACGTCGCACGCGGCCCGAGGACCTGACAGCTCCCTTTTCCTCAGCAGGATGAGGGGCGTCACTCGCCCACTGATGTGGAGGTGGGGGGCAGGGACAACCTCCCCGCCCGCCATCACCTCTGGAGCGAGAATCAGCCCTTCCCTCAGCGAGACGAGCTTTCCTACTCCTCACGGGGGCAGACGACGTACGCGGCCCTGTGGAGAAGCAACAGGCGCCCCCGACCCTTTGCCTAGACGACGGACGCCGACCCTGCGTCCCTCCCGCTCTTCACCTCCGGAAGCCGGGCCAAAGCCTGGGCGAGCGGCAACACCTCACTCCGCCCCCTGCGCCATTTTATCGCCCCCTTCACGACCTCCCCCACCCCGAGGCAGCGGGGCCAACACCAGGGGGAGGGCAAGCAAACAGTGATTGGCAGGAAACCGCCCCGCCCCTGAGAGGGATGCGTCATGGGTGGCCTTCCTTACCCCGCCCCCCCGCTCCACCTACAGTTTGATGGCTCCGCCCCTTCCTGTTTCATCGATTCTTTCGACTCTCTTCTGCACTTGACTTGAGGCTGTTCCGGGGAAGTTATGGTGTGTGTGTTGGGGGAGTAACCTAGGCCTAACAAGCGGAGCTACGAGCTCAGCTGATGCAACCTGACGGGACTAGCGTGACAGTTCCCGGCACGCGGAGACGGCGGCGAACGAGGAAAGGGCGCGGGTGCCGGCTGAGCGCGGGAAACAGAGAGAGCGGAGCCATGGGGGATGCTCCAAGCCCTGAGGAGAAGCTGCACCTTATCACCCGGAACCTGCAGGTCGGGCCTTGGGGTTGGGATGCGCCGTTGGGTACCGAGGACTTGAAGTCCCGTGATTCCCCATACCAATCCCTAAATGTGTGGGGCCGCGGTCTCCGCGCCTGGGCAGCTCTAAGGCCCTCTCTGCTAGTTGATCAGTAAGTCAGTCGAGCAGCCAGTCTCAGGGTGCAAAAGAAACTACAACGGGCTCACCCTTTGTGTGCACGTATCTTGTGCTGTAGTCATTCTGAGGCTGGGAACCTCATTCCACCGTCCTATTATATGCCGGAAGCACTGCTAGGCTCTAGGGAGTCAGGGCCATGTCCTCCCAGGGCTCTTGCGGAGAGAACCGGAAATTTAAAAGGACCTATAACCCAAACCACGTAGATAAAATAAAGCAAGTACTGAAAGTTCCTATGACTGGAGTTCTGAAAAGAAATGGGAGCGAGCTGACCGAAGAGATGGCTCTGAGATTGAAAGCATGTACTGCTCTTGCAGAAGACCCGGTTTCAGTTCCCAGCACCTATGTCAGACTGCTCGGCACGGCCTGTATCAAGGGAATCTGGCGTCCTCTTCGGGCGTGTGTGTGTGTGTGTGTGTGTGTGTGTGTGTGTGTGTACACACGCGCACGCACGGGCGCGCGCTGAGAACTGCATTTCAGACAGAGGTGAGACCCAAAGGGAACAAGAATATTGTGGTTCAGAGAGAAGGCTGGGCTTAGTTCCGTGGTTAAAGCACGTGTGAGGCCCTGGACTCAGACTTCAGAGCCCTCACACACCCTTTCTCCAAGGAGACTGATTTACTTGGAGTAGAGCGAGTACAGTGCTACTCAGCCACCACAGTGTTCATTACCTCATCTTCCTTTCTTCTCAAAGCCATCTCTTTGGCCAGCCCTCTCACTCCCATTTCTTTTCAGAACTCCAGTCATAGGAACTTTCTGAGAAAGGTCTTCCTTGAGCATTTAAAAAAAACAAAAACAACAACAACAACAACAACAACATCAAAAACCAACTCTCTGTTAGCCGGACATTGGTGATGCCTGCCTTTAGTCCCAGTACTTGGGAGGCAGAGACAGGCGGCTTTCTGAGTTTGAGGCCAGCCTGGTCTACGGAGTGAGTTCCAGGACAGCCAGGGCTATACTGAGAAACCCTATCTCAAAAAGACAACAAAAATCTCCCTGCCAACAGACCTGTCTCCATCCCTCCTGTCCGGTGCCTCTGATGTTCCTCCACAGAACCTATCTCTGCCATTTGACTTGTTCTTTTAGGGAGAGGCAGGTTGGAGCCAAGTCAGGAGGGGCTTGTAAACTTTGTTTTACAAGCCAGATAAAGACAGGACTAGAATTAAGCTAAGGACGGTTGCACCACCAAGCTTTTTTTTTTTTTTTTTTTTTTTTTTTTAAATTTACCTATCCTGGGCGTGGTGGTACATGCTACCTGTAATCTCAATACCAGAGAGTCAGAAACAGGGGTATAGCTGCAACTTGGAGGCCAGCCCTGTTTACATGAGTTCCTAGCTAGGTAGGCTCTATACAGAGACTCTGTCTCGCCGGGCGTGGTGGCGCATGCCTGTAATCCCTGCACTTGGGAGGCAGAGGCAGGTGGATTTCTGAGTTCGAGGCCAGCCTGGTCTACAGAGTGAGTTCCAGGACAGTCAGGGCTATACAGAGAAAACCTGTCTCGAAAAACAAAAAACAAAAACAAAAACAAAAAAACAAAAACAAAAAAAAACCCAACAGAGACTCTGTCTCTAAGAACATTCACCTCTTTGAAGGGTACATTTTAGTCAATTCTTGTATAGCCACGAGATTAAAGCTCTAGAATGTTTTTATTCCCAACTCCCCAACCCTAGGAAAATGTGAACTGACTTGTGATCCCGGCATGTAGGAAGTGGAAGCAGAAGATCCAGAATTCAAGGCCATGTAGCTGAGTTCAGAGTCATCATGGGCTTCACAAGACCCGCAGTGGGAAAAAAAAGGAAAGGGCGGGCCGGTGTTGGTGGTGCACGCCTTTAATCCCAGCACTTGGGAGGCAGAGGCAGGCGGATTTTTGAGTTCGAGGCCAGCCTGGTCTATAGAGTGAGTTCCAGGACAGCCAGGGCTACACAGAGAAACCCTGTCTCAAAAAAGAAAGAAAAAAAGGAAAAGGAAAACCTTGTACCGTTAGCTGCACTACTGCTTACCCACCCTGGCCCCAGTACTGATCTGCTTTCTGTGCCCAGGTGGATACCGCTCCTGGGCAGTTCAGGTGACTGGAGTCAGATCAGATGTGCCCCTTGGTGTCCTTCTTTCACAGAATAGTGTTACACAAGCTATTCATTTTGATGTCTGTGATTTCGTTTCTCTCAGAATTTCATGCCTCATATTTTCTTCCTCCCCCCCTCCCTGCCCAGCTTCCCCATCACCCGTCTCCCCTTTTCCCTGCACTCTCCTCACTTCCCTGCCATTCATTTCCCTTTCCAGTCCCCCCTTCTTTCCCAACATGTCCTTTCCTACGCTCTCCCTTCTCCCCTCCCACCTCCTCCTCCCCAGGCTTGCTGTGTCCCTTTCTTCATCCTGCTCTGACCTTTGGTCTCTTTCAGGAAACAGCTTTCTGTATAGGAAAGGGCTCTGGTGTGTGGAGAGAATTAGGAGGGGGTACAGACAGCGGAGACGAAAGGCATCCTGAGGGCAGAGAGGGGGAGCAGGCGGGACCACCGACACTGAGACACACGCCTCCGCTCTTTATTTATTGTATTTTGGCTTTCAAGACAAAGTCAACCTTTGTTAAAAAAAAAAAAAATAAAAGCCTGGGACTGGAGAGATGGCTTGATGGTTAAGAGCACTTCTTGTTCTTGCAGTGGACCCAAGTTCAATTTCTTTGTTTCTTTTTTTTTTGTTGTTTAAGAATTATTTATTTAATGTATATGAGTTCCCGGTAGCTGTCTTCAGACATACCAGAAGAGAGCATTGGATCCCATCACAAATGGTTGTGAGCCACCATGTGGCTGCTGGGAATTGAACTGAGAACCTCTGGAAGAGCAGTCAGTGCTCCTAACCTCTGAGCCATCTCTCTACCCCCACCCACCCCCAACCAAGTTCAATTTCTAACACCCATGTTAGGTGTCTTGCAGCCACATAAAGGGATCTAATGCCTCTGGCTTCTGCAGGCACCTGCTCTCATATACACATACCCGAACACAGATACACATAATTTAAAAAAAAAAAAAAAAAAAAGTCTTTAAAAAGAAAGGAAAATGACACCCATTACCAGCTACCAAGGCTCAGGTCAGATATCTGGGACCTAGAAACCTCTTGTCTCCTCTTTCTTAAGCCTGTGCCTCAGGCTAGCAGTAGTTGGCTCTGGTCTACCTTCAAAATAGATTCACATCCAATCTGCAGTCTGCTTTTCTTGTTCCTTTTTGAGGCTGATTATTCCATTATATAAAGTTACTACATTGTTTTTATCCACTCATCAACTGATGGACTGAGGTTATACTGGTCTTTTTTTTTAATATTATCTTTTATTTATGTGACAGTTTGCATCAATGGTTGAATTAAGGAATTAAAAGAAAGATACTTCTTAGAATAGTTTAGACCAAGAAAGCAAGCAAAATTTGAATTCTCTACTTCTCTCCCTGTGTCTTCTGTCTGTCTAGGTTGTGGTCTGTGACCTGTTTGTCATCTTCCTGGTGTGCATCTGCTCTCTGTTCTTGTTGCCTGTCCTGTTACTCTGTTTACTGGGCAGCACAGAAATATGGTATAGGAAGAGAATGAAGGACGCTGTACTAGAAATATAGTTAGCAGAGTTTTACAAAGGAAGAACTTATTTTGTTGACTCAGAAGAGTGCGACGGACCAGACTTCAGATGGGAGCTACAGTCCCAGGGGAATAGGGAGAAGGAGCAGTGGGCAGGGATTCGGCAAGTGACAGACAGACACCACACAGGGTTGGAGCTCAGTGTGTTTGACTAAGTCAAAGCAGCTGATTATATAGATCAAAGTTTGGCAGTGATCACAAAAGGTTAAATCAAGTGGTTACATGAAAATCAAAGAAAAGCTTTATTAATTCATATGAACTTCAGGCACTTAAAGATAGTCATAGAGATAGCCAGCCTTGACCCACTGCTTTTCCTTTCTGTCTCCTGGTCTCATCTGACACGGCGTCTTTTCATTCTGTGTCTTTGTTCAGAGACCTGAGCATGTGTTTTATACCAGCCTAAAATCCAGTCTTTGGCTCTCTCTCCTGAATGCCATCCTCCATCCCTGGATTGAAGCTTCTCGATCCAGTATCTATGAGTTTCAAACAACCGCTCTTTGAGATCATCCTGTTCTTTGCTTAATAAGCACCAGGGAGGACAGGACCTTCCGAATCTCTCTAAGAAAGGCAGACTAAACCAAGAGATGTCTACCTGTGACTGCCTCTTTTATGGGAACACTACTTCATTTGCCTTTTCTTGGAAAAGAGTTTTTTCAGGAATTTTTGCAAATAAATCCTCCTGCTGCAACTGGTCCCATATACTATTCCCCCACTTAGGTTTTTGGTATCCTGTTTTAATCACTGCTTGAAGGACAGGAGGAAGTTTGGCAACAAAAGGAGGAACTGTTCTTAAAGCCTCCTCAATATCTAATTTCCAAGGAACGTGGCCTTCTCGAACATGGAAACAATCTCTAGTGTCAATCCAAATAGCTGCAGAGCAACCACAAATCATTGTAGTCATAAGAACTGCAACAAAGCTCAGAAAGGTACTCAGTGCACATGCTTTTCCAGGAGATTGAGTCCCTTGAACCTTATGCCTCAATCTGTGACCAGGTCTCACAGACTCCACTGGAGTTGGTGTGGCAGGAGAGTGCTCAAAACCTCGCACAGTTGTTATCAGCCTAGAGCTACGTGTTGCCCCCAACATTTATGGGGGATTTGCTTTCTACTTATTCACTGCCTCTAGCAAATGACTAAACACACACACACACACACACACACACACACACACACGCTGTTCTGGGTCAGGGGCATGGGAGAGTGTAGAACTTAAGAGTAAAGCTTGGGTCATGAAAACTGACTGCATGGGGAATTCAAAGTAGGTAAGGTTGGCTACATTGTTCTAGTAAAGACTGGCTACATTGTTCTTGTAAAGACAGGTTAAATGTACACAGGCTGAGTACACAGGAGGACAGCAGAGTGGGTATACATTGATCTCAAGGAGCTCCACTGCTAGGTCTAGAAAAAGGGCCATCTGTTTGAGCAGGCGGTGTCTTCAGAAGCAGTGTTTGCTACACGGTCTCTTTACATAGTTTCAGACACCTGGCTTTGCTTGAAACTTTTGTTTTGGGACACAAATTGCTGAGATAACTGTTAAGAGCATATACTGCTCTATCCAGTACCCACATCAGGTAGCTTACCACTCCCTGTAACTTCAGCACCAAGGGGCTGACTCTGGGCCTCAAAGACACTTGTGCACATCAATATACATACATACCTATAATTTAAAGAAATGTCCTTAAAAATTGAAGCTAATTTACCATTTACCATTTCTTTTTTTTAAACATTTGTTGTTGATTTTTTTACATTTTTTAAAGCTTTATTTATTTATTTATTATATGTAAGTACACTGTAGCTGTCTTAAGATACTCCAGAAGAGAGTGTCAGATCTCATTACAAATGGTTGTGAGCCACCATGTGGTTGCTGGAATTTGAACTCAGGACCTTCAGAAGAGAAGTCAGTGCTCTCAACCGCTGAGGCATCTCTCCAGCCCAAAGAACTCTACTACTGGCCCATACGGGGATCAAACCCGCCACCTTGGTGTTATTAGCACCATGCTCTAACCAACTGAGCTAACCGGCCAGATCCATTTACCATTTCTAAAATACTAAGTAAGAATGGTTAAATTAATAATTGTACTAAAGTTTTTTTCCTAACTTTTGGCATTTGAGATAGTTTCTTATATAATCCAGGATAGCCTCTAGAAATTACAGGTGTATGCCTTACCACCACACCTGGTTTTATGTGGTGCTGAGACTCAAACTCAGGCTTTCTCCAGGTTAGGCAAGCACTCAAACGCCTGAGCCATATCTCCAACCATGTTTAAAACTCACAAAAGCCATACAGTGACAAATACCTGTAATGCTTTGAAGCAACAGAAGGGAATAATTTGGGCAGAATGTGGGATTAGGGACTAAACATGATATATAGTGTGGCAAGCAAGGCTGATAGGCTATGAGACACTCAGCAGTTAGAGTGTTCACATGAGATTTGCCTTTCTTAGCTCTGGCTAACCAGCACCAACTGTCCCAGTAGTCCCTTTTATTCTGGACTCTAAAGCCAGAGCCACATGGCTGAAGCTGCCCTGTTCTGCTTGCTGGAGCATGCACGCCCTCCTTATTCTATTGCCAACTCCCTCGCTGCATAAGCTTGGCTTTCCTGGAACTTGCTCTGTAGATTGACCTTGAACTCAGAGAGCTGCTTGGCTTTGTCTTCTGGGGTTAAAGGTGTATAAACACCATGCCTGGACCTAAATTAGGCTGGGTGGGATCTTACTCCAAGGTCACCGGTCCCTTAATTCAGTTTAATATCTTTGAACACAGGACTCAGCTCCATTTCACTTCCTGGTGCCCCTTTAATGGTCAAACTATATATTTTATATTTTTCCTTTCTTAACTTGCTATGCTTATTCAAAACCCTCTTTATGAGACTTAGCCAGAGGACAAATGCTCTAAGGTGAGCATCTCTGTGAGACTTCCTTTGTCAGTGCAGTTCATCTGAGTCTCCACCTTAGCCTCAGGCAGGCTCTGCACACCAGGGCTATATTCTTTATAAAAATACCACAAAAACAGTCTCTAGGCTACATATTGAAGTTCTTCTCCATGGAAACCTCTTGGTCCAGGTCTGCACAATTCAAATCACTCACAGCAACAAAGTCTTCCATATTCCTACTAGGATGGCTCATTAAGCCCCACTTAAACCATTCCAAGGCTTTCCAAATCCTAAGTCCACAAATACACATTCTTCCAAACAATAACATGGTCGGGCCTACCATAGCAATATCGCAGTCCCTGGTACCAACTTCTGTCTTAGGGTTTTAATGCTGTGAACAGACACCATGACCAAGGCGTGTGTGTGTGTGTGTGTGTGTGTGTGTGTGTGTGTTTGTTTGTGTGTGTGTGTTATGCATATGAGTACACCATTGCTCTCTTCAGACACAGACCCTTCAGAGGGTGTCAGATCTCATTGCAGATGGTTGTGAGCCACCATGTGGTTGCTGGGAATTGAACTCAGGACCTCTAGAAGAGCAGTTGGTGCTGAGCCATCTCTCCAGCCCCGCAAGGTAACTCTTATAAGGACAACATTTAATTGGGACTGGCATATAGGCTCAAACCATAACAGTACTTTAGGAGCAAGCTTGCCTTGAGTCCTTCAACTGTGGCAGACTAGGAGACTGGACTGTTGGAAATTCTAGAAGGTCCTTTAGAGCTTCCACCATCAGCTAGGGCTGACAGGCAGACATGTGTAAACTCAGTGATGATGCCAGAAACTCCATGGTCCCTGGGGGCATAGTCACACAATGGCCAGTCTCAAGTCACCTTGTCTGTGGTGTCTAGGGAACATAGCGGTGCAATCCTAGCTAGCGTCTACAGTCTAGTTTCAGTTGTTTTTTAAAAAGGTGTGTGTGTGTGTGTGTGTGTGTGTGTGTTGTCTGCATGTACATCTGTGTACACACCAGACGTGGGCAACAGATCTCAAGGGACTACAGTTATAGAGGGTTTTGACCCACCCTATGGGAACTGAACCCAGGACCTCTGGAAGAGTAGCCAGTTCTCTTAACCACTGAGCCACCTCTCCAGCCCCTAGTTACAGTTCTTAAACTCTTTGGGTGTGTCAACGAGTGGCTTGATAGGCTCATTATTTAAACTATTTAAACTATTTTCTGTTAACAGTCAAAGCATTCTGTTCCCATGTTTATAAATATTTTCTCCTTTTACAACAACATCCTTTAAATCAAAACATGTTATATTGAGTTTGTTAAAACAAACTTAGTTCAAAACAGTGTAACATATTTTCAACATAGTTTCCAGGTTACACTCACCTTAGCATAGACAAAGGTTTGATGCCTGGCCAGGCATGGCGTGGTGCTGCACCCCTGTAATCTTGGCACTCAGGAGGTAGAGGCAAGAGCATCAGAAGTCTGACACCAACTTAGGTGAGACCTGAGACCCTGTCTCAAAACAAATCAAAAAGAATGTAGAATCAGAGACTTGCTGATGTCTAAGCAGAAAGAGAAGAGGGAGGCTAAGAGTAAGGAAGATAGAAGAGTGTGTTTCAGGCAGGAGGACTAGCTGTGGTCATGAACTGCCTGGGGGTCCTCTGAACCTCAAAACCTCACTGGAATGGGACATAAGCAAATGAGCCCAGAGGAGATGGCTAAATTAAGATGCCTCCAGGGGCTGGGGAGGTAACGCACCAGCTGCTCTTCCAGAGGCCTGGGTTTGATTACTGTCTCCTACATGGAGGCTTACAACCAGCCAGAACTCAGGTCTGGGCCATCTGACACCCCCCTCAGGCCTTCTGGTCACTCACTGTATGCATGTGGTGTACAGACATATATATATGCAGGCAAAACACCTAAACTCATGAAATTTCAAAGGACAAAACTTTTGTTGAGGTAGCTACAAAAGGGAGCAGAGGGTAACTGAGGGGGTCGAGACGGAAAGATGGGTAGATTTGCGCATCCATACCCTAACATCAGTGCCGTTTCCTGGAGGAGACACTGGCAGCCACAGGAAGAGCTGAGGTTGTCTCTTGGCACTGAGAGCGTGTTTGGACTCCAGTGACATTTGCTCACAGGCTCTGAGCACGAACTCCCAGGGACACACAGCTTTGTCTGCAGGGTGAAGGATGAGCAAGGAGGGCAATCAGCATCAGACCTGCTCTTCTGCTTCCACCACAGGAGGTTCTGGGGGAAGAGAAGCTGAAGGAGATCCTGAAGGAGCGGGAACTTAAAGTGTACTGGGGAACGGCCACCACCGGGAAGCCACACGTGGCTTACTTTGTACCCATGTCCAAGATTGCTGATTTCTTGAAGGCCGGGTGTGAGGTGAGAACCAGGGCTGTGACAAGCACTTGTCGTTAAATGACCGAATACTTAACAAGGGTGGGGATAGGGAAGTGGGCGGAAAGAACTGGGGTCAATTTACACTTTGGCGGCCCCTTGATGTTTCTGTCAAGGTGACCATCCTGTTTGCGGACCTGCACGCATACCTGGACAACATGAAAGCACCCTGGGAACTTCTGGAACTTCGAGCCAGTTACTATGAGAATGTGATCAAGGCCATGCTGGAGAGCATTGGCGTGCCCTTGGAGAAGCTCAAGTTTGTCAAAGGCACCGACTACCAGCTCAGCAAGTAAGCTCTGATCCTCCCCGGGACCTGCTGTTCCTTGCTAATTACAGGACTGCGAGTCCAGGCACTCTTTAAATTTGGTTTGCAAGCTACTTGATACCCCCTGTTATGGACCATTAAACAGTTTATACCCTTTGTTGGCTTAATCCACCCAACAAAAATATCCTGGCTCGGAACCGCAGCTGGTGTAAGATAGTATAGCATCCCATGTACCATGTCCCAGCAGCTGGGAGGCAGAGGCTGGAGGATCTTGAGCGCAAGGACAGCCTGGCCTACAGAGCAAGTTCCAGCTGTTCTGTTTGCTACAGATACAAGTGTAACCCTAACAAAGCCCATAGGCTTTGGGGAGGGGATGGGAAACCCCCAGCCTTCCTCTCTTTCAGCCTCAGCAAATAATGATAAAAGAAATGTGAGAGGAGGTTCTCTGCCTTCTTCCAGCAGTTCTTACTGTGATGGTACATGGGGTGCCATGCCATCTCACGTCAGGGACATGGTACATGGGATGCTATACTATCTTACATCAGGAACAGATTGGACATTTGTGACTTCTGATATAGAGGGAGGCATCCTGAAATACCAAGGGATGTCTATACCCTAAAATAACTGCTGTCATGTACACACCACTGCTTCTGAGAGTCAGTTTTAAAGACATAAATATTGAGTGTTAAAATGTGGTCTTAGGATGTGGAACAGTGCCTGAGAAGTGGAGCACAGGTGACTGGCCTTGGAGAGTTGAGTCTCAGGGCAGGCGCAGTGAGACGGGGACCAAAGCATGGTCCCAGAAGTCTAAAGAAGGAACTGCACTAATGCAGGCTTCCTAAGCCAGGCAGTGCATCCCCGCCTTTGATCCCAGCAGCTGGGAGGCAGAGGCTGGAGGATCTTGAGCGCAAGGACAGCCTGGCCTACAGAGCAAGTTCCAGCAAGCTTCTGGGTGTGTAGAGATGGCTCCGTGGGTAAGAGCACTTGTTTTTGCAGAGGACCTCGGTTTAATTCCCAGCACCTACATGGTGGTTCAAAACCATCTGATCCAGGGGAATCTGGTGCCCTTTTCTGACTTCTGTGGCACCAGATACATATGTGGTGTGTGTGTGTGTGTGTGTGTGTGTGTGTGCACGCATGCGCATATATGCAGTCAAAAACTCATATATTGCCAGGGTGGTGGTGGCTCACGCTTTTAATCCCAGCACTTGGGAGGCAGAGGCAGGTGGATTTCTGAGTTCGAGGCCAGCCTGGTCTACAAAGTGAGTTCCAGGACAGCCAGGGCTACACAGAGAAACCCTGTCTCGAAAAACCAAACAAACAAACAAACAAAAAACAAAAAACTCATACATTAAGGTAAAATAAGGCTTTTAAAAAAACCTTTCTAGGCCGGGCGGCGGTGGCGCACGCCTGTAATCCCAGCACTTGGGAGGCAGAGGCAGGCGGATTTCTGAGTTCGAGGCCAGCCTGGCCTACAGAGTGAGTTCCAGGACAGCCAAGGCTACACAGAGAAACCCTGTCTCAAAAAACAAAAACAAACAAAAAAAACAAAAAAAACAAAAACAAAAACAAAAAAAACCCTTTCTAAGCCGGGCGGTGGTGGCGCATGCCTGTAATCCCAGCACTTGGGAGGCAGAGGCAGGTGGATTTCTGAGTTCAAGGCCAGCCTGGTCTACAGAGTGAGTTCCAGGACAGCCAGGACTGCACAGAGAAACCCTGTCTGGAAAAGCCCCCCCCAAAAAAAACAAAAAAAAAAACAACAAAAAAAAAACCTTTCTGGATCAGAGAAATGTATCTGTAGTTAAGAGTACTTACTACTGGGGCTGGAGAGATGGCTCAGCGGTTAAGAGCACTGACTGCTCTTCCAAAGGTCCTGAGTTCAAATCCCAGCAACCACATGGTGGCTCACAACCACCCGTAATGAGATCTGATGCCCTCTTCTGGTGTATCCGAAGACAGCTACAGTGTACTTACATATAATAATAAATAAGTCTTTAAAAAAAAAAAAAAAAGAGTACTTACTACTCTTTAGAAGTTAAAATGCATAAGACGGATATGGTGGTACATGGTCTAATCCCACCACTTGGGAGGAAGAAGCAAGCGGCTCTCTATGAGTTCAAGGCCAGCTTGGTCTACAAATCAAGTTCCAAGCCAACCAGAGCTACATGGTGAGACCCAGTCTCAAATAAACACACAAAGTAATTAATTTAAAATGTAGAATATTTAATAATTAAACTCTAAGTGTCAAAGGATGGTGGTAGAGCACACACTTGCCATTTATACAGCCTTGGGTGGGATTTCCAGCATCTTCCGGTTTCAAATTAAGACCACTACATCAAAAGTAAAATTTAAAAAAATATCAAGCCATAGGCTGAGGTGTAATTAGCACACAAAAGTTCTTGGTTTCAATCCCATACACGCATGCACACACACATGTGTGCACACACACTACAATTGGTCACAATCCTTATGACATACACAACTGGCCAAAGATTAATATCTAGTATTTCAAAAATTATAGAATCAGTGGGTCATAGTAGTATACACCTTTAAACCCAACACTCAAGAGGCAAAAACAGGCTAATTTTTATGAGTTCAAGATTAGTCTAGCCGGGCAGTGGTGGCTCACTTGGGAGGCTGAAAAAAAACAAAACAAACAAAGATTAGTCTGATCTACATGGTTCTAGGCTAGCCAGACCCTTTTTGTGAAAGACCCTACCAAAATAAGTGAATGAATAAATAAATAAATATTAGTCTTTTTTTGTTTGTTTGTTTGTTTGTTTTTGTTTTTTTTTTTTTTTTTTTGAGATGAGGTGTCTCTGTATGGCCCTGGCTGTCCTGAAACTCACTCTGTAGACCAGGCTGGCCTCGAACTCAGAAATCTGCCTGCCTCTGCCTCCCAGAGTATTGGGATTACAGGCATGCGCCACCACCGCCCAGCTCAGTCATTTTTTTTTTTTAATTGAGCCAATCCAGGAAAAAAAAAAAGTTCAGTTGTGTATTTCTTAGAATTCTCAAGTGACTAGTAATCATATAGGGAAAAAATTAATAGCCCCTGGTTATCAGTCAAAGAAATGGAGATTAGAATCCTAGTGAGAACTCACAATGTAGTAACTGATGGACATATTTTTAATTAGGTAATAAAATAGACAAAAATCACGCTGGGAAATGGTTTGTTTGGCATTACCCACTGCAGTTGGAGACGCAGGTCTGTGTTCTCCTGGCACCCAGGCCACGTGCCGTGTGGACAAGTATAGGCACACTGCTCACAGACACACGGGCAAAGCTGGGAAGCAGCACCGGGCTCAAGAGAAGGGTCCAGATCAGGAGAGGACCCCAGGTTAGTCATTCTTAAACTGAACGATAGGTACTGTTCTTTGTATTATCTGTTACTTCTTTATCTTTTTAGGCTTGTTTGATGGGTGTTTTGTCTGCATGTATATGTGCACAGCCCTTGCATGCCTGGTGCCCACAGAGGTCAGAAGAGGGCATCAGTGCCCCTGGAACTGGAGTTATATATGGTTGTGAGCTACTGTGTGGGTACTGGGAACCCAATCCAGGTTCTCTGCAAGAACAAGTGCTCTTAACCACTGAGCCACCTCTCCAGCCGTTTCATTATGCATTACACATACTTTAAAAAAAAATTAAGGTCTTAAAGGAAGATTGGGAAATTGTAGTACTTTTTGATTAGGGATTCCAGAAGAGAAAGGGGGAGTTGAAAAGATGCTGTGTGCCAGGAGATAAAAGCTGGATGTTTTTCAGAAGCAAAAGAAAAACTGGAAACAAAGTAATAGCTTGGATGAGTGGCTGGATCCAGTGTAGTAGAAGCGTGTGACTGTGCTCTCTTTAGAATGTGTTATGGTCAGAGCAGTGGAGCAGTGTGTTTGAGGACTGTTCTGGGACACTGAGGCTCGCCTCACAGCTCTCTCCTCCCTCTCTTCTTCAGAGAGTACACACTGGATGTGTACCGACTGTCCTCTGTGGTCACACAGCATGATGCAAAGAAAGCTGGGGCTGAGGTTGTGAAGCAGGTGGAGCACCCTTTGCTGAGTGGTCTGTTGTATCCCGGTCTACAGGTAGGTAAGAGGGTGGGGCACGCACACACACCACCGCCGCCGCCGCCGCCGCCACCACCACCACCGTACTCTTTCTGCACTTTTTCTTTCTACTTTTATTTTTTATGTGTATTGCTGTTTGCCTACATGTGTGTCTGTATGAGTATGTCAGATCCCTTGGAACTGGAATTACAGATAGTTATGAGCAACCATGTGAGCGTTGTGAATTGAACCTGGGTCTCCTGGAAGAACAGCCAGGGTTCATAACCACTGAGCCATCTCTCCAGCCCTCTGCAGTTTCTAAGGACTGGATGCCAGCCTCTCAGGGCACTGATTGTACCCATGTACTTACTCTTCAGGAAACACAATGCTCTTTTTCCTAGCTCTTTTCTTTCTTCAGTTGTAAGTTCCTATCTCCCCCATTTCCTTTCTGTTCTTTAAGACTGCTCCATTGTGAGTTCAAGATTGGCCTAAGTTACTTAGCCAGAGTCTGTCTCAAAAAACCAAAACAAAAACCAAACAAACAAACAAACAAAAGAGCCAGGTGAATGTCTGTGAGTTCAAGGCCATCCTGGACTATATAGAAAGTTCCAGGACAAGGATAGCCAGAGCAAAGAGTAAGACACTGTTTCAGGGGGGGAAAGTTTAAGGGTTTCAAATATCACAGTGGTAGAATGCTTGCCTAGGTTTGGCCCCTAGCACTCCAAGGAGGGAAAACATTATTAAAAATTTTAGCAAGGTGGGACAGCTTTATTAGCCCCAGCTACTAGAGAAGCAGCTGGGTGTGGAGGTACATACCTTTAACCCAAGCACTCAGGAGGCAGAGACAGATGCACTTCTGTGAGTTCAAGCTCAGCCTGGTCTAGATCATGAGTTCTAGGACAGCCAGGGCTACACAGAGAGACTCTGTCTCAAATAACCAACCAACCACCACCAACAACAACAACAAGAAGATAAGACGGGGAATCATTGAGGCTTGGGCTTTCAGGCAAGCCTGGGCAGTATAGTGAGCGCAATGTAATGTCCACAGGTGAGCTTACTGATATCTGCCTAGCTGCCACAGGGCTGTGAGTTTGATCTCCAGCTTCACATAAGAAGGTGTGCATGTGCACACTGGGGCCTGATATCTGAGCACCAGAAACGTAGAGGCAGGGGCGTCATGAGTTCAGGGTGATGAAGCCAGTCTCACCTTGTCTCCACGGACAGTTATGAGCTGCCATGTGAGTCCTAGGAATTGAACCCGGGTCCTCTAAAGGAGCATCCAGTGTTCCCAACTATAGCTGTCTTCAGATACATGAGAAGAGGGCATCAGATCTCATTACGGATGGTTGTGAGCCACCATGTGGTTGCTGAGAATTGAATTCAGGACCCCTGGAAGAGCAGTCAGTGTTCTTAACCACTGAGCCATCTCTCTGGCCCCAAGAAATGGGGTTCTTACAGCCCCAAACTGCAAGGCTAGGGGGCTCCCAAGGGTTTTTGGTCACATAGGAACTTGGCGGAACATCTTATCAAAGTGAAGGTCAGAGTGTGGCGTGTGGAACATGTCAGATTCCAAAGAATGGGTCACGGTCACGACGTGCAGAAAACAGCAATGAATGCGTTTAACCTTGTAATGAGATAGCTTCTAATCTTAAGATAGAGGCAGGCTGGCCCGTCACTACCTAGCAGGGCTGGCCAAGTTAGTGAGCTCCAAGTTCAGTAAGCACACTGCGTCCAGTAGGGAGCAACCAAAACACTCCACACCCGTCCCTGGGCCCCACATCCGTGTGGGCCCCACATCCGTGTGGGCTCGCACACTCACACACACATATCAGCTCGTAAACTAGTTTATTTTTCACTTAAGATTTTAATTTATTTTATTCTATATACATTGGTGTTTTGTCTGCGTGAGGGTGTCAGATGCCCTGGAACTATACTTATAGATAGCTGTCAACTATCGTGTGGCTGCTGGGAATTGAACCCAGGTCCTCTAGACGAGGAGCCAGTGCTTTTAACCGCTGAGCCATCTCCTCAGCCTCTTGAACTTGTTCTTGTTCCATATCTGCGTCACTTTGGATCATGGGTGTTTTCATCTAGACTCTTGCAACAGCCTGTTAGTGGTGGTCTCTGTCTCTGTCTCTAGCCTACACAGTCCTCCAGTCCATGCCCTGCCCTGTCTGTAACTGGTATCTTTCTTCAGTGCTAGTCATATTTTTCCTTAAAACTGTCCAGTGGCGCCGGGCGTGGTGGCGCACACCTATAATCCCAGCACCTGGGAGGCAGAGGCAGGCGGATTTCTGAGTTCGAGCCCAGCCTGGTCTTCAGAGTGAGTTCCAGGACAGCTGGGACTACACAGAGAAACCCTGTCTCAAAAAAACAAAAAAACAAAAAAAAAAAAGAAAACTGTCCAGTGGCAGAACAGTACTAAGGCACTCTAGACAGTACTAATATGACACTCATGGTCTAAACAACTTTTCTTTTTATTATTATTACTATTTTTTTTTTTGAGACAAATTCTCACTTTGTGGCCGGGCTTGGTGGCGCACGCCTGTAATCCCAGCACTTGGGAGGCAGAGGCAGGCGGATTTCTGAGTTCGAGGCCAGCCTGGTCTACAGAGTGAGTTCCAGGACAGCCAGGGCTATACAGAGAAACCCTGCCTCGAAAAACCAAAAAAAAAAATCTCACTTTGTAGCTTGACTATACTAGAACTCATTATATGAAGGGGGCTGGCCTTGAACTCCTACCTCTGCCTCCTCGGTACTATCATTAAAGGTTATACCACCTCCCCCAGCTACTTTAATTTTTGAGACAAAGTCTTTGTAGCTCTATCTGGATTGGAACCTATTATGTAGAGTAGGCTAGTCTTAACTCAAACTCGTGGGAATCTGCCTCGCCGGGACTGAGATGACAGTCACAGCCACCATACCTGGCACTCACCTCCTTGTCTAACCTCCTCCACTCACCAGCGCCACATCTCCTGAAGTTTGCTTTCCCCGGCTGAGTCACTCACACTGTCCTGAACACTTCGCACGCTGCCTTCTCACTCTGTCTCCTGTTCGGAGTCAGAAACCTCAAGTCAACCCACAGTCTGGTTCTAGGAAGACTTCCCCACACCCAGCTGACTAGACCACGGGTATAGGCCATGTTCCTAACATGAGCATGTAGTTAGCCCTTAAATGCTGTGCTGAAATGATCTGTTTACATGTCTCTCCCCAAGCAGATAATTGCACTTGCAGGGAGGGTGTGGGTCTGCTTCATCCCTGAATCCACAGGGCTGGCACTGGGCCTGGTGGGGAATGAGCCGATGTGCAGTGTTCAGTTAGTGTCCAGGTTTACTGGCTTGGTTTTGGGGAAATGGGGAGCAATTGATCTGTAGCTCACTGTATAGCATAGATTGGTCTAATCCTCATAGCAATCTCAGCCTCTTGATTACTGGGATTATAGGCATGAGCCACTATAGGCAGTTCCATATTATCCTCCCCATGCCTCCAGAGTATCAAGGACACTTGATTCAAAAGCAAAATAATAGAAAAGATCTGAATCCCAGCCAACAAGATGGCTTGGACAGTTAAGGCACTTGCCACCTAGCCTGATGACCTGACTTCTGTCTCCCAAGACCCACGTGGTAAAAAGAGAGAATTGGTTCTTGCACATTGCCGCAGAGCTCTGGGGCTCATGGGTAAAGAACCTGCTTCACCTCTTATCTAAGTGGTCATAAGCCTTTGTGTAGTGGCTTTGGTGCTCAGGACTGAATCCAGGACCTTGTGCAATTAGGCATATGTGTTTACCCCTCTCACACCCAAATTCCGGAGTCTTTTTCCTTAGAGTGTTTTACTGTGTTGTCCAGGCTGGTCTTGAACTCGTGACCTCAGTATCACCTTCTGCTTCTACCTCCCAAGCACTCATAATGGCTGACTGGCAGGCTGCAGGAGTTACTGCTCCGTGCCAGTTCTTTGATGTGACGTGCCTTTTCGGTGGGAGATCTTTGGTATCACTCCTCCCTCACTGAGGTAGACTGAGCATCTGGAACTCGGAGCCTACTCCATATGCAGTTATGTTCCCACATGTTCTCCACATCTGTGTCTGAGCCACCAGGGAGGTTCTGTGTTGCTTGTTTCCCTCCAGGCTCCACCCTGTGAGAAATCATGTGATTCAGAATTTTCTGGCTCAGACCCATAGGAGACAAGGACCATAGGTGTTTACGCTCCATGTCTTTTTCCACAGGCTTTGGATGAAGAGTACTTAAAAGTAGATGCCCAGTTTGGCGGTGTGGATCAGAGGAAGATTTTTACCTTTGCAGAGAAGGTGAGGTCCCCTCCTCCTTCACAGCTCTGAGGTATACAGCTGAAGTTGACTCTACTATGCGGTCACACTGGCCCTAAGCTTGCTGGATGGTGGCTGTCCTTGTTCTGCAGATGAGAAAACAATGTCTGGGCTACCACAGGTGTAACTGATCCTGCTCTGTCTGCCTCAGCAGCCCACAGACTCCTGGTACCAATCACAGGAAGCTGTGCAGCTGGATTCGGGTCCATCCTATTCCTGCCAGTCAGGAGGATATTTTCTCCTAGAGCATTTGGTTTGCACTGTCCTGAGTTTTGTAGAATCTGCTGGTCCGGGAGATGAAGGTCACCAGAGTTTTGGAGGAAATCAGCACAAACACATAGTTCTTTTCCTGGAAAGAGCTTGAATACATTGAGAAGGCTGTTGTTGTGGTTTTGGTTTCAGTTTTTTTTTTCTTTCTCTTAATAATTATGGGTATTTCATTTGCATATGTCTATGCACCAGGAGCCGGAGAAGGGTGTCAGATCTTTTGGGCCTGAAACCACAGGTGCTTGTGAGCATCTGAACCCAGGACTTCTAGAAGAGTAGCCAGTGTTGTGAACCACTGAGTCATCTCTCAGCCTCTGTAGTTGGTTATTTTTCAAAGCTTCTTGGAACCTGATTTGAGCAAGGTGTAAAGAAAACAACTCAAGCAGAAATATAAATTCCTAGGATACTTTGTCAACTCTAGAATGTTCCTATCCTTTGACCTAGTAAAAATCTGCCCCTAGAAACCCGACCTGAGAAAATAAGAACAAGCAAACAAAGCTTGAGCTGTGTGTGAGTACTCACCACTTTATTAATTGAAAGCAAATATTTAGAAATAAGCATATCCAGTGGCAAAGAGTTAGAGAAGAGCGTTCTGAGGGCTGGGGAGATGCTTCAGTGGGTAAAGCCTGCTTTGAGGTCTGTGTCTGAGGTAATCGTCTAGGAAAGGCGAGGCCCCGTGGGTCCTGGGGCTCGCTAGCCAGCTAGTGCAGTCAAAGCATGGAACTCCAGGTCAGCAATTGAAGAAGACATCCCAATGTCCACCTCTGGCCTTGTGCGCACATAGGTGAGTGCATGTCATATAAGCATGCACATGAATGCACACACATGCACACACACTGTATTAAAACAGTTTTCAGATTTATTTAATGAATGGTAAAATGTGTACAATGTTTCTTGAGTAGGGTGGCACGATTTGTGTATTTTGAGGGGAAAAAGTTAAAGCAGGATGTTACTATCTAACCTTAGATGACTGGAACGTCCTGTGATAGATAGTTCAGTTTTCCTTACAGCTATAGAGATCCTCCTTCCGAGTGCTGGGATTAAAGGCATACGTCACCATTCCTGGCATAGCAGGCTGGCTTTTCTGACACAGGATCTCTTGTAACTTAGGCTAGCCTCTAATTTGCTGTGTAACCAAGGATGACCTTGAGCATCTAATTGCATCTACCTCCCAAAACCTGGGATTACAGGCCGCATGCCCAGTTTGTGAGGTCCTAGGATCAAACGCAGCACATTTATTGGACGAGCTAGGCCAGCTAGACCAGCTGAGCTCTACTTCCAGCCCCTTACCTTTAGCTTTGATAAAGCATCTGACGCCTGGCTAGCTTACCCTTAGTGCTTTATTTTTATTTTGTGTTTTTCATTCTAGTATCTCCCTGCACTTGGCTACTCAAAACGGGTCCATCTGATGAATCCCATGGTCCCTGGGTTAACTGGAAGCAAAATGAGCTCGTCAGAAGAGGTAAATCACTAACCTTCCTTTACACTTTGTGTGTCTGAGTTCTTTTCCCAGTGAGGCACTTCACCGGGCCAGAGACAGTGTGCTGCTCCATTCCCACTCATCTGGCTTTGTGCATTGAACCTAAAGCCTCTCAAGCATGAGGAAAGCATCCTTCGCGGCGGCATCCCCAGACATTCGCCTGCGCGTATTTGTGCAGATCCACACCGCCATGGGCCGTGTGTATAGGTCAAAGGACGACTTAGGGAAGCTGGTTCTCTTTCTGCCATGTGGGGACCAGGGATTGAACTCAAATCGTCAGGCACTTTTACCCACTGAGCCATCCCGCTGGCCCCCCACAACTGTTTCTTGAATCTAGAAAACTCCAGCAAAAGACGAATTGAAGACTGGAAAGAGCAGTGACTTAGCCCCCTGGAGAGTCTGTGCTGTGAGGATGACCTTATGTCATTCAGTACATCACCGGGCGGCGGCGGCCGGCTTGTTACCAGTGCTGCTGCTGATCAGAACAAGTGTGTCGCATCTCGTCCTTCCGAGGGCTGTGATAGAGTTCAGCCCTACTGTGCTGGGCTTGATGATACTGTCCACTGGTAATGTCAGCACGCTGGAGACTGGGACAGGAAGATGGACACTACAAGTCAGCCTTGGTGGCACCTTTACCAGCTTTCCATGTCACCAGCCCTGGCTTCAAACTGTTACTGAGTGTTGTGCCAACTAACATAACTAAAATCTCTATTTAAAAATGTTTGTTTTGCTGAGCAGTGGTGGCACACACCCCACACTTGGGAGGTAGAGGCAGACAGTTTAAGAATTTATATGGGCCGGGCGTGGTGGCGCATGCCTGTAATCCCAGCACTTGGGAGGCAGAGGCAGGCGGATTTCCGAGTTCGAGGCCAGCCTGGTCTACAGAGTTAGTTCCAGGACAGCCAGGACTAGACAGAAAAACCCTGTCTCGAAAAAACCAAAACAAAAACAAAAACAAAACAAAACAAAAAACAAAACAAAACAAAAAAAGAATTTATATGGAACTAGAGAGATGGTTCAGTGGTTAGGAACACACATTCTTGTAGGGGACCCAGGTTCAGTTCCCAGCACCCACATCAGGTGGCTCAAGACCACTTTTGCTCCTTCATCCTTTTCTGGTCCTGAGGCACCTGCACACGTGTGGTACATACACTCGGGTACACACACATTTTTTTAAAAATGGATGGATGGGCGGGTGGGTAGGTAGGTAGGACATGAATATAACTTAGTAGAATGCTCACCTGCATACATGAAGCCCTGGGATTTACTGACACTGCATAAAGCAGGCCGTACAGTTCATACCTGCCATTCTAACACTGGAGAGGTGAAGGCGGGAAGATCAGTTCACGAGCTCCCTGAGCAAGTTTGCCGTCAGCCCGGGTTACATGAGACCCTAGCTCAAAAGGAGAAAAGGCTGTGCAGTCCATCAAGGGAAAAATGGATTAGACTTCAAGAAAGTAAACTTTTAAAAATGATATAATGTGTGTGTTAATACTAGTTGAGTATGTTCTCATTTTCAACCACAAGAGGTCTCTTCCCTCCCGACTTCTAGGACTCCAAAATCGACCTCCTTGATAGGAAGGAGGACGTGAAGAAAAAGTTGAAGAAGGCCTTCTGCGAGCCCGGCAACGTGGAGAACAACGGGGTTCTGTCCTTCATCAAGCACGTCCTCTTTCCTCTCAAGTCTGGTAAGAGTCTCCCCATGGTTCTTAGGGGCCAGGCTCCAAGATCCAAGTTCCTGCTGTGACTGTGCTGGAATTGTCAGGGGTTCTTCCCGCAGGGACTGGCTGCCCTGATTTCATGCATACAATGTGTGTTGTGAGGCCGGGCTGTCCCTTAGTTGTCTGTGTGTTCACTACCAGCTGGGGTTTTAGACGGTTGTCAGGCCGTGGAGGTGAATCCGAAATGAGAACAGAGATAGACATTAAACTAGAGTACAGAAGAGTTCTAGGCAATGATTTTTGCAGGATCCACAGTGTGGCTGCTTACCTATTAGAGAACAGGGAAGCTCAGCTGAGAACATCAGTCTAGGTTTAGTCCTAGCAACAAAAACTAAAAGTCCAATGCCAGGGCTGGTGAGATGACTCACCTGGTAAAAGTAAATATGTTAAAAAAGTGTTAGATATGACTCTCTCTCTCTCTCTCTCTCTCTCTCTCTCTCTCCCTCTCTCTCTCTCTCTCTCTCTCTCTCTCTCTCTCTCTCTCTCTCTCTCTCCCCCTCTCCCTCTCCCTCTCCCTCTCCCTCTCCCTCCCTCCTCCCTTCCCTCTTCCCCCTCCCCCCTCCCTCTCCCCCCCCCCTCCTGCACCGGGTTAAGGAGTTACAGCTGGCAGTGCCTGACTTGTTTATTGCTGTGTTGTAGAGTTTGTGATCCTGAGAGATGAGAAGTGGGGTGGAAACAAGACCTACACCGTCTACCTGGAGCTGGAGAAGGACTTCGCAGCTGAGGTAATGCTAGAGAAAGGCGAAGACCTCTCCCTCCTGTCTGCTGGCCTGTGCGAATGAACCATACAGCACTGTCTTGGTACCCACCGAGGCTGTATTTTGTTACTGACTTAGATGAGGATTCAAGTACTTTATTAAGTAGGTGGGCAAGGCCGGGCAGTGGTGGCACACGCCTTTAATCCCAGCCCTTGGAAGGCAGAGGCGGGCAGATTTCTGAGTTCAAGGCCAACCTGGTCTACAGAGTGAGTTCCAGGACAGCCAGGGCTATACTTAGAAACCCTGTCTTGAAAAACCAAAATTAGCACAAACCTAAGTTACTGATCTTCAGTACTCTCCAAAGGACTAGATGTAATAAAGAGCCCTCTCCATGGCTGCACTCAGGGCACGGTCACACCCAGACGCCTTTATACACATAATTTTTTACAAGAAATCTTTAATTAAAAGCAGAAGTAATAGTGTTTAGTCAGAAATTATTCTGTCTTCAGATATAAGAGCTGAGCTCTCGTCTCATGGCTCCAGGGGCTGGTGCAAGGCTGGACTGGGAGAGGAGGGGTAGAGAGACAGCTTGGTTGTTAGGAGCACTTACTGCTCTGCAGAGAACTGGGGTTCAGTTTCCAGGACCCACATCAGGCAGCTCACACTGCCCGGGATGCCGCCTCAAGAGACTCCCATGCCGTCTTCTTGCCTCGGAAGACACATGTACCAGGCACACAAATATAAAGGTAACTTTCAAACATTAAAAAAGATTTATATACATACATTGGATTTTTAAGACCAATGTAACCCTGGCTCTCCTGGACTCGCAGAGATGCGCCTGCTTCTGCCTCCCCAGTGCTGGGTTTAAAGGTGGGCACCACCATGAACCACCTAAGAGAAACTTTGTAATCTCAGCAGCTGGTGAGGGCAGGCTGACTCACTGGACTTCCCTTCGAGGAGTGGGCGTGGGCAGCAGCGGGAGAGCCAGCTTGGAGGCAATGCTAGCTGGAAGCCGGTTTGAACAGCAGCTGGGGAGACTCTGGTCCCTGGGGTCTGGCATGTGGCCTGTTAGGGAATGTGTCAGACGCATTGCTCTGAAACCTCCTCTGCTGTCTGAGGCAGACCACAGTACCCACACCCCTGAAAGCAGTTCTTTGTGGGAATGCTGAGCAGAGTTAGAAGGAAGCTTCTGGAGAACTCTGCAGTCGCCTGTTCCCACAGCACTTGCCATGGCAGACTTTCAGTCGGGTGTGTCCACGGACTTTTGATTTTCACTGCCTGAGAGAGAAGTCACTCACTAGTGACAAGTGGCTGTGGAGTACTTATGGCATGGGTACTGCAACCAAGTAAACTGAATCTTCATTCACATCTGCAGAGCTGCAGGCCTACAGCTTCTGTTCAGAATTAGCTAGGAAGTGAGGAAGCAGCATCAGAAACAGAAATGTTGTCATTGATGTCACAGCAATCATACCTAAGGATGTCTCTTGAGAATACCTAAGGACTTCCAAGCTAGATTTAGGTCCAAAAAGGTAACTGCAGGATACAGACGAAGTAAAATATGAATTTCTAAACTACAGGTTGAATTAATACCCAAAATCTATAAAGAAAAACAGAAAATCCAGGCAGATGCGGTGCATGCCTTTAATCCCAGCACTTGGAGGCAGAAGCAGGAAGATCTCTCTGAGTTCAAGGCCAGCCTGGTCCACAGAGTTCCAGGACAGAAAAGCCATGTCTCAAAAAAGGAAAACCCAGAAGTGGTTTAGACTTCACATTTCTTCAGATCTGGGAATGTTTATACACACAGTGTAATATATAGGGCATGTGACCAAACAATTCATTATTTCATATACACTTCATACACCTGGAGGTGATTTTTGAAGGGAATTCTTAGTGTGCCTGCACCTTTGAAGTTCTTTTTAACTGCATATACATGCATGTTTTGCCTGTGAGTATATATGTATGTGTACCACAAACAGACTTCATCCCACAGAAATTAGAAAAGGTTTTAGGAGGATCCTCTGGAATTGGAGTTATGAACGGTTGTGATCCACCAAGGGAATGCTGGGAATTGACCCTGGGTCCCTTGCAAGAGCAGTAAGTGCTCTTTTAGCCACCAAGCAGTCTCTGCAGCCTTTATGTGCCTATGCTCTGACTGCAGCATTTTATACAAGGTCCTATGTAGAATTTCTCTTGCTATCCTATCAACACCCAGACTTTGGAGCATCTAGACCAGCCTTGCAGGGGAGGGATGCCTGGCCACACTGGGGGGAGGAGGGAGCAGGGAGCAGGGGAGGGATGCCCGGCCACACTGGGGCCCCCAGCACCACTCTCCTTGTCGTGGTGGCTCAGAGCTCATCTGACTCAGGTGCCTGCTGGCATCCCTGTTTTTGTTTGTTTATTGTTTTCCTGAGTCTTGTACCACAGCCTAGGCTGGCCTCAGACACTAAGCAACCTTCCTGCGACAACCTCTCAAGGATTGAAACTACTAGAGGTGTGAGTCACCAGACCCAGCCTGTTACTCTCATTTTATAAGTGAGCTGAGACTGGACTGATGTAGCTCAGCAATAGAAAGCCCACCCAACATGTGGGAGACACTGGGTCCAATCCCCAGGACCTCAAAAAAAAAAAAAAAAAAAAAGCATTGAAAGTTGTCGTCTACAGAATTTATAAAGATGGAGAGATGGCTTAGCTGTCGGGAGCACTGACTGCTCTTCCAGAGGTCCTGGGTTCAGTTCCCAGCACAAACATGGCAGCTCACAATTGTCTGTAACTCTGAGATCAGATCCCTCACACAGACATACATGCAGACAAAGCAATGCACATGAAACCTACAAAGGAGCCGGGCAGTGGTGGTGCATGCCTTTAACCCCAGCACTTGGGAGGCAGAGGCAGGCGGATTTCTGAGTTCGAGGCCAGCCTGGTCTACAGAGTGAGTTCCAGGAAAGCCAGGGTCACACAGAGAAACCCTGTCTCGAAAAACCAACCAACCAAACAAACAAACAAACAAAAAACCAAGAAACCTGCAAAGGGGTCAGGCATCCCATCCCACCTCTAACCGGAGTTTAATCCTTGTGTGTGTACCTCAGTCTGTGGAGCCAGGGTTTCCTGTGTAAACATTTTCTTTCTTTCTTTTTTTTTTTTAAAGATTTATTTATTTATTATATGTAAGTACACTGTAGCTGTCTTCAGACACTCCAGAAGAGGGTGTCAGATCTCCTTACGGATGGTTTGTGAGCCACCATGTGGTTGCTGGGATTTGAACTCAGGACCTCTGGAAGAGCAGTCAGTGCTCTTAACCGCTGAGCCATCTCTCCAGCCCCTGTGTAAACATTTTCAATGGCTGACACTTGGTTTATACCTCAGAGTATGGCTGGAAAAGACTGAGAATCAGAATAAAGAACACACTCTGCCTACACAGCCCATAAGCTAGAACAGAATCTGAAAGTCAGAAGAGCTGGGTCGGGCTGAACACAGCAGCAAGCATTCATGATTCCATCATTCCATGGGGCTGAGCAGGAAGATTGTATGTTTGAGGGTAACCTAGGCTCAAGACTGCTGGGAAGGTACTTCTGTCTGCCGTGTCACCTCTTTAATAGACTCAGGTCCAGGCCTCTTCTCACCAGGCCTTGTTTACTTCTGTAGGTTGTACACCCTGGAGACCTAAAGAATTCTGTTGAAGTGGCCCTGAACAAGTTGCTGGACCCCATTCGAGAAAAGTTTAATACTCCAGCCCTGAAAAAGCTGGCCAGTGCTGCCTACCCAGATCCTGCAAAGCAGAGTGAGTCAGCTGGGGAAGGAGCCGGGACAGCACCTGAGGCTTGCTTTGACAAACAGTGGTCGGGTTACCTTCTGCTACACCAGCACTGCTCAGAGTCTAGTTGTGAGGCTGCTCTCAGAAGCCGCCTCGGCGGGGTTAGTGAACGTCTGCAGTTGGTATTCACAGTCTGTTCATGGCTGCTCGGGCTTCTTGAAAAAGCTCATCCTAACCGCCTCCCGGTTCCCATCTCTGCTTCTGTCTGTGAGTTAGCCATCCAGTTACCCGGGGTGCATATGTACTGCCTTAGATACCTTCTGTGATCCTTCCAGAAGAGACTCAGCAAATTTGCATGGATTTTATGAGCATAAATACCCAGAGGTGGCCAGACCACTACAGGTCCTGCCTTCCAGCCTAATAATAGAGAAAGGGTGTGGAGGGAAATGGAATCCCTTCTGCAGGGCTGCTGAGCCTGTGTTAAAGTCTGACTCAGTGGCTAGGTTCTGGGACTCTCCTAAATCCTGCCTCTTTCAGTATCCTCATTTGGTGCTCAGTACTGGCCTGCCATTGGGATGGGGGAAGGGGAGAGTTCTGACTCCATGGACTTCTTCTCATTCCCAGAGCCTGCTGCCAAAGGCCCTGCCAAGAACTCAGAACCAGAGGAAGTCATCCCTTCCCGGCTGGATATCCGCGTGGGCAAAATCCTCAGCGTGGAAAAGGTAGTTGTTCCTCAGCACATCCCAAGAGGCAGAGAAGGGTTAGGTCTGCATGTTCCCGTCTGTAGGAAACCTAGCTGGCAGTGGGAAGTAGCATCCCTGTGGTCATATTCAAGGCAGAGCCCAGGCACGGCCTGACAGTGCACCCAACTAGGATGGATCTGCTTGCCTGGACCAGCATTAGGTCTTACCTTAGGTGGGCCACATCCCCCTAAACAGTGGGGGTGTGGGTCTGTGTGGGGGGCCTCCTTTTTACAGACAGGTCATGTGATCAGTCATTGGCTGGGAACCATTGTTCTAGGACTTGTTTCCCCTGACCTTGATGTCTTGACATTCTGTGGGCCTAAGCTTCCCAGCCAGAGCCAACATTAGTCCAGGCCCAGCCACCTGGAACCCTTGGTGTAGTACCTACAGGGTAATGACAGTCACCAGCATTTCAGTCTTGAATCTCCATTAGATTTTTCCACAAGCCACCAGGTTTGTTTTCTCAAATCTAGACCTTTGTAAAGTTAAGTGTCCCCTCAAGGCTTTTCTCAGAGCCAGTCGAAATGAGCGCTTGCCTGGGATTCTAGAATGTAGGAAGCTGAGGCATAAGGATCACGAGTTGGAGACCAGTCTTGGCTCTATAGTGAGACCCTGTCCCAGAGATGAAAAAAGGCCAGGGCAGGGGAGCTTTGGGAGCAGCAGATAGCCCTGGAGAGACGACTCACCAAGCATTTAATCCACCCCACTGTGGACATCCCCCATTTATCTGTTTGTATATTGGGGGTTGGGAGGAATATGCATGCCATGTGGGGAGGTTAGAGAACTCCTTTCTCTCCTTCCATATGGGATCTGGGGCTCTGACTCAGGTGGTCATGCTTGGTAGCAAGCACCTGTCCTCACGGAGCTCTCTCTGGCCTCTAACAAGAATCTCTTGCTGGCAGCACCCGGATGCAGATAGCCTATATGTGGAGAAGATTGATGTGGGGGAACCTGAGCCCAGGACTGTGGTGAGCGGCCTCGTACAGTTTGTGCCCAAAGAAGAACTCCAGGACAGGCTGGTGGTAGTGCTGTGTAACCTGAAGCCCCAGAAGATGAGAGGCGTGGACTCCCAGGGCATGCTGCTGTGTGCCTCTGTGTGAGTGAGGACTTGGGGGCCGGGGCCACGGCCAGGGGAGGGCAAGAGCCTGGGGAATTGGCCTGTGGGATGGATGCCTTTCTGTATGCCCTGTACAAGCCCTAAGAAAACGGTTCCCTTCCTTGTTGATGCTAAAAGATGAGGCATAAAGGGGCTGCTGTACATGTCCTGTGAGTGAGACATTCGCACACAGATAAACGGTTAAAATAAAACTACACGGGCTTTATTCCCATGCCCTTTAATCCCAGCACTTGGGAGGCACAGGCAGAGGCAGGTCTGGTGTACATGGTGAGTTCCAGAGTTACATAGTAAGAGCCCTGCCATAAAAAAAAAAAAGAAAAGAAAAGAAAAGAAAAGAAAGAAAATTGCCAGGTGTGGTGGTACACACCTTAATCCCAGCACTTAGAAGCAGAGGCAGAGGATCTCTGAATTTGAGGCCAGCCTGGTCTATAGGGCAAGTTCCAGGAGAGCCAGGGCAACAAAGAAATCCTGTCTTGGGGGAAGGGGGTAATTAATTACATAATTAAGAGTAAAATGAAAGTTAGTGGATGCTGGGCACAGCAGCACCCACCTTAATCATGACACTTGAGAGACAAAGGGGGAGGGGAGGTCTCTTTGATAATCCTGGTTTGCATCGCACAGTCCAGGCCAGGCTGAGCTACACAGTAAGAGCCTATCTCACCAAATGCAAGGGTGGAGCTCAGGCTTGGCTGCTGTGAAGCAGGGGTTTGAACTCCAGCACCTCATAAATGTGAGCAGGGCGATCCACACCCACAGTCTAGCACTGGGGAAGCAGCAGCCTGAGAATCAATTCAGCTACATGACAATTTCAGGTATAGCCTGGGCTACATGAGACTCTCCAAACATAACGGAAGGTATCTCATTACTAGGAAGAGGTGGAGCCAGGATGCAGGAGCAGGGTGTTGTAATATGGACAGAGGCATTGCTGGAGACTTAGATGTAACCTCCCAGGAAAAGGAAAGTCCTGGTTCTATGTTCAGAGATGTGGAAAGGTGGTGGGGACCTTCTGGGCTACCACGCTGAGGGCATCCTAAATCCCTTTGGGTCCCAGCTCAGTTTAACACCCACAGCTGCTGGCACATCCTAACCTTGCCTTTTCCTCTGTCCAGAGAAGGTGCGGGCCGCCAGGTGGAGCCCCTGGACCCTCCTGCCGGCTCTGCTCCCGGGGAGCGGGTGTTTGTGCAGGGCTATGAGAAGGGCCAACCAGACGACGAGCTCAAGCCCAAGAAGAAAGTCTTTGAGAAGCTGCAGGTAAAGCGCTATTGCTCTGTTGTTGGAAATAATGTTTTGTTTTGATTTTTTTCATTCGTTTGTTTTTCAAGACAGGGTTTCTCTGTATAGCTCTGGCTGTCCTGGAACTAACTCTGTAGACCAGACTGGCCTCAAACTCAGAAATCTGCCTGCCTCTGCCTCCCAAGTGCTGGGATTAAAGGCGTGCACCACCACCGCCTGGCTTGATTTTTTTATAATTTATTTATATATATGAGTACATTGTCGCTGTCTTCAGATACCCCAGAAGAGGGCATCAGACCCATTACAGATGGCTGTGAGCCACCATGTGGTCGCTGGGAGTTGAACTCAGGACCTCTGAAAGAGCAGTCAGTGCCTTCTCTCCAGCCCTGGAGATAATGTTCTAATAAGGCTGTATAAAAGACACTCAGTCCAGACATTATTTATAAGCCAAATGCCTAGATTGGGCAGACCTGAGACTATTCTAACTTATTCCCCAGTTGTAAGACCCCTTGTTACTTGCTGTTTCTCCTGGCCACGAGGTTCTGATCCATGTGTCTTCTTCCTCCCTGTCTATTCTCCTCTTTCCCCTCCCTGCAACCTCCTCTCAAACCTCCAGTCCCACCTGACTCCCTCCACCGCCCAATCACAGGCTCTAGCCTTTTATTGATCAGTTAAATTGGGGAGAAGGTTCACATGGCATCACTTGAATACGTGTGAGCATCTTCTCAACAGCGACCAACTCCTTGAGAAACCAATTTTAGCTATAGGACACATGCAGCATCCTGTCAACCTACAGTAGTCCTTCATTGCCCAGGCTGCCCCAGTGTGCTGTCCCTCCTTGCCCAGGCTGCCCCAGTGTGCTGTCCCTCCTTGCCCAGGCTGCCCCAGTGTGCTGTTACTGAATCAGCAGCTGCCACTTTCCTGCATCTGACCTCTCTGCCTCATTCAGATCTGAGTGAGGAGCTTAGTCAGGGCCCTACATAGGCCGAGTGCTGACATGAAGCACTGAGAGAGGACTTGAGACACTTTCTTGTCCATTTGATCCAGTCAGAGAGCAGCAGACGGGAGGTTATCCACATCTTACCTAGCAAGATGCCTACTGAGACAGTCAGGGTCACCGGAAGTCATGGAGCCAAGGGCAGGTGTGGCAAAGGGCTCCACTTTGACCCTCCATCCCACAGCACATGCACGAAGAAAGCGAAGCAGAGCCTCTTACCCACCTTGAACTCAGAGTGCACACAGGTGGCCCTGGGCTCACCTGCTCGTGTGTCAGGCCCTGTCCTACATGCAATCCCAGATTGCATCCACACAGCACATTAGCTCCCTCCATGGAACAGACACCATAGAACTGTCTTAAATATGGCCAAAAATGAGGAGACGATCCAGTCCTGCTGGATGTGTTGGTGCCGACACTGTAAGTCCAGAGACAGAGGGAGGAGGGCTGCTCCGAGTTCATGCCAGTCTGGCTTATATAAGGAGGTCTACACAGTGACCTGTCTCAAAACTGCTAATAATCCGCAACTGTTTCCTTCTGGTCTTTTGCTGGATAAAGGGGCATTCATGTTCATCTGCTTCTTATGCCTGAAGACATCTCGTGTTCAACAGCAGCGGACCGTGTTCACAGTGTGCTGTGCTCACTATCAGCCCCTGCAGCTGGCTTGGGGCACACTGAGTAGCCGAGCACCAGCATAGGGATCACAAGGCTGTAGGTGTGATCTGTAGCATCACAGTGCACACTGGTGCTGCAGTGGCATCAGCAGTCCAGAGGTCTTTGTCCTTACTCATGGATGTCAATGTGTTTATCAGAGGGTAAGAACAGAGAAGCCTTTGGGGGCTGTGCTGAGAGCTTGGGCCCAAGTGTGATGGTGCACGCCTTTAACCCAGCACTTGGGAGCCTAGGCAGGCAGAGCTCTGCGAGTTTGGAGGCCAGCCTGATCTACATAGTGAGTTCCAGGACAGCTAGGACTACTCAGGGAGACCCTGTCTCAAAACCAATAGGGAATGTTGGGCCGGCTTATGCTAATAATCTAAGAACATTGTGTCCCGCCATCATGACATAATTTTATTTATTTTTCGTCTGTCTTGTTCAGGCTGACTTTAAAATTTCTGAGGAGTGCATCGCACAGTGGAGGCAAGCCAACTTCATGACCAAGCTGGGGTCCGTCTCCTGTAAATCACTAAAAGGGGGTACCATCAGCTAGCCAGCTTGGTGTCCTCCCACCGCCCTGTCTGCTGGCTCCACTCGTCCCATCTCTCACCCGCTCCCATCTCAGGACACTGAAGCACCGGGTCTGAACTGCTGACTAGATGCAGGACTTGGAAAGGGACAGCTCACCTTCCTGCCGTGTGTGATCACCCCGCCTGGCTGGAAGGAGGCGGAGTGCCTGGGCTGAGGATATGCTGCCCGGCAGCAGACTGGCTCTACCTTCTTCTCCGGGCAGCTGACTCGAGAAATCTGGTTTCAATAGAACCCACAGAGAAAGTTTATTCCACGGTCCTTGTAATTGGAAAAGCACTGGTTCCCAAGTTTCCATGGGGTTTCCCTGCAGCTGTACTAGCTGAGATGAGTGCCTGGTCTGGGCTAATTACAGCTTCTCTCCTTCAGGAAATTGTGGGATTTGAAAAGAAGGGAAAACAGAGGCTAGAGGTCTCCCAAGCTTCCAGGGCTGGCAGCACTCTCCAGGCTTGCCTACCCTGAGGCTTGGCACCAGAGGCAGGATTTGCCCCGGCTCTCTTGAGGTTCCCTTGATCTGGCTAGGGTGGGCACTCCCTAAACAAACCAGCTGTGTTGGCAGCAGGATGGAAATGGCCTGACACTGTGGAGCTTTCTTCCAAATGTGAGATATTCCATAAGGCATCTCAATCAAATCACTAACCGCCACTGTCAAACTCCAATAAAGTGTCTGAACAAGGATTTCTGCATGGACTCTCGTGAACTACATATGTCAGGAGACAGCGTGAGTGCAGGCAGCTGCTATGCTCACCTAACCTGAGATTACTGACTTTAGGATGAGACAGACAGGCATGCTGAGTGTCCCCTTGGTCAGTACTGAGGTCCCCTCTTGGGTCGGTGCTTGCAGCAGGCAAGACACAGAGCACTGGCCTGTCCCACAGCCAGGCCCTTTTGTGGTTCATTAGCCTGGGCGTTAGGTTTGTGCTAGCATAAGGTATGCGGCCCTCAAACCTTGTTACCACATCAGCAGGGATCACCTGCTGCTGATGTCTGGAAAGCAGCAGTCAACAGCCAAGTTTCAATCATGTAATTAATACCTTTTAATGAAACACAACTTTGTCATGTGTCTCACTCAAGCTTCAGGAGAAGGAATAGGGAAAGATTGTTTATATAGACATATCAAAGACTCAAAAGTAAGGAAATATATATATATATATATTTCTCTCTTCTAACATTTTTATGCAAATTAAAAATCAGAGGCTTTTGGTCTCTCCATTTGCACAAGGTCAAGCTCCTTTACCCCAGAGGACAACGATTCTACTTCTTGGACTCCTTCCTCCTCTGTACTCTGGCCCACCCAGTGGGGAAACACAGAAGAACCCAAGCCAGAGCCAGAGCTCCAGTAACCTCGTAGAGGGCAAGACAAGGCAGCTGCTTCCCCGCGACAGCTCCCAGAGCACTGCCCAGGGCCTGACCAGTCCAGGATCCTGGGGCAGAACAGTGCCCACTTTGACTGTCCCTCCTTCCCTCCCAGTGATGTCCACCCGGCAGCAGCTCCCATCACACACCAGACAAGGAAAAGACAGAGCGACAAACAAGCAGCCCTAACGAGGGCTTAGGGGGCTGCCCCATTGGTCAGGAATGGGTAGTGTGTGGCTCCCTTCTGGGTAGTGGAGAAGCTAAGGGCAAGACCTCTTGCCAGGCTCAAGCCCCTGTTGCAAAAACTCAAGTGAAGGAGGCACAGGCATTGGGGCTCCGGGAACTCCAGCTTACCTCAAGGTGGCACAAAACAAGTCATGAGATTCCAGGAGGAGAAATTAGGATAGCAGAGGCTGTTCTCTGGGGAGAGCCACCTGCCTGCTCAAAGGATCACTGCTCATCCCCCTCTTCTAGAGAAGACCCTGGGGCAACATAAGCCTTTGGCTTCCCATCCTGGCCACAAAGCCTCAGCTCCCTCCACAGCAGAAAGGTAGCTGCGGAAAGGACATGCACCGAAGAGTGGAGACAGGTCAGAGGAAGGGTCTGAGTACTAGGCCTGGCGCACTGCCCAGCACGTCCCCGCCAGACTCGCCCCACACCTTGGCGGTATTTCCTGCCAAGCTGAAATGGACGCATCCCATGAGCTCCTGGCTCTGCGGCTGTGCCTATCCACCCAAACACAACCCAGTGTCACCAGGACAGGCGCCCAGCATGCCAAGGTCCCAGGTGGCTCCCTCCTCTAGGCTGGTTTTTGGTTTCTTAGTGCAGTGCCCACGGGCCCCCTCTGGATTCTCTCCTCACCCGTGAGTCCCCAAGAAGGAGCACCTGACAGAACTGGAAGGCAGGAGAGTGGTTGGTGGTAAGTTGAGGCACAGGAAGCCTAGCCTCGACTGTACCTTTTGTGCTTTGGAATTCCACAGCCCCACTCCTGCCAGCAGCCTGGGAAGCCTGTGGGGATGAGAGACTTGCCCATCTCCAAGAACTAAGGAAAAGAGTGGACTGGATCGGCAGAGTGGACAGACTGGTCCCAGCTGGGGGCTGGCTACCAAGGACTGGGGCTACCGCCGTGTAAACAGGCTCTTCGAATACGGCTTCATGAGCCCTGGAGGATGGACATGCAGCCACTTTGCAAAGTGCTTTGATTCTGGACTACAATAAACATGATTTCAGACACAGAACAAAATAAACACATATTCTGCTCCCTCCCACCACTGTGGCCTTGGGGCCGGGGGTGGGGTTGGGGCACAGCCACCCACTGCCACCAGCTACCTCCAAGAGGAGGCTAAGGCCAAGGCTGAAGGGCTGCTGGAGGAGATCCTTTCAGGAAAAGGCATGAGGGGAGGGGTAACTTGGAGGGCGGGCAACACCAGGCTTGCATAAACATGGAAGGCTGTGGAGATTAAGGCCGCAGGCATCCTGTCTCAGGCTGTGTCTGCCAGATCCTCTCCTTCTCGGAGCTGCTCGGGTCCCTGAGAGACTGTATCCCTGGGAGGGGTCAGCAGTGCCAGTTGAGTGATGACGGTCAGACCAGTTTCTTCGGTGGATCTGTGAGGAGAGGACATTCAGCAAGCCTCACAGCTGGGTTCTGACAAAAACCCCAAACGCACCTCACCCAACCTTTCTGTATCCCGATGGCTCACTTCGCTGACACTAGGCTAGATTTTTTTTTTTTTTTTTTTGGTTTTTTTCCAGACAGGGTTTCTCTGTGTAGCCCTGGCTGTCCTGGAACTCACTCTGTAGACCAGGCTGGCCTCGAACTCAGAAATCTGCCTGCCTCTGCCTCCCGAGTGCTGGGATTACAGGCGTGCGCCACCATCGCCCGGCTTTTTAGGCTAGATATTTTATAGACCGACAGTAACGTGGGTACCTACGCCCCATTTTTTGTTTGTTTTGTTTTTTGAGACAGGGTTTCTCTGTATAGCCTCTGTCCTGGAACTAGCTCTGTAGACCAGGCTGGCCTCGAACTCAGAAATCCGCCTGCCTCTGCCTCCCAAGTGCTGGGATTAAAGGCATGCGCCACCACCGACCGGCCCTACGCCCCATTTTAAACCTGAGATGGGAGATAGCGTGACAAACCGGAATTTACTCGGGGCAGCTGCCAGAGCGTGCGCCCTCCCAGCTCTGATTCCTATCAGTAGTTTGAAGGCAGTCCACTAGATAGCTCAACACCAGAAGCGTTTTATAGATTCCCCTCAGAAAACTGACTCTGCACCGGTGCCTACAGTACCTGAACCAGGGGGGCCCATCTTCTCTGTAGCAGCCAGCTGCACACCTCCATTCTCTGCTAGCTCCCCCTTAGTCCTGTCCTCAGCGTGAGGGAGCCCATTGGTGGATGGCGCAGTAAGAGACTCGGGCCTGGGAAAACTGGGGGACGGAGGAGGGACTCCCACGGAGGGTTTGCGGGCCACGGGTGGGGGGGCCTTGGAAGGCTTCTTCTGGGCCTGGGGTGGTCGCTGCTCTGAAATGCTCCGAAGTTCAGCCACCAGATTCCGGTGGAGGTCGGCCTGGGCCTCGGGGGACACGGGCCTGTCGAGCTGCAGTTTTTTGGTGCCCTTGGAGAAAATAAAGCTGGCCTTGGAGGCTGGAGACTGCGGCGACCGTGGCTCGGCCTCTGGTGCTCCCGTGGGCAGAGCACTTCCAGGGCTCTCACCCGCAGCCAGGCTGGAGGCCTTGAGCCGGACGGCAGCATGGAGCCCAGAGGGTGCGGCCACCGGACTGGCCCGCCCAGACAGGGCTCTTCGCAGAGGCTTCTGAGGGGCTGATGAACCCGGAGAAGGAGTCGGAACCCCTGTGGCAGCCCCCACAGAGCGAAGCCGGACCATCTGCAGGAGCGAGGGTGTGACCAGAGGTGTGCCAGCATCCTCCCCGGGAGCGCTGTTCTTGCCCACCGAGTCCTTCTGAGGGAGCTTGGCCAGAGGTTCTGACACAGAACTAACTGGAGGTGGAGCCGGGGGAGCCGGGGGAGGGGGTTGGGACGAGCTAGCAGCTGGAGGAATGGCAGCCTCGGAGTTGCAGGGCTCCAGAGGGTCGGGCTCAGGGCCTGCCGAGAAGAAGACCTCCTCAGGCGGGGGAAAGTCGGCCATCGACAGGTCCTGTTCCTCAGGTGCAGGTGGCGGTGGTGGTGGCCAGCTGGGATCTTGAAGGATCTCCTCAGCAGCTTCCGGAGGAGGTGGGACCCCAAGTACCTCCTGCTTCTTAGTGGGAGGTGGGGGTGGATGGTAAGATGGGGGTGGGGATGGTGGGGGTGACTGGTCTTTGGAGGCCACAGGAGACTCCTGGGCTGGAGTCGAGGTTGTCTGAGGCATGGAAGGGGACGCCGGACTGGTGTCGATGGTGGACGCTGGCCCAGGAGGCACAGCAGGGGCAGCCACAGCAGGGGCAGCCACAGCAGGGGCAGCTTGGTTAGAGCTCTTGGACTTGGAGGGTGGTGGAGAGAAAGGGGCAGGCACCTTCGGATGAGGAGGTATGACAAACCTGTCACTCAGGGGGGTGGACATCTGTGGGCCAGAGCGGTCTAAAGGAGTAGGGTCTGAAGAAGAGGAACACAGAGATGTGAGGGAAGAGGAGACAGAGGCCCCAGGAGACCGAAGGGATGTCACTCGATCTGGTTTGGGGGGCTGAGCCTTGCCTGGGGAAGCAGGGGCAACTGCTAGACCCTTGGGAGGGAGAGTTGGGGTACCGCTTTGGCTGGAGTATCCACTTGAAGGTGAAAGTGTCCGTTCTGGGGAACGTGGGGGACGCCTGGAGCCGCCTGGGGACAAGCCATGGCCCCAGGTGCCCGCTGAGCTGGGCGGACAAGATACCGGCGCCCCCACCCCTGCAGCCCCGCCAGCAGTGGGCGGCCGAGGCGGCTGTGGCTGCTGCTTTCGCTCAGGTTTGGGCGGCAACCCCAAGGGCCCGTCAGGCACGGCCGAGCCTCGCTGATGGAGGGAGAAGGTCCGGCGGGGAGGCGGGGGCGGCCGTTTCATCTTCCGCAGGGACACACTCCTGCCCGACAGCTGCCCACCGCTTCGGATGCTGGCCGTGTCGGAGACCTCGGCAGTGCTCCCCCCGCTGGGGGAGCCCCTCCCGCTGCCCCCTGGGGGAGGGGGCGCCACGTTATTGCTAGCTACAGAGCCCTCGGGCTGGCCCTCGGAGCCCCCCTTGGAGGAGAGAGTGGAGCCATCAGACACAATGGTCTCGGAGGACTGAGAGTGGCTCCAGTTGTCACTGGACGAGGAAGCGTTGCGGCTGCGGGGCCGTGGACTCGAAGCTGAGGAGAAGCGGCCCAGGGAGCGAACCGAAGCCGGGCTAGCAGAGAGCAGGCTGCACCGGCTCAGAGTGCGCAGGCTGCTGCGGCCCAGGGCCACCACATCCACCGTGGGCGGCAGCACAGCGTGCGGGATCAGCTTCGACAAGTAGGTGGCCTGGGGTGAGATGGACATGGCCGGGCTCAGTGGCTCTGGAGATCCTGCTCCTCCTGTCAGTCCAGGCACTGCGAGGGACATGGGCCTCGTCAAGGGCGGTGGCCGGGCCCCCGTGGATCGGCCAACAAGCGTGTCATCGCGGTAAACACGGTCGATGTGTCGCTGTATGATAGCTTCTGCATCAGTGCCAGCCTCTGGTTCTGCCTCCAGAGCCTGCAGGGACACCCGAACCCCTGTCCCCAAGGCCAGGCCAGCTGGGCGACCATCCACTGTGGGGATGTGGACAGCGTCCCGTGAGCCGGGAGGCTGTGGGGTGCCTGGGGCCTCACGGTTGTTCCGCAGGCCTGAAATAGACAAGGAGATGGGGTTGGCGAAGGCGCTGGCCGGGCTCCCCGTAGCCCACCACCGCGGCCCGCTGGCAAAGGCTCACCGAGCTCCTTCTGCACATGCTGAGGCAGCCCCAGCACCGTGCTCCTCCGCTCCCGCCGCCGCCGTCCCGACTTCCCAGATTTGGGAAATGAGTCATGGGGTCTGAAGGTGGAGCCTACAAGCCAGTCCAAGGGGAGAAAACCCGTTAGAGCAGGCCTCTGAGCCCTCTGCAGACAGAGCTCAGTACTAATAAAGTACTAGTAAACTTTTACTAATAAACTACTTAGTGAACAAATTATATCATCATGTTCAATGGTGGATACTCATTCCAGTGAGGCAAATGTCCCAACTTTCTTGGAGCAAGGGGTCAGACATGCCTTCGGCAGGCCCTCTGAGACAGTCCCTAGCCAATCCTTTGGCTTTTGTCTTGTTTTGAGATAGGGATATCATACGATCCAGGTCAGCCTCTAACTCGCTGGCTGTGTAGCTGAGGAAGCCCTGGAATTCCTGATCCTCCTACCTCTATTTCCTAAACACTAGGATTACAGGTGTGTATCTCCACACTATTACATACAGTCCCCAGGGACTGGACACGGACTGTCCTGCCTGCAAGGACAAAGCATAATACCAACGGAGCCATATTAAAAGTCAATCTCGGGCTGGAGAGATGGCTCAGTGGATAAGAGCACTGACTGTTCTTCCAAAGGTCCTGAGTTCAAATCCCTGCACCCACATGGTGGCTCCAACCATGTAAAGAGATCTGACACCCTCTTCTGGTGCATCTGAAGACAGCTACAGTGTCCTTACATGAAAGGAAGGAAGGAAGGAAGGAAGGAAGGAAGGAAGGAAGGAAGGAAGGAAGGAAGTCAATCCCTTTAGCTTCTATAGAACATCAGCCAGACACTCAGAGATATGAAAAGTTTATATTCCTGGTCACGCTGCAACTAAGTCACCACAAATCAGGTTTCCCAAATCCTTCACTATCTTGCTTTGGGCCAGTGTCCACCATGAACCTCCAAGATAAAGGCTTTGATAAAGGGTACTATCTGGTAAATTCACTGAATCACATAGCCTGGGATTAGGAAAAAAAGGGGAAGCCACAGGTACTAGGACATAAAGCGAGGTGATGGTCCCTGTCACCTCTCCCCGCTGCCCAGGAATCCCAGCAGATGACAACACACCTCTGCGCTGGATCATCTCGGAGCGGACGGAGAGGGCATCCTCTGCTGTGGAGCTCTCTGTCAGGTATGACTTCTGACTGCAGAAGGAGATGGTGTCCTCATCCGGGCCCGTCCGGGAGGACTGTTGGGGGAAATAAGAACAGCTGGGATGGGACCCTAGACTCCCACTGACTGGCTCCCCCGGCATCAGCCAGATCTGAGCAGGTACCAGAGGGAGCAAGCCTGGACTAGCTGTCAGAAGTCATTTAATCTACCTCTTCAACCTACGGAAGAAGCTAGCCCAGAAAGGCCCAAAGCCATGCATGCCAGAGGCTAAGCCGGAGGGAAGAGCAGCGCAAGAGCTGGGCACGGGGCTCACCTGGATGCTCTGGGTGTCTCCATGGTCCCAGCCACCCTTGCTCAGTTTCTGTCTTTCTGGAAGACACCAGAAGGGTCTGTTGGCCTCGGCCCCTGACCCAGAAGCTGGGAACCGCACTCCAACAGGGCAGGACTTACCTTGGTGCTGTAGGGAGCGGAGCCCCTCCTGGGCCTGTGTGTGCAGCTCTTCCAGATGAGGTGGTCTCCCACTGGGGAAGAAAACATTGTCCTGGTGTTCGTCTCCTACTGATCCTGGCCCCTGGCTGGGCCCTGTGCCCTGACGATTGTCACTCTCGGCCTTGGCAGAGCCTGAAGGGATGGAGAAGGAAGTGGGACTGAAAGGCATGTGGGTGCTGGCGCGCCCCAAGGACAGCAATGCAGGCGGACAGAGCACGGTCCTCTCACGTCTACCTCTGCAATCCCGCCTAGACAGACACCCAGCCCACGTACACACACTAACCACACTACACCAGAGGGCACACAGATCCGAGTAGTCACATGACATAATGGGACCACACAAGGTCAACACACAGGCCCTTTCCATCCACGCACCATTTACAGGCGTCAGCAGTGTACACACACACAAACAATACCCAAGTATAAACCAGCAAACATGGCTCTACCGGCTTCTACAGATCCACCTGACACCGTTCTGCATACACCCAAAGCGTACTTAAAACTGCACCCACGGGTCACTCGGGGTTCCACACAGACACCCCCGAATACACGCAGAGCCCATGGGACCTGACGCCTCACTTTAAAGGGAAACAAACCACCTTCTTCAAACAGTCCCTTGGCCCAAGTCCAAGATGCCATGAAAAACCAGAGAAGTCAGCCACAGGCGGATTCCCAGAAAGCCCTAAGGGAGGAATAGGCCAGGGACACCTACTTACTCATGTGGCTGTCCCCTAGAAGGGTATGCAGGGGAGGGGAGAAGAGGGATCAGGCCCCTTAGCTCCCACTGGGAACGCAGCCTCTCCTGGGGGAACAGGCCAGGTATGGCCTCTCCTGGAGGCCCTGGCCTGGCCCCAGGTACAGAGGAGCCAGGGCTCCATTACAGAGGATCCTGTTACAGGCTCTGCCCACAGAGGGGCTAGTCACCTAACCCTGAGGATGGGGGCTGTGTCAGCACTTTACAGTCCCAGCCCCTCTTTAAATGAAACCCGCAACATAAGCACAAGCGCTGGGAAGGTCATGTGACCTTGGCAGTCCCCCGAAGAGAAGCTGTAACAAAACAAGCCCTTTAAAGAGCCCCGCCCCAGGACTTGGGTCTCCAACTCAGACACCTGCCATTTCTTTATTCAGTGTTCCTCAGCACCAGAGGACCTGCCCCAAGAAGCCACTTGAGCCACCAAGGCAGAGAGCTAAGAGGTGCCCCAGGAGGTCTTGGGTGTTTCCCCTCCATCCCGTGATTTTACAAGTGGAGAAACAGGCTCAAGTGGAAAATGTTTTCCTACAGTCACAGCCAATGGCTCAGTCAGCCAGAACTAAACTCTGCATTCCCAGAAGGGACCCCTGCCCTCCAAGAGCACGAGAAACTACAGCTCCTACAGTCAGAATCGAAGTCTACAAGCCAGGCTCCCAGGCAAAGGCGTGCACCTGCTCTCTACCTTCAAGCCTGCCCTCTCCACACGTGGTTCCCAGGTACGGGGTCCTTGCTGCGCCTGTAGATCCTCCCTCTGAGGAGATGACTCCGGAGAGGGCTGTCCCCTCTCTAAACTGAGCTAGACCCAGTAATGAGTGGGTGTCCCAGCAGGAAGGCAATCTGAGCCTAGGACAGCAGACTCCAAGGTCAGAGGCACCCAGGTCCACCCTCCAGGATAACAAGCGGCACTGAGACAAAGGCAAGCGACAGAGCCGCCGGACAAAAGCGTGGCTGCAGACCCAGACTGCAGCCAGCCTGGTAACCAGCACCCCGACTCCTCTCTTCCTAGCCTCGATCCCCGCCAACCAAAGGGTCTGGCAAAGGGAGCTGTCACCCTTTGGCTGCACCCCCTCCCCACAGCCACACCCACTCACCCTTCTTAAAGAACTCAAGAAGCGCTGGGAGGTGTCGCCCCACAAACACTACCATGTCTGCAGCAGATGGTCTCCTCCACCTTCACCTCCCCAGAGCTCCAGACAACACCTTTGATACAGCGCGGCCCCAAGGGGACTCAGGACGCAGGGGTGCAAAGCAAGCTCACAGCCAGCTGCCCGGCGGCGCAGTTCGGGCAGGAGGGGGAGGGGCTGCTCCAGGTTCTCCTCCCACCTTTGCCACAGATCCCGCCTATCTGCTAACCCCACCCCCACTCCTACCCCACCCCGAAGCAGGATACAGGGAAACTGAGACCCAGGGACTGGGTGCTTTGATACTGAGTGTGACTGGAGGTATCAAAGAGAAGACACCATGCTAGCTGTGGGTCACTAACTGCTCCCAAGTTCTTGTCCAAACATTTGGGCGCCGGAGCTAATGGAAGGGTCCCAGCTGCCAGATGGTCAGGGGAAGAGCCACCAGACCAGACTTGGCACAATGCCCATGCCCAACACCCAGCCATCATGACTAATTAAAGTAATTTCCCAAGGAAAGAGTTCAGCTCACGGAACAAGCAGGCAGGAACCCAGGGCTGCCTGTGAGGATGACAGTGACAGAGCTGGCCTCAGGACACAACACATGACTGAGGCTGGCCGGATACCCGGAGAATCAGAGTGGCTGATGGCAACAGTCACCCCACTCAGACTTCAGCCCCGCACTTTCTAAAGAACTTTCTTCCCGCCTCGGCAATGTGACATCAGAAAGGCTGAGAAACAGCAGAGGCAGGGGGGAATTCAACACAGACCTGCTCTTTCAGCCCGGAATCCTTCCCAGAAGCCATCCTGAATACCTGCTCACCATGCACCAGAGTAAAGAATTAGCCCAGAAACAGCCCATAGGTGGAATGCAAAAAAGGTCAGGGGTGGGGAGGGGAGGGGAAGACAGGGAGGAGGAGGAGGGGTGGGGAGGGGAAGACAGGGAGGAGGAGGAGCAGGAGGAGAAGAAGACAAGAAGGGGAGTGGAGGGGAAGGAGTCAGATCCAGATGCACCTTCAAATCCATCACCAGGCTGTGACTTCTGACCTCACATAAAAGCAAGGTCAACACCTGGCATGGCTTGGTGGCACACACCTATAATCTCAGAACTGGTAAAGTCAAGGCCAGCTCAGGCTACATAGTGACTACCAGGCTAGTCTGAACTACACGGCAAGAACCTGTCTCACAAGGAGGGAGACGTCGGGGTGCTGGAAAGATGGCTCCGTGACTAAAAGTGCCTCCCACTCCTGAGGAGCTGGCTTCTAGAGCTCACATCGGGTAGCTCGTAACTAAGGTGCAACTCCCTCCAGGACCCAGCGCCCTCTTCTAGCCTGCTCAGGCACCAGCACAAGAGGCGCAGACACATATGCATATACAAAAATAAAATGAAGAAACCAGCCAGGTGTGGTGACGCATACCTGGCTCCTCCACATATGACAGACATATGGTGACAAGCTCCAGACTGACTGGTCTACAAAATGAAACCGTCTTAAAAAAGCAAAAAACAGCCGGGTGTGGTGGCGCATGCCTGTAATCCCGGCACTTGGGAGGCAGAGGCAGGCGGATTTCTGAGTTCGAGGCCAGCCTGGTCTACAGAGTGAGTTCCAGGACAGCCAGGGTTACACAGAGAAACCCTGTCTTGAAAAACCAAAAAAAAAAAGCCGGGCGGTGGTGGCTCACGCCTTTAATCCCAGCACTTGGGAGGCAGAGGCAGGCGGATTTCTGAGTTCGAGGCCAGCCTGGTCTACAGAGTGAGTTCCAGGACAGCCAGGGCTATACAGGGAAACCCTGTCTTGAAAAACCGAAAAAAGAAAAAAGAAAAACCAAAAAAAAAAAAAAAAAAAAAAAAAAGCAAAAAACACAAAAACAACCACAACAAAAGAGGCTGAGGTGACCAAGCCAGCTGAGCGAGTGTTTAAGAGCACTGGCCGTTCTTGCAGAGGACACAGGTTCCATTCCCAGCACCCACGGTGACTCCCAGCCCTCGAACTCTGGTCCCAAGGTATAAGTTCCTGAATCACGAGGCTCTAGGCAGGCAGGCACAGCCTAATGCGAAGAGCTTGAGGTAAAGCTGTGAGTTTCTCTACCACGGGAGCCAGCAGAGCTGGCAAACAGTAAGCTAGGGGGAGGCTGGCAGGGGCGATCAGGAGGGCAAGCGCCAGGTCAGGTGACCCCTGGACCTTACCCTGGGAAGTCAATGACGGTTTCAGCTGGGCAGGGACTGGAGACATTTACGATGAGCTCCCCAGAGAAGTCCACAGTTGCTGAGAATAAAGGGTCTGTGAACTGTGTCGAGCTGCAACACAGACCCATGTGAAGCTGGACCCCTCCATCCCTGCACCCCTCCATGGCTGCACCCCTCCATGGCTGCACCCCTCCATGGCTGCACCCCTCCATGGCTGCACCCCTCCCTGAAGAACTAAGAACTCAGGGGATCTAAAGCTGCAAGACCCCCTTTGCCCCTCCTTCTCCATTTAGCTCTGGTCTCTAAGAGACTGCTCAACCACCAATTAGAACCTTACTCTAGAAAACAAACATTTAGCCAGGCAGGCGGACCTCTGTGAGTTCGAGGCCAGCCTGTTCTACAGAATGAGTTCCAAGACAGCCTGGGCTGCGCAGAGAAACCCTGTCTTGAAAAACCAAACGAAGCCCTGTGGGGCAGGACACACAGCAGTGAAGCCCAGCGTCTCCACAGCTCTCTCGGAGGCAAGCACTTCTGATGATTTTCTTTTTAAACAAATAAAGTAGGCCTGGATGGCCTGATATATATGTGTTAGCTAAGGCTGGTGCCAAATTTGTGGCAATCCTCCTGCATCAGCCTCTCGAGTGCTAGGATTACAGGCATATATCATCACACCTAGTAACAGACACTTTTTTCCTTCCCTTTCCTTTTGTTTTTTGTTTTGTTTTGTTTTGTTTTTGGTTTTGTTTTGTTTTTTAAGACAGGCTCTCTCTACATATCCCTGGCTATCCTGGAACTCCCCCTCTGTAGACCAGGCTGGCCCCAAACTCAGAGATTCATGGCTCTGCCTCCTGAGTGCTGGGATTAAAGGTGTGTGCCGCCACCACCTTTTTTTTTTTTTTAAGACAGGATCTTTTTAGCATGTAGGGTCAGTCCCAGACTGACCTCAAACATGCTAGCTAGCCAAGGATGACTTTGAATTTATTTTTTAATTACTACATTAGTGTGTGTGTGTGTGTGTGTGTGTGTGTGTGTGTGTCTCGGGCGGGTGAAGGCACACATGTGGAGGTCAGAGGACAACCATCAGAGCTGCTTCTCCCTCTCTCCTGCCATGTGGACTCTGGACCCCAGGGACCCAGCGAGCTGTGTGACCGCAGCTCTCTGCCACTAACTGAGGGGACTAGGACCTGGCCGTGAACGTCTCCTTCTCCTGCCTGCACCCCCCAAACCCTGGGATTAGATTTGCACTGCAACACCCAATTTATGGGCTGCCGGAGAGTAGACCCAGAGGTTCCTGCACACTGGGCGAGCCCTCTACCGACCTGCCCAGAGCTGTGAGCTCCACACCCTGCCCGCAGTCGGCGCTCTCATCCCATGTCACAGGTGAGGAAATGAGGCGCTGAGGTGAGCACCCCTGGCCTCAGCCGTGTAAGTGACAGGAGCCTTTTCACGGAGAACAAGCTGAATCCAACAGTCACGTTCTATCGACTGTGTCAGCTACAAACCTGACCTCCCTGCTTGGGGGTGGGGGATGGGGCAGGCTCCGCCATCTCAATAAACTGGAAGCCTTTGTCCAGCGGCCCTTGCCCTCCGCCTCTAGGCGGGACCCATCAGCCTCTCCTATCTAGACACCCGTGTGGTGACTACTGCATAGCGGGTATTGGTGGAGGGCAAAAGCTGCTCCGGCCCTGTGGCTGTTACAGTCCTGGGAGGCAGGAACTCTCCTAGTAACTCAAGGACCCAGGAGGCTTGGAGCCAGGAGACTTCCCACGCCTTCAGCGGCTTCCCGAGTGCAGGGCAGTCACCAGCAGCTTCCCCTACACAGGGAAAGAAAGGGCTGGGCTCCTGCTAAGTTAGAGGTAAGGTGAGTTAGCCCAGAGGTTCTAGACACAGCACTGGCATCCAAGGTCCCGGCTGCAAAATCCCCAGCCACAGCCACGACTCTCACCTGACAACATCTGCTTACCCCCAATACCGCTCCCCCTACCCAGAACTGCTGAGCTACCCAGGAGCAGGTCTACAGACCAGTGGCCTAACTAGGGAGGGGCTCTGCAGCCTGAGTATCTGATAGGGAGGAACACCTCTGAAAGGGAGGTGGGTGGAGCTTTCTAAGGCCAAACTTAAAAGAGTCCCCAGTTCAGGGCTTGTCTCACAGTTCAGAGGTGCTGCCTGGGCAGAGACCTTGAGGTAAAGGCCCCACCCCACCCCCTCCAGACTAAGGGAGGAGGCTTCTCCATCCACGACCTCCTGCTCCTGCCTGAGGGAGGAGGCCTCCCGATCTAAGACGTGCCGCTCCTTGACATGGCCCAGCAAGCACGGTACACCAGGAAGCAAACGGGGAAGAGGCATGTGCCCAGAGAGCGGTCCACTGAGGCCACCTCCTCTGACAGAGAAATACATCCAGGCCTACACCAACAAAGCACACACAGGCCACCCCAGGCTACAGCCACCTCACCTACTGGCAGGGCTGCAGGCCCACACAGCACAGGGCCTGCCAAGTGGCTGCGTGAACAGGAAGGCAGGTGTGTGTGCCTACTCCCCAGGGGCTTTCCTGAGCCTGGGGATAGGGACACGAGCCTGTCTCCCTCCAGAGCCACGTTCACGTGTGCGCATGCACGTTCACTTGTGCGCATGCGTGCTTGCTCTCTTGGCATCATCCCCTATGGGGTGAGGCCTCAACCTGCCCCATTCCAGAGCAAGGGGCGGGGGTGGCGCACCCACAAGTGAACAGGCCTGACTCAGGGGAGAAGAATGAGGGGGGAGGGCACAGCTGGCCAGGTGGCCTTGCTCAGGCGCTGGCACCCCCTGGCCAACCCTCTGCTCCTGTCTCTTCCGCCTTTGGTCACCTCTCCAGCTGGCCAAGGATTCGGGGTGTTTAGAGGCTCTTGGTCTCAGCCCCTCTCTACACAAATAAACAATCTGAAGAGGGGGAGAAATGAAGGCTTCACACAGTCTAGAGGCCGAGGCAGAACGGAAGTGTCAGTAGCTGCTCTTTCTGTAAAAGCAAGACACCAGAGGGACAGAGCATGACTAACTGGGAAGGAGGTACCTTGACGCCCACACTTTCTCGTGGCCTGCCTGGGTTGGGGGGGACCCGTGAGGTCTGCCTTTCTGCCATTCTACAAAGGAACATGAGGAGACTCCGGGGAAAGAGACTTCACTTGCTGAAGGTCACCCAACCAGGAAGTACCGAGTCCCCATTTAAATCTGCGTCTCACATAAAATGCCACAGTTGTCCCAACTCCGTTCATGGGTAAAGGGTAGCAAAAGCCTCAGCCCCGCCCTGACCAAAAAAAGGTGCACCCGACTTCTGAAGATGAGAAATCTACTTCCCTTCTCCCAGGGTCCAGCCCCACCTCAGCAGGGGCAGAGCTGACAGGCCAGGCAGGTTCTAATGTAAATATGGGGGGGAGGCAGGAAGTGCCTGGAGCAGAGGGGGGATCCCATCCCACAGGGTGCCTGCCCCAGGGGGACAGGCAGGGATGCAGGGAACAATCAGTACAATATTAAACGTCCTAAGGAGTTTCCAGGTCAGCATTTGCCCCAACAATGACACAGGAACCCCTTTTGGCCAGGGAATTCTGAATTTTTCAAGTCCTATCCTTTGTTCCTTCAAGGTATGATCAACCCCATTTTATGGATGCCAGAGAAGCAGTCAGCATGAATCCGTTGGGGAAAGGGCTTTAAGAATCAGAAGAATTGAATTCCAGGCTTTGGACAAATAAACCAGGGTCTCTGGCAGCCTTTGTCTGCTCTTCTGTAAAGCAGGGTTAACGTCTGCCTTGCCTCAGCGCGCCTGAGGACACTAAAGGAAGCCACTGGACTAGCTGGTTAGTGACATCTAGAATCTCAACTCAAGACAGGGGCGGGAGACTTCTACAGGTTTGATCCCATCTCAAAGAGTTGGCTACGTGGCTAAGAGCACTGACTGCTCTTCCAGAGGTCCTGAGTTCAATTCCCAGCAACCACATGGAGACTCACAACCATCTGTAATGGGATCTGATGCCCTCTTCTGGAGTGTCTGAAGACAGTGACAGTATACTCATGTACATGGAAGGAAGGAAGGAAGGAGGGAGGGAGGGAGGGAGGGAGGAAGAATCCGGGCGGTGGTGGCGCATGCCTTTTATCCCAGCACTTGGGAGGCAGAGGCAGGCGGATTTCTGAGTTCGAGGCCAACCTGGTCTATTATAGAGTGAGTTCCAGGACAGCCAGGGCTACACAGAGAAACCCTGTCTCGAAAAAACAGAAAGGAAGGAAGGAAGGAAGGAAGGAAGGAAGGAAGGAAGGAAGGAAGGAAGGAAGTTGGGCTAACTTCCTGGATTTGGTCCCCGTCACCTCTTAAAACCAGGCACAGTAGCCTATGTCTGCAATTCCTGAAGGATTTGAGGCCAACCTGTACTATGTGAAACCCTATTCAAAAAGAGAAAGAAAAGAAAGCTATATAACCCAGCATAAGTACACGGTACTGGGCCGGGCGTGGTGGCGCACGCCTGTAATCCCAGCATTTGGGAAGCAGAGGCATGTGGATTTCTGAGTTTGAGGCCAGCCTGGTCTACAGAGTGAGTTCCAGGACAGCCAGGCTACACAGAGAAACCCTGTCTCGAAAAACCAAAAAAAAAAAAAAAAAAGGTACACAGTACTGGATCAAAGCTGGCCTGGGCCTGTCCCATGCAGGGGCAGTAGAGAAAGGGCCTTCCACTCACGACACAGCAGCGACTAGTATTCCTGACGCCCAGCTGAGGAGATCCCAATCTCACTAAGGCACACCGCTCAAGGGTCAGTGACTTTCTCAAGGTCGCATGACTAGTAAAGACAGAGGAAAGTCACGCTCTGAGCCAGCTCTGACTAGCTGCAGAACCGTGCTCTTCGTGCTCTCCGCCAGCAAGCAGCCGCTCAGTGCCCGGCCCACTTCCGGAGCTCTCCTCCAATCTCAAGTGGAGTTAATGGCCATTAAGATAAAGTCTGATAAGGCACACTTAACATCAGCCCTGTATCCCTCTTCAGAGACCTCGCCCTATCTCGCAGTCCAGGCCCAGGAACAAACAGGCCTAAGTCCAACCCTGCGCTCTGGCTGGCCCTCAAACAACACTTAATCACCTTCTGTAAGCCTCAGTTTCTCCAATTGTAGTGTGGGAGAGATAATCTCTAAAAAGCCCTTTCTTTGCATGTATAACTCTGCCCCTAGATGGGAGCCATTGGTCCATGCATCCGTCCTGCTCTGTGCTCTGTCTCTGTCTCTCTCTGTCTCTCTCTGTCTCTGTCTCTCTGTCTCTCTGTCTCTCTGTCTCTCTCTCTCTCTCTCTCACACACACACACACACACACACACACACACACACACAGTCCCATTTAGGATCATTCATGGGATGGAAAGGTGGACTGGGGGTGGGGAGAGGACTCAACCGTTAGGAGCAAGGTCCACTCTTGCAGAGGACCCAGGTTCATTCCCACATAACTGCTCCAGGGAGTTCAACATCCTCACATGTACACGCATGCAGGCAAAACACCAGTACAGAGAAAATAAAAAATAAGGTTAAAGCATAAAAAAAGAGAGAGAGAGAGAGACTCAGCTTATCAGGGACACCTCGGATCCTCGACAGCTGGATAAGCCCGTTATCTAGAAAGCCCAGCACTTCCACAGGCAAGTTCAGATATCACATAGTTGATCACAAGTCTTCCCCAGAGAAGAGGGGGGACAGAGGGAATGGGAGGCCTCAGACCTCCTTCCTGCATTGGCTAGGAAGACCCCAGGCCCTTCAGCTTTAGAAACAAGGAGAGGGCCGGGCAGTGGTGGCCCACGCCTTTAATCCCAGCACTTGGGAGGCAGAGGCAGAAGGATTTCTGAGTTCGAGGCCAGCCTGGTCTACAGAGTGAGTTCCAGGACAGCCAGGGCTACACAGAGAAACCCTGTCTCAAAAAACAAAAACAAAAACAAAAACAAAAACAACAAAGCCGGGCGGTGGTGGCGCACGCCTTTAATCCCAGCACTTGGGAGGCAGAGGCACGCGGATCTCTGAGTTCGAGGCCAGCCTGGTCTACAGAGTGAGTTCCAGGACAGCCAGGGCTATACAGAGAAACCCTGTCTCGAAAAACCAAAAAAAAAAAAAACAAAAACAAAAACAAAATCAGAAACAAGGAGAGGACTCAGGAAGGAATCCTAGGCAGTCTGACCCCTCAGCCCTTCCCTTGGCTTCCCCACCTACAATGGGGGAAATGGACTTCCGACAGGCCTGGTGCCCGACTGGACAGTGTGAGGAAATGGAAGAGAGGGTAAGGCGGATGGATGGCTCTCCTGAACTCTTAGTTTGCAGTGTTCGTTCCCCAGTTCACCCAGGACCATGCACGCTGCTGGCCTGGGTGGACATGTTGGGCTGGACACCAAAACAGTGTGGGATCCCAGCAAGACCACTGTCTTTTTAGCCCCAGGGGATGCTTTGCTTCTCTTCCTCGGACCCCTGTAAGGGCATCTGATGAAGACAGGACACCATCCGCCCTTGGACCTGTGTTTCCTTTTCTCCCTGTTCACGCTCTAAGCCCTGAGGGCCGTGATGTGAGACCGAATTCCCGCCCCTCTCCCACAGGGCTTCTCACTCTTGTGCTCGCCACAGGGTCCAGGCTTCAGCGTTCAAGGCTGCCTATCTCAGACCTGTGGTCCACACAGTTATGACGTGAAGCCCATCCACCCGTGCGACGGTTAGGGGCACGGACTTTGTAAATCTGACAGACTTGGGCACACGTCACAATTTAGCTACCACTGAGAAGATGCTGAGTTCTCCTTTACCCGTGTGTAAAATGGAGACAGATCAGCTCTCGCCACCTGCTGCGAGAGAAGTGAGTTAGTGGAGGGAGGGTGCACTGGGCCTGATTTCCCTCTGCACTAATCACTGATACCAGCCCACACCCAAGCAGGCCTCCCCAGCCACTGCTCCCAACATCCCAATAATCCCAGGTCTTTGTCAATTCTGCTGCTTCCTCCCTGCGCTCCCACAGCCCCCACCTCCTCACCTCTCCCCTGGATTACTGCAATAGGCTCTGAGCTTCCACTCTAGCCAACCCCACCCCCCACCCTAACCTGCCCTACCTGCACCTGCCCAGGCCCTGGAGCCATCTTCCTAACACACCAGTTTCGCGGGCTCCTCCCTTTTCTCAAACACCTTCACTGGCTCCCAGTGACCTGGACACTTCAGCCCTCTCTGGCCGCCTTGTACTTCCTCAATCCCACAGACTAATAAAGTGAGCACGCATTCAAACTCCAGGCCGACACCTGGGCCCACGAGACTAAGAAGAGAGACCTGGAGTCTCCAGAAGAAAGGGGCTGAAACTTCCAGGGATCTAGTGGCCCTCGCCTTTAATCTCAACACTTGGGAGGCAGAGGCAGGTAGATCTCTGTGAGTTCAAGGCCAGCCTGAACTACAGAGCCGCGCTCCAGGACAGGCAAAACTAGAGTGAGACCCCATCTCAAATAAACAAACAACTTCTTCCTAACCTCCATGCCCAGTCCCAATTCTATGCTACGCTTCACCGCATTTCATAGTTGCAAAAAGGCCCCAGCTGTGCCCTCCAGCCTGTCAACAGTCCAGTGCTAATCCTGCGGCTCCTCCCAAGACTGAGTTAAGAACATTGCCTTGGCTTTCTAAAACTGACCCCAGGACAACAGCTTTTAATGTACAGCCTGGGACAGCTCCCAGCCCTGGCCCTGTGTTGCCTTGACAATGCCCAGGGCCTCTTAGCAACACCTTGGAGCCTGAGTGACTCTGGAGTTGCAGCACTCACTGAGAGCCCCAGAGCCAGAGCCAGGCCTAGGGGCTGATGCCTACAACCCCAGCGTCTGGGAGTCGGGTCAGAGGGTGCAGCCTCAGGGGGGTGAGACCCCCGCTCACCCTCTCTCTCCATCCTCCGCCTTCAGGCTGACTGTCAAGCCCAGCTCCAACCGCTGCCTTCCTACCCTTTCCTCCACTCCTAAGTTTGTACCCACACTTGGTTCTCAGGAAACAAACACATGAAATGAACCATCAGAGAGCCCTGCCCTAGCCCTGCCCTGCAGGCTTTGAGAACAAGGGAGGGAGAACCCACAGCCAGGACCTCACAGTTGACAGGCAGGGAGATTACCAGCATTTCTCATCAACACCCACCTTCTGAGAAATCGTCAGGAGTCCACCTGAACAAGATTAACTCCTCCTACTGTCTGATCACCATCACAACTCCAATGCAAACGACCTTGAACAAGGCCCTTCTCTCTGGACCCCAATCTTTTCGTCCTCCAAATATCTAACCAAACCTCTAAGGGTCCCAGGTCAACTATGCTGAGGGTCCCTCCTTTCAGACAGGAACCATGGAGGTCCAGGAAACCACAAAAACCTGACCAAGGTCACCAGTGCGGCTGGCAGTGCCACTGGCAGTGCCACAGTGACAACAAACCCCTCTCCTCTCTATCCCAGCTTCCCATCACCCTTATGTGGGGAGTGGAGAGGAGAATGAGATCATCAGGCTCCACGCTGTTCTCTAAAAATGTGGGCCATCCTGAGAACAGAGGCGGATTTTCCCTCAAGGGCCCCCCATCATCCCACTTCCTTCTGGATTCTCTCCTTACCCCAGACCTGCAGGTACCATGCTTAGAAGACCTGCCTCGGTGGAAGCCCCCTGTTTTGGTGGGGTGTAGTTTTAAATCCACCTGGCCCCTCCCAGTCTCTGCTTTTATGAGGTGAGGTGAGAAAACCAGGCACTCCCTCCAGAACCCCTTGGGACTCTCTGGGGTATCCAGAACTGTCGCACTGACAAGGGAAGACCAGGAATGCCATCTCAGCCTTGGGATTGGAGGCCTTCCTCATTCCCTAGCCCCCACCCTTGGAGACTGGAATGTGACCCGCGGAGGGATCCCGCAGCACGCTGGGAAGGGCTGCAACAGCGTTCCAGCCCGATGGCTGCATTGAATGGGGGAAGATGGGGCGGCGACCTCGGAAATTGTAGGGTTCTGGGGGGACCAAGAGAAGGTACAGTGACGCGGTGGGGGTGGGTTCGGGAACCAGCTGGGCTCCCGCTCGCGCCCGGGGGGAGGTCCCCAGCCTTCAGCCCTGGTTTCCTGCTTCTTCCCCTACCTTTGTTTTCCCTCCCTCCTGCAAACTTTCAGACTGTTGGGGGTAAAGGTTTGGAGAACAAGTGTGTGTGCTGTGTATGCACGTCTATGTGTGTTGTACACAGCACCTTGGAATCTGCCTATGACCCTGTGTGTACATACAGCTGAGTGCCTAAGAAACTGGACAACTGTACCTACATGACTCATATGTGTGCCTGTGTGTCAACCTTAGCGTGGGTGTAGCTCATGTGGCCATGTAAACCGTATATACAGGTATATGTACCTGTGCCTCAGGATCTGGGTCCGGGTGCCAGTGTGTGGGTGTGACTGTATGCGGTTTTGGTCTCTGCACCGACATACATGAGAATGGGTGTTGTGTGCAAGATGTGAAAATGTACGCGTGCCCGCCCGCGGGTATGAGTGGGTACATGTGTGTCCGTGCGCATGTGAGGGGTGGGATCTGAGCGGATTCTCAGCCCCCCCCCCCACTCTCACGCCCACCAGGCCCCGGGAGGGGACAGCGCAGCACCGGCGGCGACTGCAGGGACCCTCCTCCCCGCCTGCCCCGCCCCCACCCCTACCTGCGGGCCGCTTCGCCGATCGCCCGAAGCGCCAGAAGCTGCGGGTCCGCGGGCCGCTGGGGGCCTTCCTCTTGTGGTGTGAGTTACCCATGGTGAGTGCGGGAGCCGGCACAAGCACCCAAGCGCGGCCCAGCCAGCCCGGCCGCCGGGCCCGCAGCCCCGGGAGGGAGGCAGCGAGACGCGCGGGCGGCCACCGCGGGCGCCCCCAGCCCCAGTCCAGCCACGCCCCCTAACACTGCGGCCAATGGTCATGCCGGGGGTGGGGCCAGAGGAGGGGCGGGGCCTGGCGCTCGGCCTGCCAGCTCCACCCCTCCAAGAGACCAGGGAGACTTGCTGAGCCGCCCCGCCCTGAGCGCTCTGGGAAGGGCTCCGAAGGTCCAGGTTAGATAGGCGGGGCCGGGAATCTCCCAGCCCAGCTGCCTGCATCTCAAGGAGGACTGCAGTGGAACTGGGAGACAAGGAACTGGCCTCCAAACAGGCAGGACCCCTGCTGCTGCTGGGCTCACCGGCCACCACCCCGTGAGTGTCATATGTTTGTGTATTGCCTCTCTTTTGACTATTACCCGCACATGTATCGAACTAAGTATATCTCTGAACTTGGGGAGCTGAAAATAACAGTAGCATCTTTTTACTAAGTGCTCTATGTGTACAACGCACAGTGCTACCTGCTTTCATGCGGTGTTTTCACTTCATCCTCAAAATAATTCCACAAGGTAGTTACTTTTGTCATATCCATTTTACCGATGGGGAAACTAGAGTCCCTTGAACTCAGCTGGCTGACCCATATTCAAGGAGCACTAATCTACAGAGCTAGGAGTCACATCCAGACCCACCTGTACCCACATTTTTCCTTGCCTTTCTGTTTCTCTGTCTCTGCCTCGTGACCTTGAAGGATGAATGCCTGTGCATTTATGTGTAACTGTGAGCATTAATATGCATGCCTATGTATCTGTATAGGTGTATGTGACACATACACTCCATCCTAAATATCTGGGTGGTCTCTGACTAGTATAATCATGTCCATGTTACTGAGTCTGTTTTCATGTCTGAATGTGTACTTTCCTGTATTAGCACTGTGACTGTGGCACTCGGGAGAGCAGAGTATCACTGATTTGTTTGTATTTGTTTGTAACCACCTGTCTCTGTGTGTCTGTGCATATATATATGTGTATATATATATACACACATATATGTATATATATGTATTATATATGTATATATATGCACACACACATACATACATGTTTAGCAATAAGACTATGCATTTGTGTTTGAGCATGACTACAGTTGTTTGCTGTTTGTGTGCGCACGTGGGCTAACGTCTCAAGCCACCACCCATGTGTCACGCTGTAGAGCTGTGTGCCTTTCATGCAAGTCTCTATTTTCTTTTTCAATACTCTCACTAAGCCTTAGCACTTCTCAAATCTTCTAGGCTGCCCCAGGCCCTCTGCCTGGCCTCTCAGGAGGCCAGAGCCCTTGGTTCTGGTTTCTAGTGGCTTATTCTGTCTACCAGCCGGGCAAGCCTGTCTAGGGCACCACCCTGCTGCAGGGCCCAGTGCGTCCAGGACACCCCACCATCCCTGAGGCTAACAACAGTGTTGTCCCTGAAGAGCTGACACAACATACTCTGTGAACCAAGCAGTATGCACCAATCTGCATAGACAACAGAATCCTGTATCAAAGCTGGGTGAGCTGGCTGGCGGGCGGGCGGGTGGGAGGGCGGGCAAAGGCAGTAGCGGACATGCTTTCCCAACTGAGTCTGACTCCCAAGATCTCCATGGGCGAAGGAGACCAACTCCCGCTAGGTGACCTCTGACTTCCACACACATCTGCTGTCTTCCATCTTGGCCTGGAAGATTCCTTTTCATCTCCAACGCTTCCCTCGACCCTCTGCTCCTCCATGTGCCCTCCTTCTCTCTGGCCCAGGTCTCTGTACTTTCGCAGGTGTTGACTCTGAGTAGCTGATCTCACCTCAGGACTTCCCAGTACCCTACCTATCCTAGCACTTGTCTTTTTTTTTTTGGTTTTTCGAGACAGGGTTTCTCTGTGTAGCCCTGGCTGTCCTGGAACTCACTCTGTAGACCAGGCTGGCCTCAAACTCAGAAATCCACCTGCCTCTGCCTCCCAAGTGCTGGGATTACAGGCGTGCGCCACCACTGCCCGGTAGCACTTGTCTTAAGATGTCAAATTATTTGGGTGTCTGACTTACTAACCACAAAAATATCAACAAGGATAAGAACTGTGTGTATCACTCTGCGCGACCGAGCTCAGCCTAGCAGACGAGCCCTGTGTGCTGCTGAGTCAGGTGAAGATGGAGATGGTGAGGTCTGTGTAGAAGCAATAATGGCTCTTCTGTCTATCTGTCTGGTCTTGGGAATGGTGGCACCGGTTGGGGTAGTGGTAATGGCAGGTGCACATAGGTGCTTTTTGTTTCAAAGGCCGCACCTACTGCAGGACCCCAGAGAAGAGATTTGGCCCCTGGAAGCCAAATATGAGAGAGGCAGGGTGATCTGGGAGTAAGAGGGACCGTATGGCGGGCATCAGTATGACTAGGCATTTGTACAGGTGGACGTGACATACGCACCTCATGGTTAGCGCCTTGGGTACCTGGTGACACCACCCCTGCTTACAGAATGGTGGTGAAGTTTCCACCTAGCTAGAGCCTTGCAGGAGAGAACGGCCTAGCCAGGCAGCACTGGCCTGGTTATCTCCTTCCATTGCTAGGAACCTAGTAGGTATCATATGCTCGGCCACAAGATTCAGGTTCAGTGCCCGTGCAGGCAGAGCTCTCCCTCCGGCAGCTATGTAGCCGCCTATGAGAGGAGCAGTGGGTCCTTGGCAGGGCAGCCCCGAGAACAGAAGGGGCACGCAGAGCGCAGAGCGCGCTAACGGGAGGCAAGGGGGAAGACTTCATCCCTCCAGCCCAAGGCAGCTGCCTTCACCTCCCGCCTTCCCGACTACAGCCAAGCAGCTGGAGGTGGCCTTGGAGACTGTGTCCCCACTCTCCCCACCCCACCATGCTCCTTGCTGCGGGCCAAACACTGTACAATGCTCCCTCTCATTCTGGTCCTTCAGCATGTGACAGGCCAGGAGCAGCTGAGAGGGCTTTGAGGATTCGGGGAGAGGGGATTTCCAGGGGTGTGGAAGGCGCCCTACTCTGCTCCCCATGACAATAGAGTGTATGGATTTTCCTGGTCACAGCTCAGGCTACCGCACCTCAGCAGACCCTGTGGCTAGCGCTGCTTCCACGAATTGGGGGGGGGGGGTGGACGGGGGACACATCCCACCATAGCCTGCAGGCTCTTCCCAGGCCTGAGGGAGGCCCCAGCACAAGGCTGGATGCATACATGCTTGCAGGAGGCAGGAGACCTGGAACAGGGCCTGAAGGTGTCTTGAGAGAGGGAAGGGGAGGTTCCCTTCCTGTTCTTCCCACCCCGCTAGAGGCACCACCTCTCTGAGAAGGACTTTTCTGTTTGAAGTCTGAACAAAGGAGTGGGGGGAGCTAAAGTCAGCCTGGCCCCAGCTGGGATGGGCTCCAGTCCCACCCAAGGATCTTACCACCTCGGGCCGGCTTCCCCCAGGAGGAGGACCTTGAACAAATCACCCCTTCTCTGGGCCTTCTCTAAGTACCATGAATACGTTCCCTATGATGCCAGTTTTGACTATGGAGGATTAAGCTGCCCATGCCGGATGACTTGTGACCCGAAGAAGTAGTGACTGGCCCTGTGCTGGGCAGGACCAAGAGAAGGACCATTTAACCCAGCTCCGGTCCTCAAGGACCCTGGGTACTACAGTGATCCAGATCGCCCCTCCTCCACACACACACACACACACACACAGAACTCCAGACAGACAGCTGGCCCCAAACCCAGCCAACACCCACCTGCCCAGTGACTCCAGCTTCCTTTCACCCCTCATCTGCACATGGCACCCCAAGGAAGCTGTCCTTGATCTCCCCAAAGCATCTCTGCTGCGCCTTTTGTTTGGTTCGTTGGTTTGGTTTAGTTTTTTCAAACAAGGTCAGGCTGGCTTCCAACTTGCCATCAACTACACATCACTTCAGTGTTGTGTTGTCAGTTGTAAAGTTGAAGATGACTTTAAACTCCTGATCTCCCTGTCTCTACCAAGCAGGTGCCCAGGATTTCAGTCCTGTGCCACCCACCAGGCCTAACTCTCTCGTCTGGATTCCCGACCCTTCCTCATTGGTTCGATGACTCTTCGTACCCAGCTCGCTCACTCTGAGGTTCAAGAATGAGACTTCTCCTCTCCTTCCCATTCAGTGTCTGGAGTGCAGCCGGCACCAAGCATTTTAGAAATTAGTTAAGTCTTCCTTTTCTGTCTAAACCCAAGGCAGGCAGTACCCATCACATCACAGGGACTAGAGGATACGTAAAAGGAGCACCTGCCTCCTCTGTGAAAAACCTCTCTTCTATAGCGGACAGAACCCTGTGCCCATTACATTGACCATGCCCCAAGGTAAAACTCTGGGTAGAGGCACCTACCCAAAGGAAAGAAAATCTCAAATTCTCCCAAACTTAAATCTCTTAAGCAGAGTGCTTTAAAGTCTAGGAGTATCAAAGATAAGGACAGTGGGCCTTAAAGAATGAACACGGCCGGGCGGTGGTGGCGCACGCCTGTAATTCCAGCACTCTGGGAGGCAGAGGCAGGCAGATTTCTGAGTTCGAGGCCAGCCTGGTCTACAGAATGAGTTCCAGGACAGCCAGGGCTATACAGAGAGACCCTGTCTCGAAAAACCAAATCCAAAAAAAACAAAAAACAAACAAACACAACAAAAAAAAAAACAAAAAGAAGAAAGAAAGAAAGAAAGAAAGAAAGAAAGAAAGAAAAGAAAAAGAAAGAAAAAAAGAATGAACAGTAGCTCACTGGGTAGAAAATAAAGGCAGGCACATCCTAGGCAGAGGAAATGCACAACAGCTTATGAACATATGTGAAATGATACGGAAAAGCAAACAGACCCAGCTTCAAGCAAAATGCACCCAAAGACTGTGTTTTAGAATGACACAGACTAGTTGCAGAGCATGAGGCTGTGTACCTTTAATTCCAGCACTTGAAAGGCCAACCTGGGGGCTGGAGAGATGGCTCAGTGGTTAAAGCACTGGTTGCTCTTCCAAAGGTCCTGAGTTCAATTCCCAGCAACCACATGGTGGTTCACAACCATCTGTAGTGGGATCTGATGCCCTCTTCTGGTATGTCTGAAGACAGTTACAGTGTACTCAAATAAATAAAAAAAAAAAATCTTTAAAAAGAAAGGCCAGCCTGTTCTACATAGCAAGTTCCAGGCCACATGGGAAGGCAGGCAGACTCAGTGAGACTGCCGCATAAAGAGGATGGCGCTGGAGAGACTCAGTGGCACTTGTGGCTCTTGCAGAGGGCTCTGGTTCATTTCCCAGCACCCACATGGTGTAAATCACCATGATGGTGATTTACAACCATCAGTAACTCCAGTTCCAGGGGATCTAACACTGTAACACCCTCTTCTGACCTCCTGGGTACCACCAGGCCTGCCCACATCATACACACACATATGCTAGCAAAATAAAGTAAATTGAAAGTTTTAGGTTTGTTTTTTGTTTTTGTTTTGTTTTTATTCATTTTCTATTTTTCCAGACAGGGTCTCTCTGTGTAGTCCTGGCTGTCCAGGAACTTACTCTGGAGTCCAGGCTGGCCTCAAACTCAAGAGATCCTTCTGCCTCTGTCTCCCAAGTACTGGGATTAAAGGCACTACCACTACCCAACTTAAAAAAAAAAATGTAAGGATGTAAGATAGACTCCACTGGAGTGAAGGCTTTACTTTAAAAAATAAACAATAGGGCTGGAAAGATGGCTCAGCGGTTAAGAGCACTGGCTGCTCTTCCAGAGGTCCCGAGTTCAATTCCCAGCAACCACATGGTGCCTCACAACCATCTGTAATGAGATCTGATGCCCTCTTCTGGTGTGTCTGAGGACATCAACAGTGTACTCACATACATAAAATAAATAAAATCTTTAAAAATAGGTATCTAGATATATAGATAAAAACAAACAAACAAAAACCCACCCTAGACTCTACAAACTCACACCAAGGGTAGCCCTCTGGAAGGGAGTGATCAAATGGAAGGCAAGGTGTCCCTGGGGTGACCTCTGCTAGGCCAGGCAAGGGGACACAGAAGGACCACACACCTCTTTCCCAAAGCTGGTCCTTTTGAAAGCTCTTCCATATGCAGTCACATGACTGGAAAGTATGGCCTTTGAGGACTGCCACTCCAGACATCACTTCCACCTACAGGGGCAGGGTTTCCTGGATCCCAGGCTGGCCTACCCTCCCTAGGCAGCTGAAATGACCTTGAACTCAACTCCTCTGGCGGCTACCTCCCAAGTTCAAGGCTTAGAGGTGTATGCTACCACACCCAGTTCAGTCTGTGCCAGGGACACAGGGACACAGAGATCAGAGTCAGGGCTTCATGCATGCTGGGTGAACACATCCCTGGCCCCATGCTGTCTTGGCCTCAGTATCCCCAGCAACGGCTGACCGCATACCAAGGCCACCAACTCTGAGTGACTGTTTCGTATCCTGAGAACTTTTTCCACTGTTCCCCCAAACACTGGGAAATGCCTGGCCTGTCTGACTAAGGTCAGCTGTCCTGCTAATTCCCTTCTTCCACAGTCTGCTCACTGCCTCCAGGAAGTCTTCCCTGGTTGGCCACTGGACCTGTCCCTGGCATCAGCCCCAGAAACACTTCATCCCTACACACCTGTTCGGGCGACCTTTCTGGAAAACATGGACTCCTGTTTGCTTTTGCTTATTCAACTTCCTCATCCGTCTGCCTCCTCCGGAGAGACAAGGTGAGGCTCCACCTTCTCTGACTCCACAGCAGTCAGAATCGGCACGCAGGTGTGACTAACACACTGACTGAAAATGAACTAAACTAATTCCCGAGTCCCGGGCACCACACATCGGACCCAACTGAGCTCCACAGCTCACAAAGGGTTTGCATGTCTGTTATCTAATTGGATTCTTGAACACCCTGGTTTTATCGATAAGGAGGGACAGGCATGGAAGGGTCAATGGGCAGCCTGTGTCCTGTAGCTCGAGAGGGACAGAATTGTTCCCCTGGGCCAGACTCCTGCCAGACTTGAACCCACTCTTGCCAGACTTGACGAAGTTTATAAGCCCAATCTAGCAACCCCTTGCATTCTACACTGACTTCTCTTTCCTTTGAGTTTTATATCATCCCTAATGAAGAAGCTCGGGAAAAGGTCACACACAGGTCATCATGGCTGTGTCCAGGGAAAGGTCCCCTCTCTTTTCTATGGGGCAAAGACAGAAGCTGTGAGCTCACAATCGCTCGAACATTGTCATGGGTCTTGGTAGCAGCATTAAACGTCCTGGCCTGCCTCTTGATACTTGCCCACGCTATCCTGTTTCCTCGGTTCTCTCTGCGCAGCCTCTCTGGAGAGTCAGCTGCATGAGACAGATCTTCAAGCCTCCCCTCTGGGTCTTCTGGAGAATCACATTCATTTCTGAGGCGTCTGACTTTGCATTTAAATCTGACTTTGGTCAAATCAATCATTCACCGTCACCAAGCCGCAAAGTTTTTTTTTTTTCCCATGGGATCCCCCCCGCCCGGCCCCCAACTCCAACCCCCAGTTTGAGACATCGATATGTAGCCTAGGCTGGCCTCAAATTCATTCTCCTGCCTCAGCAACTCCAATGCTGGTGGTGCGCTGCCACCAGGCCCGGCTCTGCAAATGGGATCTGGGGAGGAAATGGATGCAAGTCTCCTGACACATTCAGAGTAATCAATCAATGTCAGGTTTCCTCCTTTCTGTTAGAGCTGTGAGGGGAAGAAGAATGGAGGGAGGCTGGGGGTGTTGCGAGACCGCAGCTCAAAATTCCACTGCAAGCACCGGCTCCCCATTTCCAAAGGAGCAGTAAGGGGAGCCAGACCTGTGGAGCCGAGACCTGTGTCTCTGGTTCTGAGAATGTGATGGACCCAATGAGCTCCCACAGAGGCCTTTCTGTGCTTCAGGGAAAGCTCCTGGACTATCCCCCCTTCCCCGTCTCCATCCGGATGGTCATCTGCCCTGAAAGAGTTAAGCCTCTGGCCTCCCCTTGCTGGCCAGTGGAGATTAGGGAGATCAGATTTATTTCTCTTCATAAACAGAAAAGAAGTTGGGCCAGGCAGGTGTCAGGGAAACAATCGGAACAATGGGAGGCCGGAGCAAGGCCGCCCTCAGAGGGACCTGGGGCCACCTGCACACTCGGAAAGACAACAGCTCAGGGCAGAAGCTGTCACTCACGCACGTGGACTCTGGGAGGCCGACCTACTGCCCAGAAAGCCCAGTGCCACTCGATACCAAACACAAGACAAGCGGAGGCTGGGCCGCTGACCGGCTGACCCCGGGCGCTCCAGTACTAACCACTCAGGACCTGCAGCCCTCTGCCTCCAGGCTGGGCGCCTGAAAAAGAGAATCTGCTCCCATAAGGTATCCCACTCGTCCACTCTCCTGCCTGAGCGTCCGACCACAGCCCGAATGGCTGTCTTTCTGACACAAGCTCTCTTAGGGCAGAGGGGAATGACTTCACCCTGAATCCCAGTGGAGAACCCTGGGACACACTCCCCTCTAGTTGGGGGCTGCAGAACACTGGGACACACCCCTCAGGCAAACCTGCCCTCAGGGCTTGGCCCATTCATCTCAGTCCCAGCGCCCAAATTTCTATTTGTGGCTGGGCGCCGCAAGGGAGCAGGGCCCTTATCCAAAAGGAAGATCGGCCGGATGCAATCACGCAAGAGGCTTTCCACCCTCTTCCTGACCCCTAAAGTTCATTCTGATTCGCCAGAGGTAGTTAAAGGACACTGAAGGTAAACACGGCTTAGATAGGATGGGCCCTGACCCAGGCCGTTCCCTCACCTTCAGCACTGTGGCTTGGCAGTATAACAAAGATAAACTTCCAGCAGCGGCTGGCCTCTAACCCCTAGCAGAGGCTAAAGATCTCCCCGCCAAAGTGACGACAGAAACAGGAGATGAGGGAGAAACCAAACAAGTGGCCAAACGCACAGGGGCCGTGACAGGGATTTAAGTCTCCCTGTTTCTTCCTCCCTGTCTCTCAGGCTTCCATCCCTTAGGTCCCAGGGAGAGCCATGGGTTTAAAACTTCCAAAGACTCGGAAGCAGCAGCAGCTGCTAATGCGTTCGCCTGGCACGGCGCAGGCACAGGCTCTGCACTTTACTTGAGCCTCAGTTTCTCCATTTTCAACACAAGCAGGTTCCTTCCAGGGCTAGAGAGAGCAGTGAGCTAGGAGAAGCGGCCTCTGGCCTCGGGTTCAGGATGGTGATCTCACCACCTCAGGAGGTGGATGTTTGTGGTTTGGCCCAGGTAAGGGGGGGGGGAGGGCGGGGAGTAGAGATGGGAAAAGCTAACACTGGTAACCACCTAAGGCAAAGGACTCCAAGCTGAGTACTTTGTGGAGCTGGTAACCAGGATCTACCTGGAGGGCAAAAAAAAACACAAAAACAAAAACCTCCTTTTGAGTAGGCTGACCTTAAAGACCCAAAGAGACCGACACCCCAAGACCCAAGGCCACCTGCCTCTCCCATTGGCCCCGGGCCAGTGTCAAATCTCTGACCCCCTGACTCAGCAGAGGGCAGAACCTGGGAGAGCGAGAGGGAAGTGTCTTTCCATCAGGAGGGCCAGCTAGCCAGCACTTCCTGCTTAAACCAGGGGATCCCTACTCCAGATTGGGGGGGGGGGGCTCTGCCCCTCACAGTTGGATAGGCTGTGTCCCTGGAGCGGTGCAGGACCTATCTCGGGGTGCCCTGGGCTCTTCACTTCCTCCAAAGCCACTGCCTAGGAGACAAGCCGTCCACGTACGGCGGACCCCACCAGAGGACCCACCCTGCCACACCCTCGGCGCGCTCAACCCAGGTGTCTGCCCAGCTCACCTCGGCTTTTGCCCTTGGCCCGCTTGGCCTTGTCGTCCGCTTTCTTAGCCCGCGGGGCTGCGGACTCGGCGCCCTCAGCCCCGGCCGCCTTCTTCTTGCGCCGTTTGCCCCGCAGCCAGCTGAAGGCGCGGCGGAGGCCGGAGCGGGACTTCTTCCTGCGCGGGGGGCCGCCGGGGCTCCCGGGCTCGTCGGCCGCAGGTGCGGCGGGGGGCGCGCGGGCCGCCATGGCGCGGGGCTGGGGACGCGCGGTGCCGGCGGCGGGGGTCAGGCCCCCTGCAGCGCGGCGCCCATGCGCGGGGGCGGCCGCCGCTGGAGACGCGCCCGGAGAAAAGTTTGGGCGGCGGAGGCCGAGCGATCGCTGCGGGGGCGGGGGCAGCGCGGGCGGGGCCGCCTGGCGGGCGGGCGGGGCGCGAGCCGCGGGAGCGGCCGTCGGGGGCGGGGGGGTTGGCGGTAGCAGAGCAGCGGCAAACCTCCCTTCCCCCGCCGGCCATGCCCCGAGGGCGAGGTCGGGCTGCCGAGAAGGGATTTCCTCGCCTGCCCTCTGGGATCCTCGAGGGTCTTTCTCTCCTCTTGGAGGACCCCGAGGGAGTTCGGAATCCGTAGGGCAGGAAGGGGCAGCGAGGTGCTGGGCTCGGACCACCCGGTGTCTCCTACGGCAGGAGAAGACTTTTTTCCCCAGACACCTGGGACCTGTGGCAGGCATTCCCCTGGCTCTGGACCACCGCCGGGGGCCCCAGCCTCCAGCAATTTGCTCTGTGTTCTTGATTGTTCCTGATTCATTCCTGAGTACCTAGAGTGGGCCGATCAGCTCTCAGTTTACCCTTAACCGGGCTGTGATTCCCCAAGGGCACTCATATTAACACTCTGGGCTTTCCCACTGAGATGCTCAACTAAGATAAATTAGGGTGGATCTTGAGGTAGGTGACTAGTGAGTGCCCGGGGAAGCTGGTAAGAGAAAGCAAGCTTTCAGAAGTCTGGGAAATGCTGTGTTCATTTTCCTGCAGGCCTCTGGTGCTGTATTATAGCTGACCAAGCCCTTTTAATATCTCTGATTTTACAAGCTGTGAGGACAGCAAGGTAAGGAATATTTCCCTTTAGGACCAAAGGGAGAGTGAGGCCGGGAGGGGCTCAAGGCCAGCATTCTGGCATTCCTCTGCCTACAGTCTAGCAACCCTCCTCGGTCCCCAGAAGAGTCTTCTTCGTCCCACAGTTAGAGTGGAGAGTTGTCTAGCATTATCAACTTGACCCTCTTCACACAGCTTGCTCCCGGCTCTTTGTCTGCATAAGGACAGGAACAGGAACTGATCACTCAGCCCAATGTGCCCCGGCACACAGTAGACCTCAGCCTAACACTGTAAGCGGACTAGGACTACAGTGATCTGACCTGCTCCAGCCCCTGAATGTCCCCAGGGCTCCCAGCTGTGGTGAACCTGGGCCGAGGCAGATCACCTGCTGCCCACAGCGAACCTCAAGCAGAGGGGTAAAGTAAGTCTGCATGTTCAGAAGTGCGAAGGCAAACACTCCGGCTCTTTGTTTCCGGTATAAACAAGTCTTTTCTGACCGCCAGGCGCTTCCCAGGAGGGGAAGGTGGATAGGAGCTCTGACAGCCAGCCTTGCCCTGGCTCTCGGAAGGGGTGGCCAGGAGAGTTCTTTATTCCTGCCCAGAACCCTCTCTTTGAACTCTCTCTTCCCTGTGGCAGAGTTCGGCTGTATAATCTGCAAGGCCTCTTGTTCAGCTATCATACCATGGTCATCATCGTATGATGGGCCTATGTAAGCTGCTACCACCACCACCACCATGCCTGGCTGCGAAGGTGTCGCTCTCAGCCGGCGGTGGTGGTGCACGCCTCTAATCCCAGCACTCTGGAAGGCAGAGGTAGGCAGATTTCTGAGTTCGAGGCCAGCCTGGTCTACAGAGTGAATTCTAGGACAGCCAGGGCTATACAGAGAAACCCTGTCTCGGAAAAAAAAAAAAAAATCCAAAAAAAGTGTCGCTCTCGGGCTTGAGTGGTTAAGAGCACAGGGTGAGGTCCCAGAGGACCCAAGTTCAATTCCTAGCACCCACCACATGGCAGCTCACAAATCTGTAACTCCAGCTCCAGAGCCTCTGACACCCTTACACAGACACATGCAGACAAAACACACCAATGTACTTAAAAAAAAAAAAAAGGCCGGGCAGTGGTGGCGCACACCTGTAACCCCAGCACTTGGGAGGCAGAGGCAGGCAGATTTCTGAGTTTGAGACCAGCCTGGTCTACAGAGTGAGTTCCAGGACAGCCAGGGCTACACAGAGAAACCCTGTCTGGGGGGGGGCTGCTAACCTGGCCTTGTAGGGGCTCACAGGGAGCCTGCATGAGACTGACCTAGGCCCTCTGAAGATATGTCACAGTTGTCTTGCTTGATCTTCTCGTGGCACTCCTCACAGTGGCAGCAGGGGCTGGCTCCAGCTCTTTCTTTTGCCTGCTTTTGAGACTCTTTTCCTCATATTTGACTTGTCCAGCCTGAGGGGAGGTGTTTAGTCTTACTGCAACTTGATGTGCTGCGTTTGGTTGATGTCCATGGGAGGCCTGTCCTTCTCTGGATAGAAGATGGAGGAAGAGCCGGGCGGTGGCCGCGCACGCCTTTAATCCCAGCACTTGAGAGGCAGAGGCAGGCGGATTTCTTGAGTTCAAAGCTAGCCTGGTCTACAGAGTTCCAGAATAGCCAGGGCTACACAGAGAAACCCTGTCTCAGGGGAAAACAAGAGAGAGAGAGAGAGAAATGGAGGAAGAGTGGATGGGGAGGGGAGGGAGGGAGGGAGGGGAAGCTGGAGTCAGGAAGGATATAAAAATAATAAAGGCGGCCGGGCGGTGGTGGAGCACACCTGTAATCCCAGCACTTGGGAGGCAGAGGCAGGCAGATTTCTGAGTTCGAGGCAGCCTGGTCTACAGAGTGAGTTCCAGGACAGCCAGCACTATACAGAGAAACCCTGTCTCGAAAAACCAAAAATAAAATAATAATAATAATAATAATAATAATAAAGGCTTATGTGATTTTTGGAAAGGGAGTCACTGCCCTCCATGAGCTTGTAGCTGGGGTTATAGCACAATGGCAGACAGAGTGCTCGTCTCTTGCGAGGCCCTGGGTTCAGCACTGCACACAGGAGGAGCAAGGAAAGACTTCAGGAAAATACTGGGGCTGGTAGCTCCGTTAGAGTGCTTGCCCCTAAGCCCAGAGCCCTACTCTCCAGCCTCAGCTTTCCAGCTCTTTATAAACCAGTGTGATAGTGTTCTGTGTAGGCCCAGCGTCCAGGAGGCAGAAGCAGAAGGGTCAGTTCAAGGTCATCCTGGGCTACTTAGAGAGTGTGAAGCCCAGCCTGAACTTGGGTGGGTGGGGCAACAGAGTGTTCTAACTAGCCCGGACCTCTCGGAGTTCAGGGCCATGTGTGACTCCATAAACCCGGGTAAGGCTCCTCTCACACCGGGAGCCCCTGATGCAGAGGGCGAGTACAGAAAAGTCGAGGTCCTATTCCCTTCCCCTCCTCATTCCCGACACACAGCGTCCCCAGTCTCAGAGCCCGCCCGTGCCAGCTTCCCAGGGCTTCCCCTCAGCTGAGCTCCCTTGCTTCACTGGCAGGACCTGGAACTGACTTCCCAGAAGTCCCTGTAATGCCAGCACAAAGTCCAACCTGGAGCCAGGCTGTCACCTGACCCAGCAGGAAGTTGCCAACCTGTCCCTAGAGAGGAACTAGTAATAACCAGCCTTAGGGCCGCTGCCCGAGGGCCCTCTAACTCTGCTCTAACACGTTTGGAAAGCCCAAGACAGTCGCTTGGACGAGCTGCCTCCCACGGGCATCAGCTTGGTCTCCGTCTGGGCCAGCTTCCTCCAGAACAGACTCCTCGGCCAGAACGAGGTGTGACTGAGCCCTCCCCCCATTTCAGTGGGACAGTAGAAAGGGGGAGGGAGCGTCTGTGCCTGCCCCCTCCCCTGTCGCCTTTTGGACCAATTGGCTGAAGTCTTAGTGCAGGGCAGAGAGGTCCCGCTAAATTGCGGACCCCCAGTAAACCCTGGGAAAAGGAACCCCGCGGAGTCCCTCCCTCCCTCCCTCCGCGCTCCAGCGTCCTTCACTCCTAGGCTGCGGGCAACCAGCGGCTCTGTTAACAGTTCAAACAAACTCCCCGCGGAGGTCTTCTTTGATCTTCCCTGCATCTCTTAGAATCAGAGCCCCAGACTAATTCCACCCATTCTGCCCCTCCCAACCTCTTCTGGAATGAGAGGTGAAGTAACTGCCCAGGGCCAGCGGTCTGTGACCCCATGGAGGTGTGCCCAGCTAGCTTCCAGTTGGAGCCGGCTTGGAGAAGCAGAGGGAAAGGAGGAAGAAGATTTAAGAGCGCAGAGAGAAGAGGAAGTCCCTGCGGCGCCTTTGCGGAATGGGTGGTGGTGCCCTTTGTTGTTTAGGTAGACATCTCCTCACACCTGCCCTGGTTCCAAGCCTCCAAAGATGGACCACAACCACGACTTTTGTTCCCTTAGTACAGAGTGTAATCATTGCACTTGCTGGTGTACTGTCTGGCACCTGTACTCCAGCTAGTCTACCTGGAAGGAGCGGGACTCTAGATGAGGTAACACTTTAAGAAGCCTGACTCAAAAAGAAAAGCTGCCTGTGGAAGGCCACCGCTCCACCCCGTACGATGCCGGCCTCCGGAGGCCCTGAGTTCAAGTCTCAGTCCACACTGTGTGGGTGGGAGAGAGAATTCCTTTCTTTTAGCAATACAACAGTTTTCCTCTTTCAAAAACTATGATTTCTACACCTGCCCCCTCCACCACACACACACACACACACACACACACACACACACACACGTCATTATGTAGCCGAGGAGATTGACCTTGAGTTCTTGACTCAACTTGAATTCCTGATCGTCCTGACTCCACCTCCCAAGAGCTAGAATTACAGGTGTCTGCCATCCCTCCAGGTTTACACGGTACTGAAGAGAAACCAACTCCCCTCCCCCACCACCTGAGTTCTAGGTAGGTACTCTGTCAGCTGAGCGGTGTCCCCAGGCCTTGTAGGGTTTTGTTTACTTTTTATTTTCTTTCTTTCTTTCTTTTCTTTTCTTTTTCTTATGTTGTTGTTCTTGGTTTTTTTGTCTTTTTTTTTTTTTTTTTTTTTTTGTTTTTTTGTTTTTTGTTTTGTTTTGAAACAGGGTTACTCTGTTGAGCTCTGGCTGTCCTGGAATTCCCTCTGTAGATGAGTCTGGTCCCTAACCCTGCCTCCTGAGTGCTGGGATTAAAGGTGTGCATCACCACCACCCAGTACTTATGGGGTCCTCAATAATTATTTTATTTTTATGTATATGTGTTTGTCTATATGAATGTATGTACACCTGCCCAGGAAGCCCAGAGAGGGTGCTCATGCCCTGACGGTCCTGTTATGTGTGGGTTGTGAGCTGTCCCTTGTGTGAATTCTTGAAACTAAACTCAGATCCTCTACCAGAATAACACTCTTAATTACTGAGCCAGCTCTCCACCCTCTCAGCTCTTGCTTTTTGTTTTATTTTGTAGCTCAGGCTGTCCTAGAACTTACTTTATTTCTAGGCTAGCCTCAATCCTCCCACTTCAGCCTCCTGAATACTGGAGTCACAAACATGTTTCACCATACCTGACTTCCTTATTTTTAAATGTATTTATTACGTGGGGTGGGGGGTCAGAATCAGAATATGACTTTCAGAAGTTGGTTCTTTCCTTTCATGCTGTGAGTTGTAGAGACAGAATTTCTCAGGCCTGCTGACCCACCTTGCCCAGCCTCTTTCATTTTTGGAGGCAAAGTCTCATTGTGTAGCCCAGGTTATCCTCAAACTCTGGTCCCTGCCTTTTCACTTGGCCCACCCCCACATTCTGATGGATTAAAATCAGTAAAAAAACAATACTCTATATGAATTAATTTTATTTGGTAAATCAAAATGTTAGGGCTGGGGATATCATCCTGGGAGTAAGAAGCCTCCTGTACGCCTGTAATCCCAGCACTCTGGGAGGCAGAGGCAGGCAGATATCTGAGATCAAGGCCAGCCTGGTCTACAGAGTGAGTTCTAGGACAGCCAGGGCTACACAGAGAAACCCTGTCTCGAAAACACAAACAAACAAACAAACAAAAAGCCTCCTGTACAAGGATACAGACCTGAGCCTGTGTCCCTAGAACCCACATGAAGCTGGACACAGTGTGGAGCATCTGGAGTTTACAAGGGAAAGGGCAGCAGAAGCAGGGAATCCACAGATGACCTCGAGCCGGATAGACTGGGCAAAGACGCATTGGTGGAGAAGAGACGCTGCCGCAGACAAGGTAAGGGGCAAGGATGACCCTTGAGATTGTCCTTTGACCTCCAAGGAGGTGCCAGGGTACATATGTGCCTGCACTACACACACACACACACACACACACACACACACACTTTTAAAAAAAAACTAAAACTGGGCCGGGCGGTGGTGGCGCACGCCTGTAATCCCAGCACTTGGGAGGCAGAGGCAGGCAGATTTCTGAGTTCGAGGCCAACCTGGTCTACAGAGTGAGAGTGAGTTCCAGGACAGCCAGGGCAACACAGAGAAACCCTGTCTCAAAAAAACAAAAACAAAAACAAAAACAAAAAACAAAAAACAAAACAACAACAACAACAAAACCCTAAAACCTAAGACTTTCTAGCCTTGTCTGGGCATAGTAACACAAGCTTGTAACCTATCCTCAGGCCTTGACAACAAAGGCAGGCACCTCAGGAGCCCGAAGCCAGCCGAACCAGAGCCACCCTGTCGGGAAAGAAGAGAGACCCCGTATAATATCTGCTGGCCATACCGTGAGTCCGCAGAGCAGCGATGGTGTTTTGATTGCCTAAAAAGGCCAAACTCTTTGAGTTGTAGGTGGTGGTTATGGTTTGAAAGGAGTGCCAGTATTTAATTTATTTCCACAACAGTTTGTGTTAGCCAGTAATTAGAAAATGCTGAGTCTCAGACACAAGCAGGAACGAAGAGTTTTTAAACAACTCAGTAGAAATGTCAGCTTTATTCTAGGTTCTGCCCAGAATCTTGTCATCTAACCAGCCAAGTTAAAGCTGGGTGCGGTGACATGGTGACATAGGACTTTAATCTCTATGAGTTCGAGGCCAGCCAGGTCTACAGAGCTGCTTCCAGGACAGCCAGGACTACATAAAGAAACCCTGTCTCAAAAGAAAAAAAAAACAGCCGGGATTCCAGGCTTGCGCCATGATAAGATTTCTTTATCTCAGCCGGGCGGTGGTGGCACACGTCTTTAATCCCAGCACTTGGGAGGCAGGGGCAGGCAGATTTCTGAGTTCAAGGCCAGCCTGAACTACAGAGTGAGTTCCAGGACAGCCAGAGCTACACAGAAAAACCCTGTCTCAAAAAACGAAGAAGGAGGAGGAGGAGGAAGGAAGGAAGGAAGGAAGGAAGGAAGGAAGGAAGGAAAGGAAGGAAAGGAAAGGAAAGGAAAGGAAAGGAAAGGAAAGGAAAGGAAAGGAAAGGAAAGGAAAGGAAAGGAAAGGAAAGGAAAGGAAGGAAAGAAAGGAAATTAAGCCGGGCGCTGGTGGCACGCACTTGTAATCCCAGCACTTGGGAGGCAGAGGCAGGCAGATTTCTGAGTTCGAGGCCAGCCTGGTCTACAGAGTGAGTTCCTGTCTCAAAAAAAACAAATCCACCCCCCCCAAAAAAAAAAAAGAAATTAAAACAAAAGAAAGGAAGGAAGAAAAGAAAAAAAGAAAAAGAAAAATGTTTTCAGGGGACTGGGGAGAGAGCTAAGTGGTTGCAAGCACTTGCTCTTGTGTATTGGTTTAGTTTGTTTGTTTTTTGCTTTGTTTGTTTTGCTTTGTTTTGTTTGAGACGAGGGCTTTCTATGTAGCTCTGGCTGGCTTCCCTATGTAGATCATACTAGCCATGACTTCATAGTGATCCGCCTCTGCCTCCGCCTCTGCCTCCTGTTCTGGGGCTAAAAAGGCATGAGCAACCACACCCAGCAACGTGCTTTTGCAGCAGACCTTGATTTGATTCCCAGCACCCACACGGTGACTCGTAACCATTTGTAACTCCAGGTCCAAGGAACCCAACACCCCGTTCTGACCCAGACAGGCACCACACAGCACACATACACATAAATCATTTTTTACTGTTAAGAATATGCATCATCTCACAGGGACCAGAGCTGCACTGGATGCTTCACAACTGCCTGGAACTCTAGCTTCAGGAGGCTCCAGGGCCCCTTCTGACCTCTGAGGGCACTGCTGTTAGAGCTCACAAAACATACACATGTGTGTGTGTGTGTGTGTGTGTGTGTGTGCGCGCGTGCACGCGTTAAAGATAAAACTTATGTTTCTTTTCTTCCTACCTTTCTTTTTTTTTCTTTCTTTCTTTCTTTTTTTTTTTTTTTTTTTTTGGTTTTTCGAGACAGGGTTTCTCAGTGTAGCCCTGGCTGTCCTGGAACTCACTCTGTAGACCAGGCTGGCCTCGAACTCAGAAATCTGCCTGCCTCTGCCTCCCAAGTGCTGGGATTACAGGCGTGCGCCACCATGCCCAGCTTTTTTTTTTTTTTTTTTTTTTTGAGTCAGGGTTTCTCTGTGTAGCCCTGGAACTCACTCTGTTTTTGTTTGGTTGGTTGGTTGGTTGGTTTTGGTTTTTTTGTTTTTGTTTTTCGAGACAGGGTTTCTCTGTATAGCCCTGGCTGTCCTGGAACTCACTCTGTAGACCAGGCTGGCCTCAAACTCAGAAATCCACCTGCCTCTGCTTCCCAAGGGCTGGGATTCCAGGCATGCGCCATGATAAGATTTCTTTATCTCAGCTGGGCGGTGGTGGCGCACGCCTTTAAGGGCAAAGGCATAGGCAACACAGGCAACGGGATGTCCCGGAGCTGGAATTACAGAGGCTGTAATTTACCATGTGGGCGCTAGGAACTGAACCTGAGTCTTCTGCAAGAGCAACCAGTGCTCTTAACTAAGCCATTTGTTCAGCCCCCAAAATAAAAGATGTTTGGAAAGAAAGGAAAGAAAAAAGAAAGAGCTGGGCGGCGGTGGTGGTGCACGCCTTTAATCCCAGCCCTTGGGAGGCAGAGGCAAGCAGATTTCTGAGTTCGAGGCTAGCCTGGTCTACAGAGTGAGTTCCAGGACAGCCAGGGCTACACAGAGAAACTCTGTCACAAAAAAAAAAAACAAAAAAGAAAGAAAAAAGAAAGAAAAAGAAAAAAGAAAGAAAAGGAAGGAAGGAAGAGGAGATATTTTTCCTTTTTTAAGATTTATTTATTTATTATTATATGAGTACACTGTGGCTATCTTCAGACACACCAGAAGAGGGCATCAGACCTCATTTCAGATGGTTGTGAGCCACCATGTGATTGCTGGGATTTGAACTGAGGACCTCTGGAAGAGTAGTCAGTGCTCTTAACCACTGAGCCATCTCTCCAGCCCTCCATGCTATGTTTTTATAACCTGGTTTGATGGCCCACAACTCTAATCTCAGCATTTAGGAGACTGAAGCAGTAGAATTGCTGGTCTAGACTTCAGAGTAAGTTTGAAAGCTAGATAGCAAGGTTACACAGTGAGGCTGGGCCTCCAAATAGATTTGATTTTTTTTTTAATTTCTTTCTTACTTTCTTTCTTTCTTTTTTTTTTTTTTTTTGCTTTTTTTTTTTGTTTTGTTTTTGTTTTTTTTTTTTTTTTTTTTTTTTTGAGACAGGGTTTCTCTGTGTAGCCCTGGCTGTCCTGGAACTCACTCTGTAGACCAGGCTATCCTCGAACTCAGAAATCCTCTGCCTTTGCCTCCCAAGTGCTGGGACTAAAGGCGTGCGCCACCACCGCCCAGCTTTTAGTTTTATTTCTTTGCTTTATTGTGGTGGTGGAGGAGCACAGTGTGGGTGGCAGAAGATGACTTTGGGGAGTTGGTTCCCTCCTTCCTCTGTGACTTCTGGTTTCAGAGCTGAGACTGTCCGGCTTCAGAGCAATTACCTTTACCTGCCGAGTCAATTTACTGGCCTCCAACAAAACTGAGTGTTCGCACACCTCTGTGTGTGTGTGTGTGTGTGTGTGTGTGTGTGGTCTCAAATATGTTGAATGAAACCACGTGTCACAAGAGGAGCCCTGTTGCCAACTTGGTTTTCAACAGGAGCACACATAAACACACACACACACACACACACACACACACACACAGGAATCACTAATTGCTAGGTGTCCTGAGTGAGGCGCTTGCTTGCCTTGTCTGGACAGTTTTCCCTGCTGGAAGTGTCTGGGTGTGTCCGTGCGAGTGCTCAGCTCACGTGTGCAGAAGCCTCCTCAACTCCTTCTCCACTCACCCCCATCCCAGAGCTGGGCCCAGCTAGGGCCCCAGGAAACCACTGAACTGCCCAAGTTGGAAGGCAGAGGCGTGTTGCCATGGAGATAGGCTTTGTTTCCCCCCAACTGTCTGACACTATCTGAGAAGCACACAAAGCTCGGCCAGATGGATGATGACCCAGCCTGGGAGAGCAGGGATTTCCTGACCCGAGGAGCAGAAGGCTCTCTGCTCTCCGTGGACAGGGGTCAGCACTTCCCTGATCCCAGGCTATGAGCAGCCTAGTATGTCAGCTGGAAAAGCTTCCTGTAGGGGGTGTGGGAGGGGCCCCTCTCTACGTGTTTGCTGACACCCACTCCACCTCTCCGGAACAGCACCTCTGGTCCTGTGCCCAAGGGCAGGGCCAGGAGGGTAACACCTCCACATGGCTTTCTGGAAGCGGGGCTAGTGGGAGCGAAACTTCCTGTCCATCGCCACAGGGAGAGAGATGGGTGAGGATACCCCGAGACCTCCTCAGCCTCCTATCCACAGTGAGGCTTATACAAACACAGTGGGGCATAAACACCCTGGGACACACCCACATACACAGTGATTCAGACTGGCACATCCAGACGCATGATATGTTAAGACAGACAGACATCTAAATATGTGTAAACACAACAGAAACATTCTAAAGCAATCAGATGCACGCGTATGTGCACATGCAGACACACACACACACACACACACACACTGCCAGTACACCTACTCCATCCGCTTACACAGGCACTCCCAGACAACACAAACACACACGTCCCCAGATGCATAGATATTCATTGATACATATTGAATACATACATTCACATGTTCAGAAGCCCATAAACGTCACAGAGAGACATGCATGGGCTGGTTATACAAACCCAGATACAAAGATGGGAACAGTTAACAAGTAAAAACCCAGGTCCAGCAAGGAAAAGGAAAGGGAAGAGGGTTAGTCCTTAGGGAGCACCAATTTTTCACCAGGCAGCGTGGAAGGGTGTTTATCTGTTGGATCTTTTTGTTTTGGTTTGGTTTGGTTTGGTTTGGTTTGGTTTGTTTTGGTTTGATTTTTTTTTTTTTTTTTTTTTTTTTGGTTTTTTCGAGACAGGGTTTCTCTGTGTAGTTCGGGCTGTCCTGGAACTCACTTTGTAGACCAGGCTGGCCTCGAACTCAGAAATCTGCCTGCCTCTGCCTCCCAAGTGCTGGGATTAAAGGCGTGCGCCACCACCGCCCGGCTGCTTTGGTTTTTTGAGACAGGGTTTCTCTGTGTAGTCCTGGCTGTCCTGGAACTCACTTCGTAGACCAGGCTGGCCTGGAACTCAGAAATCCGCCTGCCTCTGCTTCCCAAGTGCTGGGATTAAAGGCGTGCGCCACCACCGCCCGGCTGCTTTGGTTTTTTGAGACAGGGTTTCTCTGTGTAGTCCTGGCTGTCCTGGAACTCACTTCGTAGACCAGGCTGGCCTGGAACTCAGAAATTCGCCTGCCTCTGCCTCCCAAGTGCTGGGATTACAGGAGTGCGCCACCACGCCCAGCTTCTGTCAGATCTTTTTAAAGCTCTTCCAGCAAGCTGTGTGGTTGGTAGCATCACCCTGCTTTATACGAATGTGATTGTGTAAAGCATCCAGGCTTGGGCTGCAGAGTAGAGAGCTGGCCTAGAGTTCACAGGGGCCCCGGATTAGACGCCTAGCCTAAGGAAGAACGGAAAGGTGAGAGGAAGAGAGTGAGGGAGAAAAGGAAGGAAGATTGGACAGAAGGCAGACAAAATGCCAAAGGGCTGAGAAGCTGACTCAGGGTAAAGTGCTTGCTTGCGGCACAAGTGTGAGGACTTGAGTTCGAATCCCCAACACCCATGAACAAAAGCCTGGGAACTGGAGGGAAGGCTCAGCGGTTCAAAAGTCTGGCTGCTCTTCCAGAGGACCCAGATTCAATTCCCGGCACCCACATGGTAGGTCATATCGTAACTCCAGTTCCAGGTGATCTGACACCCTCACACAGACACACATGCAGGCAAAATAACAATGCCCATAAAATAAAAGTATATCAGTAAAAAGTTTTTGTTTTGGCCGGGCGGCGGTAGTGGCGCACGCCTGTAATCCCAGCACTGGGGAGGCAGAGGCAGGTGGATTTCTGAGTTCGAGGCCAGCCTGGTCTGCAGAGTGAGTTCCAGGACAGCCAGGGCTATACAGAGAAACCCTGTCTCAAAAAAAAAAAAAAAAAAAAAAAAAAGTTTTTGTTTTAAAGTCAAGGCCCAGCTGTGTTCCTGTAATCCTAGTGTTAGGGATAGGAGACAGGTGGTGGGACTCTCTAGTCAGCCAGCACATATGCCTGCAACACACACACACACACACACACACACACACACTGTGCAGAATTAAAGCGGGTTAACTTTAGAAATGCGTCTTTGAATACAGTCCCCCACTGCACCTGTCCGCTATTAGCATTATTGGGCAATTTCTATTCACAGCCTCTCCCTACGTACCCTCCATACACACATGTAAAGATATGTGCACATGTGAACGTATTCCACAAAACCGACTCAGAGAGGATGAGAAACGTGACCAAGGTCATACAGCTAGTTAGTAGTAGAATCAGGGTTTGGATTTATCCTTGTCTGGTTCATGTCAAAGTGCTGTTTCTGCTGCCTCAGCCAGCAGACAACCACAAGGCCCATCACAGGCACAGAGGGGAGGCCGGCCTGCAGGGGCGCGGGGAGGGGCAAAGTCTCTGAGCTGGAAAGGAAGCTCCCTACAGCCTCCCTGACTGCTGGATCCCTCTGAGGCCTACATCTAACCCCTTGGGAGGGTTCTTCTGGCCAACACCATTGTCCCTTCCTATTGAGCGGTGGCACATCCCCTGGGACGGGAATCTTTGAATCGCTGACTTGCAGGTGAGCAGCATTCGGTTGACAAAGTGATGACGTGCAGGTTCCAACCCCCAGTCCATCACACCAGTGGCCGCCGTGTCCTAACCCCTGTCTTCCTCAATCTCTTCTCTCCCCTGCCCCAGGGGGCCTGTGGTCACCCTAGAGCCTGCCCCTCTGCCGCCGGCCTAAGCCTCCTCTTGCTGTTTGTAGCATCTTTCCAGTCTCCTGGGATCATAGATTTTCCAGACCTCAGCCTCAGCACTCAATTAGCTTTGTTTTTTTTTTGTTTTTTGTTTTTTTTTTTTTTTTTTGGTTTTTTTCGAGACAGGGTTTCTCTTTGTAGCCCTGGCTGTCCTGGAACTCACTCTGTAGACCAGGCTGGCCTCGAACTCAGAAATCCGCCTGCCTCTGCCTCCCAAGTGCTGGGATTAAAGGCGTGCGCCACCACCGCCCGGCCAGCTTTGTTTTTTGATTGGCATTTCTCATCTGGTTTGGTTTGGTTTGTTTGTTTGTTTGTTTTTGTTTTTGTTTTTCGAGACAGGATTTCTCTGTGTAGCCCCAGCTGTCCTGGAGCTCACTCTGTAGACCAGGCTGGCCTTGAACTCAGAAATCCACCCGTCTCTGCTTCCCAAGTGCTGGGATTAAAAGTGTGCGCCACCACTGCCCGGCTATTACCTTGGGTTTCTAACCCTTGGTACCTCCACTCTCTGAGTGTTGGGATTGTAGACATGCCCCGTTTCTCCTGGTTTAAGCAATGTTGCGGATGGAGCCCAGAGTGTCATGCATGCTCCAGTGCTCGACAGATACTCTACAAGGCCCCTCCCATCCACCCCCCACCCCCCCACCCCACCTCCTGCGCCTGCTGAGCCCTCTGCCTTCAGCCAAGATGCTGCCTGGCCTTGTCAGAACTGCTTCTCCTAATCTCCACAGTAGCACCGTGGAGGTCAGACTTCTTGTTCCCATTTTACAGACAGTTAGATGAAGGCTTGAAGAGAGAAGGAGCCCCCTCTCTTCCAGGTTCTTGGTCAAGACCCTCGAACTCATAATTAGCAAGCACGTTTTCTATTGTTCTCCCAGGTGGGCCCCGGGGCCTGACATTCCAAAGTCTGGGGTCTTTTCTCTCTGCATCTGCAGCGGAAGCATGGGCCTGGCACAGTGGAGAGAGCTCGGGCAATGGCCGTTGACGGGCTATCCATCCATTTCCTGTCCCTCGAGTGGCAGAAGGAGAGAAAATTGGAGGGCGTGTTGGAAGGTAGGATGTCCTGGGGTCCCTGCTAGCTGACTCCTTCAGAAAGTCATAGAGCAGTTCCGTTAAGGAATTGACTGGGACGTCCCTGGGTCCTAGGGACAGCTTGCCGACCCTGCCAAGGGGAAACAAAGGCCTTCTGACGCTGCACCGTCACCGTCAGTAGAACCGCTCAGCTCAGCCAAGGTATCATTAAATATTTACCATTTCCCAGTCTGCTCAGTTTGGTCCTAAGACCTAGAGGTGGTGACGGGAGACAGGATGAAGGAACCGGTCCATAGTTACTGGCCACACACAGTTACTACAGAACCCTCCCCTCCTCCAAAGCCCTGCAGGTTGAGTTTCCAGCTCTGTTTTGTCATTGGGGACAACAAGGTTCAGAGGGGAAAGACGCTGGCTCCGGGTCGCATAGCCAGTGAGACAGGTGCGGGCGCATCCTTCCTCCGCATCCTGCGCCCCAGCTCACAGCTAGGGAGGATGTGGGCCAGACTTGGAGGAGGCTCAGGGAAGCCATTTTCGAGGTGGGGCTGTGGCTGGAACCCAGCCTGCCCTGGTGGACCGTCTACAATAACAACGGCTTGTCTTTATCCAGCACTCTCCCTTCCATTAGCTCATCCAACCCTCCCCGGCGTCCCCGGGGTGCCTATTATTATCTGCATTTGACAAATGGAGCTCGGAAGCTCCGTGCGGTCGACTGACCTTCCCGGGGTTGCGCAGCCTAGGCACAGCAGAGCAAGGGCACGCCTTGGGGCCCTCGGCTTACACCGGCAGGCCAGAGAGGCGGCTCCCTCGGAGGGTACCCCCTCCCCTGGGACTCTACCCGCCCGCGGCTGCCGCGGCTGTCCCCTCCACCCTCCCCCATGCCACCCCACGGCGGCTGGCTCCCGAGGGAAAGAAAGTGAGCGGCTAATCCCTGCTCTCTCAGACCTCACACAGGCGCCTGGGGATGCTTTCTCTGCCTCGCCCTGACTTGTCTAGTTTTTCAGCTCCCGTTCTTCCCGCAGGTGCCAGGGCACCTCCTGCCTTCCCCGAAAAGGCTTCCTGGATTGACTCAGCCAGTCTTAGATGCTCCTCCTAAGGCACAGTGTCCTCTGTAGATTTTTTTCCCCCTTTGAGGCAGTTTCTCTGTGTAGCCCTAGCTATCCTGGAACTCACTATGTAGACCAGGTTAGCTTTGAACTCAAGATCTACCTGTCTCTGCCTCCCAAGTGCTGGGACTAAGGGCGTACCATGCCCAACTGCAATTTCCTCCCTCCCCCCCCCCACTTCCCTCCTCCTCCCATTTAAACAGGGTCTTACTATACAGCCCTGACTAGCCTGGAACTCATTATGTAGACCAGGTTAGCCTCAAACTCTCCAAGATCTGCCTGCCTCTGCCTCCCAAGTGCTGGAATTACTGGTGCGCACCACCACACCCGGCCCAATCCTCCTTATAAATTTTTAATGGGCCAATTATCTTATTATATTGTTCGTCCGTCTGCCTCTCTCATCAGACTGAGTTCCTTAAGGGCAGGGATAATGATTTCCGACACCTGTCTTCCCCTGTACATAGCTGTAAGTCTTCACCGAGTGCTTGCTGAATGAACATACGACATCCCCAGGGCTGGATAGGTGGAGCGCTTGCAGGCCCGAGCCATTAAGAGAAGCAGATGTGTGGGAAGATAAGTGCTTGGGGGCACTTGGAATCTGATGTGTGTCACTGAGACATCCAGCTGGACATTCCCCATAGGAAAGAGTCTGGGGCAGGGCCAGGAAAACTGGACGGGAATTAGAAAAGAAAGACCTGATTCTGCAGCTCCCGCTCACTGGTGACCTGCTTCGAGTGCCCAGGCTCAAGCACTGTCTGTGTATGTCCTGAATGTGCTCTGCGCACAAAGTCCCCGGGAGGCAGAAAGCATCGACCCATTCAACGGAGGGAGAAACTGAGACTCAGAAATTAAACCAACTCCTCAAACTTACACAACTAGAAAAAGCAGAGGCGTGGCATACACAGGGCCCCAGGGTGGAATTCTACCACCACATAAACCCAGCCTGGTGCCTGTAATGGCAACACTCGCAGGTGAAGGCAAGAGGGTCAGAAGTTCATGGTCATCCTTGACTACATAAGTCCTGAGTCATCTTGAGATACCTGAGACTACATTTTAAAAAAAAAAGAAAAGCCTGGGCGTGGTGGCGCATGCCTGTAATCCCAGCACTCAGGAGGCAGAGGCAGGCGGATTTCTGAGTTCGAGGGCAGCCTGGTCTACAGAGTGAGTTCTAGGACAGCCAGGACTACACAGAGAAACCCTGTCTCGAAAAACAAAAACAAAAACAAAAAACAAACAAACAACCAAAAAAGAAAAAAGAAAGAAAAGAAAAGAAAGAAAAAAAAAGGCCCTTGCCTATGAGGTTCTTTAGCTAGATGCGGGAGTGCCCATCTTTAAAGCCAATACTTGGAAGGCAGAAACATGATGATCTGGAATTCAAGGCTAGTCTTGGCAATCTAGCAAGCTCAAAACCGACCAGCCTGGGCTATATGAGATCCTGTCTCAAAAAAACAAAACCAAAGAAAACTTGAACTCAGTTCCATATGGTAGGTACCACATACCTAATCCCACCTGCACATGGTAGACAGGAAAAGACTGAAATAAAAGATGTATGCTTTAAAGAGGGAAAGTGGGAGATGAGGGGGAGACCAGCTCAGAGAAGGGCCAGATCAGAGGTCTCTGGGCCCCTGGGGGATCCTGGGGTGTGGTAGGAGAGCCCGGGCCTCGGGAAACAACCCTCCTTAGCTGCCGCAGCTGCCGCCAGCCTCCATAAGGAGCCTGTGCTGTGGGAGCCGAGGAAGTAGGGGTTGTTGGCTGGGAAAGGACCTGAAGGGAGGAAGTGCCCTGCCCTAGACTACGTGGGCCCGGGAGAGCAGGACAGATGGTCTGGACTGGTTTGGAAAAGAAAAGCCCGCGTGGACGTGCGTGCGCAGGAGGAGTGGGAGGCCATGAGCGTCAACAGCTTTGGTGTTGCACAGGTGGCCAGGGACAGCTTCATCTTCTCTGGAGAGCATCCGTCCCCGTCTCCTCCACCCCACCGTGCAGGCCTCTAACCGTGTCGTCCTGGTCCTCACTCTCAGCTCCCGTCCCCACGGGCCCCTAGCCCAGGGCTCCCCTGAGGTTATCCAGGACCAGCCCCTCCCACTCCGGTCTGCAGTCTCACTCTCCCTGGCCGTGCTCAGGGAGGCAGGAGGGGAGGAGTTTCCAGGCAGGAAAGAGCTGAGTCACTGAGTGGCACATCTGGTCTCAGATCTTGATACCCAGCTGGAAGGGACAGGAAGGAAGAGGCCACCTCCCCCACCAACTCTCCTGACTAAACCCTAGGCCTTTGCCAACTGTGTGGGGCAGGCTGGGAGATGCCGCTGGCGGGGGAGCGACAGCCTTTGCCAGGAGGCCTCGCCCACTTGCCTGGGTCCTTTGCTGCCGTGATTGCTGTTAAGGTTCATAAAGCTTGGGAAGACTTGGATGGGTTGTTGCTACTGTGCAGGTGACGGCGGGGCTTGCTCAAGAGCACACCATTTTGGAGAGCTAGCCTGTGGGTGTGCCCTCTCTCACGAGGCACTAAAAGAGGGAGCAGCATTTCGGGTAACTCAGAGACAGTGGACAGCTTCTGAGGGGCTCAGGACAGGCTGGCGAAAATGTAGTTTAGGGCCCTGGGTTCCACCCCGACACTGCAGGGACTGAGAAGGATTTACTGTGTGTGCAAGGAGATATGAAATCCAAGCTCCTGGCCAACGGCTGACCCCTCTATCCCTCTGACTCTCCTGTTTTGGGCTTTGTCCCCTGGGGCTTTGCTCTGAAGCAGCACATTCTCTCTCTCTCTCTCTCTCTCTCTCTCTCTCTCTCTCTCTCACACACACACACACACACACACACACACACATACACACACTCACACAGGTTGATTTCTGTCCTCCCTCTTCCCCCACACTGAGAAGAGCCTTGGCAGAGGTGTCTCATCATCCTGTCCTCTGAGGGGGCACAGGGACATAGTGTTCTCATTGTCCTGCATGGAAAGAGGTGTCCAGGTCTTGGGGAGAGGACGGCATCACGCCAGGGTCTCTGATTCCTCTCCAGGCTGCTCAACAGCTTTCTCTGGAGGCCCCAGCTGCGCTTTCACATGACATCCAGCAAGCCAGTGGCCAGGTCACTTCCCTTCTTAACAGTACAGCCGTCCCACACAGATACCTCAGACTCTGTGAGTCTGTGTTCTTTCCTAGACCCAACCCATCCAGAACATTAACTTTGGACTGATTTAATTGCCTATAAAGTAGCCAATAATCACGAATGTACCCTGGCTGTGTGAACGTCGGATGCATTCTGACACTTGCCTGAGTCACGATTTCCTCTTTTCCTTTTTCGTTTTTTGTTTTGTTTTTTCTCTAGGTTTGTGTAGCCCAGGCTGACCTGGAGCTGTGCTGTCCATCCTGGCCTGGATCTCATGGTGGATCTCCTGCTTCAGCTGCCTGAGCTAAGCGAGGAAGACAATTAGATTAGGTCCCATATGCTCAACTGCTCCCTTAACTGAAGAAGTTCTAGGCGCAGAGGGTGGAGAATCTGTGATCGATTAGTGATGCCTGTCACGGGGGCAGAAAAAGTAGCAGAGGTGTGTGTATGTGCTGTGTGCCATGTGTTGAGTTTAAGAGGCCCGGGCTCTGTAAATTCATCCACCCATCTACCGATGGTAGGTGATTTCCTCTCCTCCGTCTGTTCAATGGCTAGAGAATCTACATCTTTCAACCTTAAGCTCTGCATTACTCTACATTTTTAAGCATGCAGAGTAAAAATTCAGCACTCTTTTTGGGCATTGACCTTGTGTCCAGACCATCATTTGGCCTGAGTACCTCCACCAACTCCATTATACCACTGGAATGGCTCACATTGCTTCTTTAAAGTGCTATCTCGGGAGCTGGAGAGATGGCTCAGTGGTTAAGAGCACTGAGTGTTCTTCCCAAGTTCCTGAGTTCAAATCCCAACAAGCACATGGTGGCTCACAACCATTTGTAATAAAATCTGACGCCCTCTTCTGATGTGTCTGCAGACAGCAACAGTGTACTCACAAATAAATAAATAAATCTTAAAAAATAAATAAAAAGTACCATCTTTCAGGCTGGGCAGTGGTGGTGCACGCGCTTTAATCTCAGCGCTCAAGAGGCAGAGGCAGGCAACTCTCTTGAGTTTGAGGCCAGAGCCAGTTCCAGGACAAGGCTATACAGAGAAGTCCTGTCTCCAAATAACAACATAAAGGAGCCATCCTTTAGATCCTTGGTGACATTTTGGATATGCATGCCCTTGATGACCCGGGCAGTTTCATAGATATTTTAAAAGTGAAAAGGAAGATTTGAACCCCTTGACTCACATGATTCTCTTTCTGAGTCAAGAGAGCATCAAGCAGGTCTTCACAGCACACCTCAGGCCACTCACAGGAAGAGCCCTCCAGACACTCTAGACAGTCTGGGTCTGCTGTCTACTTCAGAGCATGGCTTTCCCGGAGCACTAGGAAGGAGATGAACAACTTGCTGAAATTGGTCCTCTCCTCCTACCAAATGGGTGCCAGGGGTCACCCGCAGTCTTCAGGCTTGGTGGCAAGTGCCTTTTAGAACTCAATATGTAGCCAAGGATGCCCTTAAACTTCTGATTCTCCTGCCTCTGCCTCCCAACTGCTGGGACCATAGGCATGTGGCATGTGCCATTTTCATGGTCGGTTTTATGTGTCACCAGGAATGGAGCCCAAGCCTTTGTTTGCTGTGTAAATGCTCTGCCAGAAGAGCCACACCCCTAGCCGCCTTTGTCAGTTTTTACATTATTGAGTCTTCTCTGCAGATGTCAATCAAGGTTTTCTACAAGTCAAACTCGAAGCATGGTGACCTTGGGGAGCTAGGAAGGGAAGAGGTGTGTGTGTGTGTGTGTGTGTGTGTGTTTTCCCAGTTAAAAAAGGGGGGATATATGCAAATAGCACACTGTAGAGCCGAGCCTCCTCGGCCGAGGCATGAACATTTGAATATTAAATTACTCTATGCAAGTGAATGCAAATGAGCAGTTGTTCCAGGCAGTGGGTGGTGTGGACCGAGCCAGACCTCTGCACATCTCAGCTCGGGGATGCTCCCAGTTCTGGTGACAAGACTCTGTGAGGGGAGCTGGGATTCCCGAAGAGGACAGGACTCCGACAGAAGGGATCCCTTCTTCGGGTGTAGACTCAGTCAAAGGGAGATCACTCATAAGAGAGGAGGGGTTTATCCTAAGGGAGATGCTGGCTTCAAAAGGCCCCCCAGAGGGCTGGTGAGATGGCTCAGCGGTTAAGAGCACTGACTGCTCTTCCCAAGGTCCTGAGTTCAAATCCCAGAAACCACGTGGTGGCTCGTGACCATCCGTAATAGGATCTGACACCTTCTTCTGGTGTGTCTAAAGACAACTACAGTGCACAAATAGTAATAAATAAATAAATCTTAAAAAAAAAAAAAAAAAAAAGAAGGCCCCCCAGAAGGAGGAAGGTCCGGAGAGGAGACACTAAACAAGAGAGGACAGAAGCTTTGCATTAATAATTACGTCTTGTCCCAGGATGCCCAATGCTTTTCTGGGAGCTGCCTTTAAACTGTAGGCCCTTAGAGATGGGAGGAGCCATCAGGAGAGCAGGGACGCCTGGGCAGGGCTTCACACCCTCCTGGCCTCCCATGCTTCCTTCTGTCTCCAGGGCTGACTCCACGCCTTGGTCCTAACCCCTCAGCCCCTCCCAGGGAGATGCTGTGCCTGGTTGTATCCTACACCAGCAATCCTGGTTTCTCCTCATTCCCTCCCCTCCCTCCCCCCAGTTGTTTGGAGACTGCTTGACACCCAGGTGACCAGTCTTGCTCCTCAGAGTCAGGCTGAGTAGGGGACTACCCGCTGGAATCCAAGATGGACTATGAAAGAGCATGCCGTCTAGCTTGGCCTGTCTTATTTCTTACTTTAGGATCTGAGTCCTTATCCACCCCACCCCCACCTTCTCTAGGTCTCGTCGCCCACCGGAGAGCCTCCCCTCCAGGCCTCATCCCTCTCCGCTTCCCTAGCTCCCCGATCAAGCCTTTTGTCCACTCACTTCCCTGTCCCAGATAAGACACTTTGAAGAACAGCCCCGGCCGGGGTCAGCTCAGGAATTCACCAGCCTTTGCCATAGCATGCGGCCGTCTGCTTGGCCCTCACCTCAGCCCGTGCTGTAAGATGGAGGAGATTAATGAAAAGTTGGGCAGCAAGCCCAGGTAGGGTTGTCTGGCAGATCCGCCACAGCCAGGCAGCATGGAGGACTCACCCCAGGACGCTGCTGCTGGCCGAGGCGGCTCCTGGCCTTTCATGATCGGAGCCAGAGGCTGGAGCCAGGGCCTGGACAGGCCCCAACCAGGTCCCCTGAACAAGAGCGGCACTGTGCACCACTCAACCTCTGCCCCACCCGTCAGGCCAGACCGGGCTCTGGGAGAGCCACCTGTGGAGGTAGAATTGAGATGCTCTGGAAGGGAGAAAGTCAGGGAGAAGCTTGCGTGAGGGACATCTTACAGGCAGAGGCTGCGTGTTTGTACCTGGGGTCAGGGGTGACGTGACGGGCAGCGCCAGAGAGTTCCAAGTACCCCCGATACCTCAAGACTTGAAAAAGCAGGCCCACCGGGAGGTGGTAGTACATACCCGTTAGCCTCAGCACTTGGGAGGCAGAAGCAGGCAGATCTCTGAGGCCAGCCTGGTCTACAGAGTTCCAGGACAGCCAGGATTACACAGAGAAACCCTGTCTTAAAACTAAGGGAAAAGCAGGCTCGCGTAAGAGAGCCAAACCCAGGCACAGAAGACAGCAGGCTCAGATGCCGGGAATCCTCAAGGGTTCTAAGCATGGGTCACACTGCGGGGCTTTGGCCTTTAGCCCTTAGGGTCCAGGCTGACAGTGCTCTGTCTGAAATCCTACCCTGGTAGTCCTGTACTGGACCCTTAAGGGCAAAGAGAAAAGACACAGTGGTGGCTAATGTTTGTTGTAGTCTGGATGGGATTTTGAGTCACCATGGAAACACACCTCCAGGTGCCTCTATTTGAGTGTTCTAGAAGAGTTTTAATAGGAAAAGGGAAGACCCGCCCTGAATGTAGGCAGCGCCATCCCATTGGCTGGGGTCCTGGACTGACTAAAAAAGAAAGGGAAAATGAGCTGAGCCCCAGGCCTCGGTCTCTCCTTGCTTCCTGGGACACAGAGAGAGCGGTAACCTTACTGCCCCAAGGCTATGGTTCCCAGCACGATGGCCGGTACCTTCAACTTAAGCACAAACCAACCCTTCCTTCCTTCCATAGTTGCTGTTTGTTTATTTGAGACAGAGTTTCTCTGTGTAGCTGTACCGGCTGGTTTTGTGTCAATTTGACACAAGCTGGAGTTATCACAGAGGAAGAAGTTTCAAGTGAGGAAATGCCGCCATGAGATCCAACTGCAGGCATTTTCTCAATAGCAGGCTGAGCAAGCCAGGGGAAGCAAGCCAGTAAGAAACACCCCTCCATGGCCTCTGCAGCAGCTCCTGCTTCCTGACCTGCTTGAGTTCCAGTCCTGACTTCCTTTGGTGATGAACAGTTGTGTGGAAGTGTAAGCTGAATAAACCCTTTCCTCCCCAACTTGCTTCGTGGTCATGATGTTTGTGCAGGAATAGAAACCCTGACTAAGACAGTAGCCCTGGCTGTCCTGGAACTCACTCTGTAGACCAGGCTTGAACTCAGAGATCCGCCTGCCTCTGACTCCCAAGTGCTGGGATCAAAGGTGTGACTCACCATTGCTCAACCCCATAGGTTGTTTTTCTTCCTTATGTTGTCATAGCAACAAGACACAGATCTCCTGCTTTCATGGAAGAGATTAGAATCAGGGTCAGCTGCAAGGGAGCACCGCCATCTTCTAAACTCACTGGACCAAAGGCGAGCCTGACTCAGCACCGATGCCCATGGGGCGGGGGTGGGGGGGGGTGGGCTCTGCTTGAGGAATCAGACTTGCTGGACAGAGAAGTCCTTCCTGTGGGGGAGGCGGTGGAGAGAAGGCTGTTAACGGTGCTATAAGCAGGCAGGGAACATGGGACAGAAGGACCCTAGGGAGGCGGGACCGGGACCCAGAGGACGGAGAGAAGCAAAGACCACGTACACTGGAGTTGGGGTGGCCCGAGTCAGGCGTTAGGCTCTCAGAGCTGAGAGCAGGACTGGAGCTCACCGGCCTCTTCTCTTGCCCCCCCATGCGTTCTCCAGGAGGCCCAGAGGCAAGGGTGCTGCCTGTCTCTCGCCCCACGCCGTCCTACAATAAACATGTTTCCTTAAATGTGTATAAGCATCTGCCTGGTCCTCTTCACCCAAAAGAACTCAACAGCCCCACCTCTCTGGTCTCCTCTACATCCTAACCCACCTCCCAGAACCAAAAGAAGCCAGAGATGGTGGAGCCCTGACCTTAAGAGCCAAAGCCTTCTCCGGGAGTCTATCTGAGTCTGAGTCTCCAGTTCCTTGTCAGAGCCGGTGGTCAGTGGTGGCGCACGCCTGTAATCCCAGCACTTGGGAGGCAGAGGCAGGCGGATTTCTGAGTTCGAAGCCAGCCTGGTCTACAGAGTGAGTTCCAGGACAGCCAGGACTACACAGAGAAACCCTGTCTCAAATCAAAAAACCAAAAAAAAGAAAAAAAGAAAAAAGAAAAAAGAAATCGAGGAGCCATGAGTAGAGAGGCAGGGGTGGGGCAGCGGCGCAGGGGGTGGGGCGGGGGAGCTGCAGTTTGAGGCCAGCCCAGACTGTATGAGATGACTCTCTCAGAGAGAAGGAAGGAAGGAAGGAAGGAAGGAAGGAAGGAAGGAAGGAAGGGGAAAACAAAATAAAGGAGCAATGCCTGCCACCCCCAAGGCTGCAGGGATGCAGCACTCTGAGCAGAGCAGGTTCCAGCCGTCCTAAGAGCCCCACCCATCACACTCCCACACTCCCCTTGCCCTTCTGTCTCATGTCCCTGCTTCCATTTCCACTGCAAAGGAGATCTGGTTTTTATTTGTTTGTTTTTATGAGACAGGGTTTCTCTGTGTAGCCATGGCTGTCACTCTGTAGAACTGGCTAGTCTCAAACCCACAGATCGGCCTGCCTCTGCCTCCTGCATTCTGGGATTAAAGGCGAGCGCCACCACTGCCTCAACCTACAAGTGAGGAGGGAGCAGGGGTCTGTGGAGCTGCGAGCAGCCAGCGGGGCGGGTTACTCAACGCTGGGCTTGCTTAGTCATGGGTTTTCCCCCTCAGCTTAAGGGACAAGAACAGGGACAGGGAGCTGGGTGGCGGTTAGGACAAGAGGTCCTGTGGAGACTCCTGTCGAGAGTCACATGAGGCTGTGTCACTCCGGCTCTGGGTGCAGCCGAGCACTGAGTGTCTGGAGTGGCCCCCCCTCCCCGTTTCTCTCCGATCTCCTCAAGCTTTCCTGTGTTCTCTTGAAGACAGGACAGGCTACGCAGCAAGGGACAAATGACTCCTTAGTAGCACAATCTCCAGAGACAGGGAGGGGACTGGGTTCAAATCCTAGCGTAGTCACTCCCCTCTCACCAAGACAGGCTGCTCTGTCTGAGGAGCTGGAGCTGGACGGCCAGGGCTGTGGCTTCGAAGTCATCACACACTTCATGTTCGAGGCCCAGGGTTCTGTCTCCAGTACAGCTCCCCCCTCCCCCGCCCCGCCCCCCCCCCATTCCTCCTTGTACCTTGTACCTCTGGGCCTGCTGTGGTGATAACATTCTTATAATCGCAGGACTTAGGAGCCTGAGGCAGGAGGATTGAGACTTTGAGGGCAGTCAGGGCTACACAACAACACTCCATCTCATCCCCCCAACTCACCCCAAATTATCTCTAAATGAGGCTGACATGAGCTGGAGAGATGGCACCACTGGCAAACGACCGCCATCACGCCTGTCTGCCTGAGTTCAGTCTCCAGGTTGTACATGGCGGTGGGGAAAACAGACTCCCTCAAACTGTCCTCTGACGGGCGCAAGTGTGTCTGATCAAACAATCAACAAAGAAAATGTAATTAAAAAAAAAAAGACTAATAAGGGTGGCAAGATGGCTCCGTGGTTAACGGTGCCCGCAGCTCTTCCACAGGGCTTGTGCTTAACTCCCAGCGCCATGGCAGGCCGCTCACAACCGCCTTAGCTACAGCTCAGGGGAGGTCTGACACCTCTGGTCACCATGGGAACCTGCGGACATCATTCACACACACAAACACTCCCACATAATTAAAAGTAAAAAGAGTTTGGTTTTAGAGAGATGGCTCAGCAGTTAAGAGTACTGGCTGCTCTTCCAGAGGTCATGAGATCAAATCCCAGTAACCGCATGGTGGCTCACAACCATCTGTAATGGGATCCGATGCCCTCTTCTGGAGTGTCTGAAGACAGCGACAGTGACAGTGTACTCATTCATATATATAAAATAAATTAAAACAAAAAAACATAAAAATACCAGCTGCTTCTCCAGAGGTCTGGAGTTCAATTCCCAGCACCCACATGGTGGCTCACAACCACTCCGGAATCTGATGTCCTCTTCTGGTATACAGAAGTACATGTAGACACAACACGCATATACGAAAAGTATATAAACAAATTTAAAAATAATTTTTCAAAAGGAGTAGAGTGAACGGCTAGCGGGGACAGCGCTCAGACCTGTCATCTCAGCACTCCGCTGAGGCAGGAGCGTCATGGGTTAGAGACCAGGGCAGGCCCTTGGGTGACCACATAGCTCCGCGGCAGAGGGCGTGTCCACCATGCTTAAGGCCCTAGTCCCATCTCCAGCACACGCATACAGATGCCCTCACACTCTCTCTCACTCACACACACACACACACACACACACAAAGTACAGATGCATTCTCTCACGCTTGAATACAGATGCATTCACACACACTGTCACACATGTGAATACACACATGAATACACTCACACACATACACACTCATGTACACACAGTCTCAAACAAGCACATAATCACGTATACTCTCTCGAATACACATATGTTCACACACACATTCACACAACTGTCACGTGTACATAGGCACTCATACACATTCTAGCATACACACACATTCTCATGCACATGCACACACACACACACTCACACACACTGGTTCAGTTGGTTGGTCACAGACACACACACACACACACACACACACACTCACACACACACTGGTTCAGTTGGTAGGTCACAGAAACCACATTCACATGCTCTTTCATGCTCAGGGGCGTTCACACTGTCAGCCACAGACAACTAGGCACACTCATAAATTCACCCATCCACACACCTGTCTGTCTGTCTGTCTGTCTGCTGTGTTTATTTATTTAGAGACAGGTTCCACTGTGTAGCCTTGGCTGTCCTGGAACTCACAATATGTTTGACCAGGCTGGCCTCCAACTCAGAGGCACATACTCTGACACGGTGATACTTTCCTATCCATCCAAACAAGATCAGGCACTCAGACACACACACACACACTCACACACACACACACACACACACACGTCCACATCCACTACACACACCGACACACTCCTTCTTTTAGCTGTAGTTTTGAAACACCGTCTCAAAACGTAGGCTGACCCACATAGGTAGGTGAGGGTGACCTTGACCTCCTAACCCTCCTGCCTCTACGGAGTGCTGGGATTAAAACCTCCCACTGGAAAAGATGTCCACACACCCACAGTGTAAGTATATATGGCGACATTCACTTTTTCTTTTCTTTCCGTCTCCTCAGTGTCGTCCTGGAACACACTGTGTAGAACAAGCTAGCCCAGGACTTCCGCAGTCCCCACCTCTGTGCCCCGCCCCAACCCTTCCCGGGCTGGGATCGCAGGTGATTACCTGGCTGACACTGACAGACTCTCACACCACTGAGACACGCGTGTTCTGGACATTCTGGGACATTCACAGCCACCCTTAAGACACTCGGTGACTGGTTGGGTCACTCACGGACACTCACTCACACACACTCCACGCACACACACTCCACACACACACACACCGCTTCCTCACCCACCCCCGCGGCCATCTCCTCCACAGGAGTTCCTGCCAAGTACCAACTTGATTGGCTTTCTCCCCCCCTATTTCCCACCATCCTCCGGGGCCTCCGGGGCCTCCCGTCAGAGCCGGTGGGGGAGGGGACAGGGCAGGGTGAGCCCTGCTGATGTGGCAACAGCGGCTCACCTGCAACCTAGGCCACACCCTCCACGGGGCGAGGTTTAAAGGAACAGCACCCCTTGCTGCTCTTGTGGCTTGGTCTGTGGCCTGTGTTTCTCAGGCCTAGAGAGGGCTTGGAGTATACATGGGACTTGAACCTAGTGCCTAGTAGGAAGGGATGGCTGTAATCAGGACAAGAGTCTGGAACCAAGGTTCATCGTTTTGCGGTGGGCGTCAGGGCCCGCTCCTCTTCTGTTCCCAGCCTGCCTAGCAGGAACTCCACCCTCTGCCAGGCCTTGTCTAGGGAGCCAACAGCATCTGGGCTCCCTGCCAGAAACCCCTGTGTCCCTCTCTGCACCTCTCCCTGCAGAATCTGTCTCTTATTCCTTTTTCAAAGCTGGCTGAGATGTGCCTGCACAGTGGGCATCCCGGCTGGTTACTTCCTGGTCACGTGACAGGGCAGGCACGCCTCTGGTCCGCCATGGCCTCCTCTGTATGAGAAACACTTCTACCTATCAGGATTGGTGAGTTACACGCAGGTAAAGTGCAGCTGGGGTCAGGACCAGAGGTTTGAGACCGGCTTGGCTAGGGGGCCTCAGAGGTGCAGGGACACACTGCGGGGGACCAGGTCATCCTGCTGGACCCCGCCCTTCCACACACCGCCTCCTAGGAATCCCTCAGCTTCTGCCTTAATTCAGTGTTTACTGCCAGGTTCCCACTGCTCTCAAAGCTCTGACTGCCCGGCCTGGCTTTGATGTTCACGGTGGTGGAGGAGAGATGGAGGGGGGTCACGGGGACCCGGGCAGATCCTTGGGAGTCACCATTCTGATGGAGAAGCTAGCACGGTCTGCACCTGGAATACTTGGCCTGTGCCCTTTCACCCCCAGTGCTAGAGATGGAACTCAGTAACTCAGTGTCTTTCTTTCTTTCTTCTTTCTTTCTTTCTTTCTTTCTCTCTCTCTCTCTCTCTCTCTCTCTCTTTCTTTCTTTCTTTCTTTCTTTCTTTCTTTCTTCACTGTAGCTGTCTTCAGACACACCAGAAGGGGGCATCAGATCCCATTACAGATGGTTGTGAGCCACCATGTGGTTGCTGGGACTTGAACTTAGGACCCCTGGAAGAGCAGCCAGTGCTCTTAGCCCCTGAGCCATCTCTCCAGCTAGGCCAGTGCTCTGCACCGGACAGCACCCCAGACTGGATTTCCGGCTTATTCAGAGAAATCCAGTTTGTCCCTTGACGTTCCAGAAGTAGTGAGCTAGAGAGAGATGTTGTGCCCCAAGGAGCCCACTTCCGGTGGGAGAGGCAATCAGATCCAAGATTTCTTGTGCTGGAGGGAGGTACACTGAGTCCCAAGACCCCTGAACTGCCTGGGGCACATAACACTTCCCCTGGGATACACAATCTATTGGGGAAATGTACTGTCTCTCAGGGTTACCAGCTGGAGACACGATCTCTTTTCTCAAGGACCAGAGTTCCATTTCCAGCCCTCACGTCAATCAAGTGGCTTACAAACACCTGCAATTCCAGCTTCAGGGGATCCAGCATCCTCTTCCGGTCTTCACAGGCAAGCAATCGTGTGTGCGCGCGCGCGCACACACACACACACACACACACACAATGCAAATAATATTTAAAGAAATGAAATAGAGTTTCAGGGTTGGGAAGTTAAAAGGCGTGGCGTGAATGCGCCGGCGACGCAATTCTCTCACTGGGAGGCAGTGTGCACCCGGCCCACATCTCCAGCATGAGGCAGTGTGCACCCGGCCCACACCGCCCCACCCAAGCTTCAAAGGCACGCATTCCATCACCTACGGGGATAACGCTCATTCCTGGAGCATGCGTCGACTGCTCCAGGCACTGGGGTAACCTCTGAGGACTCCTGGAAGCCCTTAATAGAAGACATGCATGCCCTCAAGGCCTCGGCTGTGTACTCAGCGGGAATTTATATTCTGCGAGAAGCCTGGGGTCAGGCAAGCTGTGGCAGAGTAAGCTTGTAATCCCAGCACTCCAGAGCTCCAAGCGGGAGGAGGAGGAGTTCAGGGTCACTTTTGACTACGTAATGAGATCCAGAATGTGTCTCAGATGAACGCTGTGGAGGGGCAGGACAAATGGCTAAGAGCACTCTGATGGTTGTCCCAGAGAAGCCGGATTTCATTCCTAGCACACACATGGGGGCTCACAACCACCTCTAACTCCAGTCCCTAGAGATTCAACAGACTCTGAGGGCACTAGATACAGGGTATACACACTCACATACTTATATGTAAATACATATGCATGCAGACAAAACCATTCATACACAGAAAACATTTTTTTAAAAAATATTATTATTATTATTATTATTATTATTATTATTGTTTATTAGTTTGTATTTTTGAGACAGGGTTTCTCTGTGTAGTCCTGGCTGTCCTGGAACTCACTCTGTAGACCAGGCTGGCCTCAAACTCAGAAATCCGCCTGCCTCTGCCTCCCAGAGTGCTGGGATTAAAGGTATGCGCCACTACTATCCAGCTAAAAAATTTTAAAAATAAAACAAACAAGTTTTCTGGTCCCAGGTACTGCAGGAGCTGCAAGTCACAGTTCAGAAATGGCCAAGTCCAAGACCCACACCACACACAAGCAGCCCCGCAAAAGGCACAGAAATGGCATCAAGAAACCCGGAACACGCCGGGCGGTGGTGGCGCACGCCTGTAATCCCAGCACTTGGGAGACAGAGGCAGGCCCAGGCTTCAACTCCAGCTCAGGCTCCCGAAGGTGCCCAGGCCCCCGTGGCCACCCCATAGAAAAGGCTCCCGCCAGTGTGAAGACAGAAGGACTGCTGTGACACACCCACCCACACACTATTTGCACATGTCAGAGTCCTATGCCAGTTTTCCAGATAAATTCTACATAGAGTTCCAGGCTAGCCAAGGCACAGTGAGACTTTGTCTCACAAAGTAAAACTACAAAAACAAAGCCAGTTGTAATGGCACACACCTTTAATCCCAGCACTCAGGAGGCAGAGGCGGTCAGATCTCTGTGAATTCGAGGCCAGCCTGGTCTGTACAGTGAGTTCCAGGATAGCCAGAGATGCACAGTGAAAGACTGTCTCAAAAACATTTTTTTTTTTACAACAAAAATCAAGAGGAAGTAGGTGGACAGTCGCAGGGGCCAGAGCGTCAGTGACGAGGGTGTGGGGTGGAAGAAGGATGAGGAAACGAACAGATCAAAGGTGCACCAGAAACAGGCGCTGCCTCTAGAGCAGCCTGGAGTCTGTCAGAAGGGACACTTCAAAAAGGACAGAAGAAGCCGGGCATGGTGGCGCATGCCTGTAATCCCAGCACTTGGGAGGCAGAGGCAGGAGGATTTCTGAGTTCGAGGCCAGCTTGGTCTACAGAGTGAGTTCCAGGACAGCCAGGACTACACAGAGAAACCCTGTCTCGAAAAAAACCAAAAAAAAAAAAAAAAAAAAAAAAAAAAAAAAAGGACAGAAGAAACTGCTTAGTTGGGGGTCCGCCTATGGTGGTCCGCCCGTGTCTGTGTTAGGAGTAAGTAGCGGGTGGGAATCCCACGGAGCCTAAGACAAGGCCCCAGGAATCCTCACCCGGAAAAGAGATTCAACTGCAGCTTTCCACTCGGGGTCCAGGTAAGAACCGTGAGGACTGCCGGGCTGTTCTCTAGGAACTCTCATATTCCTCCTAAGCGATAGTATTGTATTCTCCGTTTTATTTTTATTTATTTATTTATTTTGGTTTTTTTGAGACAGGGTTTCTCTGTGTAGCCCTGGCTGTCTTGGAACTCACTCCACCTGCCTCTGCCTCCTGTGCTGGGATTACAGGCGTGCGCCACCACGCCCGGCTTGTATTCTCCATTTTAAAGAAAACACAGTCCCAAGAGTCCCAAGACACAGGAGGGTGAGCAGGCTGGATTTACACTCCAGGCTCCTGAGTTGAATGTCCGGCTCTTTCCCTGGAGTCCACATCCTATGGTTTTCCAGTGTTCCCTTCAAACTGGTGGAGCTGCTATCATTACTTGTTTACTTATTTATTTATTGTGGTACTGGGATAGAACACAGGATTTCATGTATACTAAAGTCAGCTCTGAGACAGAGTTACATACCTAGCCCTTGTTAATTTATTTTTTGTTTGTTTTTTTTTTGTTTGTTTGTTTGTTTTTTGTTTTTTTTGAGACAGGGTTTCTCTGTATAGCCCTGGCTGTCCTGGAACTCACTCTGTAGACCAGGCTGGCCTCGAACTCAGAAATCCACCTGCCTCTGCCTCCCAAGTGCTGGGGTTAAAGTCGTGCGCCACCACTGCCTGGCATGTGTGTGTGTGTGTATGTGTGTGTGTGTGTGTCTCTCTCTCTTTTTTTTTTTTTTTTTGGTCATCAGTCTAGCCCCTATATACACATTTTTTTTTTTTTTTTTTTGGTTTTTTTCAAGATAGGGTTTCTCTGTGTAGCCCTGGCTGTCCTGGAACTAGCTCTGTAAACCAGGCTGGCCTCGAACTCAGAAATCCACCTGCCTCTGCCTCCCAAGTGCTGGGATTAAAGGCGTGCGCCACTACTGCCTGGCATGTGTGTGTGTCTCTCTCTCTTTTTTTTTTTGGGGGGGGGTGTTTTTTTTTGTTGTTGTTGTTGTTTTGTTTTTTCGAGACAGGGTTTCTCTGTGTAGCCCTGGCTGTCCTGGAACTCACTCTGTAGAACAGGCTGGCCTCGAACTCAGAAATCCACCTGTCTCTGCCTCTCAAGTGCTGGGATTAAAGGCGTGCGCCACCACCGCCCGGCTGTGTGTGTGTGTGTGTGTGTGTGTGTGTGTGTGTGTCTTAACACTGCGTCCTATGTAACTCAAGCTGGCCTCAATCTAGCTCGGCTATGGAGCTGAGGATGACCTCGAACTTTTGATCTTCTTGCCTCAACTGAGTGCTGGGATCATAGGCACACGATAGGGCTTCTTGGTGTTTTTTTTTTTTTTTTTTTTTGGTTTTTTTGAGACAGGGTTTCTCTGTGTAGCTCTGGCTGTCCTGGAACTCACTCTGTAGACCAGGCTGGCCTCGAACTCAGAAATCCGCCTGCCTCTGCCTCCCGAGTGCTGGGATCATAGGCACGCGATAGGGCTTCTTATGCGTTAGACAAGCACTATGCCCACTGAGAGATATCCTAGCCCCGTTTATAACTAATTACTGCTTTGATGACTGGGCTCACCTCAGGCTCCACCCTCCAGGCTGTTTGCACTGTCGGTTCTGAAAAGACAAGTCCGGTGCGCCCCCGCGTGGTCACGATAGGAAATGCACGTCCTGCTGTGGCAGGCGTCTGAGTGGGAAGTGATGGCTGTGTGGCGCCCCCCCTAGGCTGCGCTAGGCATTGCAGGAGAGTTAACCCGTGGAAGCCGCGGGTGCATCACTCACCTGGTGCCTTGTCGGGCAATCAGCAGAATGGTGGTACAGGGCAGTGGGAGCCGGGGGACAAAGGAGAGGAAGGGAGTGACACTGTCTCTTGTACGCGAAGAGATCAGCATCCCCTCTCCTCCTTTTTTTTCTGATTTTTTGATTGTTTGGTTTGGTTTTTTGAGATAAGATTTCTCTGTGTAAGCCGGGCAGTAGTGGCGCACGCCTGTAATCCCAGCACTTGGGAGGCAAAGGCAGGTGGATTTCTGAGTTCGAGGCCAGCCTGGTCTACAAAGTGAGTTCCAGGACAGCCAAGGCTACACAGAGAAACCCTGTCTTGGAAAAAACCAAAAAAATAAAAAAAATAAAAAAAAATGTGGCCGGGCGGTGGTGGCACACGCCTGTAATTCCAGCACTTGGGAGGCAAAGGCAGGTGGATTTCTGAGTTCGAGGCCAGCCTGGTCTACAGAGTGAGTTCCAGGACAGCCAGAGCTATACAGAGAAACCCTGTCTTGAAAAAAACCAAAAAAGAAAGATTTAAAATGTGTATATAGGGGCTGGACTGATGACTCAGTAGTTTAAAACACATACTTCTCTTCCAGAGGACCCAAGTTCAATTCTCAGCACCCATGTTAGGCAGCTCACAACTGCCTGTAACTCCAGATTCAGGGGAATCCAATGTTCTGGCCCTATAGACACTTGCACTCATCTGTACATATGTAACTACACACACACACACACACTTATACACACACACACACACTCATACACACTCATACACACATACTCATACACACTCATACACACACACTCATACATACACACAATTTTTTTTTGAAGCTGGGTTTCTCTGTAGCCTGGCTGTCTTAGAACTTGCTCTGTGGTTCATGCTGGCCTTGAACTTACAGAGATTCACCTGCCTCTGCCTTCTGGGTGCTGGCATTAAAGGTGTGTGCCGCCTCCCAGCACACAGGTGGCATATGATCACACAGATGTATACATTGAGATAGTCTGAATGAGAGTGGCCCTCATAGACTCATATTATTTGAATGTTTGATCCCAGCTGGTGGAACTGTTCGGGAAGGATTGGAAGATGCGGCCTTGTTGGAGGAGGTGTGTCTGTGGAGGTGGGCTTTGAGGCTTCATCGTGCAACATCAGGAAAGGTCAAAGCCCACACCGATCCCAGTCCTCTCTCTCTGCCTTGTGGTTGTCTCGACATAAGCTCTCAGTTACTGGTCCACGGTGGTAGACGGTGATAGACTAGCCCTCTGTACTGTAAGCAAACCTCTAATTAAAATCCTTTATTTTTTGGTACGTCGCTTTGGTCCCGGTGTCTCTTCACTGCAGGAGAACAGTAACGTAGCTCTCTATATACACATAAATAAAGATAAAGATAAAGGAAAAGAGGAAGGGCCACATCAGCGCTCTGGGACAGCCAGGGCTACACAGAGAAACCTTATCCTGAAAAGAACAAACCAATCAAAGTATACCACATGTGGGTGCCCACAGAGGTCAAAAAAGAATGTCAAGCCGGGGGTGGTGGCGCACGCCTGTAATCCCAGCACTTGGGAGGCAGAGGCAGGCGGATTTCTGAGTTCGAGGCCAGCCTGGTCTACAGAGTGAGTTCCAGGACAGCCAGGACTACACAGAGAAACCCTGTCTGGAAAAAAAAAAAGTCAGAATCCCTGGAGGTGGGGTTGACAGGTGATTGTGAACCTTTGAACTTTGTTAAGAACTGAACTCTGTCCTCTAAGAGAGCAGCAGGTGCTCCTAACTGCTGAGCCGTCTCTCCAGCTCCTCTCCTCTCCTCTCTTCTGTCCCCCTCTCTAGTTCTTTCTGTTTGCTTGTTTTTCTAGGCAACTGGTCTACTACCGAGCTAAATCCCAATCCCATTTTCCTTTTGTTTTTGCCTTTCCTAAGAGTTGAATTCAAGGGCTGGTGAGATGGCTCAGTGGTTAAGAGCACTGACTGCTCTTCCAAAGGTCCTGAGTTCAAATCCCAGCAACTACATGGTGGCTCACAACCATCTGTAATGGGATCTGATGCCCTCTTCTGGAGTGTCTGAAGACAGCTACTGTGTACTTACGTATAATAATAACAATAAATAAAATATTTTTAAAAAAAGAATTGAAGCCGGGTGGTGGTGGCGGCGGCGGCGGCGGCGGCAGCGGCGGCGGCGGCGGCTTAATCCCAGCACTTGGGAGGCAGAGGCAGGTGGATTTCTGAGTTCGAGGCCAGCCTGGTCTTCAGAGTGAGTTCCAGGACAGCCAGAGAAACCCTGTCTCAAAAAAAAACCAAAAAAAAAAAAAAAAAAAAAAAAGAATTGAATTCAAGGGGCTAGAGAGATGGCTCAGAGGTTAAGAGCAGGATACTCTTCCAGAGGTCCTAGGTTCAATTCCCAGCACCCACATGGCAGCTCACAACTGTCTGCAACTTCAGTTCCAGGGGACCTGACAGACACTCATGCAGACAAAACACCACATACATAAAATAAAAATAAATAAATTATCTAAAAAAGAGAGAATTGAATTCAAGGTCTTGGTACCAAGTACATGGTCTTAGCACCATAAATATGATATATGATGTATATATATATCCACACATATACAATCTATATCACTATCTCTCAGCTAAATATCTCTCTTCCCACTCTTTTCGTTTGGGTGTTTGGTGTCCCCAACCCCACCCCCAACCTCTGTGGCCAGGGCCTTCCTGGAATACAGCTCTTGACTTGGGCTTTTAGCAGTAAAGAGTCATGCTTGAGGCCTTTGCTGGCAGAGGGTTTATGAAAGGACTGTTTACAGAGGAGTGTGCAGGAATACGGAAGTCCCCAGGCCCCGCAGCCTTGAACAGACACTACCCTGAGTCAGAGGAGTTGGGGGCAGGGGGTCTTGCCAGGACCTAACGATAGGCGAATCCACGCGTGAGACACACAGGCACTAGCCGTAGCCTTTGGTAGAGTCTATGATCCTTACCCAGGGACAAAAGCCTGGCAAACAGACTCACCTCAGGTTCCGGCTACAACTCAGTGGTGGAGCGTGTGCCAGGTCCTGGGTGCAGTTCTCAGAATAGCTAGGGGACTGTGGCACTATTCTGGTCTCTCTCTCTCCTCTTTCTTCCTTTATTTTCTTCAAGACAAGAGTTTCTCTGTGTAGCCCTGGCTGTTCTGGAAGTCACTCTGTAGTGAGTTCTGGCTGGCCTTGAACTCACAGAGACCCACCTGCTTCAGCCTCCCGGGTGCTGCGATTAAAGGCGTGCGCCACCACGGCCCGGCTCTCTCCCCCTTCTTATTGTGCCATGTCTCCTCCTTGCAAACTCAGCTGAGGGCAGAGGCCCTCAATGAGACCGTGGCAGGAATCGGCTCCCGGACAAGCAGGGCAGCAGAGAGACGGAGTGGAGCTGGCCAGAGAATGGCTGTGTTCTTGGTTTCGGCTTTGTGTGGACATATTTATTTTTGAAAGCACCCTCTGTGTCTGGCTCAGAAAATCCTTTTCTTATCTTTCCAGGCCCAGACTACCCTGTCCACTAGGCAGTCCCAGAAGGACCTCTCCCACCAAGGGGCCCCAGGTGTCAGTGTGTGCCGCTACATTGCTTAGTCTAGTGCTCAGGCACTGCTCTCGATGCAAGCTTGCACTCCCAGGTGAAGGTTCTGGCATCTTCTACACAATGAGCTTTTTGCAGACCTGGGCCAACAAAGCCATTTGCTCTGAGACAGACTCAGCACAGGCCAAATGTCGTGTGTGCCAAGGGACCGAGTCCCGTGACCTTGCTCAGCGAATGCCCCCTGGGTGGAAGCCATCTGGACATGCGTGTGTCTGTCTGTCCTGGTCCACAGGAACTCGGCAGTGGTGGGTAGTATCAGCCTGGCATGTGCCCAGTATAATACGTTGCCAGAATTGATCTCAATGGTGTCGTCCACCCTTCTTCTTGTCCGTTCTCCATTCAATGACTCTTTGTTAGTTTTCCTTTATCATGTGTGTGCATGTGTGTGCATCGTATGTGTGTGCATGTGTGTGGAGTTGGCTCCCTTCTTCCACCTTACGTGGGTTCCAGGATTAAATCCAGTAGCGGCTGGCTCAGCAAAGTGTCCTTACCCTGAGACCACCTAACTGAGATTTCTGTGGCATGCCAGGCCCGCTGTTAGCTTCCGAGGACACGACACTGAGTACATCACACAGTCCCTTCCCCGGTGGGCTTTCCATTCTAGTGGAGGAAGCAGAGAAGTTAGGAACTACAAATGAGCGCTCTTTCCAGGTGGTGGCGCACACCTTTAATCCCAGCACTGGGGAGGTAGAGGCAGGCGGGTCTCTGAGTCTGAGACCAGCCTGGTCTACAGAACCAGTTCCGGGATAGCTACATGGACACTGTCTTGAAAAACAAAAACAGAAAACAAACAAGGGAAAAAACAAAACAAAACAACACTATTGAGTTGGTGTTTTGTTGTTGTTGTTGTTGTTTTTGTTTTTGTTTTTTCCCCCTAAGACAGGGTTTCTCTGTATAGCCCTGGCTGTCCTGGAACTCACTCTGTAGACCAGGCTGGCCTCGAACTCAGAAATCCACCTGCCTCTGCCTCCCAAGTGCTGGGATTAAAGGTGTGCGCCACCACCGCCCAGCTAGGTTTTTTTTTTTTAAGATTTATTTTCTTTCTTCCTTCCTTCCTTTTTCTTCCTTTCTTTTTCTTCCTTTCTTTTTTCTTTCTCCTTCCTTCCTTCCTTCCTTCCTTCCTTCCTTCCTTCCTTCCTTCCTTTCTTTCTTTCTTTTTTCCTTTCTTGATAAGTAAGCCCTATCTGTGTAGCCCTGGCTGTCCTGGAACTCACTCTGTATACCAGGCTGGCCTCGAACTCAGAGCTTCCCTTGCCTCTCCCTACCCAGTGCTGGGATTCAAAGGCTACCACGCCCTGCTTGAGATCTATTTTTCTTAATTATATGTCTGTATGTCTATGTGTGAGGACACAGGCCCGAGGAGGCCGGAAGTGTGCTGTCCTCTGGAACTGCAGTTACAGGCTGCTGTGAGCTGCCCACTGTGAGTCCTGCAAGCCCCACCCCTAACCACTGGACCTTCATTCTAGTCCCAGATAAGCCTTAGAGTTTCCTACTGTGTTACCTGCTGTACAAAGGCTGAGCAAGGCGGTGGGGCAGTGGATGTGTGGGTCCTATGAGGGGTGCTCCTCTCAGGAGACCACAAGGGGGCTGAGCTCTGAAGGACAGCAGAATTGGACATAGGCAGCAGCAAGGACAAAGGCCCAGGCTTGAAGGAGTTTCTGGGACTTAGTAGGGAAGGGATTCAGCTTTCCACACTACGGAGCTTAGTGGGGGAGCTGCCAGGAGTTAAGGATGAAGCTGTGGGGACACCCCTGCTGCCAGCTCTGGGCAAGGGGGGCTGGGAGGGACCAGGCAGCCCCTGTGCCTGCCACCCTTGCTGCCTGTCGCCTAGCACCGTGGGTAAACAGCAGGCTGGCAGGCCTTGCCCTTGCCCCCTTCCTTCTCTCTGACTGGCAACAGCTGTCCAGCAAGCAGCCCGAGGCCCTGCCAACATCCTCCCCTGGAATATTTCAGGGGTAAGTCAGAAAATGACCAGCTGCCTCCAGGTCTCTTCTTCCACAGACCTTACATGGGTATATTGGGTTGCGCTGGGCTGTTCTACTTGCACACTCTCACACTCTAGGAAAAAGACGCAAATATGCAGCCCAGGGAGGCACTCCCAGAGAGTGCACAGCCACAGTCACGCACACTTACCCCTACCCCTCTGCTGCCACAGTAGCACACAGCAGCCCCGTGAGGCTCATCGCCACTGTGGTTATACACGGGCTCTGTAGTCGCTGCAGCACCCACGTCCTCTCAGGACACACACTCGGGCACAATCACCCTGCTCTCAAGTCAAAGAACTGCATTTCCACAGGTCCAGCCAGGACAGGGAGGATGCCACACTGCGGATAAAACCCTAGACCCATCTCCTGCTGCACACGTGGAACCTTTACCAGATGTTCCCAGCTGTGGGCACATGGGTCACAACGCACGAGCGACCCAGTCCGCAGCACACGGGGGCGTCAGTCCGCATTCGTCATCCCCTAGGATGCTCTGATCTGATTAAACGGTGTCCGGCTTTCTGGCCCTGGCGGCTGGGTGCACAGCATTCTTCTGCAATTGAATCAAAGCCCTCCTCCTGGACACGGGACGAAGTGGAAAAAAATAATCAGAGCAAGAACGCCTGGGGCCCAGGTCTGGGAAGGGGCCCAGCAGCTCTTCCTAGGGGGAGGGGGAGAGTGCCTTCATTGTGGAAGTCTAACGCAGATACCCGAGGGCTTAGAGGTGGGTGCATGTCTCGAAACACAACAGAAGTGGCTGAGCAGGAGCGCCAAGTGGAGCTCTCAGAGGACCCCAAGAAACCTCCCAGGGCGAGGGGAAGAGACTTGAATTAAACAGACTCAACTTTACTGCCTTAAGCCTTTCTGCAGTTCTTCCTCAGCTGTCCCCAAACGCATGGGGTGTGGCGGTTAGCACTCCCCCCCCCCGCCCCGCCCGCTCCTTTCTCCAGCAGGCGCCCTGCCCCACCCCTTCACGACAGCTGCGGGCCACCAAGAAGGTGGCCCAGCTCCAAGCCCTTGCGCGGGTGGGGATCGCAAGGCGTCGACACCAGGGGCGCTGAGTCCCTCTGGGTACCCCACCAGTACATCTTCCCCCCGCTTCGATTGAACTCCGGGGGTGGGGGCTACTCCCCTAGGACTGAACAGCCCCCTCCTCTCCTCACCATGCAACCAGGGCCAGAAGGAAAGGTGGAGAGAAGGATGGAAGGAAGGTTCGCGAAGTGCGGCTGGGCCGCCCCTCGTCCCACCCCACCCCCATCCCCTCCCACCCTCTCCCCGCCCCCAGGGCCGCGGGGCCCGCGCCCTCCTCCCGCGGGTGATCGTCCGGCCAAGTGGGCGCGTCCCGCCCGGGGCCGCCGGGATCTGGTGTCCGCTGCAGCTGGCAGTGCGGCGGGCGCCGGCACCGGCACCATCGCCGACGGCGCTGGCTATTAATAACGCTCCGGGCGAGCCCGGGGTCGCGCAGCCATGGCCAGCCCGGAACCCCTGCGCAGCGGGGACGGCGCCCGGCCCGCGAGGTAGGATCCTCCAGGGCCCGTGTCGCCGCCCGGTAGGACAGGGGGGTGCTGGGTGGGCTCCCATCCCCGACCCGCTGCCTCTTTCCCTTGGCTGTGGGTAGTGGTCATGCCCGGGTGTGGCACGGGGCGGAGCCTCCGGGAAAGGGAGATGGGAGGCCCTGACTTGGGGACCTGACACCTCCGGTGGTCTGAGTTACTCCTTCCACAGGCTGAGTGAGATTAATCCTTTCGGGCTAGCAACCTGTCAAAATGTACTTGGCCTAACTGACCAAAGAGTATAAATTTTGGTGTTGTTTTTTTTTTAGTCTTTTTATTACCGTTGTTTCTCATTCACTTGTTAGCGGGGCTAGGGAGAAACCATTTGAGAATTCACCGCATTTGAGCCACTTGGCGCAGGGTTGGGCACCGGCCAGCTTCAAGTTAAGTCTGTTCAGTCAGCTCGTTCTCCCTGGTGTGGCTCAGGGCGGAGGCCAAGAGAGTGCTTGTTCTCCTGGCCTAGCACTGGGCCCTGACTGTGCCCAACAGCTGTCCACACTGGGGACTGTGGAGTCATTTTGCCCCAGGTCACATTGTGGCCCAGGGACTGACTTCCCAGTGTATCAAATTCTGGGAATACTTCCTGGTACCCCCCTGTTGTCACATGACGGGCAAGGCTGAGCTGGGTCTTAACACATTTTAAGCCTAATAATCAGCCCGAAGCCAGGCACGAACTCTTGTTGGCATGACATGTAACACGCATGTCCAAGTCACAGTCTGATGGACAACTTAAAGGAGTTGTCCACGTCCTCTGGGACAGGGACAGCGTGGCAGAGGCCTTGAGGTCAGGGGCCCCAGCTGGGCACCTGTAATCTGCCTCTTTGCCAGTTCAGTAGAGAGGCAGTTAGCTGAGGACAGCCTCTGGTCCCCGGGGTGGTGTAGCAGCCTGGAAGTCAGGAGACCTGGGTTCTGTACCGCAGACCTGCCACTTGACCTTGGGCACATTTTCCCTGGGAGTTTTTGTTGTTATCTTCTTGCTTTCCAAGGGCCCCGAAAGTAGTCCTGTCTGTCCCCAGGACGTTTGCTCTCATCCAGGGGGACAAACGTCCCTTTATAACATAAAGTGTCACTACTCCTGAGGATGATGTGCATTCAGTGCCCTGAAGACACAGTGGGTATTGTGTGGGGTATGGTACCGAGGAGACGGAGTGGGAGGATGTTTAGACGTTAGTTAAGGAAACAGATTTTTATTTTATTTTCTGTTTTAGCCCTGACTGTCCTGGAACTCACTGTGTAGACCAGGCTGGCCTCTCACTCACTGAAATCCACCTGCTTCTTCTGCCTCCTAAATGCTGGGATTAAAGACGGGCGCTACCGCTGCCCAGCAACAGATTATTTTTTCTGGCTGGGAAAATGAACCTAGTACTACTTCCTGTATGCCAGGCAACTGCTCGCCCCCAGTCTCAACCCTAACCCTAGAGAGACGGTCTGACGGTGATGTTTCAAAGCGCCTTTTAGGCTCGTGCTAAAAGGGCTAGGTCCTGTGGTCTGCAGGCTCCCTCCACTTCCAGAGCCTCAGGCGAGCCTCTGGCGAGCCTCCGCTCTTTGCCCTTTGGCTTGCTGGCCTCTGCGTGGGGCGGAACAGAGGAGCAGCCCACACGAGTATTTGTGTAAGTGCTTAGAATAGCAGGTAAGTCACTCCGAGGAGGAACCTGATGCGGAGGAGAGCAGGGACTCCGGCGGAGCAGCCGAGGCGGGCCTGGCTGCCCAGGCAGTAGCTGCTCCTTCAGGTGCCGCCGGCAGCAATTTTACCTCTCCTGGTAGCTCAGGTTGGTGTTTTAGGGCAGCTTGGTATTCAGGAAGTTGCGTTTTTTCAGCTCCATCCTTTAGATCTTGTGGGCTCGGAGTGGGGGGTGTGAAGAGCTGCCAGGCACTGGGCGGATGGCAAGAGGAAGCGAGCTGAGGCTCAAAACTAAGTTAGGGCCACTTCTCCGAGATTCTGAGAGTCTGGTGTGGGTGGCTTGCGCCTGGAATCGCAGCTCTTGGGAGGCTGAGGCAGGGGCTGGAGAGATGGCTCAGCGGTTAAGAGCACTGACTGTTTTTCCGAAGGTCCTGAGTTCAAATCCCAGCAACCACATGGTGGCTCACAGCCATCTGTAATGAGATCTGATGCCCTTTTCTGGTGTGTCTGAAGACAGCTACAGTGTACTTACATATAATAAATTAATATTTAAAAAAAAAAAAGAGTTCCAGTCCCCTGGGACTGGAGAGGTGGCTCAGCTGATAAGGGCATTGTGGCTCTTGCAGAGGACCTAGATTGGGTTCCCAGCACCTGCATGGCATCTCACAGTCAGTCATAACTCCAGGACATCTGAGGCCTTCTTTTAACCTCTGAGGGCAGCAGGCTGCGTGTGGTGCCCAGACATGCAGGCAGGCAAAACCAGGGCCAGCTTGGGCTACATCGTGAGTACCAGGCCAGCCAGGGCTTTCGAGCAAGACGCTGCCACAAAGGCTTTGCAGCCGTGGCATGGAGCAACCAAGGTATAGACAGCAGATTATGTCTAGGCTTAGCTACAGAGAGGCAGGGGGCCGGGGAAGAGGCTGGTACGGCCACGCCATGGCCGAGCAAGACTTTAATCCCGGCACTTGGGAGGCAGAGGGAGGCAGAGAACTCACTTTGTGAGTTCGAGGCCAGCCTGGTCTACAAAGTGAGTTCCAGGACAGCAAAGGGTATACAGAGAAACCCTGTCTCAAAAAAAACAACAACAATACAAACAAACAAACAGACCAAAAAGGCTGATACAAAACAAAGAGACCACAGCTTGGACGGGGCCTTGACAGTGGCTAGAGAAGGCTGGACAGGGCTGGCGACTTCCTGTGGTAAAGGTCAGTTTGCAGGGAGGGGGCTAAATGGGGCAGGGGACTGAGGCAGGTTTCGTACTAACTGACCTGATTCGGAAGGGAGGGGAATTATAGGTCTGAGGGCCGCGGAGCTGTGGTCAAGCCTGCTGACCTGAGTTCCACGCCCAGAACCAGCACTGGAAGGAGCCGCTCTCTGACCTCCATGTGTTTACTCTGTGGCATGCACACCTCCCTCCCAACACACAGGTACACACTAAATAAAATGTAAAAAGAATGTAAGTTTGAAACAGATCTCAACAATCGCCTTATTCATTCATTTTGTTATTTTGTTTGTTTATTTGTTTTAATATAAGGACTCAAGGTCTCACTATATTGTCCTGGCTGGCCTGGAATTTGCTATGTGGATCAGACTGGCTTAGAACCTACAGGGAGCCCCCTGCTTCTGCATGGGACCAAAGGCATGCATCAGCATGCTCCATTCATTTTCTCCCAGAGAGGAAGTAGGTTTTGAATATCTGGTGTTTTGGGGGTTCCTCAAGCTCAGCTGCCCCCAAATTATAGTTCTCATGAAGCTGGGGATATGGCTCGAAACTGACTGGGTGAGGTAGGCCATCTGTGGTTTGAGCTCTGGGAGGAGATGGGACTCCCAGGACAAGCTGGCTGGGAAGGCGAGGCATACTGGGGAGTCTGGTTTGACTGAGAGGCCCTTGCCCAGTGTATAGGGGAGAAAGGTTGTTCAGAAGATTCTCAACATTAGTATTCGGATTCCATATGCATACATGTGCATGTGTACACATACATGTATGAGTGCCCAGGCTGATTCTGAACTCTCTATGCTGGTAAGGCTGACCTCGAACTTATGATTCTCCTGCTTCCTCCTGAGCCTTGGGGTTCTAGGACTAGACATACTACCTTGGCTAGGGATCAAAGTCAGGGCACCCTACATGTTCCATGAGCACTCTACCAACTGAGCTATAGCCTCAGCCATTACTCATGTGTGTTCATGTGTTTGTACATATGTGTGCATGTGTGTAGAGGCCAGAGGTCAATTTTGCATGTCCTCCTCACCGGTTCTTCATAGGAACCCTCCCTGAGTCTGGAGCTCCCCAGTTAAGCTACACCAAGTCTCTGCGGTTCTCCTGTCTCTGCCTACTCAGTGCGAGGCTTGCGGGTGTTAGCAGAGCATCTGGGTCTTTCCTGGGGCTGCCGGGATCCACACTCAGGCTCTCATGCTTGTGTGTGGAGAGCAGGCACGTTACTGACCCATCTTCTCAGCCGTTTGGGTCTTTTGCCTGTTTGTTCATTTGTTTTGGGCTTTTCTTTGGTTTTAGATTTAATTTTTTAAATTTGTTCTTGGCATGTATGCGGGGAGGGATGCTTGGGGCCAGAGGGGCATACCATCCTTCGCCACCCCCGAAACGGTGTTGCAGGTGGTTATGCTGGGACCCGAACTCTGGCCCTTTGCAGGGGCAGCCAGTGCTCTTTACCACTAAGTCTGTTACCCTTGCACATGTGTAGAACCGTGGAACACCCAGCTGTGTCCGAGAGTAAGCCTCCTCTCCTTGAAGTGATATAGCAGAGACTAGCCAGTGACGCTGTGGGGTCGGGAAAGGCGGGCCGTGTGTGGAAGAGGCAGAGCGGGGAGGGAGGGAGCAGTGTCTTAGGCTTTCATTGATGTGAAGAGACACCATGACCAAGGCAGCTCTTATAACGGACGTTTAATTGGGGCTGGCTTACTGGGTCAGAGGTTTAGTCTACTGTCATCATGGCGGGGAAACACGCAGTGTGCAGGCCGGCGAGGTGCTGGAAGAGCTGAGAGTTCTACATTTGGACTCAAAGGCAGCCAGGAGGAGGCTCTCTTCCACCCTGCGTGGAATTTGAGCATAAGAGGAGACCTCAAAACCCACCTCCACGGTGACATACTCTTCCTCTAAAACGGACACACACCTCCTCTAATAAGGCCAAACCTTCTAATAGTGCCACTTCCCAAGGGCCAAGCATATTCAAGTCCCCACACGTAGCTAAGAGAACCTGCTGCAGCTAATGGTGAGGTAGGACCGTGTTGACACCTCAGTGGGGCACAGGCTGCTCTTTGACGGCCCGCCATCTCTCTTGCAGGGAGACACACGCGGAGGGCAGTTTTCCTCTTCAGGACTCAGAATCCCCGAAGGAGGCCAAGACCTTTAACCCAGAGGCCACTCTGTCTTTGGAGGGGACTGTGAACCTAGAGGACATTCTCTATCTGGGGACACCGGGGGACTTTGAAGAGAGTCTTTATGAGGAAGAGTCTGAGAAGCCTGAACAGACACTGTTTATCGATGAATCGAGGCAGCCAGACGAGGCGCTGGACCTGGAAGAGCCGGTGAGGCCAGAGGAGATGTTGTTTGTGGAGGAACCCGCGAGGCCAGACGAGCCACACATTTTGGAGCAGCCTGAGGTGCCAGCTAAGAGCCCAACCGCTTGTGAGGGAGAAACGGTGGCCACAGAGGAAAGCCTTCCAGCTCAGCCCATTGCCAGCACGGAGGAGGAGGACCTCAGCGTGGAGGACCTGGAGCTGCTGGAAGGCCGGTTCCAGCAGTGTGTACAAGCTGTGTCCCAGCTGGAGGAAGAGCGCGACCAGCTCATCCACGAGCTCGTGCTGCTGCGGGAACCGGCCCTGCGGGAGGTGCAGCAAGTCCACCAGGACATCCTGGCCGCCTACAAGCTGCACGCGCAGGCCGAGCTGGAGAGGGATGGGCTCAGGGAGGAGATCCGGATGGTGAAGCAGAAGCTGTTCAAGGTGACCAAGGAATGCGTGGCTTACCAGTACCAGCTGGAGTGCCGCCAGCAGGACGTGGCTCAGTTTGCCGACTGCAGGGAGGCACTGAGCACCAGGGCCGCCCAGCTCTCCGGAGAACTGACCCAGCTCCGGGATGCCTATCAGAAGCAGAAGGAGCAGCTGCAGCAACAACTCGAAGCACCCCCGACCCAGAGCGACGGGCAGTTTCTCCAGGAGAGCCGAAGGCTGTCGACGCAGTTTGAGAACCTCATGGCAGAAAGCCGCCAGGGCCTGGAGGAGGAGTATGAGCCTCAGCTGCTTCGGCTCCTGGAAAGGAGAGAGGCGGGGACCAAAGCTCTACAGGACACCCAGGCGGAGATCCAGGAGATGAGGGAGGCGCTGCGACCCCTGGAAGCAGAGGCCCGGCAGCTCCAACTTCAGAACAGGAACCTGGAGGACCAGATCACGCTCGTGAGGCAAAAACGAGACGAGGAGGTTCAACAGTACAGGGTAGGCCTGTCGGCTGTGCCAGAGACAGTTTTATCATGTAGTTCAGGTTGGCCTGGAGACCTTGAGAAATTTGAGACCTTCCTGCCTCAGCCCTCTGAGTGCTGGGACTATAGGTGTGTGCCACCACACCCAGCAGAGGTGACATCTTTTAGTGCAAGGGAAGTCTGATGTCCTTCTTTTCTCCTTCTGAGACAGGTTTCTCTTTGTGGCCCTGGTGTCCTGGAAATCACTCTGTAGACCAGGCTGACCTCAAACTGCCAGATCCACCTGCCAATGCTCCCTGAGTGCTGGGACTAAAGGTGGGGCCACCATAGCCAGATGGGGCGAGTGTCTTTGGGGCTGGGGTTACTTACCATCCAGTACCAGACAAAAACCTGTTCTTTGGGCCCATTCATTATTATTAATTTTATTTATTATTCTTTCATATAATATATCTGGACCACAGCCTCCCCTCCCTCCGTTCCTCCTAGTCTACCCCTAACTCATTCTTTTCCTTTGTTCTTTATTAATTTCCTTTGGTTAGGCCAGGGCTAGGATTTTTTACAGGTGTTTTTAGTCTTGGTTTACACAGCTCTGTGTGTGTGTGTATTAAACCAGGGTTTCATGTTAGGTTATTAGGTAAGTACTCTACTACGGAACCATAGCTCCAGCCTTTTTTTTTTTTTTTAAGGGTTTATTTTTGCTTTATGCATATAGGTCTTTTGCCTACGCATATGTGTGTGCACCTGTGTGTATGAAGTGCCCAAGAAAGCCAGAAAAGGGCGTGGGGTGAGAGATGATTATGAGCTGCCAGGGCAGTGCTGGGAACTGAACTCAGGTCCCTTGCCAGAACAGCACGTGTCCTCATCTGCTGAGCCCCATGCCCCATAACCCGGCCTCTTGACAGTTATGTTCACTGTTGGTTTACACAGCTCTGTGTGTGTGTGTGTGTGTGTGTGTGTGTGTGTGTGTGTTAGTGGGGTTTGTGGAAGGGCTCTAGGGACTGAACCCAGGGCTTCACACAGGCTAGTTAAGCTCTACATAGCTTTACCCATAATCCTCTTTTAATTTTAGACAGGGCCTAAGTTGTCTAGGTCAGTAGCTCAGGCAGGCCCTGAGTTTGCGATCTTCCTGCTTCAGCCTCCCATATAGCTGGGATTACAAACCTATGCTACCAGGGGAAAATAGGCTACCATACCTGGCTTGGATTCTTCCTTTTTTTTTTTTTTTTTTTTAAAGATTTATTTATTTATTTTATCTATATGAGTACACTATTGCTCTCTTCAGACACACCAGAAGAGGGCATCAAATCCCATTACAGACGGTGGTGAGCCACCATGTGGTTGCTGGGGATTGAACTCAGGATCTCTGCAAGAGCAGGCAGTGATCTTAACCACTGAGCCATCTCTCCAGCCCCCCTGGCTTAGATTCTTTTCTTTTATACACAATGACACTGAGGCTCAGCGAAGTCCTTTCAAGTTGGGCCTGGCCAGCCTACGTGTTTCCCTGCTTCCTTTTCAAGTCTAAGTGATCAGTGACTCATGCTTGGGTAGAGAGAGGGTTAGAGCAGCCCGGTGCAGGAAGGAGCTCATTCTGTGCTCTGCTGGGCCTACTGACCCTCAGACCCACCGACCCGGCCTCCGCCTTGAAGTGGTGTCGGGTCTGGGATGGAATCTCTCTGCAGTTTCCATTTATGTACATGTCACCATATCCAGTTATTTCTGATTAAGTGTGAGCCAGTTCTAACCCCATTTTAGAACAGAGCAGGATATAAATACTGAGTGGATAAACATTTGCGCATGCCCGCCGCTGCAGGCGGGGCGTGCAGAAGGCAGGGGCTGTCTTTACTTACCTCCTAGTCTGCCGCTCAGCCTAGGGGACACAGCAGGCCAGTGTTACGTGTTGCCAGGCACGCTGAGGAAACCTTCCTGTGGGGCCTTTTACAGCTACATTTCAGTTTATTTGCAGACAGTTTCAGGGGCTAGATTGGCCTCAGAGTTACATAGGACCAGGAGCCCCTGCTGCCTGTCTACCTCCTGTGTGCAGGTCTTTAACTCACCCTTCTCTGCATCAGCCTCCCAAATCCTGGGAATATCGCCCATCATGTGTAACTTTTATTTTTGGTTTTAGAAAGGTATTTCCAGCCGGGCGTGGTGGCACATGCCTATAATCCCAGCACTTGGGAGGCAGAGGCAGGCGGATTTCTGAGTTCGAGGCCAACCTGGTCTACAGAGTGAGTTCCAGGACAGCCAGGACCACACAGAGAAACCCTGTCTCAAAAAAAACCAAAAAAAAAAAAAAAAAAGAAATGTATTTCCTTGGATAAACTTAAAGTGATATGTCTTCCCTCAAGAGAAGTCTTGAGAATTGCTCTGTTTACTTTGCCGAGTCTCCTATATAGTATTTATGATTTTTTAAAACATTATTTTTTTTTAAGTTTTGTTTTTGAGAGTTTCTTTGTGTAGTCCTAGCTGTCCTGGAACTCACTCTGTAGACCAGGCTGGCCTCGAACTCAGAAATCCACCTGCCTCTGCCTCCCAAGTGCTGGGATTACAGGCGTGCGCCACCTGCCTCTGGCTTCAGATTTTATTTTATTTTTTTTTTGTTTTTGTTTTTGTTTTTGTTTTTGTTTTTTTTTTTTTTTGGGGGGTTTTTTTCGAGACAGGGTTTCTCTGTGTAGCTCCGGCTGTCCTGGAACTCACTCCGTAGACCAGGCTGGCCTCGAACTCAGAAATCCGCCTGTCTCTGCCTCTCAAGTGCTGAGATTAAAGGCATATGCCACCTGCCTCTGGCTTCAGATTTTATTTTTAATCACATGTATCATTTGGGTAAGAACACATGAGCGCCAGGTGGTGGTGGCGCACGCCTTTAATCCCAGCACTTGGAAGGCAGAGGCAGGCGGATTTCTGAGTTCGAGGCCAGTCTGGTCTACAAAGTGAGTTCCAGGACAGCCCGAACTACACAGAGAAACCCTGTCTCGAAAAATCAAAAAAAAAAAAAAACAAAAAACAAAAAACAAAAAACAAAAAAAAAAAAACCACATGAGCACTGGTGCCCTCAGAGGCTAGACATGGGATCCATGGAGGATGAACTCAGAGGCAGATGCCTACTGGGATCAGTTGAATTCAGGCCCTCTGCAAAAGCCTGTACCCAGCCCTAGGAATGCTGTCTTTCAGACAGGCACTCACAGTTGAGTGTAGAGTGTCTTATTCTCGATTCCCCTGCCTCAGCCTCCTGAGTGCTTGAGGTTTCAAGGCCTACGTCACCATGCCTATACCAATTCTCTGAGAGGGCTCCTAAATGGGGTCTGCAGGTGACTGTTTCATTCTGGTTACTTTTCAAGGCTGCTCTGAGCTTCTTTGGTTGCGCCTGCGCTCTTAGAGTCGGTTTGTCGACACTACCACCCTCTCCATCCACCCATTCACAGTTTCTATGTGTCTAGTATAATGGAGGCTAAGGTGCTGGCAAGAAAAGGCAGGAAACAGTCAGGGATGAAGTGTTGCTGTTCTCAGAGTTTGCAGTCTGGGAGGGATGCCAGACTAAACCAACACTCTCATTAAATCCAGACACCGCTGGCGTTAATGGGGCTCTCTGAGCTGAGGGTGTAGCTCGGTGCTCGGGTGCTTGCTTAGCATGCGCAAGGCCCTGGGTCTGACCTCTGGCACTGCACACACAGAAAGAGGCCTGACATGGTGGTGTGCACCTTAACACCAGCATCCAGGATGCGACGGCGGGTAGTCTGAATTTAAGGTCAGCCTGGTCTGTATGTTCAACTCCAAAAAACAAGGAGAAAAAAAAGGTTGCTTGAGAGACTCAATGAACATGCTTCAATGGGCAAAGCCCAGAAAGAAGCATTTGGGGAAGCAGCCCCCGAATGTGCTCATTCCTGCCTAGGGAGACAAGAGGGATTGCAGAGGATTCAATAGCTAATATGTACTAGCAAGTTCTCTAGAGTTCGTTTACTTTATCCTCTCCAGGGTATGGAATGCTTGAAAGGAGTGCAGAGAGGGGCGACAGAGAAGCTGTTGGCCCAGTGTTCTGCAGTTCCGGAGCGCTGGCCTCAGCGTGTAATCTTGAGTGACGTAGAGCACACTCTTTCCTCTGGGCCTCGAATGTGTTCACTGACCGGTTAGGTAAAAGCGTTCCAGGCAGAGGGGACAGCTCATCTGAGAGCACGGAAGTGAGTTCAGCACGGCTGAGCTGTAAGGGGTGAGTAGGCAGGCAGGGCTGGCTGGAGTGGAGGATGGCAATGATTTTACTTAAGAATTTCTTTTTCTTTGTGTGTATGCTGACTGGATGCCCTGCTCTGTCTCTCCTTATACCCGTGAGAGGTCTCTAACAGCATGGAGCTATGCCAGCACTCCTCTCTGCCACCAGAATTGGGACCAAAATGTGTGTGTGGTCACATTTGAGCTTGTTATTATGAAACTTCTGTGGATTTGAACTTACACCTACATGCATTTGTACCAAATATTCAACTGCTGAGCCATCTTTTCACTAAAGTCACAGACCCCTTCCCCCTCTACTCTGAATATGCTAAAGAACTCCTTTGACGATTTCCTGCATGTATATAATATATCCTGATCACAGCCATCCTCCCGGTCTTCGTTCCCCAACCTCTGCCAACCCCTTCCTCTCTTCAGCAAGCCTCCTCCCACCCCCATTCATACTTTTGTTTTTGTAAATGTCACTTGGAACTGCACACTGTCATTCTCTACTGCAGAGCGCCAGAGCGCTTCAGTTTGGCCTTCTCGGGTTTCACAGAGAGGTCACAAGAGTCTGTCTCAGGAAAATAGCCAAGTAATGTGGAATGTGAGCTTGGAGCCAAGGCAAATTCCGCCTCTGCTCCCTCACAGGTAAAATGGGATCACACCTGATTTTAACCAAGTGGCCAAGAAGCAGAGGAAATGGGACTTCGGGTTGGAGAGATGTCTGGTGTCTGAGAGAGCTGCTGCTTTTGCAGAGGTCTTTCATTAGCTGTAGAGGGCAGTTTACACCTACCTGTGTAAATACTGTTTTAATTTGACTGTAGTTAAGTGTTGTCTGGGAGGCTTACAGCCTCTAGCTGCTAACCTAAGCCTACTGGAAGCTTCTAGCCTCTGTACAATCTAATCTAGGCCCAGAATGTTTCCAGCCTCAGAGATGTGCTGCTGACTAAGCTCACCCTTTCCAGCTCTTTCTGAACACTGGCTGGCTGGTTCACATCAGCTGCTCTGGCTCAAATCCTCTCCAGGCTGACTGATTCAAGCTGGCTCCTCTTGGCTTCTGACTGCATTGCTCTGTCAATCTGATCTGACTCCTCCTTCCCTGGCTCATTCTATCTTCACCTGTGTCTAGCTTGTTCGCTCACAGCCTGTCTCTAACTGTCCTGGCAAAACCGTCTCCTCCCTCTCTTCTGTCCCTGCGCTGCTCTTAAGCAGCTTCCCTTTCTTCTCTCATGAGTTGGGCAGATCCTCTCACTCATTCTGTCACGTCTTTCTTTGATTCATCACTCTGTCTGCCACTCAAGTAACCATCACTTTCAAACGTGGCTGCTTCTTTCTTTTTCCTTTTTTTTTTTTTTTTTTTGAGACAGGGTTTTTATGTGCAGTTCTGGCTGTCCTGGAACTCTGTAGACCAGGCTGGCCTTGAATTCAGAAATCCACCTGCCTCTGCCTCCCAAGTGCTGGGATTACAGGCGTGCGCCACCAGGCCCGGCCCAGCTTTTTTTTTTTTTTTTAATTCGATATATTCCTTATTTACATTTCAGATGATTTCCCCTTTCCTGGCTCCCCACTCCCCAAAAGTCCCATATGCCCTCTTCCCTCTTCCCTGTTCTGGTATTCCCCTACACTGATGCACTGAGCCTTTCCAGAACCAGGAGCCATTCCTTCCTTCTTCTTGGACATCATTTGGTATGTGGATTGTGTCTTGGGTATTCCAAGATTCTAGGCTAATATCCACTTATCAGTGAGTGCATACCATGGGTATTCTTTTGAGACCACTTGCTTCTATATACATTTTTCTTTTGTAGACAAGGTTTCTCTCTCTGTGTACCCCTGGTCATTTCAGAACTCACTCTGTGGATCAGGGACTAGTCTAGCCTCAAACTCAGAGAAATCTATCTGCTTCTGTCTGAACTGGAGGCACTGATGCTTGTGAGTCCTCTGAACATTGTGGGTAGTGCTTTAAGCATTGAGCTATCTTAGTGTTTAAGGGGCAGTGGTGGTGCATGCCTTAGATGCCAACACTCTGGAGGCAAAGGCAGGTAGAGCTGGCTAGCCTGGTCTACAGTGAGCTCTAGAATAGTAAGGAACACAGAGAAACCCTGCCTCACAAACCAACCAACCTAACAAAAACCCATAAACAAAACCCAAAAAGAAAATCCAACCCAACCAACTCAAACATGGAGCCATCTCTCCAGTCAACACTGTGTCCCCCACGCCCACCCCTCAGACAGGGTTTCTCTGTATAGTCCTGGCTGTTCTAGAACTCACTCTGTAGACCAGGTTGGCCTCAAACTCAGAAATCTGCCTGCCTCTGCCTCCCAAGTGCTGGGATTTAAGGCGTGCGCCACTACTTCCCAGCTTCCCTTCTAATTTTAAAGATTGATTATTTATGTATATGAGCACATTGTCACTCTTCAGACACTGGATCCCATTACAGATGGTCGTGAGCTACCATGTGGTTGCTGGGAATTGAACTCAGGATCTCTGGAAGAGCAGTCAGTGCTCTTAACTGCTAGCTCTCCAGCAGCCCCCCCAACCCCTTTAATAACAGGTTCTACTTAGCCTAGCTCCTTGACTGTGTTTTTTTTTTAAAGATTTATTTATTTAATGTACATGAGTACACTGTAGCTGTGAGCCTTCATGTGGTTGCTGGGGATTGAATTTAGGACCTCTGCTCGCTCCAGTGAACCTTGCTTGCTTAGTCCCTGCTTGCTCAGACCCAAAGATTTATTATTATATGTGAGTACATTGTAGCTGTCTTCAGACACACCAGAAGAAGAGTGTCAGATCTCACTAAAGATGGTTGTGAGCCACCATGTGGTTGCTGGGACTTGAACTCGGGACCTTCGGGAGAGCAGTCAGTGCTCTTACCCGCTAAGCCATCTCTCCAGCCCGACTGTTTTTCTCATGTGCCTGGTGATGGTTGACTGACTCAGCTGGACTGGTCAGAGTTCCCTGGTCTCTTGCCTGTTTCTGAACTCCCAGTGTGAGCATATGTCACCAGTGTTTTTCCCCATGGACTACGGGGATTAACTGAGGTTCTCAAATCATGTGGCTAGCACTTTAATGACTAAGCAATTTCCCCATACAATATTCTATGGGGTTAAAGATGGGTGTCATCACATTGAGCCATTTTCTTTCCTTTTCTTTCCTTTCTTTACGAGATTGGGTCCAAAGACCCAGGCTGCCTCTTAACTCACTGTGGCGAAGGATGACCCCGACTCTGGGTAGAGTTCTGGGATTACATTTTTCTGTACTGTAGAGCATCACCTCCACCCATGTACTTTTGTACCTTAATCAAAACAGTGATGTCTTCCTTCAAATACCACATTCTTAGGTGACAAGGCCACATATCTGTGGTCCCCAAGGCAAAGGCTAGGCACTAAAAAAAAAAAAAAAGATCTTGTGACAATTCTGGTTAAAGGTGAGCTTCAGCAAGAGTCCAGCATCACAGCCTCAGTACAATACCAAAGCTGCCTCAGATCAGAAATGTCCTCTAATAATAGCACATACCCCAAACTGATCCTCAGCCTTTCCCAACCATCATCCTCTTACAGTCTATCCCCCATCCCCACCAACACCCAGTGGTCCCAATGTTTGGACCATTTCAGACAAGGTTGCACACAGCTTAGGCTGGCCAGGAATCTGAATCTGTGTCCATCCCCAAAATGCATATCCCACGATAGTCTAACCCAGGGCTTTGTGAAGAGTCTGCCAAGTGAGCTGCATCCCCAGCTGCTCCACCCCAATCACTAAGGATGCAAGCCAGGCAGCAGCCAAGCCAGACATGCTCACCGCCTTCCCTTACTACCAGAAGGCTCAAACAGTATTCAGCTGGTATCCTCAGCACCACAAATTATCCTATTCGCCCTTAAAAAAAAAAAAAAAAAGGCAATGTAGTGCAAGCTGGCTGAGAACTATGTAACCAAGGATGGTTTAATTGAGCTTCAGGCCCTCTACCATCCACCTTCAGAGTGCATCACCCATGACCACCTCTTAGTCATGCCTCCTTCCAGTGCTGGGTCATTAGAGTACAGGCATGTGCTCTGCCTCTGAACTGTAACGCTAGCCCCTTTGTTGAGGTTTACCTTTGGTTTTAATTGTGAAATGATTTTCAAACCTTAAAGAGGCTCAGTATTTATGAAGTGCAGATAAATTCTTTCTTAACAAAACTTCTGGCCGGGCGTGGTGGCACATGCCTTTAATCCCAGCACTTGGGAGGCAGAGGCAGGCTAATTTCTGAGTTCAAGGCCAGCCTGGTCTACAGAGTGAGTTCCAGGACAGCCAGGGCTATACAGAGAAACCCTGTCTCGAAAAACAAAAAACAAAAATCAAAACTTCTGGGCTGGAGAGATGGCTTAGCGGGTAAGAGCACTCGCTGCTCTTCTAAGGGTCCTGAGTTCAAATCCCAGCCACCACATGGTGGCTCACAACCATCTGTAATGGGATCTGATACCCTATTCTGGTGCAACTGAAGACAGCTACAGTGTACTTACGTATAATAAATAAATAGATAAATAAATAAATTTTTTTTTTTTTTTTTGAGACAGGGTTTCTCTGTGTAGCTCTGGCTGTCCTGGAACTCACTCTGTAGACCAGGCTGGCCTCGAACTCAGAAATCCGCCTGCCTCTGCCTCCCAAGTGCTGGGATTAAAGGCATGCGCCACCACTGCCCGGCAAAAATAAATCTTTTTTTAAAAAAAACTTCCAACCCACAAGTTAAAAATACCTTATTATGCTCCTAAAATAGAAAGTAATGATTATGAGGAATGCCAGCAACTGATAAAGCACTAAGAAAACCAATCCCCTGAATACACCTTTTTATTTCCTTAATTTACTCACTGTGTCTTGCCTGCATGTTTGTATGTATACTTCATGTATTCTTGGTACCCAGACAGGTGAGGAGAGGGATTCAGGAACAGGAGCCTAGAACTAGCTGCCAATGCTTATGAGTCATGTGAGTGCTAAGAATCAAACCTGGGTCCTCTGTAAGAGCAACAAGTGCTCCTAACAGCTGAGCCATCTCCTACCCTCCCCTTTCACCCTTGTCAAGATATAAGTAATCAAGTGATTGGTAATGAAGCTTCAAGTCAACTTACTCGCTGCCAGTTTTTTGAGGCAGGGTTTCTCTGTGTAGCCTTAGCTGTCCTAGAACTCACTCTGTAGGCTAGGCTGGCCTCAAACTCAAGAGATCTGCCTGCCTCTGCCTCCCAAGTGCTGGGATTAAAGGTGCATGTTGCCTGTGCTATAAATATTCAATGATACAGGGAGGGCACAGTGGTGTATGCCTTTAATCCCAGCACTGAGGAGGCAGAGGGGGCAGATCAGTTAGAGGCCAGCATGGCCTACACATAGAATTCCAGGCCAGCCAGATGATACACAGTGAGATCTTGTTTACAAACACCCAACCAAAGATAACACAAGTACAACATGTAAGTGCTGTATTAGCAGATGTCAGGTGCTTGTCTGGCTCACCAACATTTGGCCGTCCTATGCAGGAGCAGCTGGAGGAGATGGAGGAGAGACAGAGGCAGTTACGCAGTGGGGTGCAAGTTCAGCAACAGAAGAACAAGGAGATGGAACGGCTGAGGACAAGCCTTGCTGAAGAGCTTTCCACATATAAGTCAGTGTTCTCTGCTTCCCAAGTCTCTTAAATCTAAAATTAAGAGGATGGTGGGAGGGTCCAGGGAATATTTCATTTAAAGAAAGAACAAATCATTTGGGGAAATGACTTTCAAATTGTGCCTACCCATGAACAGATGGCAAACAGCTCTCTCTTTTTAAAGGGCTATGCTACCCAAGAGTGTGGAACAGGCTGATGCACCTACTTCTCAGGCAGGTGGCGTCGAGGCACAACCCCCAGGTGATCTTTGTGGGGAGATGGCAGTGTGTGTGCTCCTCATTGCGGCTTCCCTTAACAACACTAATGCCTCACTCTGGAGGGGCTTACTGCTTGGGATCCTCTTATTTGAGTAGTTACAGGCATGTGCCTCTGTACGTAAAACCAACCCCCCTAAAATATAGTTTTACTATGTAGCTGAGGATGGGCTTTCAATTGGAGGCATAATTCCTGGCCTTTGCCTCCCATATGCTACATCAAAATTCTCAAATAACAACTTAAGGATAGTAATTTTATGTCTTTCAAATACCTAAGGTAATTGATTCGGCAAGATTTAACTTTTTTTTCCCTCTTTTGAGACAAGGTTTCTCTGTGTAGCTCTGGCTGTCTCAGCTCTCACTCTGTAGACCAGGCTGGCTTTGCACTCAAGACATCTGCCTGCTTCTGGAGGGTGGAGATAAGGCTTGAGCCACCACTGTCCAGAACCTGCATAGCAGCTCACAAGTCTGGAACTCCAGTTCTAGATGATCTGATCTTTCTTCTGGCCCTTGTAGAGACTCTAGACACAAATGTGATACACATACATACATGCATGCAAAACATTCACTCACACATAAATTAAAACTCCCCAAATCCAGGTTCTATATACACACTTCTCCCAATACTGGCACTCAAGTTTCTTCAGTATAGATCAAAAGGCAACTCTATTACCAAATTCAGAATGACCAAAGAGGCCAACAAGAAGGCTAAATTGTTCATTTAAAACAAAAAAAGAGGATACAGAGCTCAAATGTACTGTTTAGCCAATGTATAAAACAACTAACAAGCTTCTCCATTCCTTTCTGTCTCAGAGTGTGGGTCTATGTGAGCACAGGGACTAAACGAAGGTACTCTGGAGAGGACATCCTAATTGCTAAGCCATCTCTCCTGCCCCCATTTTCATGCATAATAAACACAAAGGCTGTGGATTCATTCAGTAACTGGGACGTTTTAGACACAAGTCCACTTAGGCAGCCATAGCAGGAGCATTGTGAATCCACAGCTTTCACTACAGTTGCACGCCACCATATCTGCCTACTTTACTCCCCACCTTACTGTCGTCATGCAGTTTTGCAAACAAAAACTATTGAAGTATCTGCTATTGGAATGTCATTCCTGGCCCCATGAAAACATGTTGTAGGCAGGTGTGGTGGCACATGACTTTAATCAACACCCAGGAGGCAAGTGGATCTCTGGGAGTTAAAGGCCAAGTTTTTTTTTTTTTTGGGGGGGGGGGCTTTTGGAGACAGAGTTTCTCTGTGTAGCCCTGTCTGTCCTGGAACTCACTCTGTAGACTAGGCTAGCCTCGAACTCAGAAATCCACCTGCCTCTGCCTCCCAAGTGCTGGGATTACAGGCGTGTGCCACCACATCAGGCTAAAGGTCAAACTTCTAAACAGTCAACTTCATTCCATATAATGAAACCAACCAAAACAAACCACATTGTAGAAATCTCTCCCCAGCCTATCCTGTTTTAAGAAAATCTTTGAAGTTTATTGTTATAAAAATTGTATTTCAGATTGTAGAAAGTACAAACTTAACTGTATTTCTTTCAATTTTACAGGGACTGTTTAGAAATGTATGGTCGGATCTGTGGCCCAGAAACAACAAAACATTTATCAAAGGATCACTAGGGATGGACTTTTCCCAAACAGATAAAAGAGTACCAGCACCTGGCAAGCAATTCACCCTGTAAAACTACAAACACTAGCTGTCTTGCCTAAAAAGATTTTAGGTCGGCTGGAAGCAGAATTCCAGTCAAGTTGCATCTGGATTCTTTTTTGTAGGCTGCTGGTACTGATCTCAGTGCACTATGGAAGGGGAAAAAGAGCCTTTTATCTTCCAGCAGAACCCTGAGTAATGGATGTATCACCACACCCTGAAGTATCATGAAGAATGTTAAGGATTACTTTGTGCTGACCCAAACCAAGAACATCTGAGGGAAAATGTTGGGGTCAAAAGGCAGCCAATTTCTGCTATATGGATCCACAACAAATTCTTTTGTTCTATAGGTATTACATTTTTAAATTACTCCACTCACAAAGCCATCTTCCCCTTCAAGTCTACACTCACATAATTTACTTTGTTTTTTTTTTTTTTTTAGTCAGGGTTTCTCTGTGTAGCCCTGGCTGTCCTGGAACTCACTCTGTCACTCTGTAGATCAGACTGGCCTTGAACTCAGAAATCCGTCTGCCTCTGCCTCCCAAGCACTGGGATTAGAGGTGTGCGCCACCACACCCGGCTCATAATTTACTCTTAAATAAATAATAATAATAAAAAAAACCCCACGCCACCACAAGACCCCACTTATATATAGCCCTGGGTGACCTAGAACTTACTTTTTAGGCCCTGAACTCAAAGATCTGCCTGCCTCTACCTCTGAAATGCTAGGATTAAAGGAATGACGGGCTTATTTTTGAGACCAGGTCTCAAGTAGTATAGGCTGGTTTCTAATTTATGTAGGTCAGGATGAACTTGAACTTCTGATCTTGCTGCTTCTACCTCCCAACTGCTAGGACTGCCGGTGCATCATCAAGCACGACCCAAGACAAGCCCTATTCCTCCAGAGTATTACCATGTATGGCTCTGGCTGTTCTGGAACTCAGAGGAAGGACTCAAACTCACAAAAATCTACCTGCCTTTGCCTCACATGAGCTAGTGTGCACCACCATACCTAGCTTGATAATTTGTACTACATGCTACTAACATAACCAGAAGTCCTAGGAATCACTTCAGATTTGGACCAGACACTCCATTATTTAAACTTTTCCAAAGACCATAAATGATTCTGGAGGTGGGACTCATCTAGCCAGTCCAAGCAAAAGCAGGTTTTTTTCCCCCCAGTTGTCACTGAGTGGCAATAAAGGCGCTGACTCTTAATTCTATACTTTGAAAGTAGGGGTTCCAATGAAAAAACATTCGTTTCTGTAAAGAGTTCAAGTGTCTTTCAAATTTAAACTCTGCCTTAAGTTCTCTTATCACACTGCCTTTGAGATTCTTGGAAACCTATGTAGCTTTCTAGAAGACTTAAGGAATATGTAGTTTTACCAAGGCTAGTTTGTGTACTCTATTCAGTAATGTCTTCAATTTCCCTGACTGGAGTAAAGCTCTCTTATTGGTTATGGGTCTATTTTGTTTATTCTAATCTCAATAGTCAAAACCATGGAAAACAACTGTCATCTAAACAAACTCTTCCAGAAGCCAGAGACTGTTGTCTAACAGATACTAAACAAAACCCACCAGCATGGGGCTATATAGAAAAGCAATTTATTCCATTATAAGCACTTACACAGTTAGTCATGGAGAGTAACAGGCCTGATGGTGAGACAGGTCAACCAAAATGGAGATGGCATTAAACTATAGTGGTCAAAGACTAACCCCTAAAAAGCAACTTTTACCAAGGATTAATTTAATCTTAAAAACAAATACAAACTAGCAATTCACTCTTTTTCAACTTGACAGTCACCAGTGGTACAACTGCCAGGTAAAAACATACATCTTTACAACTTGGTGGTCCCAAGTTTAAAAAAAAAAAAAGGAGGAAAGAAAGAAAAAGAAATAACAGAAGGAAAGAAAAACCACACACAACAAAACAGACTTTGTTCAGCTATCCAGCCACAATTGGAGCCACCAATGAGGCTTTGCTGAATTAAGCCCCCAGTTAAGATTTAGAAAACACCCATGGTTTGAGCTAGTAGCATTGTTGGTGGCACCCACTGTAGTTGGGTAGCTGAACAAAGCCAGTGTCTCAAACCAATGTTAAATCCATCTCGAGATTCAGAGGAAAACAAGGAGTCTAAAATCACAAGTGCAGACATGTCTAGGATCCTTGTCCTTCTGGATCCACACTTCCTTCAGGGTCTTCATCATTATAAATGTTCTCTGCCTGCCAAAACAAACAAAATAAAGATAGGAAGGTGTTTAGCATGAAGACAAATGTTTATAAAATATTATGCCAATGTGCCTGATAACATTTCAAGGAGGGCCATAGATTTCTAACTACTTAACAACTACTGTTGAATAAAAACAGCAATATACAACATGCAAACAGTATGGACCATAAATTAGTACGGTATGTAAAGTAAAAACAAGAACAGGCCACAGCCTCCTGTATAGGGCACTTTCACATAAGTATAGATGATCACTATTCCCAAACCCTTTAACCAGATAAATAAAAACCATAAAGGCCTCTATGAGCTCTCTTATACCCTTACTCCCCTCTCACTTTCAGCTTTTCTCTTGCCCCTCTTGGGCTCCCCCCCACCCCCACGTGGTCATGGCCGGCCTCCACTTCTCTACTCTCTCCCTCTCTGCCTTTCTTTGCCTCTACTACCCCCCCAACTCCCTTCCCCATGCCCTGAATAAACTCCATATACCCCCCTCCCCAAAGTCTCTATGAAATACACAGAAAGTGATACTTATGAGCACAGAATTTCTTTTTGGAATGATGGAAATATTTTTTAATATCATAATGATAAAATTCACTGAATGGTAAAATTTAAGTAATTCCCAACAAAGCCTTATGTCCAAACCTTAATTTTTATATGTTGAAAAAACGAAAAACAAAAACCACTTTTACATAAACTAACCTCTACAAGGTGATGAAACAGATTAATTTTAAATACTAAAACCAGTACCACCTGGGCAAAATTTTGTGTTCTGAGCAGCTACTATCTGGAACTTTATTACACTGGGTGTTGCAGAAGATGAGACAATCTTATGTGATCTGGCCAAAGAGACAATGAATATATAATAAGGCTAAAAACCAAGCCAGGTGGTGGTGGTACATGCCTTAATACTAGTACTCCAGAGGCAGAGGCAGAGGCAGAGGCAGAGGCAGGTAATCTCTGAGTTTGAAGCCAGCATGGCCAAACAGAAAAAAAATTCTCTCAAAACCCCCTCCTCCCACAACAACAACAAAAACCAGAACCACAACTAAAGGGGGGGGGGGGGGAAGATAGTATTTCATGTCAATACTCATCAACAGATACCACCTCAGAGGGTTACCGCAAGCTCCAATACCCTGTTTATTACTGGGTTTATCAGACTGGATAGAACTAAGTGGCCAAATGGAAGAGATAAGTACAACAGGGAGCAGGCACCGATCACTCACAACCAAGTCACTGTGAACATGGAGATCTGGAAGCTCAAACTTCTCCTTTTCCCACGGGGGAGGCTCAGAGTTCCAAATGTTTGTCAGCAATTCTGATAACTAGCCCAACTGCGAGGCTATCTAGGGTCCCACCTAAATTGCCTTTATTAACAGATCTAGGCATGACCCACAAGGGATTATCATAAATAGGACAAACTGAGCTGGAAATTCCAATGCTTTCTTGGAAGTTCTATGCCAGTAATAGGACAAAGCCTAAGCATGTACTACTTATTATACAGATATAACTCACAATGGAGGCAATGAGCCGGAAGGATCTAGTTCACCCCCTTAACCTTTTCTCTCTTTTTCTGAGACAGGGTTTCTCTGTGTAACCCTGGCTGCCCTCAAACCCCGAGATTCCAAATGCCTCTGCTTCCCAAGTGCTACTGGGATTAAAGTGTGCACCACTGCCTGGCCTTTTCTGGCTTTTTTTTTTTGAGACAATGTCTCTACACAGGCTCAGGAGTCTTAGAATTCAGTATGTAGAACTCCAGCTGGTTTCAAACCAGAGATACCTGAGTTCTGGAATTAAAGCTGTATACCACCATGCATAGCCCCACCACATTTTCAGAATTACTATTGCATATAATTTTAGACAGGTGTATGACAAGGAATATAACTGTTTTAAAATATAATGTATCAAGGTTAGAGAAATGTCTCAGTGGTTAAGAGTGCTTGTCACTCTTCTAAAGGACCAGAGTTCAGCTCCCAGCACTCATGTCAGACAGCTCACAACTGCCTGTAACTCCAGCTCCATGGTATCCAGTTCTTTCTACTGGCCTCCTGACACCAGCACAGCATGCGTGTGGCCTGTGTGCATACATACACACACACTCTCTCTAAAGTAAATCTTTAAAAAAATAAATAGCCATAGGTAACACAAAAATTATAGAACATAAAACCAGTCTGTAGTAATCAAAATAACTAATGTACATGTAAAATTTCTGTGCTTCTTTTCCGGGAATACTTATTATACAAGTGAGGAATGTAAGATTTTTATTAAAGGTATAATGTAAAACGAAAAAATGTTTATGAAAAATCTTATGTTAAAATTTCCATTTATAATTCAAATGTCGAGACACAACCAAGACAGAAAAACTGTCTTGAAATAAACAAAATAAGTTCTCACCAAACCAACAATCATCATCTAAAAACCAAGCTGTTGACATCTGCTCAGCCCACTTGGGGCGTCATCAAGGTTTAGCTATGTTCTGAGAAGAGCAATGCTGCCAGAAGCACAGACTTTCAGTTAATGACTGCTTACGCCTATGAAAAAAATAATCAGAATTTAAAACTGGTAAGCATTACAAATTAAAAACAAAAAACAAAAACCAGCCTACACACCTTTATATTATTGTTCACATGCTACTAAATTGGGAGCGTTCCTGCTAGGTTTTAGGTTTGCTATCCTAGGATCATTTCCTTGAATATGTAATATGCTTATCTTTAAACATGTAGCAAGGCAACAAAAGGACCTAAGAGGAACCAGTTAAAACTTAAATTTACTTTCAAGATTTTTTTTTTAACAACAAACACAGTCCTAAGAGAGTCTAGAGAAAACAAACAAAAGCCCAATTGATTTTCCTGCTGCTTCAGAGAAACCCAAGATTGAAGAGATTATACAGGGCAATACTTGCCATGCCCACCAGACCACAATCAAGAACAGTGTCGTACCCCCTCAAGGAAGGACAGGCCTTGAGCTCTAATGATGGCTGCCCTCAAACTCTGGATGGCTGACAGGACAAATATCTAACATGGGTTTGGCCTTTTTCTAGATAATGTAGGGTCCCCTTTATAAAAGAGCCTGGCTAGTAACCAGTGATAAAGAGAATGTCCAAAGCCAAAGGAAGTATGTTGTCAATCTCAGTCTGGGGGAAGTGAATTAAAATCTCAGTCTGGGAGAAGTGAGGCTCAATTTAAGAAAACCTCACTTAAGTAAAAAACTACCAAATCTACAAAATACTTTTCCAGTTTAAATGTCAACATGCAAATATCTAGAACAAGTCTAAACAGCTAATGCAAAGATGATGGCCGAACCTCTGAGGGATAGACCTGATGTTTACTAAAATTTGGCTTAGTGCTAGGTCATGTACAAGACCCTGAGTTCTATAACCTGGAGGTGGTAGTGCATGCTTAACTCCTAGCACTGGGGAGGCAGAGACAGATGAATTCAAGGCCAGGCTGGTCCACAGGAGTGAATTCCAGGCTAGATGCCCAGAACTACATAGTAAGAAAACGGGAGCATCAATAAGCCAGCTTGTCCTCTCCTCTAGTCCTTAAACCCTAGCATTTGGAAAACCGAGGCAGGCAGATTGCTATGAATTAAATCCAGCCTGTTTTACACAGTGAGATCCTGTTTCAAACTAAAGCAACACATTTCTTTACTGGGGGACAGTGGTAAAGAGTACTTGTTTTTGTAAAGAATCCAGGTACAGTTCTAAGCACCCACATGGTACCTCACTATCACCAGTATCTGCAGGCCAAGAGGATCTGATGCCCTCATTTTGCCCTCCAGAGGCACTGCATGCACATGGTGCACATAAAAAAGTGCAGGAAAGGGTGGCTCACAACCATCCGTAATGGGATCGGATGCCCTCTTCTTGGGTGTCTGAAGACAGCTACAGCGCACTTACATATAAAAAACAAAAACAAAAAAAACAAAAAAAACACACACACAACGAAGGGAAAACACTCACACACGCAAATAAATAGAAAACAAAACCCTTTAGGTCTTTATGGTCAAGACTATCTTAAATACAAGGCTGTCACATCACAAACTAAAAGATTCTCTTTAAAGAAATAAGAAAGAACATCTTAACTTCTTAAACAAAGCCCTCAAAGTCAGGCATAGGGGTTTATGCCTTTAGCCCAGCACTTGGGAGGCAAAGGCAGGCAGGCAGGCAGATCTCTGTAAGTTCAAAGCCAGCCTTGTCTACAGAACTAGTTCTAGGACATCCAGGGCCACACAGACAAACTCTGTCTTGAAACAAACACCTCAAACAAAGCAACAAACCTAAAGCTCTATGACTATCAGTAGCGGTAGCCTTACTTTATGTTTTGGTTTTCATTTATTATTTCTTTAATTGGTACTCAATGATTAAAGCCTCACTATTATCACTCAAAACAATCTATCACTGGATTCCTTCTTAAAATTGTTATTTTTGTATTTCACCATATTCTCAGTAGAGAAGCACCAGAATGGATATAAAATACTTAAATATAGTCTAAGATTATTACACCTCTATAAGCAAGCTACCCAAAGATGGCTCTCTTAAGACAAGCATGGCCAGATTTTCCTGGCTCTTGTTCATTCAGGTGTACAAGTTGATATAATCACATTATTGTAACCTCCCACCCTAGAGGGTTTCTCTGTATGTAGTTGTTAGTCCTGGCTGTCCTGGAACTTGCCACATAGTCCAGGCTCAAACTCAAGAGATTTGCCTGTCTTCTGGGTGCCAGTTAATTAAGTAAAGGCATGTACCACCATGCCCCACCTAAATCTTGTTAATCTTGCATTACTAAGACAACTTCAAGCTAAACATATAATGTAAGGATCCTAATCAATTTTTACTACAGGGAATCTAAAGCTTCCTTTCTAACTATAAATTAAGAGACCTTTGAGAAAGACTATGGCCCTTATCAGCATTGAATGAAATTATAGAAAAAAGTTTAAGATCAACATGTAAGCTGGGCGTGTTTAACAACATCAGTATTTTGGCAACCAAAATACATGGCTTGAAACTAAAAATGAATCCCCAGACAGTCATTAATTAACAGGCTGGCAGTCAAAGTCGGGTAAGATTCTGCACAGCTTCTTATCAAACTAAGACAGAAATGCATTGCTGTGGATAATGCTTATTCTATTACAGGTAAGGTATTCTTGTCAAGACAACCTAAGACAGACACACAAGTCTTATTTATGAAATAAAAAAAGAGGAAGACGTGGAGAGCTCTTAGGACAACTTCTAGAAAATGTTCAGGAATTTGACATTGGGCTAGGACAAGGAAGTAGGCTCAAGATCTTGATTATCTTGATAAGTTTCCGAATGCCATAAGACTTTATTGCCTTTTGTATTTTCCCTTGACCTAGAACTAAGTACATTCTTTGCATGTACTTAGAATGGTATAAACGCAGACTGGAAAAAATAAACTTACTTCAGTCTCAGCAATGGCTGGAGTCATTATTTAAAAAACCAAAAAACAAACAACATTAAGAAAAGGAAAAATGACACATAAATATTGAAGTCACATCTACAGAAAATCGAACACAGATAGCAGCTGCATCCACAAAATGTGTGTGTATATATGTATGTATATTATTTCCACCATCATTCATATATACATACATAGGTATGAAAGAAATAATGTCTCATATATCTAGTTTCCCATAAATAAACCACTTACCATCTGCCACACTTGCATGATATTGTCTTCTGATACAGAACAAATCACCCAAGGTTCATTGGGATTCCAGGAAAAGTCAGATATCTTGGCAGTGTGACCACCATGAATAAACTGGAAGAACCAAAACAAAGACATTAAATACAGGCCACATTAAATCACAGCCCATGCACTATTTAAAACACCGAAGATCCCAAAGTGCTTGACTTATAACATACCAACAACTCTGGTGGGCCATCCTCTGCATCTTCTGGGGACTGTTCTTCCCCAATTTTACTTAAAAAAAAAAAAAAAAGTCAGAAAACAATATACTCAGTACCCGACTTTGAAAAATATACAGATAGTAACTTTGCTAAGCTTGGTGGCACTCAGGAAGCAGAGGCAGCCTGGTCTACAGAGGGAATTCGAGGACAACTGTGCCCCAAACACACCCCACCCAAATAACTTCAGGGAAAGAGTAACTAACATAAAACTGACCTTAGATCCCAGACATTCAGCCTACGATCAGTCCCACTGGAGGCTAAGATAGTCTCATTGTGAGGTGACCACTGAACCTATACCCAGAGTGAAGAAAATTAAAATTAAAGAATAGAAGAGATACCCTACCAAACCTCATTAATAAAACAATACGGTTAAAACTGACAGGTACTTCTTCCATGAAAATAACTCACTACTAAAGATAGAATATTAGCTTCTGTTGCATTTTACATTTTGTCCCACAGTGTGGCTCAACAGGACCTCAGTGCATACAGCTCAATTGGCTTGAAACTTTGTGTCTCTTGCCTTAACCTTGCACACTGAAATATAAGTCACCAAACAGCTTCATCTTACACCTTTGAAACCTTATTTTCTTCCTCTCCCTGACAAATCATACCTAATCAGAAAAGAAGTTCATTTCTGACATGTAAACTGAAATACTGACAGGTGGCATAAGTCTATTTTTTTCTCAACTGCTCATTATATACTACATAAACAGGATAGGCTCCTTCTTCCTTTCTCCTCAAAGATTCTTTATAATCATGCTATCTATAAAAGATACAAACATCAATCACAAATTCTGTTGCTATTTATTAAGAAAATGCTGGTTCATGACACAAGAAAGGTATTATTGACTAATGGATTAGGGAATTGTTATTCTTTCAAGCAACATCACCACCACAAAGCTGAAGGAGTTGAGACAAGGACAAATATCTTAAATACTCAGTCTATTTAGATGAGGATGACCTTGTATTTGATTCTCCTGTCTCTTCTTTCTGCATGCTGGGATTATTGGTAATCTTGATGAATGCAGTCTCTTACTAGACAACTCAAGATGAACTACTTGTGACTACTTGGTTGAGCGACCTCTGTGTTGGGATTAGAGGCATGCACTATCATGCTTATTTTCACTATAAAATTCAAGCTTGAGAGTAAAGGCTGCATGGTTAAGAACACTGACCGTTCTTCCAGAGGTCCTGAGTTCAATTCCTAGCACCCACATGGTGGCTCACAACCATCTGTAATGGGTCCTGATGCCCTCTTCTGGAGTGTGTCTGAAGACAGTTATTATGTACTCATATAAATAAATAATAAATAAATATTAAAAGAAAAAAAGGAAAAAGCTGCAAAGTAGTGGTCACAATGCCTTAGAACATGTGTTTTAAAACAGCAGACTATTATTTGAATCAGAGGAACTCCTATGAAAATGGGGGCATACAGCACTCTAAGAAGCAATGGGTAAAACAGTAAAATTATCTCAAAAAAGGTGGGGCTGGAGATATGACTCAGAATACTAGCTGATCTTTTAGAAGACGGTTCAATTCTTAGACTGCAATACCAACACCCCCACCCCCAGAGGTTGAGACAGGGTTTTTCTTTCTGTAATAAACCTGGATGCCCTAGAACTCATAGATACACCTCTGCCTCCCAAGTGCTGGGATAAAGGTGTGTACCACCACTCCCACCTAGCACAAAACAATTTTAAAAATCCGAAGAGACAAGCAGTGATGGTACACCCCTTTAATCCCAGCATTCAGCAGGCAATCTCTGGATTCAAGACCAGCATAGTCTATAAAGTAAGTTCCAGGATAGTCAGGAGTATAGAAAATCCTATCTTTAAAAAAGAACCAAAAAAAAAAAAAAAAAAAAAAAAAAAAACCAAACAGCCAGAAAAGAAAAAGAATTTAGGAGCTGGAGAGATGGCTCAGAGGATAAGAGCACTGACTGTTCTTCTAGAGGTCCTGAGTTCAAAACCCAGCAACCACATGGTGGCTCACAACCATCTGCAATGGGATCTGATGTCCTTTTCTGGTGAATCTGAAGAGAGCAACAGTGTATTTAGAAATAATAAAAAACAAATCTTTAAAAAAAAAAAGAATTTAATGATTAATCTGCACAGACAGAACACACGGACACACAGGTACCTCCCTTCTGCTAGCTTCTCAAGTGCTGGGATTATAGGCATGTACCAGCACTAATTTCTTAATATCGTAAGGAACCAGGATAAGTGTAAAGATCTTTTTCTTTTTTACAACTCTTTTAAGCTCAAGTTCTACTAACTTGAGCAAATTTTCTGTAGATAAAGGAAGATGAAAGAAAGAGAAGGGAAATGAGAGGGTAGGCATATTGGTTTCTCTTACTTGGAATATTTCATCCTTATGTGATTCAAAGGAATGCAACTTGAGTTTCAGATTTCTCAGATCCCACAACGCAACAGTCTATGTACAAAAAGAAAAATAAATTAATATCAATTTATTAAATAAGAACATCCTAGGGGTAATAAGATGGTCAGTAGCTAAGGTTGCTTGCTGACAAGCCTGATAAAATGAGTGATTCCAGAACCCAAATAGTGGAAGAAAAGAACAGACTCTGGAGAGTTGTCCTTTGACCACTATAGGTTTCATGGCATATGTACCTCCACTTTTGCCAAATAGATAAATGTAACTAAAAAATTTTAAGGCCGGGCAGTGGTGGCGCACGCCTGTAATCCCAGCTCTTGGGAGGCAGAGACAGGCAGATTTCTGAGTTCGAGGCCAGCCTGGTCTACAGAGTGAGTTCCAGGACAGCCAGAGCTATACAGAGAAACCCTGTCTCAAAGAACCAAAAATAAATAAATAAATAAAATAAAAATAAAAAAATTGTAAGGTAAAAATTACATTTGCTTATTTTTATTTAACATCCTGACTTGCAGTTTATGCCCCTCATATATTTTATCTATCCAGTGTATATACGTATGTGCCATGAAAACCATGCCAAGATCAGAGGCCAACTTGTAGGAGTGGAGTTGGTAAAATCTCCTTTGGTCATTTGGGTCTTGGTGAATGAATTGAGATCTTTAGGCTCCAGTCAGGGTCTTTGCTCACTGAGGCATTCCGCCAGTATAATAATAAGCACTTTGTAAAATTCACAAGAAGCCGAGCAGTGGTAGTACATGCCTTTAATCCCAGCACTTGGGAGGCAGAGGCAGGTGGATTTCTGAGTTTGAGGCCAGGCTGGTCTACAGAGTGAGTTCCAGGACAGCCGGGGCTATACAGAGAAAACCATGTCTCAAAAAACAAAAACAAGATAGAAAAATTACAAGAAATCTAGGCTGTGGTAGCGCATGCCTTTAATACCTGCACTTGGGAGGCAGAAGCAGGTGCATTTCTGAGTTCGAGGCCAGCCTGGTCTACAGAGTGAGTTCCAGGACAGCTGGGGCTACACAGAGAAACCCTGTCTTGAAAAACAAACAAAAACAAAACAACAACAAAAAAAAACCCACAAGAAAAAAACAATAAAATCTTTAACTAAAATGAACAGTAACTCAGCACCCACTTGGTGGTTCACAAACATTTGTAAAATTAAATCCCAGGAGAGCTGACCTCAACAGGTACCAGACACCGTGCTCAAGACTTATACTCATACCCATAAAATTTAAAACCACAAACAACGACAACGAAAAAGCCAAGCAAGGCAAACCTACCTTGTCTGCTGATCCTGTGGCAAGAATAAACTCACTGTAGGGATTGAAAGACAAGCAATTCACCTCAGCTGTGTGGGCATCCACCGAGTGGCTTGGTTTGGAAGTATTGTTTGAACGAGTATCCCAACTTAATTTAAAAAGATAAAACAGAAGAAAAAACTTGACATGATGACTAATACAGGACTCTGAAATTATATGTATTAAAAACAAACAATGGGTTCCACTCACATCATAAGTTTCTGGTCATCAGCAACTGAGCCAAACAGAGATTCGTGAAGCAGATGCCAGGAAACGTCCTCTACTACTGCTGTGTGCCCCGTAAAGATGGTCTTTGCATCCACCACTTTTCCTTCTTTTGGAACTGCACTGATGTCCCACAGGCAGATGGTCTTAAATGTAAAATTAACCATTATATAAAAGATTCTCACTTCCCCGCATATCCCAGAAAAAGAAACCAATTGGTAACAATCCCAGATTTGCTCCAAAACTGCAAGGATACCCACATGGTCATCTGAAGCACTAAGTAAGTGCCCGCTGAGATTTGGATTCCAAGAAAGCCCATAACCTTCCTTCTGATGTCCACGGAGACGCAAATCTGGGTTGCATTCTCCAGAAGGGTCTGCAAAATAGCATATATCAAGAGTATACAATCCATTGTCTTTCTGGGTTTATTAAGCAAAATGATGTCATAAACATCTATTACACAAAACACAATCCTATTACCAGATACATAACGCTAAAGTTGGGTAATCATGATTTTCTTCTACACAAAAGCACTATTTCACTTGTAAAGTATAATGCCCACACATATCAATATAAATAAATTTTAAAAAATCTGTATCTGATTAAAAAGAGGAAGGTACCTGGTTTAGAAGGGTGCTTTGTGTAGTCAAAAACAAGCACATCACTGGATGGTGTCTTCGTTGCGATGATGCAAGGGTTCTGAGGCATGTACCGGGCCCTGTTTACTTCTCCTTCATGGTTGATCTTGATTTCTATTTCAATTTTCCCACTGACAGAACCAAAACCTCCAAATTCTGTATATATAAAAACACAAAGTACTTAAACAACCAAGTCGTATATTTAGAAGACCAAAACATTTACAGAATTAAAGAACTTTCATACATTTGTAATAAGTACTAATGAAATTATGACAGTATGAATCAATTCAGGTGTGGTAACGCATACTTTTAATCCTGACACTTAGGAGGAGGCTGAGGCAGGTGGATCTGAGTTAAGAGTCCAGCCTGGTCCACAGAGGAAAGTTCCAGGACAACAGAGAAACCGTTGTTTTGAGATCCAATGCCCTCCTTTGGTGTGTCTGAAGATATAATGTACTCACATATAGAAAACAAATTAAAAAAAAGAAAGAAAAAGAATAAACAAATGTTACTTTATCTACTGATTGGTAGGGTCTCATTTAGTATAGGCTACCTATCCTACAACAACAACAACAACAATAACTATGTAATCAAGGATGACCTTGATTCTATCTCCACCTCTGGTGTTAGAATTACAGATAAACACCTATATTACTAGAGAAGTGTTGAAAACTAAAGGATAAAAATTATTTTCTGAGAGTAAAGGTGTAAATGCCTAACACTGATGGCCTATTAATTGTCAGCCTCAAAATGATTATACGTTCATTTATTTTGAGACAAGGTTTTCACTGTAGCCCTGGGTTAGCCTGAAACTTGCTATATAGATTAGAATGGCCTTCAACAGTGATCTACCCACCTACCTCTGTCTCCCCAAGTACTCAAAGACTCAAGTCATCATATTGATGTACTTTTGCCTGTAGTGCACACACCTAGCAACACATCTTTAATCCTGGCACTAGGGTGGCAGAGGCAGGCATATCTTTTGAGTTTTAGATCAGTCAGCTAGCCAGGGTAACACAAAAACGATACCCTGTCTTTGAAAAGACTCTAAAAGGAGGAGAAAAAAAAAGTACACTAGATCTCTCATACACCCCTGACTCTACAACACATGCAAGATGTAACACAGAACCAGGAAAGAAGGCTCTGGAGCTAGCTAGCCTGGAGCATTCTCTTCAGCTAGAGAACAGCCAACACCGCTGCCTCAACAAGGTAGAAGGCAAAGTTGGCCCCCTGACTTCCACAAAAACACCAACACCCATACAGGTATGTAAAAATAAATATTAGAAAATATATAACAGGGGCTGGGGAGATAGTTCAGTGGTTAAGAGCACTAACTGCTTTCCCAGGGGTCCTGAGTTCAATTCCCAGCAACCACATGGTGGCTCACAACCATCTGTAATGGGATCTGATGCCCTCTTGTGTGTCTGAAGATAGTGACAATGTACTCATAAGTAAAACGAATATTTTAAAAAAAAAAAGTAACAAGGGCCGGGCCTGGTGGCGCATGCCTGTAATCCCAGCACTTGGGAGGCAGAGGCAGGCGGATTTCTGAGTTCCAGGACAGCCTGGTCTACAGAGTGAGTTCCAGGACAGCCAGGACTACACAGAAAAAACCTGTTTCGAAAAACAAAAAAACAAAAAAACAAAAAAACAAAAAAAAAAAAAAAAAAAAAAAGTAACATAAGTGATCAAGAAATTTTCAGTTTAAGCACATGGTAGTAAGCATAAATTCTGACCTTCTAAAATGTGTAACTATCAAAGTGCAATATATAGGTGAAAATCAATACTTGACAGAGCCCATAGAAAAAAGGCAATCAAATCATATAATGCATGATTTCAGTTTGGGGCATATACTTAAAATACAGTTGTGGGAACTCAGCTTAAGAGAATTTAAACAGACTATTAGAACAGAATAGCCCGGCTTGTTTCATACTGAAGAAGATCCTCCTGCCTTCCGAGTACTGAGATTACAAGGCATGCCCTACCCTACCATACACAGCTCTCACACTGAGTTTTAACACAGGTTAGGATGTGTCTTTTTCTTTTTTGCAGACTGAACCTAAAGCCACACATATATCACTGAGTCATTAGCACCCCCACCCCAAGCCACACCTACTTAAGGTCTAAAATAGTAACAAAAAACTCATTGCAAGTAAAAAATTCTTTCAAGTTTGTTTTTTAACACACATTTAAAGGCAAAACACCATTAAAACCAAACCAAAGCACAACAGCAGAACAAAAATGAACAGATCTCTATGAATATCCAAAAGCACCACTCAAATCACAATGAAAACATTGCAGTGGGCTGGAGAGATGACTCACTGGAGAAGAGCAATAGCTGCTTTTCATGAGGAACCAGGCTTTGATATTCAGCACGTACACGGTGGCCCTTAACCACCTCCAAGGAATCTGATACCTTTTTCTGGCCACCACAGGCACCAGGCACACATATGGTGCACTGACATACATGCTGAGAAAACACCCATATACATTAATAGTAACAATAATTAAAGCAACCCTCTTTTAAAAAGGCGAAGTGAAGATTAATTTGATTTCACAATACAAGTTCATAGCAAGCCTTTATTAAGGGATTTTAAGGCAAGTCTAGACCAGAGACCCTGTCTAAAAACAAAAATAAACAAACAAAAACAACAACAGTAATGAAACTCTCCAAACAGAACGTGCATCCTTCTAAACTATTATTATTGACACACAAGGTTCTGTCACTCTGATTTCTAATGAGTCACTTTTCTTTTTTTGGTTTTTCGAGGACAGGGTTTTTCTGTGTAGTCCTGGCTGTCCTGGAACTCACTCTGTAGACCAGGCTGGCCTCGAACTCAGAAATCTGCCTGCCTCTGCCTCCCAAGAGCTGGGATTACAGGCGTGTGCCACCACCGCCCCCGCTCAAAACCCTTTCTTTTTGTGTCTGTGATGCTAGGTATGGAGCCCAGGGTCTTACAGATCCAAGACTAGTCAATTCTATAACCGAGATACAACATAGCACCCAAAGACTTAGACCTTAATTTAGACATAACTACCCATCACTGAAGAGATTGACAAGTTACCACTCCCCCACACCTTTTAAATAAATACCAACCCTGTTCTCTGATCTGTAAAGTATTACTTTAATGGAGAAGGAAAGCTTATGTGTGTAACACTGGGGTATTGTGATAATCAAATTAAAAAATCCATAGTTGTTATTCACATTATTGCTTTTAGTCACTGTTTTTGGAGAGAGAAGCCCCTTTGAGAAGTTCCCCTGGGGTCTTAATATGCAGACCACTGCTTTTAATGTACAATAATCCGTCCTCATTTGGCACACGCCTACACAAAACAAAACTGTAGTCAAAAGAAGTAGCTCAGTGAGAGACAGCATGCTGACAACCCCCAATTCCTCAGAGCAAGGGGAATAAGACTAAATTCTAATCACAAACCAGCAAAATGAACAAAGACCAAGTTTTATCAGTTGAAGTACTTTAAAAAAAAATTACTTGGAGCTCTTTGGGACAGGAAAACATTTCAAAGTAGGACATTAAAGGAAAAGTTAATAATTTATAACTGTACAGTTTTTAAACAGTAACAGAAGCCAGGTTTGTTAGCTTAATCCCTCCCAGAACTTCAGAGTCGAAGGCATGGTGATGATTACAAGTTTAAGCCAGCCTTACTCAAAATACAAGTAAAATACAACAACAACAACACCACACAAACATAAAAATGTTAACACTACAAATAAAATGACCACCTTTGACTCAACCCCCTTTGAACACGTCTGTGATATGGGCACTTGGAATTGAACTCAGGACCTCTGGAAGAGCAGTCAGTGCTCTTGACCACTGAGCCATCTCTCCAGCCCCTAATATGTTTCATTAAGTCTTTATGCCCCTAAACCCCATGAAATCATAGCAGCACAGATACACTGTATACTTTGGGTGCTGTGTAAATGTTTTCTGTCTAATGGGGAACCAGTAGTCCCAGGTTGGCCACAACTTATGATCCTCCTGTCACCTGTGCTTTAGACATTTAGTTTAGGAGATGTGAGAAGAGCAAATAAATCCACAACACACATTTAATCTGCATTTCAGGTACCTAGAGAAAAAACAAGGGGAGATGAAGATGGCTCAATGGTTAAGAGCACTGGCTGCTCTTACAGAGGTCCTGTGTTCAATATGGGGCTAGGGAGATGGCTCAGAGATTCAGAGCACTAGCTGCTCTTCCAGAAGGCCCAGGTTCAATTTCCAATGGCTCACAAATGTCTATAGCCCCACTTCCAGGGTATCTGATACCCCTTACTGGCCTTCATAGGCACCAAGCACAGAAGTAGTGCACAGGCATACATGTAGACAAAACACATACCCCACACATTTAAAAGAAAGGAAAAAAAAAAGGTGTAGCAATCCACATCTATTAACTAATTTCTGTCTTTTGGTCAATGTCTCCCTGGTTGACCAAACTGACCAAACTGACCAAACTCCTTACTGAAGTTATAACCCATACACCATTACTTCTTAGTCCTACCTCCTTTCTCACTGTCATAATGGGATGCATCAAACTGAGCATCATCATTGGGGAGCTGGACACTGGCTATCACCAGGTGGTTCTGTTCATCAGATGTGTGTGTTCCCAGGACAAGCCGATGAATGCTGAAATCTTTCCCTTCGGGTCTGTAAAAACAAATCATCACTATTGGTAACCCAGGAAATCAGTCAGCAATGTACATATATAACAAAACAAAACAAAAAACCAAATAATTCAATCTTGAGATAGTAAGAACTACTTCCGGGCCAGGCATGGTGGTGCACGCCTGTAATCCCAGCACTTGGGAGGCAGAGGCAGGCAGATTTCTGAGTTCGAGGCCAGCCTGGTCTACACACAAACCCTGTCACAACGTCGCCCCCGCCCCCCCCAAAGCAATGGTAGAGTTTTTTGTTGGTCATGTGCAAGAGTTCTTGATTCCAGAAAAAAATAAATAAAAAATTAAAAAAGCCAAGCAATGTTGGCAGGCCTTTAGTCCCCAGCACTCAGGGGTAGAGGCAGGTAGATCTCTGAACTCCAGGACAGCTAAGGCTACACACACAAAAAAAACCCTTTTTCGTAATCCCAGCACTTGGAAGGCAGAGGCAGGTGGATTTCTGAGTTCGAGGCCAGCCTGGTCTACAGAGTGAGTTCCAGGACAGCCAGGGCTATACAGAGAAACCCTGTCTGGGGGGTGGGGGGGTGGGTGACTTTTAAAAAACCCTTTTTCAAATAACCAAAAAAGAACATTAAATACACTGTCCAAACATTTATGTTCCTAATTATTAAATACACTGCTCCAAACACTTTAAAAGCAGTTATATTTTCATTATAGTTCGCCTTAAACCTAGAGTTGTCTGTCTATGTGTGGGCTTACACATGTGGAGGCCAGAACTTGACAATGGGCCTTTGGCTTATCTTTTTCCTCCAGAGAGACTGAAGACAGAATTAACTCTCCAGAAGCCAGTTTGCCAGTTCTGCTAGTCTAGCGAGTTTGTTCTAGTGGTCCTGTTTGCCTCTTGGAATTACAAGTGCACTGCTGGAATTTGAACTGTGATCCTCACACTTCTACAATTGCTTTATCTACTGGACTACATCCCCAAACTTCATACATTCACTTCAATATTTTATCACTGAGCTACATGCACTCCTTCTTAACACAGATGATTACACATGGCTTCCTGGAGCTGGAGAGATGGTTGGTTCGGCAGTTAAGACTGGCTGCTCTTCCAGGACCACAGTTCAATTCCCCATACCAACGTGGAGGTAATCCAGACCCATGTGGACCCACAATGCCATCTTCTGGCCTCAGGAAATCCACACATGGTGTATACATAGACAGACAAAATATACACACACCTAAATTAAAAACAAAATACAAAACAAGATAGGCACTCTTCTTAAAGAGCCAGGAGCAGGAACTGGGGAGATGCATCAGTGATCAAGAGCTGTTGTTCTTAGAGCACCTGGGTTAAGTTTCCAGCATTCACATGCTGGCTTAATTATGTAGAACTCCAGTTCCAGAGGATCTGACACCCTCTTCTAGCCTCCCTAGGTTCCAGGTACCTAGCATAGGGTACCAGATATAAAGTGGTACACTGACATACATGTAGTCAAACAAAACAAAAGAGAATACTAACTGAAGAATTACCCTGGGTAGGTGATTCTGAGTTATGTAGGAAGCAAACCGAATAAGACAGAGGCCATTTCATCCATGGCCTCTGCTTCAGTTCCAGCTTCCAAGTTCTGCCCTGAACTTCCATGATGGATTATAAACTGTAGCTGAAATAAACTCTATTCTCCTCAAGTTGCTTTTGTTTGTGGTGCTTTATCAGAGCAATAGAAAGCAAACTAAGACAACACATATAAAAGAGCTGATTAAAAAATAACAAGCCGGGCAATGGTGGTGCATGCCTTTAATCCCAGCACTCAGGAGGCAGAGCAGGTGGATTTCTGAGTTTGAGGCCAGCCTGGTCTACAGAATGAGTTCCAGAAAAGCCAGGGCTATAGAAAAACCCTGTTTCAGGGAAACAAACAAACAAACAAACAAACAAACAAACCAAAAAACAGAATTAGTGACACCAATTCTAGACAATATACATATGAAAGTCACACAAACACACTGAACTTAACAGCTGAGGAATACAATACAGCTCAACAGTAGTATGTGAAACTAGTATCCTTGAGGTCCCAGGCTCAATTCAGTAAAACAATCAACAAATTAATACATTATGGGCTGGGCTAGATTTAAACACTATAATACTAATTAATCTGAAATTTGGGGAAAATCAAGCAATTCGGCTGAGATACCTCTAGTTCTGGAAGTAGAAAAGCCAAATGAGAAACCTAGAAAGAGGATTAAAATCACTTCAATTTCTTCAATGTCAGCTTATGGCAGTCTAGATTTTATACTGTAGGCAACAAGGAATATTAAATTTCAAATAAGAGACATAGCTTAGTACTATTTGTGCTCTCCTGTAAAAATTAATCTACAATGCAAAAAGAGTTTCTGAAGTCATGGTACTAGACCAACAAACAGTACCAGTACCATTGGATAAATGTAAGGAACGCCAATTCTCAGTTCTACAGTATCAGAAGCCCTGGAGGGTAGGAGACACAAAGGTTATAATACCAGAAGCTGACTATGTTGTACATTACAATTTCAAACCCACTGTCTAGATGGGAAAGATGCTATACTAGTAGGATTAAATGAAAGCTTACAATTGTTGTCAAAGGGATTAAATAAACTACCTAGGAAATGTCAAAAGCCAACTACTTCCAGCATACCAAGGAAGAAAAGCCAGTAAGACACTCTAGAGATTATACTTTTTTTTTTTTTTGAATTTGGTTTTTTTCGAGACAGGGTTTCTCTGTATAGCCCTGGCTGTCCTGGAACTCACTCTGTAGACCAGGCTGGCCTCGAACTCAGAAATTCGCCTGCCTCTGCCTCCCAGAGTGCTGGGATTACAGACGTGCGCTGCCCGGCGAGATTATACTTTTAAGTGGCCAAAAAACAGGAACTTCAATTTGGGTTTCAAGATACCAACAGCAGCAATTCCGCTAAATCTGAGGCAAAGATGAAATCTGTCTTTCCCCCCTGAATAGTTAAAAACCAACCAACCAACCAAACAAACAAACAAACAAAAAAACAGTGTGTGTGGGAGAGGGAGTGGCACCCTATAATGAACTATCATGTAAGCTAAAATTTGGGACTCGTTGTTCTACCACACACATTTTGGAGAGGACAGAGTTGTATTATGTAACCCAGGCTGGCCTGAAACTTGTAATTATGCCGAGTGCTAGAGTACAGACCTGTACCACCATGCAGAGTTTTTTCTCATGGTGCGTCTTAGGCTAGCCTTGATCTCCTGATCTTCTTGCTCTGCCTCCTAAGTGCTGGTATTACAGGTATGTAGCACCACAGACCCGCTCAACACAAATGGTTTAACCACTGAGAACAGATAGACATAACTCTACTAAGCTTGAGCTCCCAAGTAGTTTCTTAATCTAATAAATTCCCAATTCTACAGACTGGAGAGATGGTTCAGTAGTAAAAGCACTGGCTGTTCTTTCAGGAGACCAACACTTCTATGGCGGCTCCCAACAGTGTAACACCGGTTCTAGAGAGTTCCAGCCCTCTTCTGACCTTTGCAGACACTGTCTTCACATGATACAGACAAACAGGCAGGCAAAAGACTCCTACGCATTTAAAAAAAAAGATCCAACTCCAAACTTCTAGAAGCCTGCATAGATTTGTTCAGCATCCTTCAGATAAAGGTCTCCATTTTCCTCTCCGCTGCTGCAAAGGCAGCAGTCTCATTCTTAAGTTACTAGTAAAATGCACATGAACTTCCATGACACACCAAGCAAAGACGTATTGTAGAGGTACTGCCTTCCTTCCCATGCACAAGGTGCAATTCCTAGCCCTCAAACAAAACCAACTCTTATGTTATCTGCTGAACCCAATCAGTCTCATAATTGAATTTTGTACGTATCTTAACTCTGAGTTTCAAAAGCATTCAGTACACTTTTTGCCAGATTTACCTCAGTAATTACCCACATTCACCATTTTTGTATTGCCACTTACTGCTACAAGCTAGTCTTGGTATTTCATGTTGACAGAGACATTACCCTTGGTTAGAACATTTTGGGCATGCAATTTCACTGTAGGGTCCCAGGGTCCCCCACCCAACCTTCGGTGCTGAGAATCAAAGTCTGCCAGTAGGTGCTCAATCACTCAACATCACACACCCCCAGCCCTCCTCAGGGTCAAAACCTCACATACTACTGCTGAGAACCTCCGCCCCCACTTCAGTTAGGCAGACCCCAGATCTATCTGGCTATTTATTAACTTTGCTATCATAAATGACTTGAGAAATCTAATGTTTGGTTGAATCAACTGGACCCAGAATACCTTTTGGAAACTGTCAAGTTTCATATTACTCGGCCAACTCCTGTTTTAAGAATGGCTATTCAACTCAGTGCCAAGGAGGGGGGGGATAATGCATGTTTTCTCTTGCAGGGTAAATTACAAAATGATCTTCTGTTTTCGACCTTATTTTTAGCCGAGGAAAATAAAATATTACTCAAAGGCTCTGATTATGTCCTCCCTGAGCGACAGGAGGAGAAAAAAAAATTGAAAGATATGAACTACCAAAGTAATATTCAAGAGATTCGTGTCACCTGGTCACATCTGGAAGCCACTGGGCAGTTAAGCTGGGCCACTCCAGGGCATGGGTCATCACCAAATCATAAAGAAAAGGCGTGTTCTTCTTCCATATTTTATACTCCTCGTTGATCACACGTTCTTCCACCGCGTCGTCAAAGGCCGCTAAAATGGTTTTAAAAAAATTTTTAATTTGTTTAAAAAAAAAAACAAATTAAAGTTAGCCAACAGAAACGGCGAGGGCCCAAGCCTCTCCAAGCCGCCGGCGCGGCGCCCGGGCTTTGACAACGAAATGGAGATTAGATTCATCTTCATCTCCCAGGTCGCAGGCACCAACGCCACTCTCGGCCGCGGCGGGCCGGAAGTCCTGGGGCCACCCGAGCCGGACACTCCGTTACTCCTTTGGGGCGATGCTGTCCAATCTCCGAAGCACGGTGGCGCGCGCCAAGTCCCTGAAACCCGGAGGCGGCCTGCGCATCGAGCCTGGGGGTGGGGAGAGGCGCCCCGAGTCCCGGCTGACAGAGGCGGGCCGAGGGACCGGCAGGGAGCGTCGCCCTCGTCTAGGCCCGAGACCTGGGCCGGCGCGCCGTTAGCCCGCCCCGCTGGGAGCTCGTTCCTCAGGCCGGACTTGCTGGGACTAGGCTCGCCAGAGACGGGCCTGCTCTCCGTCTTAGGCCGCGTAACAGGCCACGACACACCCCTGAAACCCGGCACCCTCCCGGGTCGGCCTCGGCACACTCACCTTCCTTGTCAGCCATGGCGGCAGGAGAGCCGGGAGGGGTTGGGGGATCCCGGGGTCGTGCGTTGCAGGAGGGGCGGGGAGGCTACGAGCGCTCGCTCGGCGCGCGCGGCCTCTATTGTTTCCTGCGCCCGTGCGCGGGGGGCCGGCTCGCGTGCCTTCGCGCCAACACTGGCCAATGAGGAGGGGCGGGTCGGAGAGGTGGGCGGAGCATCTGCCTTGCAGCCTATGGAGACGTTCAAGAGTCGCTTTCCGCGGGGTCCGGGCGCGCGCTCCGCCCCTTCCCCCCACCGAAGTCGGGAGACTTCCACGGATTGCGCGCGCGCCCCGCCTGCCTGGACTATTCCCGTGCAGATCACGTGATCCCCTTCCCCCCCTTCGCCCCTACATGCACATGCGCAGTCCTCTTTTTTAGGGGGCCGTTATGCTAACAACTCCCTCAGGCTAGCGAAAAAATTTCAAGTGTTTCCGGGTCTGGTTAGCTACTCCGAGGGCCAGCCGAGGAGAAAACGCATCACCGTTTAGACTTACAGGTGTCTAATTCAAGGTGTCTTTTAACTTACTCCCTCAGTTTTTAGAAAGAGCTAGTAGTAATGAGTGTAGGAGATAGGGTGCTGGTCCCTAAAACATGCTATAAAAGCGGCAGGACCTAGGTTAGAAGTCGCAAGCGATAATATCCTTCCGCGAGCTCGCAGAATGGAGTCCTGGTCCTTTTAGACCCGCTGCCAAGGGGTGGGGTGTAGAGCGGAAGTTATGGCACAGGGCCGAAGTCTGGCAGATGAAGGGCGGAAGTAGAGTTCCAACTCTGCAATCATGGCTCAAGAAGGGGAAGATGTTAGAGATTACAATTTGACGGAGGAACAGAAGGCGATCAAGGACAAGTATCCTCCAGTCAATCGAAAGTATGAATGTGAGTAGGTGGCTCACTTCCCTTGGATTCGGACAAGCTCGGCTGCTTACCCGCAGCTTCCTGCCTCGCCCATTTCTTTGCCCCACAGGTGCTCCGGCATAATCACAGTGTGCACCTCATTGTACCTAATTTAGGGAGAAAAAAAAGATCACTTTACTAGAGAATGAAGAAACCCGAGGCCCTATCCCCAACCATTCTCTTAAAAGTCCATGTGTGCCTGAATCACGCTTATCTTTGGGGATAGAGCTCAGTGGTGTAGCTATTGTGGAGCATTTTATTATTGTAGATTAAATTCATGGGCTACTTGTATTTTTAAGTATTTTCTGGGTTGTCCTCGAGTTTCTCCCAGTAGTGAGTAGTGTGACCACGTTAGAGTAATCGAGAGATTCCTTTTTCTGTGTATGTGTGTGTCCACAGCCCAAGGTTGAATTTTATTATGTACTGCAACTTTTACATCACATTACATTTTTTTGAGCTATAAAAACACTAAATTTTTGACAACTTCGTTTTTCATAAAATGTAATTTCTGTTAAATTGGGGTTATTAAATTTCTTGTGTCAGTTTCCATACCTTTAATCACAGCATTCTGGAGGCAGAGGCAGGAGAATGTATTGAGTTTGAGGCCAGCCTGGTTAACATAGTGAGTTCGTGGACAGCCAGGGCTACAGAGTAAGACCCTGTCTCAGAAATAAAGAACTCTCTTAGGTCTTTAATGGACATACTAGACTAGTAGTCTGTGTTGTGGTCATAAAAAGAGAAATAGGTAAAAGATATGTTCTATCGGCGTGTGGGGGAAGGGGGTGCCTCAGTGGGCCCATGCCAAGGCATCCCTTCCCCCTGAGGGACCAGACACATGGTGGTATAGTATAGAATAGAGTTTATTTAGGGGGTGGGGAGGCCGGCCATGACCACGTGGAGAGAAGGCGGAAGGGAAGGGGGGGAGGGAAAAGCCTAAGCGGGAAAGAGGAGAGGATAAGAGAGGGGAGGGGCACACCTGGCTATGGTCAGGAGCGAGAGGGGCGGGGCACACCGTGGGCCCCTGAGCAATAGCTTCAGCTTTGAGAATAGGGTTTCTGAGATGAAGAAATTGGAGAACCACCCTATATAGCAATGTATCATCTTTTTAAAGAAAAAATTTAGAATTGAGTATAATTTGCATATCCCCCAGTAAAGCGTTAAGTACTTTTCATTTTTTTGTGACAGGATTCCACTCTAACCCTCACCCCTCACTGGCCTGGAACTTATAAGGTGATTCCATGATGCTGGAATCACAGACCTGAGCCACTACACCTGGCCCAGATTTTTTTTTGGGGGGGGGGTGCTTTTGGAGACAGGGTTTCTCTGTGTAGCCCTGGCTGTCCTGGAACTCACTCTGTAGACCAGGCTGGCCTCGAACTCAGAAATCCGCCTGCCTCTGCCTCCCAAGTGCTGGGATTACAGGCGTGCGCCACCACCGCCAGGCACTTGGCTCAGATTATCATGGCTTCTAAACAGATCTACTTGTGTAAGCCGTCCTAGTTTCCTGTTGTTAGGATTCTGCGTAAGCTCCACTCCACAGTTACCTGGCAACAGCCAGGTATGCCCCTCCCCACAGCCAGGTAGCCCTGGCCCACTTTAAAAGGAGATGCTCGGCCCCTCCTCTCTCCCTTCTCATTCTCCTAGCCTCTCTCTTCCCCGCCTTGGGCTCTCCTCCCCTCCCCCCTCTCTCCACGTGGTCATGGCGGGCCTCTGCTTCTCTACCCTCTCCTTCTCCCTGCCTTTCTCTGCCCCTACTGTCCCCTTAAACTCCCCTCCCATGCTCTGAATGAACTCTGTTCTATGCTATACCATCGCGTGTGTGTCTGGTCCCTCAGGGGGAAGGGATGCCTCTGCATGGGCCCCTGAGGTAGCCCCTTTCCCCACACCACTGTAGAACATAATTCTCACCCTCGTTCTCTTTCTTATGATCACAACAGCTGTCATCTTAGAAAGTCTCCTCAGTTCCTTTCCAGCCTCTTATCCCTGAAGCCACCACGGCTATATTTTGGATTTCTGGAATAGTTTTCTGTGTTAGAGATTCACATGAGTGGACTCATGTTCTTGGTTCGTTTACATCTAGCTCCTTTATTACCGCTGTCAAAGGTAGCACAGGTAGACACGAGTCGAAGTACGGATGCTTAACTCCGGGTGCAGAGAGGACAGAGCAACGGCTCCTACAGTCAGAGGAGGGACAGTACAGAGGGTCAGTCACTGTAGTCATGGAGGTGCAACAGGGTCAAGGCCAGCTATGCCTGCCTTGGCAGCTTTAGGAGCTTGAGTTCTAGCCTCCCACAGACTGGGGACAAGAGGCCCTGGTTGTGGGGATGATAACATTTCAAAGAAACAGGTCTTTAAGGAAGATTGCTCAGAGCTGGAAGGGATGCGTATTCACAGCTTTAAGGCTTTTTTGGTACTTGCTGTAAAAAAGGGAGAGTGGAAACCTCCTATCAAGTGTTAGCTGGAGCAGAGAGTTCTACAGCCTTTATTAGGCTTTCCTCAGGCAAGCATTTTAACTAAGACTTTCGCTCTATCCTAAAGATGCGGCCTTGTGCTACTAGAAGCCATGCTAGAGTTTGGTCAAATAGTGGGGGGTTTTTTGGTTTTGGTTTTTTCGAGACAGGGTCTCTCTGTGTAGCCCTGGCTGTCCTGGAACTCACTCTGTAGACCAGGCTGGCCTCAAGCTCAGAAATCCACCTTCCTCTGCCTCCCAAGTGCTGGGATTACAGGCGTGCGCCGCCACCACCACCCGGCTCAAATAGTGTTTTAATGCAGGTGTTATATACTAAGAGTTCTGCAGATTTATGATAATGTTTATATCAGTTATTTATTTTGTTGTAGCAGGGGAAACACTGCAAGTAACTCCATCCCCAGCTTCCTCCTCCTTATAAAATTAGTTTCCATATTTTGAAACATGGCGTTCTTATGTCCCTCAATACTTGAGCTCAATACGTACAACAGAGTGGCCCCAAACTTGTGATCCTCCTGCCTACGTCTACAGAAAACCTTAGTTGCACTACCTGCTCTACCAGCTTCACTGTTCTCTATGGACCTCAAGTCTGTCTGTCTGTCTGTCTGTCTGTCTCTCTTTCTCTCCCTCTCTCCCTCCATTCTTTCTTTCTCTTCATTCTTTTTCATGCTCAATATAATATCCAGAATATTGCACACACTAGGTAAGTACTCTACCCCTGAGCCACATCCCCAGCCCTCAGGGATTATGTTAAGTGACCTCTGAGAACCCCGGCTGGTTGCCTTGGTGCACATCCTTAATCCTCAAGCTCTGGAGACAGAGGCAAGAGAATTCCAGGCCAGCCAGGACTACATCATTAGACCCCACCGCAAAGCAAAACAAGTGGAAAGAATTGATGTAAACCATGCACTAGGCAAAGGGCAAGCAGAAAAGAAGGGGCTGCAGGCGCAGTGGGGCATGCAGTAGTAGAGCCGTTGTCTGTCCTGTGGGGAACACTCATCGAACAACTTTATTTATTTATTTATTTATTTATGGTTTGTTGAGACAGGGTTTCTCTGTGTAGCCCTGGCTATCCTTGAACTCACTCTGTAGACCAGGCTGGCCTCAAACTCAGAAATCCACCTGCCTCTACCTCCCAAGTGCTGGGATTACAGGCGTGTGCCACCACCGCCCAGTCTCATTGAACATCTTGTGCAATTGGCCTTCCTAAACTATTCTTTGTTCAGACTTGGACTAGTTAGTCAGGAAAAGTAACAGATGATAGGAAATATTTACTGAGAGGCAAATATCTAAGACATCTGACAAGCATGAAATTGGCTGTGTCACCCAGGGTAGCCTTGAACTGGGCTCAAGTGATTATCCAGCTTCAAACTCTAGCTGGGACTGCAGGGACCCATTGCTGCACACAACTTAGATGTTTTAGGCTACCTAGAAGAGACTGGGCATGCTGGTACATGCTTGTAACCCCAGCAGGTGGGGCAGGAGGATCAGATCAGCCTGAAGTGCATAGGGAGACCCAGTGTCTAAAAACAAAGCAAAATGAAACAAAACACAATAAGCCTCCTGCCTTGGTACTTTCTACAAGTTATCATTCATTTAAATATAAATTTAAGGAGTTGGTTATTTTGTCTTTGAACTAATACTAGGAAAAGGTTATTAAGTTTAAGTACATAGCAAAAGGTCTAACTGCCTCATATTTTCCTACTTTTAAGATTTTCTTCCTATTTGTTTTAAAGGTTTGCTTATGTTTTATCTGTTGGAGTGTTTTGAGGGCTGTATAGATGTGCACTGTACGCATGCCTAATACCCATGAAGGCAACAGATCCCCTGGAACTGGAGTTACAGGGTGGTTGTGAGCCATCATTTGGTGCTGGAAACCAAGTCCCTACCCTCTGCAAGAGCACCGAGTGCTCCTAACGGAAGAACTGCCTCTCCGGCGCTGTCACTTTTGTTTGCTTTGACTTTACTTCATATGTGTGATCTGTCAGCGTGCATGTGCACATCTGCACAGGAGTCAGGCAGCCTGGGGCGTCGGTCCTTACTTCTGCCTTCTTTGAGACAAGGTCTCTTGGGTACTGGTAAGCCAGGCTAGCTGGCCCAGGAGTGTCTAGAGTAGATTCTCACCCTTCCCATTGCTGCAGCCTTTTTTTTGTTTGTTTGTTTTGTTTTTTTGTTTGTTTTTCGAGACAGGGTTTCTCTGTGTAGTCCTGGCTGTCCTGGAGCTCACTCTGAAGACCAGGCTGGTCTCTAACTCAGAAATCCGCCTGCCTCTGCCTCCCAAGTGCTGGGATTAAAGGCGTGCGCCACCAACGCCCGGCTTGCTGCAGCCTTTTAATACAGTGCCTCATGTTGTGGCGACCCCCTCCATAAGAGTATTTGTTACTACTTCATAGGGTTAGGGTTAGCTACTTCATAGCTGTGATTTTGCTACTGTTGTGAATCATAATGTAAATAAGTATCTGTGGTTTCCCATGGTCTTAGGAGAGCCCCAGGTTGAGAACCACCAGTCTAGCTACTTGTTTTCTCCTCCAGTTTCTTGTAAGCATGCTGGGATAGTTGATGTTTGTGCTGCCCTGTGTGATGTTAGCATGGGTTCTCTAGATCAGCGCGTGTGGTGTGTTGCCTTGCATAGCATGCGCCTTTACCTACTGAGCTTTCTTCTCTCTCCCCCACCTCTCTCTCCTCCCCTCTCTGTCTAAACCCCCCCCCCCCCAGTATATAAAAAGGGAGACGAGGATGCATGTATATGTGTGCACAGTTTATGTAGGGAAGTCGAGGGACATTTTTAGGAGTCAATTTTCTCTGTCCATTATGTGGTCCAGTACAGTAAGTACAAGCTTTTACCCAGTGAGCCCCCCTTTCCCCCCCCTCGTACCCTTCTCTCAGATGGGGTGTTATTGCTGAGCGGGGGCAGCACACTTCTTTATCCCAGCACTTGGGAGGCAGCAGCATCCAGATCTATGAGTTCGAAGTCAGCCTGCTTCAAAGAGCAAGTTCCAGGACAGCCAGGGCTAAACAGAGAAAGCCTGACTCAGTAATGATTGAATGATTGAATGAACGAATATGGGGTGTTACTATGTACCTAGGTTGTCCTAGTAGCCTGGGCTGGGATAGAATCTATGATCCACCTGCCTTAGCCACTTAAGTCTACGATTACAGGTGTGAGCTGATATCCAGCTAGGATGATGATGTTGTTTTTTTTTAACATTTTTTTATTGAATATAGACTTCATTTACATTTCAAATGCTAAAACCTTTCCCAGTTTACCCCTCCCTGAAAACCCCCAAATAGGATGATATTCTTAATGAGTAGCAATGACCTCTGTTTGCTGCCTGTCAGTATTCGAGAATTATTTTTATATGATTTGAGAGTCAAGTTCTGTAATTTACACATATTTTTCCCTCTCTCCCCCAGATTTGGATCATACAGCTGATGTCCAGTGAGTATAGCAGTTGTTCCTTGAGCTGTCTTTAAATAGAATGAGCACTTTAGTTTTTTAAAATTTATTTTATATAAATATATATGTGTATATATGTATGTGTATATATACACACACACACACACACACACACACACACATTGTAGATATTTACAGACTCACGAGAAGCGGATATCGGACCCCTTTACAGATGGTTGTGAGAAATCATGTGGTTGCTGGGAATTGAACTCAGGACCTCTGGAAGAGCAGTCAGTACTCTGAACTGTTGAGCCATCTCTCCAGCCCCGTGCTTTAATTTTTTTTTTTTTTTTTTTTTTAATGGTTTTTAGAGACAGGGTTTCTCTGTATAGTCCTGGCTGTCCTGGAACTCTGTAGACCAGGCTGGCCTTGAACTCAGAAATCCGCCTGTCTCTGCCTCCTGAGTGCTGGGATTACAGGCGTGCGCCACCACTGCCCAGCTCTTTAATTTTTTTAATAAGAAATTTTAACTATCTTTATTTAAGATTTATCTGATTTAGCTGGGCGGTGGTGGCGCACACCTTTAATCCCAGCGCTCGGGAGGCAGAGGCAGGCGGATTTCTGAGTTCGAGGCCAACCTGGTGTACAGAGTGAGTTCCAGGACAGTCAGGGCTACACGGAAAAACCAAAAAAAAAAAAAAAAAAAAAAAAAAGATTCATATGATTTTCTTATACGTATGGACATTTTGCCTCTGTGTACGTATATGTACCATATGTATTTATTTATTTATCTAATGTCTGTAAGTAGTACACTGTACACTGTTGCTGTCTTCAGACACACCAGTAGAGGGCATCAGACCCCATTACAGATGGTTGGGAGCCACCATGTGGTTGCTGGGAATTGAACTCAGGACCTCTGGAAGAGCAGTCAGTGCTCTTAACCACTGAGCCATCTCTCCAGCCCCCCTATTTTTTCTGATAAGATCTTGCTGCAGCACTGGCTAGCCTGGAATTTGTTATATAGACCAGGGTAGCCTCCAATTCATAGAGATACACCTGAGTTTTGGGATTAAAGGTGTGCCCCAGCATATAATTACATTTTATTTTGTGTGTGTGTGTGTGTGGGGGGGTGTAAAAGACATGAGTGCCACAGTGTAAGGTCAGAAGTCAGTTCTTTCCTTCCACCACAGTGTCAGGCTTGATGGCAAGTTTCTTCACCTTCTGGCCCAAGTGTATTTACGTTTTTCTCCTTTTATTTTGTTGTTTTAAATCTGAAATGATGGTTTAAAAACATCCAATGTGGGTGCCGTTAAATTAGACACATAGTTTATATTTATGAAACTGGTTTTCTTTTTCTTTACCGTGGGATTTTCTGTCTTGTAGTTGATTGTTTGTGCACACACTATGGCCCCTTTCACTTTTATTTGTTTTATTTTTGAGGTTGCACGCGTGGGGAGACACTCTGGAGGAAGCATTTGAGCAGTGTGCCATGGCCATGTTTGGTTACATGACAGACACAGGGACGGTGGAGCCGCTGCAGACGGTGGAAGTTGAGACCCAAGGTAACCCGTGCATCGTTCTGCATGATCCGAGGGTGTGGTCGCAGGGAGCCCAGCAGGGTGCATTGTGAGCATTACTAACCTTCTCCTGCTGTGGCCCCTTTGGCCCTCTGTAGGAGATGACTTGCAGTCTCTGCTGTTTCACTTCTTGGATGAGTGGCTTTACAAGTTCAGTGCTGATGAGTACTTCATACCCCGGGTAAGCACAAGGGTGTTCTTGGGTTTTGGGTGTTTTTTGTTTTTTGTTTTTTGTTTTTTTGCTGAGCAAGTAGGCTGTTGGTTCACATTTTAAATTGAACAAATAATTAAAAGTAAGCTATAGGATCCAAAATTTAGTCCATCGACATATGTGAGGTAATGTTGAATTATATAAATTATAAGGTTTTTAAAAGATGTTTTGTTTATTTTCAGTTTATGTCTAGTTTTGGGGCATGCATATCTGTGTTCCACGTGCATGCAGTGCCAATGAAGGCCAGAAGAGGGCACCACAGCCCCTGCTACCATAATCCCAAACAGTTGTGATTTACCATAGAAATGCTGGGAATCAATTCTGGTCTCTGCAAGAGCAGCCAGGGCTGTTACTGCTGAGCGATTTCTCCAGCTCCGTGTAGGTCCTTATTGATTAACCTGCGTGCCTAGGTATATTCTCTCTCCCTCTCTTTTTTTTTTAAACTTAGATCTCTGACCGTGAAGTATTTGATATCACTAACAGCTGGAGAGATCATTTACTGAGCCAGCATGATGGGCAGGCCATTCGTTATACCACTCAGGAAGCAGAGGCAGAGGACCTCTGAGTTCCAGGCCAGCCTGGTTTACATAGCCAGTCGGTCAGGACTCCGCATCGAGCCCTAGTTAAAAAAAAAAAAAAAGGGAAAGAGAAGGCGGGGCAATGGGGAGGCGGGGCAGTGCACTTGTGAGCTGTGCTCAGGTTCCCGTGCCCGGCTGCTGCCTTTGAAGTTTAGTGCCTCTCTCTGTCACTTGGGCCTAAGTTCAACAATTGATGATTTTAGACTTCTTCTTTCTTTTCTTTTCTTTTCTTTCTTTCTTTCTTTCTTTCTTTCTTTTTTTTTGTTGTTGTTGTTGTTGTTGTTGTTGTTGTTGTTGTTTTCAAGACAGGGTTTCTCTGTGTAGTCCTGGCTGTCCTGGAACTCACTCTGTAGACCAGGCTGGCCTCGAACTCAGAAATCCGACTGCCTCTGCCTCCCAAGTGCTGGGATTACAGGCGTGCGCCACCACGCCCGGCTGATTTTAGACTTCTTAATGCAAACAAACGGAAAAAAAGTCAAGTGCAAATTGCTTGCTCTGCCAGCCTCTAGGACACTTCCCCAGCGCCCGACACAGTCCCCGTGTCTCTCAGCCTCTAGGACACTTCCCTAGCGCCCGACACAGTCCCTGTGTCTCTCAGCCTCTAGGACACTTGTCCAGCGCCCGACACAGTCCCCGTGTCTCTCGTTTGGCAGCTCCGTCCCTCACAGGTGTCCACCGAGTCACTCATCCTACCGACCTGCTGTGGGCAGTATTGGATCCCACCCCACCCCAGACAGGGTTTCTCTGTGTAGCCTGGCTGTCCTAGAATGGATTCTGGAGACCAGGCTGGCCTGGAACTCAGAGCTGTGCCTGCCTCTGCCTCCTGAGTGCCAGGATTAAAGGTGTGCACCCCCATTGCCAGTCTGTTTTCTGTTTGCTCTTTTCGTTTGCTTTGTGGAAAGTAACGATATTCTGAGCTGTGGTTGTAGCTCTCCTGGCAGAATGCTGACTCAGCATTCTGTAAGACCTGGTTTCCGTCCCCAGCACTCTGGGCAGCCAGGCATGGTGGCACATGCTTGTGACCCCACCACTGCAGAGCTGAAGGCCGAAGGGTCCATGTGCATACTTTTCCTCCACTATATTTTGAAGCTAACATGAGTAATATAAGGCCTTGTTTCAAAGATATTGTAAAATAAATTATTTTTTTTTCCTCTTTAGGAAGTGAAAGTACTTAATATTGATCAAAAAAATTTCAAGTTACGATCCATTGGGTAAGTATTCAAACTAGCAAAGTAGCAAATCACAAAAGATGTTAAAATATATAAATAAATATATATAATGTATATGTATATATGCGTATATATGTGTGTATGTGTGTGTGTGTGTGTGTGTGTGTATATATATATATATATTTTTTTTTATAAATGGTGAGTCAGGGGATCATTGCATTGGTTAGCGTTGGTAGGTTGACCTGTATAGACCCCTAGGAGTGTGATCTATCCTGAGCTTTAGAAACTCAGAAACTATGGAAATAAATTTCTTTCTGGATTTGTAAGCTTAATTCCAAATCCTAAAAAATTTATCTTAATCCAAACAGTTGTAGTGCACAGGTTTTTTTTTTTCCCTTGGTTTCTCGAGACATGGTTTCTCTGTATAACCCTGGCTGTCCTAGAACTCACTCTGTAGACCAGGCTGGCCTCGAACTCAGAAATCCGCCTGCCTCTGCCTCCCAAGTGCTGGGATTAAAGGCGTGCGCCACCACTGCCCGGCATGGTGCACACTTTTAATTCCAGCACTCAGACAGAAGCAGGTAGATCTCTGAGTCTGAGGCCAGCCTGGTCTACAGAGTGAGTTCTAGGACAGCCAGGGCTACACAGAGAAACCCTGTCTTGGGGAAAAAATGTATTTGGATGGGTATTCGCTTGTATGTATGTTTACCACACACATGTCTCGTGCTTGCAGAGGGTGTCGGGTCTACGGTAACTAGAGGAACAGTTATCAGCTGCCATGTGGCTGCTGGTGATTGAACCTAGGACGTCTGGAAGAGCAGCCCGTGTTTATAACCATCAGACATGCACCACGCCAGCCTCAGTTTTTTTTTGTTTTTTGTTTTTTGTTTTTTTTTTTGGTTTTTCGAGACAGGGTTTCTCTGTGTAGTCCTGGCTGTCCTGGAACTCACTCTGTAGACCAGGCTGGCCTCGAACTCAGAAATCCGCCTGCCTCTGCCTCCCAAGTCCTGGGATTAAAGGCGTGCGCCACCACCGCCCGGCTCAGCCTCAGTTATTTTTATGATGAAAAACTGTCTATTTATAATTAGCAGCTGCACTCAACTAGATGATTCCTGTTTGTTTGTTTGTTTGTTTGTTTGTTTGTTTGTTTCGGCTTTTCAAGTCAGGATTTCTCTGTGTAGCCCTGGCTGTCCTGGAATTTGCTCTGTCGACCTGGCAGGCCTCGAAGGAGCCATCTGCCTCCCAGCTCCATCCCAGTTTGCTAGCAACATTTAAGGCACCGTAGTCTAGAATCCCAGCTTTCTCCTCCATTAGACCTGTGTGGTTCATTCCTCACCCCACCATCTCCTGCAGGGTCTCCAGTGTGAGACCATACTTATAAGCCTTACTCTAAAATGTACAGAGTAAAATAAGAATAGAAAATAGTAGAAATAATAACCATGTTTGCCTTTCCTTCTCAAGGTGGGGAGAAGAGTTCTCACTGTCCAAGCACCCTCAGGTATGTTCACACATCAGCCCTGAAAGCATTTCGTCTGCATTTGTAAAAGTGAACTTTGGGTTTGTTTGTTTGTTTGTTTATTCCGAGACAGGGTTTCTCTGTGTAGTCCTGGCTGTCCTGGAACTCACTCTGTAGACCAGGCTGGCCTCGAACTCAGAAATCCGCCTGCCTCTGCCTCCCAAGTGCTGGGATTACAGGTGTGCTCCACCACGCCCGGCTCTATATATTTATTTTTATTTTATGTGCATTGGTGTTTTGCCTGCATGTACGTCTGTGAGAGGGTGTCTGATCATGGAGTTACAGACAGGTGTAAGCTGTCCTGTGGTTACTGAGAATTGATCCCAGTTCCTCTGGAAGAGCAGTCAGTACTCCTAACTGCTGAGCCATCTCTCCACCTCCATAAACTTTAGTTTTAATTAGTGTGAAATGGCAAGTTTCTTTAAGCGTCTTTTACCTGATTGGATATACTAAAGACATTAGTTAAAACATTGATTTCATGCATGTGTTTGGTCTGCTAGGACTCAGCATGGGGCTCCAAAATCAAGTTTGCCACAGATAGTAGAGGGATTTTAAAGTCTGTTTTCTCTTTGTTTAGTTAGACTTTTTGTTTGTTTTTGATTCAGAATCTCACTGTGTAGCTTTGGCTGGACTGGAACTCACAATGTAGACCAGGCTAGCCTTGAATTCATAGGAGTCTCCTTTCTTTTGGCCTTTAATGGAAATTATAGGTATGATACAGGCCGCCAGAGGCTGAGTCTGACCCACAGTGAAGAAGCTGGGGAGGATGGTCTCTCTCTGTCCCGCACTCTCACTAACTGGGGTAGATGGTCTCTGTCTCGCACTCTTACTAGAGTTGAATTTAGAGCCACATGCAGGCTACACAGGTGCCCCACTACTGAATACATCTCCAGGCCTGTTAAAAATTCATTTGGAACGCCAGGCATAGTGCTGCACACCTTTAATCCCAGCACACAGGAGGCAGAGGCAGGTAGATCTCTGAGATCAAGGATAGCCTGATCTATATAATGGGTTTCAGGAAAAACAGGACTATATAGAGATCCTGTCTTAAACAAACATTCATTTGGAAATGACTACAGAAAGGGGACAGATTGGTGACACAGAGGTAGCTGGGGACAGTATGGTTAATAGAGGAGAAGGATTTTATTTCATGTGGCTTTAGTTGCCAGGCAGTGGTGGTGCACGCCTGTAATCCCAGCACTTGGGAGGCAGAGGCAGGCAGATTTCTGAGTTCAAGGCCAGCCTGGTCTACAGAGTGAGTTCCAGGACAGCCAGGGCTACACAGAGAAACCCTGTCTTGAAAAAACAAAACAAAACAAACAAACAAAATCATGTGGCTTTACTTAAGAGGGTTGGTAGCATACTTATATACAGATGGGAGTGAGTAAGGAGGGAGGGGCATATCCTGCACCAGAGAGGACGGAAATGCAGAGCGTTGGTGAATGGTGCTGTGGAGTCGGTTGGTAGGTAGAGAACGGGCTTTCTGTTAGGCCTGGACCGGGCCATCCATCATCCTGCAGGAAGGCAGAGGTGAGGGCACAGCGGGGTGGCAGATTGACTGCGGACGTATGAGCTACTTCTCTTAGTACTTTCTTCGAGTTAGGGTTTCACTGTGTACCCTGGCTGTCCTGGAACTTGCTATGTAGACCAGGCTGGCCATATAAGTTGGTTTTATTGATCGCTTTTCTGTAAGAAGCGTGTTGGTTGAGAGAATGGCAGGGAGATGCCTTCGGAGAAAAGGCAAATGGTCCTTGTGGGGAGAAAAGCTGCCCGTGTAGCTCACGGGTCAGTAAACATCCGTCTGTGATGTGGACGGGCATCCGTGGCGATACCATCAGAAACAGTGTGTGTCTGCAGTGGGACCGTGGCTACGTGCTAACAGCAGAGGGAAGGCAGTGATCTCCGACATCCACGAGGCGTCTCCCCATGCCATTGGGCATGAGAGCCAGGGGGACCGTTCACTATGACCTGGCATGTTTTGTGGCACTCAGAATTATTACAGATTCTTTTTAGAGTTGGAAGGAACTTAAGAGCACATCTAAGCCCTTTGTTCTAAACTGGGACAGGGTGGGGTGATATCATGTATCAGAGTCCTGGGAGTGCTCCCACCTGGAAACTGTCATTCTCTGGCATGACCTGCAGAGAGAAGAATCCCAAAGAACAGAGCTACACAGAGAAACCCTGTCTTAAAAAAACAAAAACAAAACAAAACAAAGGAAGTAGAGAGGGACAAGCAGAGCCTTGGGCCAGCCTGGAGAGCTTGCGTTGTTTGATCTGACTCATTTTATAACTAAAAACACAAACCCATGTCCAGCCAGGGCAGACAGTTTCCCTGGCCAGCTGGGCCCCCTGCCTGCTTTAGCACCAGCTCCAGACCCGTGCTCCCTCTGCTGTGTTCCCGTGGCTCCCGTCACCAGCACGTGCTACTACTGCACTGACTTGCTAACCACCAGTCTCTTGTTTCATAATTACAGTTTGACTCTCTGCCAGCTCGGCTGGAGGCATTCTAATTCCAGTTTCTTTTCTCCCTTAACTCTAATTTTAGGGAACAGAAGTCAAGGCAATAACGTACTCAGCAATGCAAGTCTATAATGAAGAGAAGCCAGAAGTGTTTGTAATCATCGACATTTAAAATACCCAAAACAGGGAAAGACTCTTCTGAAGAACTGATTTATTTTCTTCCTTTTGAGAGGATACGATGATTCATTTTCTATAGTGTCTTTGCTAAATGGAAATACTGAACTGGGGATTTAAATTGTGACTTTCGGTAATGGCAAAGCACTGTGCAGCTGTGGTCTGGGATTCCTAGGTAATGAATTCTTCCATTTCTGAGGAGCAGCCTGGTGCTTGGCCGTTTGAGCAGTAGCAGCAGGTGCCTTCCGCTCTTCCACTGGGACACAGGCGCTCCCTTAAGGTCTCAGAAGGGACAGCCCACTGTGTTGAGCCGCCGCCGCCGCCTCCGCAGCCGCCGGGACTTAAATCAGTATCATCTGATCCGGGAACGAGAGACACATAATCACAGGGATTATGCCTGTGCTCTCAACACTCAAGATCCTGAATTCAAGGCCTGATTTGGCTATAGAATGAGTTCAGAGCTAGCCTGGGCAACTGAACATGGCCCTGTCTCGAAAAAGACAAGTGTAGAGCAGAGACCATGCACACCGTGCAGGCTGAGGTCATGGTTTGTTACGTTGCTAAGGGACAGAGCCATCCCCTGTTCCAGTTGGTTCTGAGTGGAACCCTCCAGAAGACTTCCTAGAAGACTCCAGATTTTCTCTCTTCTTTTTAAGCAGCAATGATACTTAATATTTTCTTAGAAGAACTATCTGACATTGTACCTTACATACAGACCTTTCTGACATGTAATTTTATTTTGTTTATTGTTTTGACTTTTTAAGATGAGGTTTCTCTGAATAAGAGTCCTGGCTCTCCTGGACTGATTTGTAGACCAGGCTGGCCTTGAACTCACAAAGATCCGCCTGTGTCCTGGGTGCTGGGATTAAAAACATGTGCCTGCTGAAATTTCCGTTTCTTTACTTTTTTGAGATAAGATCTCACTGTGTAGACCAGGTTGGCCTTAAACTCACAGTGCCTGCCTCTTCCTTCAGAGTACTGGAGTTAAAGGCGTACCCCCAACATGATGTGGTTTTATTAAAGCCAGTCTATGCATCCAGTTAGAGGACAAAACAAACAAACAAAACTTTAACCTACTGAGTGTTGAGGAGATGGATTAGTAGTTCTTGTTGAGCAATCGGCCAGAGTCTGTATCCCAGCACCAACATAACAAGCTGAGTGTCTGCAGACCTCCACCCCAGCTCTGCGGCAGGCGGAGACCTCCTCCTGGGCGGCCTCCTGGCTGCTCTCCCATCGCAGCCTCATGCTGAATCCTCCTGCTTCTTCCAGGTCTCTATATCGTTCTCTTGTTTCTCCTTCCCCCCTCCCTCCTTTTCCCACATGCTCTCTTGACTCCCTCTCTCCTGTCTCGTCCTTTAGACCCCCAGCTATGACCCGAAGCCCCGCCCTATTTATTCTCTTCTCCTGCCCAGCTCTGTATTAGCCAATCAAAGATGATGCGAAACAACTTTTACATAACATGGAGATAGCCATGCATCATCCTGACTGCAAAGAGGTGTCTGGGCATAGAGGTCAACATCTGAAATACACAGTGCACACACACACCCATTCCCCAGCACCATCTCAGCCCTAGATGGTCTCCTATGACACTACAATGACAGAATAGATCGTCAATAGCATCCTTGATACAACCCTTTAATACAGTTGCTCATGTCCTGGTGACCCCCAACCGGAAGAGTATTTCATTACAACTTCATAACTTTGCTACTGTTATGAATTAAAGCGAATTTTTTTGGAGAAAGAGGTTCGACAAAGGGATTGAGACCCACAGGTTGAGAACCACTGCTCTAGCACGTAAACTGGAGGGCAAGTTTGTAGAGACAACTGTAAGAAAGCCTTGTTTACAGAGAGGCAATTCCAGCTTCCGGTGGCATTGTGGCAGACACTACTGGTGTTCAGGCAGAAGGGACACTAAAGTGACAGTCAGATTCCAGGCAAGCAGCTCCTCATTCCCATAGATAAAGCATAACTATCGTTACCATAGACAAAGCTCCTGTCGGCCATTTCCCATTCAGCTCTAGCTACAGATCAGGTTGGAACTGTTCATTTTTTTTTTTTAAGATTTATTTTATGTACACGAGTACACCATTGCTCTCTTCAGACACACCAGAAGAGAGCATCAGATCCCATTACAGATGGTTGTGAGCCACCATGTGGTTGGTGGGGATTGAACTCAGGACCTTTGGAGGAACAGGCAGTACACTTAACCGCTGACTCTCCAGCCCCCAGGTTGTAATTGTAATCTCACTGATTAAACTAGGAACTGAGGAAAAAGCACTTTATAAAAAATACAGCATGACATAAATGTGGTTTTTTTGTTGTTGTGGTGGTGGTGGTGGTGGTGCTGGGTGTTGCTGGTTTTTTCTTTCTTTTTTTCCCCCCAAGACAAGGTTTCTCTGTGTAGCCCTGGCTGTCTTGGAACTCACTCTGTAGACCAGGCTGGCCTTAAACGCAGAGATCTGCCTGCCTCTGCCTCCCAAGTGCTTGGAACTCAAGGCATACACCACTATCACCCCCACCTTGTGACATGTTAAAAATTATTCCTTTTGTTTTGTTTTAGACAGGATCTTACTGTGTAGCCTTGGCTAGCCTATAACTTGATATGTAGACCAGGCTGGCCTTCAATTTACAGAGATCTTCCTGCCTCTGTCTCCCTTGAATGCTGAGATTAAAAGGCACGGGTCTGGGGCTGGAGAGAGAATTGACCAGTTAAGTAGTGTAGAGCCAGGCACGCGCCTTTAATCCCAGCACTGGGAGGCAGAGGCAGACAGATCTCTGTATGTTCAAGGCCAGCCTGGTCTTCAGAGCAAGTTCCAGGATAGCCAAGGCTGTTACACAGAGAAACCTTGTCTCAAAAAACAAAATGAGTAGGCCGGGCGGTGGTGGCGCATGCCTGTAATCCCAGCACTTGGGTGAGCTCTTTCCATCAGCCAAGCAACATGCCCAAAGGAAAGAAGGCCAAGGGGAAGAAGGTGGCCCCACCCTCGCCCCGCACCCGCCATCCTCAAGAAACAGGAGGCCAAGAAGGTGGTCAACCCTTTGAGAAAAGGTCCAAGAACTTCGGCATTGGGCAGGACATCCAGCCCAAAAGAGATCTAACGCGCTTGGTCAAATGGCCCCGCTGCATCAGGCTGCAGCAGCAAAGAGCCATCCTCTATAAAGGGCTCAAAGTCCCTCCTGCCATTAACCAGCTCCCCCAGGCCCTGGACAGACAGGCAGCTACCCAGCTGCTTAAGCTTGTCCACAAGTACAGGCCACACAAAGCAGGAGAAGCAGCAGAGGCTACTGGCCCGTGCTGAGAGCTGCTGGCAAAGGGAATGTTCCAACTAAGAGACCACCTGTCCTCCGAGCAGGAGTCAACACAGTCACCGCCTTGGTGGAGAGCAAGAAGGCTCAGCTGGTGGTGATTGCCCGTGGTGTAGACCACATTGAACTGGTGGTTTTCCTGTCTGCCCTGTGTGGAAAGATGGGGGTGCCCTACTGCATCATCAAGGGAAAGGCCAGGCTGGGGCGTCTGGTCCACAGGAGGACACGCACCACTGTTGCCTTCACACGGGTTAACTCGGAAGACAAGGGTGCTCTGGCTAAGCTGGTGGAAGCCATCAGGACCAATTACGATGACAGACATGACGAGATCTGCCGCCACTGGGGAGGCAACATCCTGGGTCCGAAGTCTGTGGCTCGCATGGCCAAGCTGGGAAAGGCAAAGGCTAAAGAACTCGCCACTAACCTGGGTTAAATGGACCCTAAGGTTTCTGTACACAAATATAATGAATAAATTAAAAAACACACACCCAAAATGAAACCAACAAAAAACAACCAAGCACTTGTTCTTGTAGAAGGGATCTGGGTAAAATTGCCAGCAACCAACTGGTAGCTAACAACTAACTGAAACTCCATCTCCACATGGTGAGCTGCCGTCCGCTACAAGCATTGCACACAGAGAGCACACAGTCATAAATGCAGGCAAAACATGAACATAAACCAAACCTTTAAGAGAAAAAAAGGAGCCGGGCAGTGGTGGCGCATGCCTGTAATCCCAGCACTTGGGAGGCAGAGGCAGGCAGATTTCTGAGTTCGAGGCCAGCCTGGTCTATAGAGTGAGTTCCAGGACAGCCAGGGATACAAGAGAAACCCTGTCTCGGGGAGAAAACAACAACAACAACAACAACAACAACAACAAAAAACCAAAAAAATAAAAAATAAAAAAATAAAAAGAGAGAAAAAGATATGGGCAACCACAGAAGGCTAGACGTTATTCTTTTTTTTTTTTTTTTTTTTTTTTTTTTTGGTTTTTCGAGACAGGGTTTCTCTGTGTAGTCCTGGCTGTCCTGGAACTCACTTTGTAGACCAGGCTGGCCTCGAACTCAGAAATCCGCCTGCCTCTGCCTCCCAAGTGCTGGGATTACAGGCGTGCGCCACTACCGCCCGGCAATTCTTTTTTTTTTTTTTTTATTTTGGTTTTTTCGAGCACTGCCTGGCAACGTTATTCTTTTTTTTTTTTTTTTTAAGATTTATTTATTTATTTATTATAAGTACACTGTAGCTGTCTTCAGACACTCCAGAAGAGGGAGTCAGATCTTGTTAAGGGTGGTTGTGAACCACCATGTGGTTGCTGGGATTTGAACTCAGGACCTTTGGAAGAGCAGTTGGTGCTCTTAACAGCCTTCTGTGAGCCTGGCTTTCCCTCCTGTGGGTTGGCACAACACAGTCGAACAACCCACACAGAGAACCACGGTCTGAGCGTGGCTGAAAACTGTAGTAATCTTGTAGCAACCTGGACATTTCACATCCATGAAGTAAGAATTTGGGCTCTGAACCAGCCGTTTCTTATGTTTTTTCTTCTCCTCTTCCAAGGAAGGGTGTAATAGATCTCTAGCCAGAGGCATGGTGACGGCTCCGCAAGCGCGGCCGCTCCAGATCGCTGCGATGAGGCGCTGGCTTTCGAGCACTCAGCCCCCGGCTTAATTTCTTAAAGAGCTGGGCATAATGCACATACATTTAATCCCAGCACTCCAGAGGCGGGCAGATCTTTGTGAGTTTAGGGCAGGTCAGCCTCGTCTACATAATGTTCCAGGCTAGTGGTACATGGTCCAGCCCAAAATTCCAAAAGCAAATTTTTTTTAATTTTTTTTTTTTTTTTTTTTATGTCAATGAGTGTTTTGCCTGCATTTAAGTGCACCATGCAATGCCAATAGAGGCCAGAAGAGGGCACGGGATCTCCTAGAACTGGAGTTGTGATGGTTGGTAGTGGAGCAGTGAGGGCTGAAGTGGGGGCTGGGAACCTGTCCTCGGCAGGACGGCGCATGTCAACCGCTGCTGAGCCAGCCCTTCCGTTCCAGCTCCTGGTTATTTTTCAATTTTAGATTTTTTTGTTTGTTTGGCTTTTTGAGACAGGGTTTCTCTGTGTAATCTCGGCTGTCCTGGAATTTAGTTGTAGACCAGGCTGGCCTCAGACTCATCTATCTGGCTGCTTCTGCCTCCCAAATGCTGGGATTATAGCATACAATACCACACCCAGCTCCAGTTTATTTTTAGAGAGGAAATGGGTTCTATTGGAGGATCGCCACTGGCTGACCTGACTTTTAGCGTGCGTTTCCTGGTTTTAACTTACTGTTATCTATTCATGTAGGCTATGTATGTGGTGTGCAGGTGTGTGGAGGCCGGGACAGGATGCCCATAGTCTTCCTCACCAACTCAGCCTTGTTGCCTTGAAATAAGGTCTCTAGGGGAGCTGCAAGCCCAGCATTTCGGCTTGGCTGACTAGCGCAGAAAGCTTCCAGCTCCACATGTACACACACACACACACACACACACACACACACACACACACGCATGCACACTTGGGTTTTTTATGGGTCTTAGGAATTCAAACAGGGTTTCAGGCTGACAGAGCAAGCACTCTTACTGGGCCGTGGTTTGTGTACACACTTATGTGTACACGTGCACATCTGCACGTGCATGTGGAGGCTAGAGGTCAATGCTAGGTTTTCATTCTCTGCCTCAGCTCTTGAGACGGGGCATCTTCACTGAACCTGGGGTTTACTTCTAAGGATTTGCTCATCCGCATGCCCAAGGCGCACTGGGTACACATGGACCAGCTATGTCTGAACTTTTACATGGGTTCTGAGGACCAAAATTTGGGTCTTATATATAGCTGCATGGCAAGCACTTGTTTCCTGCTGAATCATCAGCATCACCTCTGCTTAATTCCACTGCCCTTCTACTACTTATAAATTAGCCCATAAACTTAATTTCTTTAGCAGGATGTATTTTTTTTTTATTTTATTTTTTTTTTTTTTGGTTTTTCGAGACAGGGTTTCTCTGTGTAGTCCTGGCTGTCCTGGAACTCCCTCTGTAGTCCAGGTTGGCCTCGAACTCAGAAATCCGCCTGCCTCTGCCTCCCAGCAGGATGTATTTTTATAGGCATGAGATTTTTTTGTTTTTGCATACATATGTCTTCATACCACTTACATGCAATGCCCACAGAGACAAAGATGAAGACATTGGGTCCTCTGAATGGGAGTTACCAATCCGGATCCTCTGAAAGAGTTGGCAGTGATTCTAACTGCTCTCTCTCTCTCTCTCTCTCTTTTTTTTTTTTTTTTTTTGGTTTTTCGAGACAGGGTTTCTGTGTAGTCCTGGCTGTCCTGGAACTCACTCAAAAATCCGCCTGCCTCTGCCTCCCAAGTGCAGGGATTACAAGCGTGTGCCACCACGCCTGGCTTTTAACTGCTCCTTCTAGTCAAGAATAGTATTAATTTAATGGGAAAAAATTAACTATGGCCAGGTGGTACACATCTTTAATCCAAACACTCAGGAGGCAGAGGCAGGGGGATCTCTGAGTTTGAGGAAAGTCCGGTTTATAGATCAAGTTCTAGGACAGCCAGGGCTACACAGGAAAACCCTGTTTCAAAAAGCAAAACAAAATTCAATTATGAACTGTTTCACGCATATTAGCTTTTAGTCATAATCCTAAACCACTTAAAATAATGGAATTGTTACTATTTCAGACTTAAGAAAAATTGTGTTTGTTTTTTTTTTGTTGTTGTTGTTGTTTTTTCAAGACAGGGTGTAGCTCTGGATGTCCTGGAACTCACTCTGTAGAGCAGGCTGTCCTCCACCTCATAAATGCTGGGTTAAAAGGTAGTGTGTAGCCGGGCGTTGGTGGCGCACGCCTTTAATCCCAGCACTTGGGAGGCAGAGGCAGGCGGATTTCTGAGTTCGAGGCCAGCCTGGTCTACAGAGTGAGTTCCAGGACAGCCGGAACTATACAGAGAAACCCTGTCTCGAAAAACCAAAAAAAAAAAAAAAAAAAAGGTGGTGTGTATGGTAGATGGTCTGCCTGTATGGACGTGTGCACTTCAGGGCCTGGTGCCTATGGAGGCCAGAGTTGTTTGACTCCACAGACACGGAGTTACAGCAGTTGTGAGCAGCCATGTAAGTGCAGGGAATCAAATGAATCAAATATTCCATCCTCTGAAGAGTAGACAGTGAGTGCTCTCACCTGCCGAGCACCTCTCCAGCCCGTAGACTTGATGCTAGGTCCTGCAGATGGATGGCCAGACTCCTGAATGCAGTTGTGTGGCTCCCCATCAGACTGAGTATTATGACATGTGTGCTTTCAAAACAGTTTACATTGTTGTAGGCAGGTTTATTGACAGGTGAGGGTATAGGCTCAGCCAGCAAGCCTGATGACCCGAATCCCACCCCACACGACAGGAGGAGAGCATCAACTACAAATTTTCTTTTGACTTCTACAAGTGTCCCTGCATGTGTACACACCCGCCCCCAAACAAAAAACGAATAAAGGAAAATGTAATAAGATTGTCTTAAAGTTTTGTGATAGATTTATTTAAAATATTTTAGTCAAAAAAGTTTTGCTAAATAGATTTTTCCAGTATTTAAAGAAAATGGTGTCTGTAATAACAGAAAGGGTAACTGATCATCTGTCATGCCAAAGCAAGCCAGGTCTTCCCAGGGCAGCAACAAGGTGCAGAATGGATACAGTGGCCTATTCAGAAAGCATGCAAGTCACACCAGGTCAGTAGAAGAAACCCATTACCCGGGCTCAGCCCTTCGAGAGACACAGGATGTCTGTGTAAGGTGCAGGCAAGCCAGCTCTGGCAGGTCACTCCTCTTCAGGCTACCCGATGTTGGGTTTTATTTCTTTTTCTTCTTCCTCCTCACTATCGTCGACCTGTTGTATGACCAGACCGGCGGACCCGCCCTCTACACCCTCCACATTGGATCTGGTCTCTTCCTCGCTCAGGTGCCACCGGCAATCCTGATCTCCGTCGGCCGGGGACACGTGGTGTCGCTCGGCTTCCAGGTCCACAGGGAGGCTGTCCACGTCTACCTCAGCGAGGCACTCGTTACACAGTCTGTAGCGCCTGGTTCCCTCCTGGACCACTTGCCCTGTGAGGTCAGTCACGTGACGTTTGCATTTCCTGCAGATGAGTTTGCATGCCTGGTGAATCTGCAGAGATTTAAAAGACAGTGATAAAAATAAATGTTCAAAACTGGGTCAGTTTGCTATTTGAGGGACCAGCTCATACACTTAAGACGCTCAAAGCATTAAACTCAAGTTAACGTCTAATTATTCCAAGTGCGGGTGATGAATGTACGCCATGGACTCATCAGATAATCAGATATCACTTGCTCTAAATAATGGCTGTAAAGGGTTTGGTTTTTTTTTTTTTTTTTTACTATTACATATTTAAAAATTCCACACATCCATTAACCCATTCCTTCCCAGAGTCAAAGTTGCAAACACTGTGCCATGTTCTACTTTAAAGATTTTAAAGATTATTATTATTATTATTATTATTATTATTATTATTACTATTATTAATGTGTATAAAGAGAGACATGCATGCTTTGGTGAACATATGGAGGTCGGAGAATAATGCTTTGGGGACTTTTACTTTCTTTTTTATGTGCATTGGTGCTTTGCCTGGATGTTTATCTATGTATGGGTGTCAGATCCCCCGGAACTGAAGCCACAGGCAGTTTTGAGCTACCTTGTGGGTGCTGGGAATTGAACCCGGGTCCTTGGAAGAGAAGCCAGCACTCTTAACTGCTGAGCCATCTCCCCAACCCCCTTCATGTAACTTTTTTTTATCTTATTAGTAGAAAAAATATAATCCTGAATGTAAGTTTATTAATATTTTTGCAATGATTACTGACTAGTTTTATTAACTGAAAATTGGATGGGTGTGAGAGGGCTTGGGTCCTACTCCTGGTTTGGTCAGTATCTTTATCATTTATTAACCAAGTATCTCAGCGCCAACTTGAACATGGTAGAGATCACAGGAACTCAGGTGGCAGAAGAACCTGTGTAGTCTGGTCTTATTTTTGTAAAAGAAATGCATAGAATTTGGGAGAGTATATAATAAATAAACAAACCACAGGTATGCTCCTCTACGCTCATCTTTCTTTCTTTTTTTGTTAGTTTTTTGTTTGTTTTGTTTTGTTTTTTCGAGTCAGGGTTTCTCGGTGTAGCCCTGGCTGTCCTGGAACTCACTCTGTAGACCAGGCTGGGCTCGAACTCAGAAATCCACTTGCCTCTGTACTGGGATTAAAGGCGTGCGCCACCACTGCCCAGCTCTCTATGCTCATCTTAAAAGGCTGCTACTGTCATTGGTGTTTACATGATGTGTGGGTGACTGTGTGGGTGACTGTGCAGGCACACGGGTGACCGTGTAGGTGGATGGGTAACAGTGCGTATGGTGATCAAAGCAGTTTTCGGTACTTTGGTATTTCAGAATTGGTTCTCTCCTTCCACCACATGGTTCTGAGGTATGAGCTCCGGTCACCAGGCTTGGCAGCCTTCACCTGATGAGTCACCTCAATGACACATCTTTTGGTATATATTCTAATGCATAGTGGCATAATACATAAATAAAAGATTTATTTTTATTTACGTGTGTGTGTGTGTGTGTGTGTGTGTGTGTGTGTGTGCGCGCGCGCTTGTCTGAGTATAAGCCACACGTGTGGGTCTCCATGAAGGGGAGGAAAGGGTATTGGATCCCTTTGAGATGGACTCACGGATGGCTGTGATCTGCCTGCTCCTCTGTAGGAGCAGTATGAATTCTTTTCTTTCTTTGGCAGAGCTGGGGTTCTCTGTCTAGCCCTAGCTGTTCTGGAACTTGTTCTGTGGACCAGGCTGGCCTGGAGATCTTCTTACCTCTGCTGGGACCAAAGGCGTGTGCCCAAGGGCAGCTAGTAGCATGTACTTTTAATCACTGAGCCATTTGCTTTTAGTTTTTTTTTTGGAGACAGGGTTTCTCTGTGTAGTCCTGGCTGTTCTGGAACTCACTGTAGACCAGGCTGGCCTCGAACTCAGAAATCCGCCTGTCTCTGCCTCCCAAGTGCTGGGATTACAATTACAGGTGTGCGACACCACACCCGGCTGCCATTTGCTTTTATTAGTGTGTATGTGTGTGTGTGTGTGTGTGTGTGTGTGTGTCTGTATGTGTGTCTTTGTGTATTCCTGTGTGGCTACATGTTTATGTGTCATTGTGTAGAAGTCAGCAGACACCTTCAGGTGTCAGTCCTGACCTTCTGTCTTGTTTGAGGCAGGGTCTCTCCTGTTTGCTGTCAGACCACAGCTGCCTCTAACTCAGGGCATTGCGCTCGCCCAGCAAAGACTTTCACCAACTGAGCCATCTCTATGGCCCCATTTTGGATTATTTTTGAGACAGGGTCTACTGTAGTTCAGGCGGACCTAGAATTTACTCTGTAGACCAGGCTGCCCTCCTACTCCTGGTGATCCTCCTGCCTTAGCCCCATAAGTACTCGGATTATTAAACCATGAGGCGTTGAGCACTGACACTTTGCCAATAGTCCCTGCCTTAGAATGTCTATCAGCCTTCGTAGTCCTTTCCCTTGAGAGACTAGGAGGAACCTGACACAGACGAGAAAGGAGGTATACTGGAGACAGGTCAGACCCAGCCCGACAGGTCTCAGCAGGTTCCTGCTATCGATAGTATCTGCTGAGTCTCCAGAAAAACGGTGATTCTGATCTGACACTTAAAACATTTGTACAGGGTAATCTTTGTCTCCTAGCAGAGAAATATATCAAACCATATAAGATTTGGTATGAACTAACATGGAAATATGAAAAGCTTTAGCACCAAAAGAGTAGAGCAGGCTGGCCTCAAACTCAGAAATCCACATGCCTCTGCCTCCCAGAGTGCTGGGATTACAGGCGTGCGCCACCACCGCCCGGCTCCCAACTCAGATTATTAACGAAGACAGATGCAGGGCTGGGCATGTAGCTTAGTGGTAGAGACCTTCCTTAGCATGTGTGATGCGGTGTTCAATCCCCAGTGTAAGAAGGGGGAAAAAAGCCGGGCGGTGGTGGCACACGCCTTTAATCCCAGCACTTGGGAGGCAGAGGCAGGCGGATTTCTGAGTTCGAGGCCAGCCTGGTCTACAGAGTGAGTTCCAGGACAGCCAGGGCTACACAGAGAAATCCTGTCTCGAAAAACCAAAAAAAAAAAAAAAAAAAAAGAAGGGGGAAAAACAGGGAAGGATGAGAAGAGAGAAAGAGAAGGAGAGAGGGAGGGGGGAGAATAAAAGCAGATAAATACACACATTTTACAAGAAGCAAAATGACAAAAACTCATATACGTACTGTTCGGAAATGGCTGCTCAGATGGTCTAGCCTGCTAAACCGTTTCCCACAAGCCTGGCACGGGTAGGGCCTCTCTCCTGTGTGGCAGCGCAGGTGGCGCTTGAGGTCCGCCTTCCGCTTCACCACGTGTGTGCAGTATGGGCATTTGAATCTCAGCCTGGACAGGCTATCTGTCAGGAGACAGTGGAATTAAATCACTGCGGAAATCACAGTAGCGATTCTATCAGCATAAGGAACGCAGAGGAGCTGCGAGTCGGCCCAGCCCGCCCCGCCGTGTGAAGGTGCGGACGGACACACGGACTGAATTAAGCACGGTCGACTGTCGAGCATCCCTGGGCACAGCAGTAAACCTGACTATGAAGACTCTTAGTCTGTGCGAACTAATCAGATTTCACATGTGAAAAGGTAGTACCAGACTGTAGAAACACACACATACACACACACACACACACACACACACACACACACGCCAAGAATAAAGCAAATAATTTTTTTTGTTGTTTTTTTTCGAGACAGGGTTTCTCTGTGTAGTCCTGGCTGTCCTGAATTCACTCTGTAGACTAGGCTGGCCTCGAACTCAAAAATCTGCCTGCCTCTGCCTCCCAAGTGCTAGCAAATAAATTTTTAAGGAGGAATTTTTGTTTGTTTGCTTGAGGCAGGTTCTCACTATGCAGTCCTGGGTGGCCTCAGACTCAAAGAGATGAGCCTGCTACTGCCTCCCAAGTCCTGAGATTAAATGTGTACCTTGCACCGGGCGGTGGTGGCGCACGCCTGTAATCCCAGCACTCTGGGAGGCAGAGGCAGGCGGATTTCTGAATTCGAGGCCAGTCTGATCTACAGAGTGAGTTCCAGGACAGCCAGGGCTACACAGAGGAACCCTGTCTTGAAACACCAAAAAAAAAAAAAAAAAAAAAAAAAAAAAAAAAGTGTACCTTGCTTAAGAGAGATTTTTAAAGATTACATTTAAATATATTATTATAAATATTATATTTAGATATATTATAATTATATTTATTTACATATTTTATTTGGTGTGTGTGTGTGTGTGTGTGTGTGTGTTACATGTTGGTACACATGTACACCACACTGAGAGTGTGGAAGCCAGGACAACATACAGGAACCATCTGATTCTCTCTTCCACCTTATTGTCCAGGGTTAGAATTCAGGTTGCCAGGCTCAGTGACAAATGCCTTTACCTGCTGAGCCATCTCTCAGCGACTTGCTGTTTTTCGACAGGGTCTCACTCAGTAGCTCTGACTGGTCTAGAACTCAGGGTGAGCACCCTGCCTCAGCCTCCTTCATACCAGGGTCACAGGTGTGGGCTACCATGCCCACCTGTGAAAGAACTTAAATTTGTTCTATTTATGTCTTCTATGCCTTGATATACTTGTTAAATGCTTTTTTAAAAATGTTATATATAAGGAAACATTTTATTTAATCTCCTCTGGAGATATGGCTCAGTGGGTAAGAGCAACAACAGCTGTTTTTCCAGTGGAGGTGAGAATGGTTCACAGCGCCCACATCAGGTAGCTCACAACTACCTGTAACTCCAAGTCCAGGACATCCAATACACTTTTCTGGTCTCTGTGGGCATAATCCATACAGGCATGCTTAAACACACACACATACACACATACTCACACACACATTCACACAGATTCACACACACATATAAACATACACACACACACACATTCTCACACAAATACACACACACACACACACACAAACACACACACTTTCGTGCACTCGCCCACGTACACACATAAAAATCTCTTTAAAACCACCTGGCAGCCGGGCGGTGGTGGCGCACGCCTGTAATCCCAGCACTTGGGAGGCAGAGGCAGGCGGCTTTCTGAGTTCGAGGCCAACCTGGTCTACAGAGTGAGTTCCAGGACAGCCAGGGCTACACAGAGAAACCCTGTCTCGAAAAAAACCAAAATCCAAAAACAAAACAAAACAAAACAAAACAAAACAAAAAACCTGCCTGGCACCTAAAGTTAAGGGTGTTTGGGACTTGAGAGAGACTCGGAGTCTCTGGGGTACCTGGAAAGCTCCTGGATGTGACGTCAGGCCCTTGGCTGTACTGGTAGCCTGCAGGAACAGAATCCACGTCAGCTTCGACCTGTACCTGCTCTTCAGACTTGGAAACGTGGCTGCCGGGGTCGGCTGTCCGAGCTTCTCCTTGGCCGGACTTACACTGAGCGGCTTCCGACGGCTGTGGCGGTCTCAAGTGCTTGGTCTTCTTCACCAGGTCCTTCCTCGGCTCGTGCTTGGCCAGCGGCTGTTGCGGGCTCCTCTGGGAGGCTGGGTGGAAACTGTACTTGTTCCACGGCTTCCCACTCGCCATAGCGGGTCCTTGGTCCGGGCTCCGGCGAGAGCGGGGAGAGCCGCTTTCCTCCTGCCAGCCGCCGCTGTAAAAGGGGGGCGGCTCGGCTCCGTTAGGGCCAGCGTCCTTATCCGAGAGGCTGAAGTAGCGGTCTTTCTCTTTCTCGCTAATGTCCAAGGAAGACTTAATGAAAGTCTTACACACGCCAATGACGTCGGTCATCTGCAGGAAGCTGGCGGCAGACATCACGTCTATCACGTTCTGTCCAGTAAGAGAGAGTTTGCCGGAGTAGACGAAGTCCAGGATGACGGTGAAGGTGTCGGGGGAGAAGGTCTGAAACGTGGCCGTGGCTGGCTGACTCGCCTCCTTCGAGTTCTGGGAGAGCAGCATTTTAAAGTAGCCGCTGCTGGCGAACAGCACGTTCCGGTGCGCCTTGAAGACCTTGCCTTCCACCAGAATGCTGCAGTCACAGAACACGTCTTGCCGGCGCTGCTCGTTCAGCTGCTGCAGGAGGTAGGACTGGTGAGAGGAGATCTCCATGCTGTGGGGGAAAGACACGCGTGGGTACCGGAGAGGACCTAAGAAACACCCCTGGAACGAGCCGGTGAAGGTCGGCTCCCAGCTAAACCTCTTTTCTTAGAAAATAGTCCCCAGGGCTGGAGAGGTGGCTCAGCAGGTAAGAGCACTGACTGCTCTTTCAAAGGTCCTGAGTTCAAATCCCAGCAACCACATGGTGGCTCACGACCATCTGTAATGGGATCTGACTCCCTCTTCTGGAGTGTCTGAAGACAGCTACAGTGTACTTACATATAATAATAAATAAATCTTAAAAAAAGAAAGAAAGAAAAAGAAAAGAAAATAGTCCCCAAGACACAGAAGACAGCAGGTACCACGGGACTGCTGCTGCTGGCAGCTCCTGTTACTCAGGAGGCTGAGAGGATGACAAGATCAAGGCCTGCTCGAGATACAGAGAGGGTTCAAAGTCAGCCTGGGAAACTTGCACAACTCTGTCTCAAGTTAAAAAGTGAACAACAATAACAACAAAAAACCCACAAAAAAAAAAAAAAAGCTGGGTAGTGGTGGCCCACACCTTTAATCGCAGAAGCAGGCAGATTTCTGAGTTTGAAGCCAGCCTGGTCTACAGAGTGAGTTCCAGGACAGTCTAGGAAAAAAAAGGGGGGGAAGAGAAGGTTAGAGATAGAGTCACACGGCAAAACACTGGTCAAGCTTATGGGAAAGACCCCTGTCAATTTCTAGCTTTGCAAAAACAAAATAAAACAAACAAAACAACACACACACACACACACACACTCACAAACCTGGCAGGAGAGAGTTCCAGGCTACCCTGTTTCTACCTCTGATGTCACTACATAATGACTGGGAACTGTTTGTCAAGGTCTGAGAGAAGGCCTATGGAACCACGCCTGGTGCCCAGGACCACAGAGGCACGCGGTGCGCTGTATGAAAAAGGCTCTGTAGCTGACAGACCCTGAGACCCTGTTGCAGTGACCTGACGGTGCCTTCACTACGGACAACACTCAGCCTCCCCAGTGCGGGGCTCTAGGCTTTCGCTGCCTAGCAGAGGAGCTCATTATTTTTTCTATTTTTTCTTTTTTTTTCTTTTCTTTTTCTTTCTTTTTTTTTTTTTTTTGGTTTTTTTTCGAGACAGGGTTTCTCTGTGTAGTCCTGGCTGTCCTGGAACTCACTCTGTAGACCAGGCTGGCCTCGAACTCAGAAATCCGCCTGCCTCTGCCTCCCAAGTGCTGGGATTACAGGTGTGCGCCACCATGCCCGGCTTTCATTATTTTTTCTTAAGATTTATTTATTTCATGTATGTAAGTACACTGTCGCTGTCTTCAGACACCCCAGAAGAGGGCATCGGATCCCATTACAGATGGCTGTGAGCCACCATGTGGGTGCTGGGAATTGAACTCGGGACCTCAGGAAGAGCAGCCAGTGCTCTTTCACCGCTGAGCCATCTCTCCAGCCCCGAGGGCAGCTCGTTCTCACTGTGGCTTGTAGCATCCTCCTCCCTGGCCTCGGGAGCTCCACCCCTCATCTCTCTTACCCTTCCTCTTCACACTCAGGCTAGGCCATGGCCTAGTTAAAAAAACAAAACATATAAAATATGACAGCTTAGGGTCAGTGGTATAACCACAAACGACTTAATAGCAGCTGACTGAAATTATTTCTCGCCATGTCTGGTAATGAAAAGAAGAGTGGTGCTGGGAAAATGATGATAAAGGTCCTAAGGAATGGAGGGGCAAAGACGTGCAGCGTACTCTCCCATTTCTACATTTCCTGGTGGGGGTGGGGGAACGGCTGTTTTGTTTTTTTCAAGACAGGGTTTCTCTGTGTAGCCCTGGCTGTCCTGGAACTCACACTATAGACCAGGCTGGCCTCGAACTCAGAGGTGCGCCTGCCTCTGCCTCCCAAATGCTGGGATTAAAGGCTTTGTACTGGCCAGGCAGTGGTGGCACACGCCTTTAATCCCAGCACTTGGGAGGCAGAGGCAGGCAGATTTCTGATTTTGAGGCCAGCCTGGTCTACAAAGTGAGTTCCAGGACAGCCAGGGCTACACAGAGAAACCCTGTCTCGAAAAAACAACAACAACAAAAAAAAAACAAACAAACAAAAAACAAAACAAAACAAAAAAAAAACATAGTTTAAGTTAATTTTTCCATCAGGGAAATTTTTGTTTGTTTAGGTTTCAGTAAAAATTGCTTTCCAGCAGGGGCAGTGGTGGCACACACTTTTAATCCCAGCACTTGGGAAGCAGAGGCAGGTGGATCTCTGAGTTCTAGGACAGCCAGGGCTACACAAAGAAACCCGGTCTCGAAACAAAACAAAAACAAAATTGAAAAAAAAATTTAAAAATTGCTTTCTGGGCAGTTTGTACAGGTTGAAAGAGGGTATCTGTGTTGGTAAGGGTTGCCACTGACTGCCGCGCACAAGCTGTTTAAACAGGCTTTAAGTAGGGACTACTGGGCAGCACGAGGATGCTTAACATTGAAAGTAAAGTGGAGTCCATGTCCCTGTTCGGGCGCTTATGTTGGGGGCTGGGGAGATGGCTCAGTGGGTAAGAGCACTGACTGCTCTTCCAAAGGTCATGGGTTCAAATCCCAGCACCCACATGGTGGCTCACAGCCATCCAGAAGGAGATCTGACACCCTCTTCTGGTGTTTGAAGACAGCTACAATGTACTTACATATAATAAATAAATAAATCTTTAAAAGAGTGGAAAATATCTTCCTGGGCACTGCCTCAGACACGTGGTAGGATTAAGAGAAGATGGGAGGAATGACCCCAGTGTCACTAAACAGCAGACATCACTTGTCCCCTATTGCAAACATTCCAACCCATGGCTCAGGTCCTTGGAGAGAAGGCAGAATTGCAAGATTAAGTGTGAGATTAGGGAGTGCACACACTTCTGTAAGTCCCTGCTATAAACCAGGCAACAGAATTTCCAGATAGAATTATTAGTGAGTTTCCAGGTTATACACTCTCTTATGTCCCTGAAGTAAATTATCTGTCTGAAATACACAGAATAGCTTCTGTTCTCTGCATAGGATTTCTTAGTCTATCATCTTGGCTGACAGACAAGAGCCCAGGAAAGAAAGCCTCCACATCAGGATCTAGGGGTTCATCTGCCAACTGTTTGCGGTGGAATAGATTTACGACTTCAGTGCCAACGACAAAGCAAACTGTGGAGATGTGTCAGATGGTGTGGGCGAGGCTGCTCACACAATTGCCATGACAACGGCAATGGGGCACCTAAGAGGGGAAAGGACAGGCCCCAGACTCAGCCCATGACCAGAGAGCTACTGCCCTAAGGGAGTTTGTTCATAGGCCTGAGGTGGAGACGTGGGAAAAACCCAATCATGAAGTACACATGGCTTACAAAGTTACAAAGGAAGTTATTTTATGCCTTGGCCAAATTTCCTCTGTAACAACGATTGATTAGCACTTGGAATGACAGCTCAGAAACAGATTCAGACCGTTGGAGAACCTGGTACCTCTGAAGTGCCCTGAGCTCGCCACACACCCAGAAAGGAGCCTCACAACACAGAGATGATCTCTTCCTCCTCCTTCCATTCCTCTCCCCTCCTTGACCCCCACACTCAGGTGGGCCTCAAACTCAGGCTACTTCTGCCTCAGCCTCCCAAGTGCTCGACTCTGGGTGTCATGATCTCTACTTCTCCACGCTCTTTTTTTTGGTTTTTTTTTTTTTTTGAGACAGGGTTTTTCTGTGTAGCCCTGGCTGTCCTAGAACTCACTCCGTAGACCAGGCTGGCCTCGAACTCAGAAATTCGCCTGCCTCTGCCTCCCAAGTGCTGGGATTACAGGCCTGTGCCACCACGCCCGGCTAAAATGCAGATGATTTTTTTTTTCAAGACAGGGTTTCTCTGTATAGCCCCGGCTGTCCTGGAACTCACTCTGTAGACCAGGCTGGCCTCGAGCTCAGAAATCCGCCTGCCTCTGCCTCCCAAGTGCTGGGATTAAAGGTGCTTCTCCACGCTTTCTGAAGCACACAGGAGTGCGGTGATTTGAATAAGCAGAGCCCCAGGGGCCATCTATCTGAATATTTCATCTCCAGGGACTATTTGGAAAGAATTAGAAGAATTAGGAGATGTGCCCTTATTGGAGGAAGGTGGGTTCTAAGGTTTCAAAAGCCCATATCAGGCCGTGTGTGTGTGTGTGTGTGTGTGTGTGTGTGTGTGTGTGTGTGTCTGCAGATCAGGATGTAGCTCTCTCAGCTACTGCTTCAGCCCCATGAGTGAAGCCATGTTCCCCACCACCATGGTAATGGACTAAAGCTGTGAAACCGGAAGTCCCCAGTTGAATTTATCTTACTAGTGTTGCCTGAGGCAGAGTATGTCTTCACAGCAATGGGGACACTGACTAGGACAGAAGTTGGTACCAGGCAGCTGGGTCTTGCTTGACAGCCCTGACCATGTTACTTGTTGGCACAATGAGGACTTTGGAACTTTGGATTAGGAGTTGAAGGCTTAAACAGGACTTACTTAGCCATTAGTAGGGCCACGGCAGACAACGGTGCTGAGAGCCACGTGAATGCCAGCTCAAGCAGTTCCAGAGGGGGAGGGTGTCGGCAAGCGGCCTAGAGACCATTCTTGTGAGATTTTGGCAGAGAATGTGACTATATTTTGCCCTTGTCCTAAAAATCTGCCTGAGGCCAAATCGAAGAGTTTTGGATGACGGCGTTGGCAGAGATTTCAAAGACAGCCTAGTATTGGCTTTGTCCGAAGGCTCCCCTAAGAACTGCGGTTATCAGTAATCACTCTTAACGCACGGATACACTGAAAAGAAGCAAGATGGACAAGGACAAATACGAAAACACAGCTCAAGGAGAGAAGGGCACCGGGGAGTAGAATGGAGGTGAGCCCAGCACTCAAGGAGATAAAAAATTTAAAGAAAAGCCAGATGGGGCTGGAGACATGGCTCAGCCTTAAAGGCTAGGCTCACAACCAAAAGTATAAGGAAAGCCCAACGCTGAATGGAATAAAGGGATTGTTGACGCTGGGGAAAGACCTCACCCAGCTAGGGTTCCAGCCCGTGAGAAGGAAGTAAAGAAAAGCTTATGCCCAGAAAGGAAACCTTCAGAAACAGAAAGCTGATGGAAACGTAATTGGGTGGGGGCGTGTCCCAGGCCCAGCAAGCAGGAGACCTTGGCAGCGTGAGCCACCGAGCCCTGGCTTTAGAATCAAGGATAGAAGAAAGGGGTTGTGGCATCTCCCTCCTTAACTAAGGAAAGCCACCAAGCATGGGCATGTGTCAGGGCTGTCCCCGCACGGAGGCCACTGAGTGAAGGAAGCTACGAAGGTGAAGCCTGGCTTGCCTTGGAGATCCTAAAGTGTTGGAGCGCCAGAGCTGTGGGATACCTGCCGGGACAGCTGCAGCCTGGATGTGCAACCGGCCAAAGAGAGGGAAGTCAACTGAGCCGAAAGGCCCTGGAGAGCTGAGGAGCGAGCGCATTGGCATCAGATACGGAGATGCAGAATGGGGGAGCTTGCCCCGCTGGGTCTCGGACCAGCTTTGGTCCCATGTTTCCTTACGCTCCCCTTTCCCCGCTTTGAAAATGGTGATGGAGCCTGTACTGCTGTAGGTTAGAAGGACACACTTTGCCTTCTGCCTTTTTTTTTTTTTTTGGGGGGGGGCTTTTTTTCGAGACAGGGTTTCTCTGTGTAGCCCTGGCTATCCTGGAACTCACTCTGTAGACCAGGCTGGCCTCGAACTCAGAAATCCTCCTGCCTCTGTCTCCCAAGTACTGGGATTACAGGTGTGCGCCACCACCGCCCGGCTTGCCTTCTGCTTTTATATGAGGTTATATGAGACTGCCCTGAGTCTCAGAAGATTCTGGAACTTGAAACTGTTAAAACAGAAAGGCAGAGAGGACTCTTGAAGTTTGACTGAATGCATTTTGCCTTATGATATGGCCACAAGCTGGCGGGGGGCCAGGGAGTGGAATGTGGAGACTTGAATCTGAATGGCCCCCATAGGCTGACAAGGGGCAGGCCGCCCTTCCTAACGCGCCTTTCTAGACAGCTCTGTGGTTCCTGACCTGAGATGCTCACCCATAGGGGTGCCTAGCCAGCATCCACAGACCTCCCTTACCAGCACCGCTGGACCATACTCATAGCCACAGAGCGTTTGCCAAGGTGCTAAGTTCTAAACCTGCACAGGAGAAAAGACAGGGACCATTAGATTTCACTAAATGACCTTGGCACAGACCTGGGACTGTATTAGGTCATGACCTCTAAGGAACACACTGTTTAAGTAGGCTGAATTCGTGGACCTGGATGCAGTTACCAGATTCTGGATTTAGAGTGTTTGTACAAGCACTTGGGGTGGGGGTGGGGAGCAGCTCTGAAAGGTATTTCTTTCCTTGACTGCAACTGGGACTCAGAAGGAGATAATCTCCAACTATGCTGAACTAACACAACATCTGGCAGAGTGTGGAGGGGGGCCAAGTGAGAGCTGCCATTTTGATCCTGTCAGAGAGATGAGGCCCTGAAAACGGGCGTGCTAGCCGACAGGATATGTGTGTGTTAAAAGCCCCGCATGGGGTGGGGGACTGAGCAATATACGAGCCCATCTCTTTGCCAAAACTGTGATACCCAAGGGGGCAGGGCTACAGCTCAGCGGTAGAGTCCTTGTCTACCGTGCACAGAGCTGTGGCTGGCCTCCAACACTGAGAACAAAATAAAGGAAGGGAAAGGAAGGGTGGAAGGATGAAAGCCGGTCGCAGCGCCTGCCCGGTAATCCCAGTGCTGCCGGGAGAGGAAGAGACGGAATTCCTGAGGCTTCTTACTCTCAAGCTCCAGGTACAGCAAGATTCTTGTCTCAAAAAATAAAGCGGCAGCCAACCTTAGAGGCGTTTGTCTTTAATCATGTCACTTGAGAGGAAGAGCCAGGCGGGTCTCTGTAGAGAGAGTGATTAGGATACTTAGCCCTCAGTGGGACACGGAATCAACCCCACCAGCGAGGCTCAGCAGAAAAGGGAGAGCTGTAAGATGCAGTGAGGGGGATACTGTGTGGATGGGGATGCTGTGTGGATGTGGATGCTGTGTGGATGGGGATGCTGTGTGGATGTGGATGCTGTGTGGATGTGGATGCTGTGTGGACGTGGATGCTGTGTGGACGCGGATGCTGTGTGGATGGTGATGCTGTGTGGATGTGGATGCTGTGTGGATGCTGTGTGGATGCTGTGTGGATGGGGATGCTGTGTGGATGGGGATGCTGTGTGGATGTGGATGCTGTGTGGATGTGGATGCTGTGTGGATGTGGATGCTGTGTGGATGTGGATGCTGTGTGGATGGGGATGCTGTGTGGACGGGGATGCTGTGTGAATGGGGATGCTGTGTGGATGTGGATGCTGTGTGGACGCGGATGCTGTGTGGATGGTGATGCTGTGTGGATGTGGATGCTGTGTGGATGCTGTGTGGATGCTGTGTGGATGGGGATGCTGTGTGGATGTGGATGCTGTGTGGATGTGGATGCTGTGTGGATGTGGATGCTGTGTGGATGGGGATGCTGTGTGGATGTGGATGCTGTGTGGATGGGGATGCTGTGTGGATGTGGATGCTGTGTGGATGTGGATGCTGTGTGGACGGGGATGCTGTGTGAATGGGGATGCTGTGTGGATGTGGATGCTGTGTGGATGTGGATGCTGTGTGGATGCTGTGTGGATGCTGTGTGGATGGGGATGCTGTGTGGATGTGGATGCTGTGTGGATGGGGATGCTGTGTGGACGTGGATGCTGTGTGGACGCGGATGCTGTGTGGATGGTGATGCTGTGTGGATGTGGATGCTGTGTGGATGTGGATGCTGTGTGGATGTGGATGCTGTGTGGATGCGGATGCTGTGTGGATGGTGATGCTGTGTGGATGTGGATGCTGTGTGGATGTGGATGCTGTGTGGATGCTGTGTGGATGTGGATGCTGTGTGGATGTGGATGCTGTGTGGATGGTGATGCTGTGTGGATGTGGATGCTGTGTGGATGTGGATGCTGTGTGGATGTGGATGCTGTGTGGATGTGGATGCTGTGTGGATGTGGATGCTGTGTGGATGTGGATGCTGTGTGGATGTGGATGCTGTGTGGATGTGGATGCTGTGTGGACGTGGATGCTGTGTGGACGGGGATGCTGTGTGGATGCGGATGCTGTGTGGATGCTGTGTGGATGGGGATGCTGTGTGGATGTGGATGCTGTGTGGACGGGGATGCTAAGTGGATGGGGATGCTGTGTGAATGGGGATGCTGTGTGGATGTGGATGCTGTGTGGATGTGGATGCTGTGTGGATGTGGATGCTGTGTGGATGCGGATGCTGTGTGGATGTGGATGCTGTGTGGATGTGGATGCTGTGTGGATGTGGATGCTGTGTGGATGCTGTGTGGATGTGGATGCTGTGTGGATGGGGATGCTGTGTGGATGTGGATGCTGTGTGGATGTGGATGCTGTGTGGATGTGGATGCTGTGTGGATGTGGATGCTGTGTGGATGTGGATGCTGTGTGGATGTGGATGCTGTGTGGATGTGGATGCTGTGTGGATGTGGATGCTGTGTGGATGCTGTGTGGATGTGGATGCTGTGTGGATGTGGATGCTGTGTGGATGTGGATGCTGTGTGGATGTGGATGCTGTGTGGATGTGGATGCTGTGTGGACGTGGATGCTGTGTGGACGGGGATGCTGTGTGGATGCGGATGCTGTGTGGATGCTGTGTGGATGGGGATGCTGTGTGGATGCTGATGCTGTGTGGATGGGGATGCTGTGTGGATGCGGATGCTGTGTGGATGCTGTGTGGATGCGGATGCTGTGTGGATGTGGATGCTGTGTGGATGCTGTGTGGATGCGGATGCTGTGTGGATGTGGATGCTGTGTGGATGTGGATGCTGTGTGGATGTGGATGCTGTGTGGATGTGGATGCTGTGTGGATGTGGATGCTGTGTGGATGTGGATGCTGTGTGGATGCGGATGCTGTGTGGATGCTGATGCTGTGTGGATGGGGATGCTGTGTGGATGCGGATGCTGTGTGGATGCTGATCCTGTGTGGATGCGGATGCTGTGTGGATGTGGATGCTGTGTGGATGCTGTGTGGATGCGGATGCTGTGTGGATGCTGATGCTGTGTGGATGGGGATGCTGTGTGGATGCGGATGCTGTGTGGATGCTGATCCTGTGTGAATGGGGATGCTGTGTGGATGTGGATGCTGTGTGGATGTGGATGCTGTGTGAATGTGGATGCTGTGTGGATGACATGCTGTCTTTTGAACAGGAAATGGCTGGCGTACTTGTGAACCCTCAGCAGTTGTGTTAACCTGACCAAGAAAAGCACAGAACCAAGCTGGTCAAACCGAGCATGACTGGGGCTCATGAGGCCGGACCTTAGCTGAGGAGACATTGACAGGCCACTGGAGACGAAGAGTCGGTTTTTTCTCTGTAGTGGCCACTAGGAAGCTATCCACTATCTAAGCAATGACCTAATCCTCATGTGCATACGGCCAACAGAAAGAGGACTCAGCAGGTTATGAAGAAGGGACAGGGAGAAGGAGGCGTGAAGTCAGGAGGGGACATGTTGGAGAAGGATGGGGTACAGGGGAATATGGAGGCGGAGAATGAACAATGATATGAATAAATGAAAAATACTATATTAAAGTTTTGACACGGGCTGGAGAGACAGCTCAGCAGCTAAGAGCACTGGCTGCTCTTCCCAAGGACACAGGTTCAATTCCCAGCTACCACATGGCAGATCCCAGGTGTCTGGAAGGCCAGTTTCAGGGGCTCCTACACCCTCACACAGACATACATGCAAGCAAAACACTAATGCATGTGAAATGAGAATTAAAATCGGAAGACTTTTGACAGAGCCAGGCGGTGGTGGCACACGCCTTTAATCCCAGCACTTGGGAGGCAGAGGCAGGCGGATTTCTGAGTTCAAGGCCAGCCTGTTCTACAGAGTGAGTTCCAGGCTACACAGAGAAACCGTGTCTCAAAAAATAAAACAACAAAAAAACAAACAAACAAAAAACAAAAAAAGAAAAAGATAACAACTGGTCCCGTGTTTGAGGACAGGATAAGTCTATGTGTTCTTGGTCCTGTCCTGAGCAGAAGGCACTGGGACGGACTTCTCCCTTCTCATCCATCCCCTCGGACCCCTGGAAACACGACGAAGGAAAGCACCCATGCTGTCCCTACTTAGGATTTAAATACACTATTAAAATATGGAGCAGCCAGGCGGTGGTGGCGCACGCCTGTAATCCCAGCACTTGGGAGGCAGAGGCATGCGGATTTCTGAGTTCGAGGCCAGCCTGGTCTACATAGTGAGTGCCAGGACAGCCAGGGCTATACAGGGAAACCCTGTCTCAAAAAACAAAAAACAAACAAACAAAAAAATATGGAGCTATCGGAGTTTTGAGACCCATTAAGGGAAAACAGTTTGATCCTGATCAAAAGAATGGGACCTGAGTGGCCTTGGTGGAAATAACTGAAGATTGAAATATTATATGCTATTGTCTCCTGCCCCAAGCTCATCCAGCTGGACCAGTCGGTCCCTGAGTAGGCCAGGAAATGGTCATTTCCTCATTTCCTCAGGAAAGCAGATGAAGAAGACGTGCTAAGGCATGCTGAGCAGAAGGGAGGAATGATTATCCCCTTAATGAGATCACAGGCTCATCCTCCCAGAAGCCGCTCTCTTGATAAAGACTGCTAAAGACTGAAGGGCTTCCCCTGCGCAGCACGGCACAGCCTCCTGTCTACCTTCTTTCTATCTATCTATCTATCTATCTATCTATCTATCATCCACCTGAGAGCTCTGATATCTTCTATGTATCATCTATCTCCTATTGTAGGAAGCCACATTCGCCATTACAAGATGGCGCCCATTTTCTATGATGAATCAGCAATGTGCTCTTGTTTACTCCACTCCGCACCCTACTGCGCATGCGCAGGTAGAGGTTTGGCGGGTCGCAGCTCAGTCCCAGAGCATGCTAATGAGGCATCGTGGCGTGCACCAATCAGGTAGAAACACGTCTAGCCTAGGCTTATTTAAGGCGCATCATTCCTTTTTTCATGGTCTTTCGCCTCTGCAATCAACCCCGCAATAAACGTCTGTGGAAGGATCCTGACTGTCTCGTGTCCTTCTTGCTGGCGAGATAGACACGCGACCTACAACTGGTGCTGAAACCCGGGAGAACCTTTACATCAACGGCCTGCGAAGACCCCTTGGAAGTTACTTCTGAGGTGGATCCAGAACCACATGACGGGGGTAAGTGACAAAGAAAAGAATCTAAATAAACTGCTCTGAGAAGGACTTGCACTTGTATAACGCAGTTCAGAACTCTTTGCAGTCAGGATAGCGCTAGCAAGTAACCACGGTAAGTGGGGCAAAAGGCCGCGGGAGTAAGCGGCAAAGAAAAGAATCCTGAAAAAACTGCTCTGAGAAGGACTTGCATTTGTCTAACGCAGTTCAGAACTCTTTGCAGTCAGGGTAGTAAGTCAAGTAGTAAGCCGGCTAGTAAGTCCCAGGTAAAGGGAACCAATTCAAGTCTCTGGGAAGGAGCGATAAAGTCCTCGGTAAAGAGGCTAAAAAGGAAAAGCGAAAGTATGGGTAACTCTACTTTGTAGCCAATTGTTGTGGCTCTAAGGGAGCTGTTAAAGGGAAAGAAATTAGAGTTGAAAAGGAGTATAAAGCAGTTGAAAAGATTTGTTAAGAAGAAAGGAACCGTAGAAAAATGAGAAAAGGAAAATGGATTTCAAAACTCCTGGGGACAAGGGGAAACATGGAGACGTCCTGGTTCCTCTATGGACCCCAATGGAGATATTCTTAGTACTGGTACAAATTTTCTTCCCTCTCTGTGTATTGTTTGACTATTGGTGCACCAATTTGTGTATGTGTGTCTGTCTTTGTTTTGTGGTTCAAGTGACTGTTGCTCTGTTTTATGTAAGAAAAAAAAAAAAGGTAAAAACTTTATTTGCTGGAAGTCCATCTCTTGATCCAGTGTCAGTTTACACAGCAGAGGCTGATTTAAGCTGCTCTGCAATTAGCTAGGAGTCAAGCACAGCTGGAGAAAAGCTGCTTTTGAAAAGGGCCAGTAGCTGCTTAAGTTCTAGGACAAGTAGACTGATGGTTATTTCTCCTTTTGGGTACAAAGTGCTTTTTCTCTTGAATTACAGCTAGAAAACAATTGTTTGGTTCAAATTTATGATTCATGTAGTTTCATTTTTGGTTCTGATTGGTCTTAAAGGTATAAATATGTTTTACATGTTTTGACTATAGAGTATTGGCTTATAAGTTATTGGGCATGATTAAAAATTACTACATTGGTAACAAAAAGAGAATTTAAAACTGGTACCTCAGGGTTGGAGTTATCTTAAACGATAACACGTGGCATGACCCAACCCAGGAAAAACAGGCCTTTAAAGATACTTCTAAATTGAACTTTGTAATGTGAAAGTAATGCATTTGCCATTGATTTTTAAAGAAAATAAATTGTTTAAAATTGGGTTTTACTTTCCAAAACTGTAGTTATACTCTAATATTGCAAGAGAAAGAATTATGGTTAATAACTGCCAGTGTACCATAGACTAAAGTTTGGAGTCCGATCTAAGGCTTACGACTCTTAACTCACTCATATTTTGCAATTAAGATGATTTCAAGAGTAAGTTAAAAACACCTGTGGCCAGTATAGGCCTGTTGCCACTTTTTCACAAGCATTATTGGATACAGTAGTAAAAGCAAAAATTAACCACCCAAGATTGAAAAAGAGATCTCAATGGGAATTTATTTGGTATCAAACAGGCTACTTTTAAACTGTTTGAAAAATCTGTAGATATGACTACTAAAAACAGCTAGTAGAATTTTTCTGGGAACCTTCAAATCTCAGGTTCCTTTTATTATTCAACCCTTATACAATGAGGTCCAGTTGCAGGCTACTGCCCTACAGGACAGGTGAATGTTGAGCCTGGCCTTGGCCAATAGGCTCAGATTAGAGAATAATTTACAATTGAATAAAAGAAAGGCTCAGAGCTGCCTCAGTGGAGACTTGTGAGGCACTGCTTTTGTCTTGCAATTCCCACCTAGGAAGTTTCAGGCAAATGTTAATGCCCACCTAAAAGGTGGCATAATGATCCTTAATCAAAGAATTGATTTGGTGCAGGAACAAGTTGATACCCTTTGGCAGGTTGCTCATATATTTAAAGGTATCCAGCAACAATTGATTCACCAACAACACCCATTTTTTATTACCCACACATCCATGTCCCAGCGGAGACCCTGCGCCTCCGTTTCTCCATTAGTCGAGCGGAGGCTCGTAATATTGTTCTCCAATGCTCTAATTGTGTTGACTTCTTATCTATGCCTCATGTTGAGATTAACCCACGGGGCGGGGCCTACGTCCCCTTCAAATGTGACAAATGGATGTTTCCTCTTTTGGAAAGCTTCAATATACACATGTCTCTGTGGACACAAGTTCCAGTGTGATATGTGCCACCCCTTTATCAAGAGAGAAGGCTGCTCATGTCATTCAACATTGTCTTAATGCCTGGAGCATGTGGGGTATCCCACATGTTTTAAAAACAGATAATGGTCCTGCCTACACTTCTACAAAGTTCTCACAATTTTGCCGGCATATGGGAATTACCCATATCACTGGTTTGCCCTATAATCCCCAAGGTCAGGGCATGGTTGAGAGGGCTCATCGTACGCTTAAACAATATATTACAAAACAAAAAGGGGGAATTGAGGGCTTATCACCCTCCTCCCCTAGAACCATTATATCCATAGCACTTCTAACATTGAATTTTTAAAATCTGGACACTCAAGGCCGTTCTGCTGCTGAACGTCATGGCCAATGGCCGGCTCCACCAAAAGAGATGGTAAAATGAAAGGATGTGCTGCTTAACAAATGGAGAGGCCCGGATCTTGTTCTAATAAGATCCAGGGGAGCTATCTGTGTTTTTCCACAGAGTGAAGACAATCCTATCTGGGTACCTGCAAGACTAACTCGCACAGTACACACCGAAGAGGAGACACTGGACAGCCGAGTTGGAAGAATTGCAGCTGCAACTTCAAAATCAAATTGTTGTCCTCAACGGAATGCGAGCTGATCCCATTCCCTTTGGAGATTTCACTTCTTGGCTTACCTCTGCATTTTCATACTTTAAAGAGTGGGCGGGAGTTTGTCTTTTTGGTGCCCTAATATGCTGTGGAGGAGTGTTTCTGCTATGGTTGTTGTGCAAGCTACGTGCCCAACAAAAATGTGACAAGGTGGTGTTTACACAGGCACTCGCTGCATTGAAAAATGGTGCTTCCCCTGAAGCATGGCTGTCCATGCTTAAGAATTAGTTTTACTCAGGCAGAAGTCAGCCCTTGTACCCCGAGTCCTTTAAAGGACATTGCACCGGGATGGGTGACGTGCTGTTTGCCACAGCCCTTGCACCTCACAGAGACTATCTCATTGCACGTGAGAGGGTGTTGGTCATGAGTTCACTTATGGATTGCCTCGAACCCTGATGGTCCAACAAGAACCTGATGGTTGATCGGCAGCCCTAGGCCTGGTTTCTTATAAAACAAAAAAGGGGGAGTTGTAGGAAGCCACATTCGCCATTACAAGATGGCGCCCATTTTCTATGATGAATCAGCAATGTGCTCTTGTTTACTCCACTCCGCACCCTACTGCGCATGCGCAGGTAGAGGTTTGGCGGGTCGCAGCTCAGTCCCAGAGCATGCTAATGAGGCATCGTGGCGTGCACCAATCAGGTAGAAACACGTCTAGCCTAGGCTTATTTAAGGCGCATCATTCCTTTTTTCATGGTCTTTCGCCTCTGCAATCAACCCCGCAATAAACGTCTGTGGAAGGATCCTGACTGTCTCGTGTCCTTCTTGCTGGCGAGATAGACATGCGACCTACATCCTATCATGTACTATGTTCTTTCTATTTCTCTATTTACCCACCTTCCTGTCTTGTCTGTTTGAATGCTTGTCCCCAAGCTAAGCATCTTTCCTGTCACTCTGGGATTTCTCATCCTTTCTCTGAAGCACTCACTCCCTTCCCTTCCACCACAGCTCAACATGCCAGCTTTCTCGGACCCTAACTCAAAAGGCATTCATCCATCTCTCTCCCTCTCCCTCTCCCTCTCCCTCTCCGTCTCTCTCTCTCTCTCTCTCTCTCTCTCTCTCCCCCCCTTCCTTTTTTCCCTCCTCCTGGCAGCTGCCAAGATTTACAGCTGCTTGCCCTGTTGTTTTTCTTTCCAGTTCTAACAAAATGGTCCCCAAATTTCCTTATGAATCTATTTTTAAATAACTGTATTAAAGAGACTAAGGGTCTAAAAGGGAATCCCAGTTTCCCTACAACAAACCCAGCGCTGCTCTAGTGGGGTGGGAGGCGGAGTCAGAAGACACCCTAGAAACACAGAGCCTGATACGCAGAGTCGGCAGACAAGAGGCCCTGTCTCAGGCAAGGTGGTAATTGACGACCAACACCCAAAAAAGCTGCCTTCTGACCTCCTCAAGTGTGCCCACATTCATACACAAGCAAGCGTGCACAAATGCACACAAAGAGAAAAAAAAGTAAAAGAAAGAGAGTGAGCAGAGATGGCTGGTCAAGGCAACAAGTGCAGAGCACTTCATCCAGGGAGGGGACACAAGAAATCACATAAATACACAGTCGCAAAAGTCTTTTTATATAGGTTTGCTGTTGTTGTTTGGGGTGTTTTGTTTTGTTTTGAGACAGGGTATCTCTGTGTAAAGTTGGCTGTTCTGGAGCTCACTCTGGAGACCAGACTGGCTTCAAACTCAGAGAGATCCACCTGCCTCTGCCTCCCAGAGTACTGGGATTAAAGGCGTGTGCACTCCCCCTCCCAACTTAATTAGAACCTTGGGGGCCGGAGAGGTGACTCAGCGTTTCTGAGCACGGGCTGCTTTCCCAGAAGATCCCGGTTCAAATCCCAGCACCTACGTTGTTGTGGCTCACGACCACCTGTAACTCTAGCTGTAAAGGATCTAATGTCCGCCGGGCGTGGTGGCACACACAGCAATTGGGAGGCAGAGGCAGGCAGATTTCTGAGTTCGAGGCCAGCCTGGTCTACAGAATGAGTTCCAGGACAGCCAGGACTACACAGAGAAACCCTGTCTCGAAAAAAAAACAAAAACAAAAACAAAAAACAACAACAACAAAAAAAAAGGATCTAATGTCCTTTTCTGACCTTTGCATCCATGCAGTACACAGACATCCATGCAGGCAAAATAGCTATACACATAATATAAATGTAATGTTATTGATGTACAAAATTAATATTTATGTTAATAAAAGGATTAAAACTTTCCACGCATGTCTGGAGTGGCGGCTTTGCAGCAGAGCACCTCAGGGGCCGGGCTCCTCTCCAGCCCCAGGAAATGAAATGAATCCCTCATACCTGGGAATGTGCGATGCTACTTGTGAAACCTTAGACTGTTGAAGGGCCAAGAGGAAGGGCTTCAAGTCAACAAGTTCACGGACAGCTGAGCGTCTGTGGGGAGAAAAGAGAGATGCACAGGGTGAGCTTCTGTAATAAGAGCCGTATCTGCTGGGACACCTGATTATTTATTTATATAGAAGGCAGCAGTGTTCGGCAAGTCAAAATAATTTGGCATAGATCTTTAGTTTTGTTTTATTAAAAATGGCTTTGATGCATTAGATCACTTTCTAAATAAATTAACCCTTTCAGGGCATGGTGGAACAGGCCTGGGATCCCAGTACTTGGGAAGTGGTAACAGGAGGGTCAAGGGTTCGAGGCTGGCTGAGTCTGCCTCAGACTCTGCCTGGAAGTAATAATACAGTGGCAACAAAAGAAGCTTAGGAGACAATAGAGGAACAACTGTTTTTATTGTCTGTTGAGACGCTGTGAAAGCCAGGCGGGTTCCAAACTTTAGATCCTCCGGCCTCAGCCTTCGCAGTGTTAAAAAGGCAGGCATGTGCTACCATGCCCAGGAAAACCAGGAGTTGAGGGAGGAAAAATCCTCAACAAAACGAAAGATCATTCGTTTGTTACCCAGTCCTAAGGAGCTAGGACGGTGTGGGTGGAGCAGATACCCTGACAGCGGTCCAGGCTCACCAGAGCTACGCGGGGGCACAGTCAGGGTCTATTCTGTGGCCAGCCAAGGTGAATTCAGAGTTATCAGAAAAAATGGGATTTCTGCACTGAGCCTGCACCTTACACGGCTTTTACATGCTGATGAAATGTCATAATTTGGGACAGTCACCAACTTCCACCCTAGCAACTCCTCAAGACACCTTCAGAACGTCCTTTCGGAAAACTAAAAAGTACACTTCCCACACGCCTTTGCAGTAAAGTTGCCCCATATCAATGAGGTTTTCTTTTATGACAGTTGGGAGGCAGAAACCATGTTTGTAAGGCTGGGCTGCTAATGCTGGCAGCCATGTTTACAGAAATTTGATAGCTATCAAGACAGCAAATGGTTTATACATATATTCAAATTTCACAAATTCATTAATGAAGAATATGTTAACAATTACAATTCTTGCCGGGCGGTGGTGGCGCACGCCTTTAATCCCAGCCCTCGGGAAGCAGAGGCAGGTGGATTTCTGAGTTCGAGGCCAGCCTGGTCTACAGAGTGAGTTCCAGGACAGCTAGGGCAACACAGAGAAACCCTGTCTCGGGGAAAAAAAAATTACAATTCTTTTTTTAAAAGATTTATTTATTTGTTTAATGTGTATGAGTACACTGTAGCTGTACTGATAGTTGTGAGCCATCACGTGGTTGCTGGGAATCTGAATTCAGGACCTCTGCTTGCTCCAGTCAGCCCTGCCTTAAAGATTTATTTATGGTTCTAAGTATACTAGCTGTCTTCAGACACACCAGAAGAGGGTGTTGGATCGCATTACAGATGGTTGTAAGCCACCACGTGGTTGCTGGTGTTTGAACTCAGGCCCTTCGGAAAAGCAGTCAGTGCTCTTAACCGCTGAGCCATCTCTCCAGCCCAACGATTATAATTCTTTTTTTTTTTTTTTTTTTTTTTTTTTTTTGCTTTTTCCGAGACAGGGTTTCTCTGTATAGCCCTGGCTGTCCTGAAACTCACTCTGTAGACCAGGCTGGCCTCGAACTCAGAAATCCGCCTGCCTCTGCCTCCAGAGTGCTGGGATTAAAGGTGTGCGCCACTACCGTCGGCTACTATAATTCTTAAACAGATAGGTAGCATCACTATTTGGTGACATTGAGAGCGGCAGCTTCTGGATCCCCAAACCGCAGCTAGGAACATCATTTGCAGCCTCCAGAGTCCCTCCCTGGGGGTCCCTTGGGCAGTCTTGTTCTGGGAAACATTTCAGAAGCCCTAAGTCACAAGCCCCTCCCTTATGCAAACCCTTTTGATGACTGTGTAAGGACCCAAACATTTTATGAGATCTTTCTCTGCTTAAAATATTCAAACTGTTTTGCTTCCTGCAACGAGATCCAGACGACAGACTGGTGCCCTGTTGTTCTCGGGGCTGGAGCAGAGAGAGGGGTGAGCAGTATGTGAGCTACACGCCTTCATTTCTTCATCTAAAAAAAAAAAACAAAACAAAAAACCCGACAACAGCAACAGTAACCTGATGCTCAGGAGCTATTCATGAGAAATAACCCAAGGAAAATGTTCACAACAGGGCCTGCAAGACAAATCCCAGGGCTGGAGAGATGGCTCAGTGGTTAAGGGCACTGGCTAAGCAGGGCATGGTGATGTACATCTTTAATCCCAGCACTCAAAAGGCAGAGGCAGGCGGATCTGAGTTCAAGGCCAGCCTGGTCTACAGAGCATGTTCCAGGACACAGAGAAACTCTGTCTCAAAAATATCAACAAGGCGGGCGGTGGTGGGGCACGCCTTTAGTCCCAGCATTCAGGAGGCAAACGCAGGCAGATCTCTGAGTTTGAGGCCAGCCTGGTCTACAGAGTGAGTTCCAGGACAGCCAGGGCTACACAGAGAAACCCTGTCTTGAAAAAAACAAAAACAAACAAACAAACAAATCAACAACAAAAGAACACATATTGCTCTTGCAAAGGATTTGAGTTGGAGTTGCAGCACCAACATGTTGGTTTATAAGAACAGGATCCATCCAGAATCCTATTCTGACCTCTGTGGGCACCAGGCACAAACATAAATGTCGGGACAATAATCCTTCACATAAAGAAATAATTTTTAAATAACCAAGTGTTGCCAGGTGGTACGTTAACCCCAGTGTCGGGAAGCACACACTGAAGTTTTGTTTTGTTTTGTGTGGGAAGGAGTCTCACTATGTAATCTCAGTTGACTTGCTGCTTGCTATGCAGACCAAGCTCCACCTGTCTCTGCCTCCCAAGTGCTGGGATTAATTCAAGTTTTAAAAATTAATTTTTTTTAGATTCTATTTATGTGTCTGCATGTATATGCAATCTGTGTGTAGTGCCCATAAACACCAGAAGAGGACGTCAGATCCCTGGAGCTCAAGTTCCAGGCAGCTGCGAGCCGCCCAATGTGAGCACTGGGAACTGAACTCAGGTCCTCTGGAAGAGAAGCTACTGCTCTGAACTCCTGAGCCATCTTGCCAACATCTTAGAATTTTATTACCATACATTTTTCTTGTGTCTATTAAGAATGCTCATATAAAATTGACTGAGCCGGGCGGTGGTGGCGCATGCCTGTAATCCCAGCACTCTGGGAGGCAGAGGCAGGTGGATTTCTGAGTTCGAGGCCAGCCTGGTCTACAGAGTGAGTTCCAGGACAGCCGGGACTACACAGAGAAACCCTGTCTCGAGGAAAAAAAAAAAAAAAAGTAAAATTGACTGGTTCTAGCCGGGCAGTGATGGCGCAGGCCTGTAATCCCAGCACTTGGGAGGCAGAGGCAGGCAGATTTCTGAGTTCGAGGCCAGCCTGGTTTATAGAGTGAGTTCTAGGACAGCCAGGGCTATACAGAGAAACCCTGTCTCGAAAAAAACAAATCCAAAACAACAACAACAACAAAATTGACTGGTCCTACCAAATATTTATAGGTACCAAAAAGTGAGAGAATCAGTTTCAAACTCTACAGGAACGCTCTACTCTAAGACTCACCTATACAGCTCATTTCAAATGTTACTCCTATGTCTCACTAGCAGACCAGCCTGGCCTTGGACTCAGATTCTCGCCTACCTGTCTCTAGAGCACTAGGATTAATGGTGTGTGTGACTGGTCCACATCTGTAACCCTAGCTCTCCAGAGTTCAGGATCTTCATGATATCCTAACTTGAAACGATGGCACTGTAGCAAACCTCTCCTGGGTTTACACTTCTACACGCCTCTGAACAGACCCAGCCTCCTTTCACCATGGCTCATCCTAGTGGAAGTCCCTGCGAGGCACTCTTCACCCTGTGAGCCTTGGTGAGAGTCACAGCCCCTGCTGCTTCCAGCCTTCTTTGGAGGTCAAGATCCACCAAGGCGCTGCTAACCAGATCTCCCCAGTCGGTCATGTAACTCTGTTGCCTTCCTTTTGGTCTGGGACTTTTGCTTCTTTCCTCGTTTCCAGGCTCAGGGGGTTCACAGAGTGCTCGAGAAACTTCCCCAGAACAGAGCCCAGGAATCTCCACCACTTCTTTCTTTGTTTCATTTAACTTATTGAGATCAAAAGACAATTTGTGGGAATTGGTACCATCCTCCCATCATGTGGGTTCTAGAGACTGAACTCGGGTTATCAGGCTTGAGGGAGTAGCCCGAGGCAGGCAGGAACTGCTTTAAACAAACAACCTAACTCTTTCTCTCTCTTCAATCTTATGTGTATAGGCTCCGTGCATGGCAATGCATCCTGTGTTTACCCGTGCCCTAGGAAGCCTGAAAAGGCAGTTGAATAATTTTTTTTCCCGGTTAACAGGGTAATCTTACCTAGCTAGCCCAAGCTAGCTTCCAATTGTGATCTGACATACCCAGCTATAATGATTTTTTTTTAAAGTATAAATTAGGCCAGGTGCAGTGGAGCATGCCTTTAATCTCAGCACTCAGGAGGCAGAGGCAGGTGGATCTCTGTGAGTTCCTGGTCTACAAAGTGAGTTCCAGGACAGCCAGGGCTACACAGAGAAATACCTGCTGTAAAGATTTTATACACACACACACACACACACACACACACATACACACACACACACACACACACACACACACATATACATATATTTTTCTTTTTCTCTTCTTTTTGTTTTTTTGAGACCGGGTTTCTCTGTATAGCCTTGGCTGTCCTGGAACTCACTCTGTAGACCAGGCTGGCCTCAAACTCAGAAATCCACCTGCCTCTGCCTCCCAAGTGCTGGGATTAAAGGCGTGCGCCACTACTGCCCAGCTCTTTTTCTCTTTTCAATCTTATGAGTATGGGCTCCATGCATGGTATCTGATTAATATCTATCTATCTATCTATCTATCTATCTATCTATCTAACTTCACAGCAGCTGTTTCCTTTTTTTTTGTTGTTGTTGTTTTTTTCGAGACAGGGTTTCTCTGTGTAGCCCTGGCTGTCCTGGAACTCACTCTATAGACCAGGCTGGCCTCGAACTCAGAAATCTGCCTGCCTCTGCCTCCCAAGTGCTGGGATTAGAGGAGTGTGCCACCACGCCTGGCTTCCTTTAATTTAAATTAAATTGCTATCATTATTATTGTGTAGTTGTGTTGTCCCATGTGCACATCTGAAGGTGGGCACCTGAAGGTCAAAAGACAACAGCAGGAGTTGATGCTGCTACATCATGTGAGTTCCAGGGACCAAAGTCAGGTCATCCAGCCTGACAAACATCTTTACCCTCAGAACCACATCACTGGCTTCCAACAATCACATTTACAATAATTTTTTCAAACATGAAAACTGTAAGCCAGGGCTGCAGAGATGTCTCAGAAGCAAGAGGACGCAAGTTCGGTTCCTGGTGTCTCCATCAGGAGCATCACCACTGCATAAAGAAAGAAACCACGGTACAAGAGAAGTTACTAGAAAATCGGGTGCTGCAGCCATGTTTCAGGGGCTAAGAGCTGCTCCTCCAGAGGCACCACAAGTTACCCTGACAGCAAACATAAATTAATTAAAAACAAAAAAACAAACAAAAAAAAAGAAAGAAAATCTCCAAAATCATACACAAAGGAAGTGAATCACAGCAAGCTTGAACAGCGTGAGCCCAGAACCAATTTACAAGTCTCACTCCTCCGCCCCTCACAAGGGTATGCAAATGTCCCACACAAGGCCTCAGTTTACATTTCCAAAAGAAAATTGAAACAGCCAGGAGGAGGAAGGAGCTGGAAAACCCATTTAACCAAAGATGGTGCAGTCAGCTGGGAGAGTGCCGTCCAGCAGGCGCGAAGGCCCAGGGTCCATCCCAGCATCCCACAGTGGTCATACACACCTAGGATCCCAGAATTGAGGAAATGAAGGCAGAAGATTTGGACTTCAAGGTCTTCCTCGACTACATAGCAAGTCTGAGGCTAACCTGGCCTACATAAGAGCTTGTCTCAGTTAAACAATCAAGATTTCCAACAGATCCTTCTTCCTAAATGACACAGTGAGAAAATGAAGGGCTCCAGCAGGCCGGAGCGGGGCAAGCATGGTGCTGGCAGGCCTTGCCCTTCCCCCTTCCCTCTCCCTAGTAAACCACAGATGGCATTCCTAAAGCTAGCCACCAAGGTCTACTCTCCTACTTGGATATCCTTACGTCAGACTCATTCCTAAGGCTAATAACCTAGATCCAGCTACCAAAAAGTCCCCTTTTGGACACTCTAAATAACACACCCAATCAAAACATACCGCCACTTGCTAGCCTGTTCTAACAGCATCCTAGTCCATTCTAAACACAGACCCACGCCTTTTTCCTCTAAAAAACCAAAAAAAAAAAAAAAAAAAAAAAAAAAAAAAAAAAAAAAACACACACACCTGTAAGGTCATTTGCTGCTGTTTTCTGCCAGAGTCAGAATGCAACTACTTGACTTTTCTTTCTTCCTGACTTTATAAAGGCTCTCTCTGTGAAAATAGGTGTTTGGGTGTAGTTTGTGCCTAATCCTGGGTCCGGAAGAGAGCACCCCACTGTGTTCGGGTCCCTTCAGGAAGTACAGGGTAAACTGTGTGTGTACCTTACAGCTTGGTAGCATTCAGCATGATTGACAATAACAAAGAGCATCCTATATCAAAAAAGACTTATTTTCAGCAAAGAGGCATCCACAGGCATGAATAATGCCTTCCAGATTGTCTTTGTTTCTGGAGACTGATCTTCTAAGTTGTATTGGCAAGTCAGACTAAATCCTGAGAGTCATTTGAAAAGTCAAGCAGAAACATTTCCTGATTCTCGTACGAGTTAAATGTCTATAGTAGTCCCTAGGAAGAGTACAGAACTCAATTCCCATTAAGGTCAATGATCTTTTAAAGGTTATTGGAAAAGACAATCACATATTTTAGGAACCATTAACTTTGAAGGTCTTCGGAATAGGAAGAGAAGTCACACGGACTGAGGTTTGGGTGACCGGGAGAACCGAATGAAGCTTGTGGCCCAGCAATCCATCTTTTCCCACTGCGCACAGCACTGATGTAGGCTGAGTGTGTGGTCCTAGCAAAAAAAAAAAAAAAAAAAAAACCCTACCTCCCAACTTCGGGCTAACTGGAACCAAGCAAACTGTTCTCTGAATGGCGACTGTATTCTTTGGGGGATGAACAGTCATGTAATTCTGGGAAGGTTTAGAACCAAGTCCAGAAACAATTTAAGAGCTGTGCTTCAGAACTCTGTGTCTCCTCCAAAGTTCAGGCTGAAAGTCCATTCACAGATGAGGAGTATTACGAGGAGCTTTTAGGGGGTTATTAGGCCACGGGGGTGGGGGGGGTGGGGGGGGCGGCGCACTGCCCTTATGGAGGGGGTTAACATCCTTACAAAGGGACTTGGAGGAGTAGGTCGGCTCCCTGCCTGCCTCATCCCTTCTATCCACTTTACTAATGAAGACACAGCACTGTATCCATCCTCATTACGTATGCAGTGAAGAGGTGCCATCCCGGAAGTCACACTCAGAGCACCATAATCTTGAACTTCTCAGCATCTACAAGTGTAAATATCTATTCTGTTGTTTTGTTCTAGACAGGGACTCCCTGTGTAGCCCTGGTTGTCCTGGAACTTGATCTGTTGATCAGGCTGGCTTCCAAATCAGAGATCCGCCTGCCTCTGCTGGGATTAAAGGTTTGCAACACCAGGGCCCAGTAATCTCGGTTCTTTATATGTTACCCGGATCTTCAATAATCTTAGCAACACATATGGACTACAGGGTGTAAGGTAGGAAAGTTTTAGAATTAGATGTTAGAACACTTACGAGGGACTGGAGAGATGGCTCGGCGGTTAAGACCAAGGCACCCCTGGGCAAAACCCTCATCTCATAATAAAATTAAAATGTAAAATATAAGGGATCTGGGGATGTATCTCAATGGTGATATTTGCCTAGCACATGCAAGCCCCACGGTTCAAAATACACACACACACACACACACACACACACATACACACACACACACACACACTTTGAATTTTCTTTTCTTTTCTTTCTTTCTTTCTTTCTTTTTTTTTTTTTTTTTTTTTTTGGTAAAATGTGAAGGAACCATGGATAGGGCTGGGCATATGGCTAAGCGGTAGAGTGCCTATGTAACATGCATGAAGCCTTGGGTTCAATTCGAGTACAGGATAATGCCAGGTGTGGTGATCCACGCCTGTAATCCCAGCATTTGGCAGGGGGCTGCAAGAGAATCTGAGGTCCAAGGTCATCAAAAAAACTATATAAATTTAGGGCTAGCCTGGGAACACTGCCTATATATATATATGTGTGTGTGTGTGTGTGTGTGTATATATATATACATATATATATACACACACACATATATGTATATATATATGATAGTTCTAAAAAAGAGGAATTTTAAAACTTATATTAACCTCTTTGAATATTAAAAAATATAATTATGCCATCGAAGACAGAAATTTGCCTAGTGCATCCCTGCACTCCCAAGGTGTAGGTAAGAAGATCAATATATCAAGTCTAGCCTGAGTCCGCTTTAAAACAAAGAACAAATAAGTAAATAGAAGTGCGATTGAAGTGATAAAATCAACGAAGGTTTTGGTACTTTGGAGACTGTTCCAGAACGCTACAAGAACAGGGTGCCTTGTCTGTGTGTTGGGGGGGGGGGGCTACCACCTCTCAGCTCCCTGCCTAGGGATGTAACTACAGGGTTAGCGTTTGTTTATTTTTTTTTTTCCCTTTGCTGGGTAGAATAAACAGCCTGAGCCGATAGCCGTCTCATAAGAAATTAAGTGCAATATTTCGTCAAAGTGAAACCATTCCATTTACTAAAGTTCTGCAAATAGAAAGACTTCTAGGTGTTGGCAGCGTGTGCGGTTGGGTGCCCGCTAGGTGTGAATCCTATTCCAAACACGTCTCGGAAAGACGTGGATTACGGCTAACGGCACGGTCAAGGGCGAGTAAGCGCAGCCAGAGCGCGAAGGGTCCAAAGCAGACAGTGTCGCCAGGTGGGAGATGTCAGGGACATTCTGCCGGGAGCCAGCCGGGGCTCCATATTTCTGCCCTCGGTTCTAAGCCCGGAACTGTCGCGTCGAGATGGAAAGCCCAAGGGTGGAGGGCGGAGTGAGAACGCCGGGCTGCAGTGCCCCGCGCCCCGCGCCCCGCGCCCGACGGCTGCAGACACACCCGGCCCCGTGGCGCCGCCTCGCCGCCGCGGCCGCCAGGAGGCTCCGGCGCCTTCCCGCCTTTCCCGGGGCCCGGCCGGGGCTGGCGGCGGGGCGGGCGCGGGCGGCGACGGTGCAGCCATTGTCCCGCAGCCGCGCCCGGGGCCGCCGCCGCCGCCGCCCGAGCCTCCTTTGTGGCCGTCGCGGTCGCCGGCCCTCGGAGCCGCTGCTCTGCGCCCCCGGCTGCAAATGGCGCCCGGTCGCCCCTGCGCACCCGCGCACCGGCCAGGGTTTGCAGCCCCGGGACGCACCCCGGCGGCCCCGCCGCCCTCCGCCAGGCTCTCGGCCCAGCCCGCAGCCCCGACGCCCTGGCCGCCCTCCACCCGCCCGCGCCCGCCCGCGCAACCACTTACCGCGGGGCTCTGGCCGCTCGCTGGCTCGCTCGCTCGTGCGCGCTGCGGAGCGATTCCCGGTTCCCGGTAGGGGAAGCACCCCCTTCCGAAGCCGAGGCTTTGCGCCCTAAAACAAGTAGCCCCAACGTGGGAGAAACAAAAGGTATTTGCTGACGTGGGCGTTGGACAGAAACGCCCGAGGGCTGAGGACACAATTAAAGGGGCAACGCACAGATTTCAGGCACCAACCAGCAGCCTCGCCCACTCCCCCTGTCCGTGCCCACACCCGACTGCACCCTCCGCAGGCACTGGGGCGCCCAGGTTCCCCAGCAGTTGACTGCCGATCATTCTTTTAGTCCGGAGCTTAACATTTTTAAATTGTACTTTACGTTGGGAAAGGCGCCTCCGGAGGGCAGAAGGGCTGGATTTCTAAGATGTGGGGATATTGGTTCAAGGAGAGAGGGAGGGACTTAGGCGTGCCCACAATTACTGTATAAGTACATGTGACATTATTGTACTTAAGTTTAGCGACGTAAAATGGGTGAGATTTCCCCAAAATTCCCTTTTGTCGAAGCACTTAATTCCAGTCAGACATAGCCTTTTAGAAACCTCTGTAGGTCCCCATCAGGTCCTTTGAAGAGGCAAGCCCCGGAAGAGCTGAGCTAAGAGAACACGATTCGGATATAAAACTAGTATAAAACAGAAGGTTTTGTGTTTTCCAATACAAAAATTGGTCGTAAATCAAGTTTCTCTTCTGACGTGACCCTAAAATTTAGAGCAAACAAATATCAGGTAATACATCTCCTAAAATAGTAAACTGCTCAATTTTCACACTGCTTAAATTCCACAAACTAAATTAGTTTTCTACTTCTTCATGCTGATTCTCAAGTACTGCCTAATGAGAGAGAAGACTCAAGATTTCAAAGCATACGTTTAATATTTTGAGGTGTTCCTCACCCAATTCTGGGTCACGCCCATTAGGGTCTTGTTTCTGATTTCCTCACTAATTAGCTATGTATTTGGACATCATTCTCTCTGAGAACACAATATAGCCAGTCATTTCTGAGGAGAAGAAAAAGATGAAGAAATAAAAAGGAAAGGAACATGATCGGTCCCAGGTATGGTGGAGGAGAAAGTTTATTATAGAATGTGGGAGAGCATAGCTAGAGGCAGGCACATCTGGGGGAGTCCAGAGTAGACGTGAGCCAACTGAGCTGTGCCCTGTGACAAGATGGGGGGGGCGGGCGGGGAGGCGGGGGGGGGGGCGGCGCGGGGAGAGCAGCAGAGCCAGGTACAACAGTCGGGAGACCCAAAATTACAAAGAGGGCAGGTAGCCAAAATGATTGGATTATATAGGAAGGGTAGAGCAGCCCCCTGGGCTGAAGGATTCAAGCTAGGGGGCGGGATTTGCCAGTCAAGAGGATCCGGTGTGGACTGAGGGATGCCGGGAGGACGGGGTGACCAAGTCCGCTTTGATATGTTAAGTAGGTACCCCAGCTATTTGTCCCAAGTTTGAAACCTAACGGTTTCTTAAAGCCACACCTGTTTACTCCAGCGGTGCTTTGTGATTTAGATGTGTTTCCTCGCCTTTTAAGAAGGTGGAAAATAATAGAAGGAAAGGTAGGAAGAAGCTGGTTTGAGAATCAGTAGGACACCAGGCGTTGTGGCACGTGCCTTTAATGCCAGAACTCAGGAGGCTTTGAGTTCGAAACCACCCTGGTCTACATAGTTCCAGGACAGCCAGAGCTATATAGTGAGACCCTGTCTGTGGGGCAAAAAAAGGAAACCATTAGTGCTGATGAGAATTGCTGGATATGTTCAAACTGTTCTCTACACACACACACACACACACACACACACACACACAGAGAGAGAGAGAGAGAGAGAGAGAGAGAGAGAGAGAGAGAGAGACCTAGACATTAAAATATGAAAGGGTTTCTGTAGCTCTGGGAAGGCAGCAGCAGGCAGATCTCTCTGTGCTCTTCTTCTCCAGCCAGGGCTAAGCTCAAGACAAAACAAAGATTCCCAGTCCCTTAGGCCGACCAGGAAGGTCCCTTTCCTGGTGGGGCCTGGAGTGCAATGGGTGCAAACAGCAGAAGCCTTTTGCCAACATGGTTGTCCAAAGGGAAGTGGGAAACAATCCTTTAGCAGCTATTTGCACCCAATCTCAAAGCTGTCCCCAACCTAGGCCCCAGACAGCTGTGCAGGGTACCTTTGGGAAGCCCCTGGGCACAGTGGCCAGGGTTCACTTTGGCCAGGTCATCCTGTCCCTCTAAGCCAAGCTGTCAGATAAGGGACATGTGACTGAGGCTCTACGTGGAGCCAAGTTCAAGTTCCTGGCCACCAGAAGATGTGTATCTCAAGGGAGTGGGGCTTCCCCAAAGGTAACACCGACGGATCTGAAGATGTGGTAGCTGAGAGGTGGCTTGTCCCTGATGGCTGTAGGGTCAAATACATCCTCAATTGTGGTCCCCGGACAAGTGGCAGGCAGGCCCTGGACTCCTGAGGGCTCCCACTGTGTTCTATGCCCCCACCAAATCATAGGCAGTAGTAAATCTCACCAGTTTGGGGAGGAAAAGTTTGTTTTTGTAATGGGGTTTTACAGGCCTCTCTGCGCTGTGCTGTCTTGGCACTCCTGAGCTCAGTCTATCCTGGTGTTTCAACCACCCAAGCAGCTGGGAAGGAGGTGGGTGCCTCTGAGCCTGGCCAGAGGTTTTATTCTAGTGTTAGTGAATTAAATAAAACAGCTAACAGTCAGGCACGGGGGTGATGATTTCTTTATTAATTGGGTTGTTGATGTTCCCGGGTTTCCGGCACCATTAATGGGACTTAAAAGAGAGGAAGGGTGTTAGTGAATATGGCATGGCAATGTGGGGGAAGGGAGTGCCTGAGCGGGCCCATGCTCAGGTATCGCCTCCCCCTGAAGGACCACACATACACCAACATGGCATAGAATAGAGTTTATTTAGAGAATAAGATGAGAGTAGTAGTAGAGAGAGAGGGAGAGAGAGAGAGAGTGAGTAGAGAGAGAATAGAGAGAGAATAGAGGGAATAGAGAGTGGAGGCCGGCCATGACCATGTGGAGAGAGGGGGGAGGGGAGCCCAAGAGGGGCAGAGAGGTGAGAGGATGAGAAGAGAGAGGAAGGAGCGGGGGGGAAAAAGAGAGGGGAGGGGGCAGGCAGCCCCTCTTATAGTGGAGCAGGCATGTGGGGCGGGGCATACCTGGCTATTGCCAGGTAGCTGTGGGGTGGAGCTTGAACAGAGTACCAACAGGGGGAGGATCAGGCATTCTAAGCTAGCCTGGGTTAAACACTACCTGGCCCTTTCCTCATAAATAAATGAACAAACAGGGCACAAAATCTTCTATAAATCTGTTCCTGGAGAGACTGTAAGGCTGGTGATGGACCGTATTGCAAGGAAAAAGAAATGGAGTTTCCTTCATCGTCACCCTGCTAACTTCAGCGGCTCCTGCGCCCGCGCGGGCCCCCTCGGTTCTCAGTATTTCTTTGCTCTTGCACGCTGCTGTAGCTCTTTGTCTGTTTTCCTTGTCTTTCATGCTTAAAACTCTTTCTAGTTCATGTTCTTACAGAGGAGAGTTCATTCCAATTTTTAGGTTTTTTAAAATTTTATGTTTATGTTTATGATTTTTTTCCCAGCCTGTATGTCTGTGGATCTTGTATGTGCCTGCTGCAGGTGGTGAGCAGCAGAGAGAAGAGTTCCATCCCTGCGACAGTCGTGAACCACCCCAGGGCTCAAATCACGGCCTCTGTGAGAGGAGCCAGGGCTCTTACCCATTCAGCCATCTCTCCCCCATCCCTTCCCAACTTCACAGAAATCTATTCACCATCCACGCTTGGGTTTCAGATTCAGGGACAAGAGGCTGAGATGCATAATTGTCACACCGAAGTGGACCTGGAGCCACTCCCAGCACCCCTCAGCTCTACCTGTTACAGAGCACAGCTGGCATGCCCCGCCCTCTGCCCAGAGCTCTCCAGCCTGGGCTTCCCCAGAAGCTCCTCCCTAGATAATGCAGACATTTTGGTCTCCTCTTGCTCCCTGCCTTCCCTGCATTTTCTCCCATTTTCTCCCTCCCTGCTTGCTTACATTTTTCTCTTTCTCTTGCCCTCCTCTCTGCCTCCTGAGGGTGACGTTCCTAGTCTCATTCCTTAGGACCAGTAAACCCACCCAAGAGCTGCCCCGCCCCCAATAAACCTGTCCTTTTTTTTTGGTTTTGGTTTTTTGGATTTTTTTTTTCGAGACAGGATTTCTCTGTATAGAGACCAGGCTGGCCTCGAACTCAGAAATTCACCTGCCTCTGCCTCCCAAGTGCTGGGATTAAAGGCGTGCACCACCACCGCCTGGCCCCAGGAGGATCTCTTGATGATTAGCAGAATAATGATACCCGAGACTCAAACAGTGCACAAAAGCAAAGAGTGTTTTATTCTGCAGAAGTCCAGCAGACAGGGATCTACCATTTACCAAGATGGAAACACCCAAGTGAGCTCACAAGCCCACTTTAGAGCAGATTAGGAGAATTCCTGGGAGGGGTAGGTGACCTTTATCTTGATTGATTGATCTCTAGGGATATGGGTATCTTTGAGATTGGCCAGGGCTCTGAGGACTTTCCAGATTCTTTGGGGTACAGGAAGGGGGAGGAGGCTGGAAACTGTTGCTGGGAAGCCTAGAAACTGCTACTGACTCAAAGTTCTTGCCTCAGGCCAGCTGGTGGGGCAGCTTCTGATGGAGAGGCAGCTCCTAATCGACTGCCTGAGGCCTGTCATTTTTTTCTAGTAACTGACTTGACCAGACTTGCCCAGCCCTGGAAAACAGAAATAGGCCTAGTCTCCTGAATTGCCAGTTTGAAGCCTGTCATGGAGCTAGCCTGTCTCTGTCCTCTCACTCTGAGTTCAGGACAGCCAGGGCTGTTACACAGAGAAACCTTCTCTCGAAAAAAACAAGGGCTGGAGAGATGGCTCAGTGGTTAAGAGCACTGACTGCTCTTCAGAGGTCCTGAGTTCAGTTCCCGGCAACCAATGGTGGCTCACCACCGTCTGTAATGGAATATGATGCCCTCTACTGGTGTGTACGAAGACAGTTACAATGTACTTATATTTAAATAAATAAATCCTTAAAAAGAACAAAACAAAACAGAGTCAAGCATGATGGTGGTTGTGTAACTGATCCTCTAAGATTAAAACATTCAGCCGGGCGGGCGGTGGTGGCGCACGCCTTTAATCCCAGCACTTGGGAGGCAGAGGCAGGTGGATTTCTGAGTTCGAGGCCAGCCTGGTCTACAAAGTGAGTTCCAGGACAGCCAGGGCTACACAGAGAAACCCTGTCTCGGAAAAAAAACAAAAAACAAAAAACAAAAAAAACATTCAGAGCTGGAGAGATGACTCAGCGGTTAAGAGCACTGACTGCTCTTCGGAAGGTCCTGAGTTCAAATCCTAGCAACCACATGGTGGCTCACAACCATCTGTAATGAGATCTGACTCCCTCTTCTGGAGTGTCTGAAGACAGCTACAGTGTACTTACGTATAATTAAAAAAAAAAAAATTAAAACATTCCATCCTTCGGGAAGCCAAACAACAGAAAAATAACTTCAAGAACTCCCTCAAACTGGACAGATTCACTAGACGCCCCCCCCTCCCTGCTACAGGAAGCAGAGCCCAGCTTCAAAGACTCAGAGGAGCTGTCCTGAAGAGATGCGGATGGATGGGGGGTACCAAGGAAAGGGTGCTCTCTAGCTCTCTGAGCTGCCTGCAGGCTGTCGTGGGCTCCTGTGAGGTGTCACTCATGCTGGGTGGGCCTGGATGGTGCCTTTGAGTCATTTCTGCTACCGTGAGTAGCCTGTCACCTACATTCCTGTAAGTAACCCCAAAGAAGCTCATTGTCTGACCATGCCGGGCTCTGGTGGCACCACGCTTTAACCTGTCACGGGTTTCCTATCAGGGTGGGTAGAGGAGTACATGATATTCCCAGGAAGAGTTTTGTCCCACAACAGCGACACACACCTCCAATCCCAGCACCTGGGAGGCAGAGGTAGCCAGATCACTGTGGGTTGAGGACAGCTTGATCTACAGATAGTACCAGCCTATCTGGGACTGTCAAAAAAGAATGAAAAGCTCTTAGCGACGGGGAGATCTCAAGGTCTGCCCTGCGCAGGACAGCAGACAGCATGGTCTTTTATAACCTGTCCCCAAGTCTCTGAATAAAAGTGTTTCAACAACAACAACAACAACAACAACAACAAAGAATGAAAAGGAGGAGCCTAGAAGACCAGCTTTTGCTGTCTATTTGTTTAGTTTTAGTTTAGTGAAATTAAGAGAGTCATAAAGACAATAAAACCAGCTTGGAGAAGCTGAAAATGAGGTATCTCCGTGATGCGGACAGACATCTTCACCCTCTCTGCACGTCCTCTGAAACCTATAATTTTGAGAATTCTTTATCTTATGGTTAACTGGTGGGAAGCAGAACTTACCTTCTGCAATAGAATATGAAAATACCAAGGACTCGCTTTCCCAGAATTCCTTGCAGATACAAAAGCCATTGTGTATACTTTGTATACTCGGGTATACCACGCCAATACAGGAGAACCACAGAGGACCTTTCTTAGCAGCAGCGACAGTTGCAGCAGTAGCTCCGGGTACCGTAGGGTCCATGCCTGGAGTGGTAGTACCGTCACCTCAGCCCAGTGCTCTTGTGGTGACTGGCAGTCCCCCTAGTTGCCAAGGACAGTGTTGGTATCCTCACTGGGACAGTCATGCTATGGCTTTGGCTATTGTTTCTGGCTGCCTTCCATGCTTGTGTTGAACTCTTCCTGTAACTCTGTGAACTTCCAATATAAATTCATTTCTGCTTAAGCTAGAAGCTTAGTAAGTAAGGTTGAGATAAATATTAGTCATCGGCAGCTGCTGGTAACATGCCTGTGACTCCACTGCTTGGGGGTCTCCTAACAATAGCTTGTTCATTTGGCTTACAAGTCCCAATCCCAGTCCTTCTCTGAAACCCAGGGCAGGAACCCAAGCAAGGTAGGAACCGGAAGGCAGGAGCTAAGGCAGAACCCAGAGGAAGGTTACTTACTGCCCTGTTCCTACCTACTCTAGGAGCCTGAGGTGTTCAAGGCCAGACTGAGATATATGAGATCCTGTCTCGTGAAACGCAATTTGTCACCGGTGTTATGTAGATAGTAATGAAATTACGCATTTGGGTAGAGAGACTATGAACCAAGAGGAGAGAACTTGCGATCTATGGAGGGTCCCTGCGTTTTACAGCCAGCAGGGAAACAACCCTGAGGGAAGAGGGAACCACGATTCAGCCCCATCTAGGTAACCAGAGCTGAGCTAAGACTTTGAGAGTCTGAGCTGGGCGGTGATGGCCCACGCCTGTAATCCCAGCACTTGGGAGGCAGAGGCAGATGGATTTTTGAGTTCGAGGCCCGCTTGGTCTACAGAGTGAGTTCCAGGACAGCCAAGGCTACACAGAGAAACCCTGTCTCGAAAAACCAAAAAAAAAAAAAAAAAAAAAAAAAAAGAAAGACTTTGAGAGTTGACTAACAGTTTGTTTATCACAGCACAACGCAAATTGTAAAAAAAGCTTTCTGATAGCGATCAACTCAGTTCCATGAATATGACAAAGCTTAAGACATGTTGACATTGAAGTTCTTTGTAAAGTACATATGGCTTCATCCATAAGATGGGTTCCTGTTGATTTGGAAATGGTCTCCCAATGGTCTAAGGAGAAAGGCTGAAGCAAACAATCCCTCTGGGCATCAGGACTTAGCCTGGCCCTGAAATAACGCAGAAGTCACTTTGGCTGTTGAAAAGCAAAAATGACATCTCTCGCGAAGATGAGTTTTACAGCCTAGAAGTAATGCTCAGCTCAAGGTTTTAGAGGGAAAGGGTCTGGGACCAGGAAAACAAATTCTGGGAGATACAGACTGTCATCAGACGGTCCAGGACCAAAAGCTTGTAAATCACGTCCATTTCCAGCACTCCAGGAGAAGGGCAGGTTGAGCATTGGCTCCTTTGAAGGATGCCCGTGAGTTTCCTGGCTCTGTAGTGCCTACCTGTGTGCTCGAGGACTTTTCTGCAGGGATCAAGCTGGAGTTGGGTTTGGTTTGGTTTGGTTTGCTCTTTTGTCTTCTTGGCACATGCCTGGTTCTTGTGGGAAGAGGAAGTTCAATTGAGAAGACACCTCCATCAGATTGTAGTCTGCAGGGGGCATTTTCTTGATTGACATCAATGTGGGAAGACATGGGTCACTGTGGGCCAGGCAGTGAGCATAGGCTGAGGAAGAAGGCAAGCTGTGATGCCGTGGGGAACAAGGCAACAAGGAAGGTTCCTGACTCCAGGTCACTCCCTGGTTGGAGATCCTGCCCTGGCTTCCTTCAGTGCTGGGCTGTGATCAGGACATGGAAGCCAAATGAAACCTTTCCTCTCCAAGTTCTTTTTAGTCATGGTGCTTATCACAGCAACAGAAAGCATATTAAGGTAGGAGGTTTTGTTTTGTAGTGGCTCTCCCTATGACGCCATACTGACCTTGAATCCACTTCCTGTCACCGCTTCCTAAGTGCTAGGATTACAGACAAGTGCCACCACTCCTGTCTGGGACTAACTTTTAAGCAAATTCCTTCATCGAATGGACAGAAGAAGATGAGATTGCAAGTGAGGGCTTGAAAGGTGGCTCAGCAGTTAAAACCACGGACTGTTCTTTCAGAGGTTCTGAGTTCAATTCCCAGCAACCTCATGGCAGCTCACAACCATCTGTAATAGGATCTGATGCCCTCTTCTGGTGTGTCTGCAGACAGCATCAGTGTACTCATCTAAAATAAATAAATGTCTAAAAAGGAAAAGGAAAAAAAGAAATCGAAAGTGAGTCTGAGAAGAGACTGGGGAGAGGCAGACACGGGATGACACGTGACTGAAGCTGTAGACTTTCATTCAAGAATGTAGAATCGGACAGTGGCAGTTAGTATTGCTAAGACATCAGGTCTCAAGAAAGATGTCTGCTAGTGCTAACAACCTGAAGATTACTGCTCTCAGAGAGTGTTACCAAACTTGAAATTTAGAGTGTAGGTAGTCTAAGCATACAGGAAATGAGCCCTGTACTTGCAGTCACCAATTGACACAGAAGACTTCTAGGATCCGGGCAGCTATGGAAGGAAGCAGTCGTGTAGCAGATATCTGTTGGGTGTCAGGGCCTCTCTGATGCTCTCTACCTGGAAGTAATATCAGATCCCCCAGGTTGAGGGATTAGGTGCAAGGCTGCTCCCTCCAGATGCCACTTGCTAGAACCAAGTCATTTTACTTGTGTTTCTGATCTGGTTCTAAAACAAACTCCCCACAAGCCACTGGGGGAAACACCTAGGTTTTCTGGTTTATCAGAAAGGTTTTACAAGCGATGTGAATGAGAATAGATAAAGAGATGGCGAAGGCAAATTATTGGGAAGGCACACAGAGCTCCCTTGCCTCTGGATGCCCTGCCCTCCAAGAACCATGCTGTGCCACTATCTTAGTTACTTTTCTTTTCTTTTCTTTTCTTTTCTTTTCTTTTCTTTTCTTTCTTTTTTTTTTTTTTTTTTTTGAGACAGGGTTTCTCTGTGTAGCTCCGGCTGTCCTGGAACTCACTCAGTAGACCAGGCTAGCCTCGAACTCAGAAATCCACCTGCCTCTGCCTCCCAAGTGCTGGGATTAAAGGCGCGCGCCACCACCGCCCGGCCCTTAGTTACTTTTCTACTACTGTGATAAACACCATGACCTAGGCAACTTAAAAAAGAAAGCTTTTCAGCCATGCATGATGGCACACTCCTTTAACCCCAGCACTCTGGAGGCAGAGGCAGGAGGATCTCTGAGTTTGATGCCAGCCTGGTCTATAGGGAGAGTTCCAGGACAGCTAAAACTACATAGAGAAACTCTGTCTCAAAAACAAACAAACAAAAAAACAGAAGAAGGAGGAGGAGGAGGAGGAGGAGGAGGAGGGGGAGGGGAAGGGGGAGGGGAGGGGGAGGAGGAGGAGGAGGAGGAGGAGGAGGAGGAGAAGAAGAAGAAGAAGAAGAAGAAGAAGAAGAAGAAGGGAGGAGGAAGAGGAAGAAGAGGAGGGGGAGGAGGAGGAGGGAGGAGGAAGAGGAAGAAGGAAGAAGAGGAAGGGGAGGAGAAAAAGAAGGAGGAGGAAGAAGAGGAGAAGAAGGGGCAGGGGGAGAGGAGGAGGAGAAAGAGAAGGAGAAGAGAAGAAGGAGGAGGAGAAGGAGAAGAAGGAGGAGAAGAAGAAGAAGAAGAAGAAGAAGAAGAAGAAGAAGAAGAAGAAGAAGAAAGAAAGAAAGAAAGCTTTTAATTGGACTTATAGCTTCAGAGGGTTGGAGTTTGAGAGGTTGGAGCAAACTCACATTTTGATTCTCCAAGCAGGCAGCAGAGAGACAAAGGCAGTTTGAAAATATTGGGAGTTTTTAAAAACCTAAAAGCCCACCCACAGTGATACACCTCTTCCAAGAAGACCACACCTCCTAATCTTCCTACCCCTGCCACAAAACAGAGCTCTCCTTATCTGTCTTGAGGCTGTAGGAATGTCCACATTTATGGGGTCTTAACAGGCCCTAATTGGCTGAGTAAATGTGTGCTGGTTAAGTTAGAAATGGGACTAATCAGAGACTGTCAGAGTTACCTTCAGTTCCAGTTGCTCTGGCAGGTTTCCCAGATCGCCTCCTGCCGCTCTTCCGACCCGCATCACCCAGCCATTAGCTGTCAAAAGCTGGAGCCCTTGGACAGGGAAGGTTTTGTCTCTTCTGTGGCTTCTTTGCCCCCAAGGATCATGTTTCTAGGCCGCAAGAGCCTGGGACTAGAGACAGATGTGCTTTAATCACAGCTCTCGGGAGGCAAAGGCGGAAGGATCTCTGAGAGTTAGAAGACACCCTGGCCAATCCCAGGACAGACAGGGCTATATATAGAGAGGCCCTATCTGGAAGTGAAATAAAATAAAATGAAAAATAAAAATGGGATTGTTTGGGGCCAGGTCTCAGCTAAGAAGAGCGGGGCTCAGCCAAGAGGGCGGGGCTCAGCCAAGAGTGTCTACCACATTAACTGTACTCAGTCTCTCCATGGAGCTGGGACATTTTGTAGGTTGAGATGGGGGACTCCTTGAGAAGCTGGTGTCAGCTTCATAAGCATGATGATACATGCCAGCAGGAGTTGTGTTACCTTGCAGTGCCGTACTCGATCAACGCGGATTCAGGCAGAAGGTGCTGTATCTTAACGGGAAGAAAATGGGAATTTGGGACTGTGGTTTTTTTGAGACAAGAGTTTCTCTGTGTAGTCCTGGCTGTCCTGGAACTCACTCTGTAGACCAGGCTGGCTTTGAACTCAGAAATCTGCCTGCCTCTGCCTCCCAAGTACTGGGATTACAGGCGTATGCCACCACTCTCCAGCAGGGACTGTGTTTTAACATAATTCCAGACGAGGAGAGAGAATGGTTGTTAGATAGTGATGTATACAAAATGATTTTAAAGACATGTTTAGCAGGCCGAAGAGATGACTTGGTGGTTAAAAATGCTGACTGCTCATCAGAGGACTCCGGTTCAATTCCCAGCACCCACACGGCAGCTCACACCTGTCCATAACTCCAGTCCCAGAGGATGCAACTCCTCTCTGGCTTCCTTGGGCACCAGGCATACATGAGGTATGCTTACAGACACGTAGGAAAAACATCCATTTATACAGTTTTTTTCCCCCCCAAGACGGGGTTTCTCTGTGTTACTCTGACTATCCTGGAACTTACTCTGTAGACCAGACAGGCTTGGAACTCACAAGTGCTGGGATTAAAGCCACGCACCACCACCACCCAGCTGGAATAAATTCTTTTTTTTTTTTCCTTCTGGTTTTTCCGAGACAGGGTTTCTCTGTGTAGTTCCGGCTGTCCTGGAACTCACTCTGTAGACCAGGCTGGCCTCGAACTCAGAAATCCGCCTGCCTCCACCTCCCAAGTGCTGGGATTACAGGCGTGTGCCACCACTGCCCGGCCTTCTTCTTCTTCTTCTTTTTTTTTTAAGCAAGTTTAAACACTCATAGAAGCCATGAGGATGAAAAGAACATCTTTAGTTAGTACACAGAAGAAATCGTTTCTAGTAACTTGATTTCTAAGAATGTCTAAGAATGGCTCTGAGGAAAAATGCTGACTCTAATACCCCCATCTCCAGTCTGGAGGCCAAGATGAGAGCAGAGGTAGATGCGATGATGTCTAGATGCCCATAAATAGTTTGACATGCTCTCCTGAAGGGGAAGAAGACAGCTGACATGGGTGTGGGCTAGACCTGGTGACTGGCTTCTTAAAATAAACTAAAGTAGAAATGACGGTGCCGTGGCTTTAAAGACTCGGTCGCGAAGACACAGCAGCTTCTGGTTTGCTTTTTCCTGTCTTGAATAAGTTACTCTGGGAGAATGCTGAAGAAGCCCCGAGGAGATGAGCTGAGGTCTCAGCCAACAGCAGAGTGGGTTGCCTGGAGAGGTGTCTGCCAGCGCATCTTCAACGGACGGCAGCCCCAGATGAACTGCCTGACTCCTAAAGTCAACAGTTTCCTCAGAGGCCCTGAGAATCACCCAGCTAAGTAAGTTCTCCTGGACTGTCGGTCCTCACAGTTTTAGAAGGAGAAAATGGTGGTGTTTTTTGTTTTTTGTTTTTTGTTTTTTTTTTTTTTGGTTTTCTTGAGACAGGGTTTCTCTGTATAGCCCTGACTGTCCTGGAACTCACTCTGTAGACCAGGCTGGCCTCGAACTCAGAAATCCGCCTGCCTCTGCCTCCCAGAGTGCTGGGATTACAGACGTGCACCACCACTGCCGGGCAGAAAATGTTTTGTTTGTTTTTCAGAATTAAGTATTCAACCCAGGGTTAAAGAGATGGCTCAGTGGTTAATGGTTGCTCTTCCAGAGTTCCTGAGTTCAATTCCCAGCAATCACATGGTGGCTCACAACCATCCGTAATGGGATCTAATGCCTTTCTTTGTCATGGAGGCATACCTGTAAACTGAGCACTCATATACATAAAATAAATAAAAACTATTAAGAAAAACAAAGTATTAAGCCCAAGACCTCACACGTACTTAGCAAGCGTTCCCCCAGCTGAAGGCTTGGGGTTTAAACCATTAAGTTGGGCTTGTCAGGCAAAGTGGTTCAATCAGATATTCCCAGCAAAGTCAGGAAGATGGCCACAAGTTCAAGGCCACCCTACTGTGCTGAGGGAGTTCCAGGCTTGCCAGGACTACATAGAGAGACCCTATTTCAAACAAAAATGCAAACTTAGTTAGGTTTCTATTGTGATAAAGACCATGACCAAAAGTAATTTGGGGAAGGAAGGGTTTATTTGGTTACAGCTTACAGCCCATTGCAAAGGGAAGTCAGGGCATCAACTGGAGGTCTGAACTGGAGTAGTGAACATCGGAATCCCTGCCCTCTGGCTAGGCTCTCCTGCCTTTCTTTCCTTCTTTCTTTCTTTCCTTCTTTCTTTCTTTCTTTCTTTCTTTCTTTCTTAAAGATTTATTTACTTTATGTATATGAGTACACTGTGACTGTGCTGATTGTTGTGAGCCATCATGTGGTTGCTGAGAATTTGAATTCAGGACCTCTGCTCACTCCGGCCCAAAGATGTATTTATTATATGTAAGGACACTGTTGCTGTCTTCAGACAGCACCAGAAGAGGGCGTCAGATCTCATAACAGATGGTTGTGAGCCACCATGTGGTTGCTGCGATTTGAACTCAGGACCTTTGGAAGAGCAGTCAGTACTCTTATGGGCTGAGCCATCTCTCCAGCGCCCTCCTACCTGTTTCTTATACTCCCCAGGACTTCCTGCCTATGAATAGTGCCGCCCACAGTGAGCTGGGCCTGCCCACCCCAGGCATAGATCACGAGATGCAGGCTTGCCTAACAGACCAATCTGATAGGGGCATTTTCTCATTCAGGGTTCCTCTCTCAGATGACTCTCGCTTGTGTCAGGTTGACAGAAAAACTAATCAACACAGCTTGGTTGGGGGAGATTTGTCATACAACAACAGAGAACTTTCGGATTGCGGTGCTGTCTTGGTTAACCGTCATTGTCAACACGGCAGAGCTCAGGCTTGATTTAGGAGATCAAAGCAGGACCCTCCCAGAGGGTTAACCCTCCCTGAAGGTAGATGAGGAGACAGTTCTGGTCACGTGCTTCCTCTAAGACTGAAGAAGACAGAGAGCAAAGAAAAGCAAGTGGGGGGCTCTCACTTTGCCACCAGGGAATCAATTAAATGGGAGAGTAAAGTTGGAACAAGATTCAGTTCTCTCCTCCCACCATGTGGGTCCCCGGGATCAAAGTCAGTGCATCAGTCTTTACGGCAAGTGCCTTTACCCTCTGTCCCCTGCTGGGTTTTGTTTGTTCATTTGTTTCACACCCATACAGTAAATAAGTGAATAATAAAATTTAAAAACAAGTCTTGGAATACTCCTAACCAGAGAAATGAACACTGTGCGTAGTAAAATCTGCAACACCTTCGGGAGAGGAAAGGAAGATGGGAAAATAGAGTGACCTCCTGTGCCTGAGAATTAAGGACCATCTCACCAAAGCAGACTCAGTGCCCTCCTCCCGTCACACTTCCAACGCCAGGCGCGGGAGAGAGTGCTTGAGCTCCTCTTTCTGTTGCAGAGAAGTGGGGTTCGGTTCCCAGCAGTCACATCTAGCAGCCCACAGGGGCTCCAGTTCCCCGGGATATAACGCCCTCTTCTGGCCTGCTCGGTCATTTGTACACACACAATGAGTGCACTAAGACACACACACACACACACACACACACACACATGCCAACACTATTCTTCCCAGAAATAGAACATTAAAAATTCACTTGTGAAGTCAACTTCCCATGTTTATAGCAATTATGTAAACATGTTTGTGTAAGATCCGAAAGAAAAACCGGGGTACTTCTGTACCCCCATGCCTCAGAAACCGGCACCCCAAACACTCACGAGAGACAGACCTGCTGCAATTTCGCAAGAGGATTTTAATTTCCAGAGCTCTGGGGGGCTACAGTTTCCCCAGCAAGGTGAAGAAGCAAAACCCGCCGAGAACTGGCTTGTCTTGCCTTTTATAGACTTATAACAGAACCCGCCTACCACAAGCTTCTAAGCCAATCAGTTCAAACCATCCGAACTTGCTCTCTCTGACGACCTACCAGCCTCTCACAGAGGCCGGAAGAACTAGTTAAGTCATTTCCGCTTACGTGGCCGCCACGCAGTCTCGCCCACCCTCCCCCACTGGCGTTGGGGATCCAGGTGCCTCCCACGTGCCCAGGCACGGGGAATTTCTAGCTTATAACCTTATCCTTTCATTCCCCACTTCCTGTCTTGTTAATAGTTCTAACCTTAGAACTAGGAGAATTAAAGGTCAGCCTCTTCTTGTCTCAGAAAGCTCTTATACTGTTGCCTAAGTACCATAAATCTGGACTGCGCTCACCTGGTCCCTGATGAAGGCAACTAATCTATTGACTGTATAAGTCTAACTAAGAAACAGGAGCATTATCATTAGGGGTCCTATCAGGGCAGAAAACAGGGTGGTCAAGAATACAAGATAAGGGTCTTTTCACTGAGTCTTAAAGTTTCCCGCATGGTGGCATCTAATGTAGACCATATCTCCGACTTGGAAGCGATGTGGGACTTGTGGATCTCCTCCTGAGTAGGCCTCCGGGACCTCGATGCCTTATCCATTGGAGCGCCTCGAGCCTAGAGAGCAAAGGTCCAGTCTCTGTGATCAATTTGGTGAGGATCTCTTTTACCAGGGTTCCAGCAACTGTTTCTGAAGTCTTCTTTGACAGATCCAGTAACCTGTCTGGAAGCAGCGAGGAGTCTCTGACATGCCTAGAGCATTAAAGCGAACAGTTACCTTTCGTCTGAGGGGGTATTCTTTTCTGGCTTCCTGTATTACAAATAAAACAGTCTCAAAGAGATTAATCAGTCTCTTGGGAAATATGTCTTTAGTGAGGGTGTCACCGTGAATCAGGATAGGTGGTTTCAGATCTTCTGCTCCATTCTGTGGTCTTCTCTAAATATAAATTGAGCATAACATCCAATCTCTGTCAAACAGAACCCTTGTCACCTTTACTATCTTGAAAGACTATAAGAATTAACACCTGACTCATGTTTTGGCTATAAATTTTATATCACCTGAAAATCATTTCTGTAAACCTTTATCAGCTTTTAAGATTAAAGAGCTTGAGCTGACTATGAGACTAACAGTTTTTATCCCCATCAGAAATCCAAGAGTGACCATTAACTGAAAATATACAGAAAGCTTAACACACCTTTTAAGAATTAGCCAAATGATAGAGATTGCTAAATACCTGAACAGTTTATACTTCAAAATGTTGAAACATTGATCTTTAGCCTTCCGGCACAAGAACATCTGACAGACTTAAAGAATCAGGAATTATTAAGTCATATAATAATCTATAGACACATTGAGTTTGTAAATGAAGAGAGGCAATCTCGTTGCTCTCTCTCTCTATAACAGAAGCAACTCTAATTAAAACATTGAAAACACCCTAATAATAAACTCAGAGCCTTATATTTTTGTATGGCCCCAAACTCATAGGCTTAAACATTTCAGATCTATAACAATAACAGCAAGAAAGGACTGGGTGTAAATCCTGCATTTTTACATTTTTAGTATTTATACCAGTGAAAACCTTGATTTTGTATCAAAATAAAATCAGTATCAAATAAGAATTTATGCCTTGAACATAATATGATTCTCAAAACAAGATTTTAGTACCACTGAGACAGATATTTTTGCTTAATGTTTCAGAATCTAGTCTTCTAGAGGTTCCCCCTTATTTTTGACCTCTTCCCCAGAGAAACAATAAAGCCACAGCTTAACAGTATATCTATTATAATAATTTAAACAATTTAAAATAAATGAAATAAGCCATCTGTAACAAATTCAGAATTCCTACATCCGCCACTTTGAGTGTCTTGTTAGAAATTATTTCCCCCACTAGGGGGCCTCACAGGTTAAATATTTTGTCTCTTGTTCTAACATGGCGGGCCTGAGTCACGGGACCCGATCTTGGCGCCAAAGACCCTAACATGGCGGGCCGGAGTCACGCTACCTGATCTTGGCGCGAAAAACCTCAAAATGGCGGGCCTGAGTCACGCGACCTGATCTTGCCGCCAGACCCTAACATGGCGGGCCTGAGTCGCGCGACCCGATCTTGCCGCCACAGAGCCCACCATGGCGGTCCTTTCAGTCGGTCTAAACTCTTAACAAAATTATCAGTCGGTCTAAATCCCTATGCGTCAGTCATCTAAGTCCAAGAACACAAGACTATACAAAACACAAATAATGAAAACACAAGACTACAAAACAGAAATAATCACCACATAGACAGCCTGAAGCTGCCACCATCAGGCGTCTCAGTTTGCCTCTAGACAACCCAGTTTCAGATACCGCGTGTTCCCGCCAGTTGCAGGAAACAAACACAGAGAAGAGAAGAACCCTATTCGGCTTCTCCAGCTTCCTCCAGACCCCCGAGGTTTCGATTGCCAGGCGGAACTCTCCGCCCCAGTCAGGCTTTTGACAAAACAGTGAAACAAACAGAAAACAGAACCAGATCAGAAAACCAGACGGCCGGGAGGGCATGTAAGTTCTCCAATTTAGAACTACCTTATCCTCCCGACACCCAGATGGGAACTTCCCAGGCGTCCCTGGATTTCCCCCTTCACTCAGGGACGTCTCCCCGAGTTACAGCCTGTGGCCTCCACTAGCACGTCTGCCTATACCACGGTCCCCTGGCCATCACGGTCCGAGGAGACAGCTGCATATCTAAAAGCGCGCGTCTCATCAGATTCAGATCCCAAGAACAGAACAGAACACTCAGGACGAACGAACAACATCACATCGGCCGGCCAGCACACACACACACTTCAGAAGGGGTCCCCTTACCTCCAAGTTGTTTCTCGAGTGTGTAGGGGTGTCCGCATTTCCCGGCCCAATGCACCAACTGTAAGATCCGAAAGAAAAACCGGGGTACTTCTGTACCCCCATGCCTCAGAAACCGGCACCCCAAACACTCACGAGAGACAGACCTGCTGCAATTTCGCAAGAGGATTTTAATTTCCAGAGCTCTGGGGGGCTACAGTTTCCCCAGCAAGGTGAAGAAGCAAAACCCGCCGAGAACTGGCTTGTCTTGCCTTTTATAGACTTATAACAGAACCCGCCTACCACAAGCTTCTAAGCCAATCAGTTCAAACCATCCGAACTTGCTCTCTCTGACGACCTACCAGCCTCTCACAGAGGCCGGAAGAACTAGTTAAGTCATTTCCGCTTACGTGGCCGCCACGCAGTCTCGCCCACCCTCCCCCACTGGCGTTGGGGATCCAGGTGCCTCCCACGTGCCCAGGCACGGGGAATTTCTAGCTTATAACCTTATCCTTTCATTTGCATTTTCTATCCATACTTATCACACACCATGGACATGGATCACTCCTCAAGGCACATTTGTGTGGGACTGTCCTAACTGTATCTTTTTATTTTGTTTTGTTTTGTTTGTTTTGTTCTTCTAGACAGGGTCTCACTGTGTAGCCCTGGCTATCCTAGACTCTGTAGCCAAGGCTGGCCTGGAACTCAGTGAGATCTGCCTGCCTCTGCCTCCAGAGTGCTGAGAGTAACTGCATGCGCCCAGCTTGCCACGTGACTTTCAAGACCTGCATGTGAATGAAATAGGTTCCCTGCCCCCTCCTCCGGCTTGGTGGGTGATACCGGAGCCTGTGGCGCCCTAAGCAACGACTGCATGCTCGTCCTGTGGGGACGTACGGGGATGCACACACAGTCCCGTTGGCCCGCTTGCTTTTCCTCTCTGCTATAATTGATTATAGCAGATGATTCCCCCCCGACTCTGCCCCGGGGAGATGCGAATAAGTCAGACTACCAACAGACCAAAACAAGAAGTACTGAAGTACTCCGTGGCTCTAAAATGAGTTTATTGGGTATATTTATGGAACCATGGGCGAGGGGTTACTTACAGTGATTCAGAAGTCTACATTCTGGAAAGTCCCTCCCATTGTGGACCATAACACCGTGCAAGCTGCACTGTGGAACTCTCCTTTTAGTTACCTGTCTGCCTTTGTACACTGGAGCATCCCCTCCACATCCGCTTCCGGGTCATCTGCAGCTGGGGGTGGGGTGGGGGGGGGCAGGAAGGACAGGTGGCTGGAACGCCCGCCGAGGATCCAGCAACCTTCGCCCTCCTCCTACTAAGCAGTGTTACCGGGAGCTCACAACAGTTATCCTAGTTATCCTAGCCCTAAGTACTGCTATTATGCGGTACCCGGGCTCATTGTGGGTCCCAGGCTCTGCCTCCCACTGCCAGTTTACCAGCTCAGAGGTCGGGAACAGGGGTCCGAGGGCCACATCTCCCCTCCGGGCTTCTGCACGCCAGGCAGGAAGGGAAAAGCGGGGCCCAAGATAAACAGGTTCTGGTGCGGCTAGGAGCAAGTGCCGGGACCCAGAGGGGCGGAAGAGAAAGGCCTTCTTTGGAAATCTTAGGTCGCAGCTTGTTTAGGCAAAGGCCTTCCCTGTGGCAATCTTTAATGAAGCAGCCCTCCGAGATGATCCTTGCTTGCTCGTGGTACTTTATTGGGAGTGGGTGTGACCCAGGGATTGTGTACTTTTAGGAGGAAGGTCATTGGCTAAAGGCTAAGGCTATCTAGATACCTCATCAGCATGGAGAATTCCAGGTGCTATGCCACATGACTGAGTGTCCCGTGGTCCTCTCAGTTGGTGTCGTGGTTACATGTTCTAGAGCAGGCATTGGAGGCTGGGAGGAGGCACTTCCACTCCTACTGTCTCAGAGTCTTAGTACACCCCACTTAACCAGTTCTGCCCGTCTGGTTTCGCCATCCCTTGCCCCACACTATTGCCAGGACGGTGATCCAGACTCATCTTCATTCGTGACAGTATTTGGAGGATTATGATGCCTTGTGGGAAACAAAAACATTCTACAAGATGCAATATGGAGATGAGCCAGGTATGGGTGACTTCTACTGCACAGCCCGGGTCAAGAGAGACACAGAATCTGACCTGGAATCAGTAGCATCTAACAGTAGGAAGTGGTCAGGTATGCTTTCTCAGATGTGTAATGCCAGCACCCCAGATGCCAAGACAGGAGGATCTAATGCTTGGTGTAAACCCAGGGTTCAAACAAGAGCTGAAGATATGGCTCAGTGTTTACAAGCACAGACTGTTCCTGCAGAGAGCCCTAACTCAGTTCCCAGCACCCAAATCCCATAGCTTACAACTGCCTGATACTCCAGCTTCAGGGAGCTTACATCTTTCTGACTCCCTTGGGTGTACACACACACACACACACACACACACACGTATGTACTTAAATGATAAAAATAAAAATCAAACCAACAGTTGGGCGGTGGTGGCGCACACCTGTAATCCCAGCACTTGGGAGGCAGAGGCAGGCGGATTTCTGAGTTCAAGGCCAGCCTGGTCTACAGAGTGAGTTCCAGGACAGCCAGGGCTACATAGAGAAACCCTGTCTCAAAAAACCAAAAAAAACAAAACAAAAACAAAAACAAAAACAAAAAAAACCAAACCAACAAACGCTGGTTGGTGGTGACACACCCTTTTCATCCCAGCACTTGAGAGGAAGAGACAGGGTATACCATGTTTGAGACCAGCCTGGTCTACAGAGAGAGATCCAGGCCAGCCAGAGCTACACAGAGAAACCCTGTCTCAAAGAAACAAAGACAAATTACATACATATATACATATATACATACATACATACACACACACATACATACATACTAAAAATAAAGAAAAGAAAAACAAGCAAACAGGGAATCCATGCCAATGCTGGTTATTGTAAACCAAGGGTTGGCAAGTCACAGACCGTGGCCCAAGCCAGTGTCTTTAACATTGTCGTCTTACTACATTTTTTTTGTAGGTTGAAAATAACAAGTAGAAGAATACTTTTGTGGTAACTAAAATGTATATGGATTCAGATTTTTCTTTGAACAACAAATCTGTGGGAACACAACCGAGTTAGTTACTTTCTCTCTCTCTGACCCCAGTACCTGACGGAGTAGGAGTAAGGGTCTGCTTTGGCTCACAGTTGGAAGAGATACAGTCCATCTTGGGGGGCAGGCTCGGCAGCAGTAGGCACTGGGGCAGCTTGTGAGGCTGAGGGCTGCTTCAGGAAGCAGAGAGACGAAGCCAGTGCTCAGCCCTGCCCTGTCCTCTTGATTCAGGCCAGGACTGCTCCGTAGGGGAAGACACCCCCAAAGACACACCCAAAGATCGAGCTGGCAATGAAGACTAACTATGACATCAACCATGGTTGCTCTATTGGATGTTGCCTACGGTGACTTCTGTGCAGCTCCGTCAGTGCTGAACCTGTTACAACACGTGGCATACCCAGCCCCCGGGGTATTTATTATCTGGCCCTTTATGGAAAAAGCACGCTGGCCTCTGTTGTAGGGGAAGGTTTTCAGAGTGCCTGTTAGCTCACTGGGGATGACTAACACGGTCAGGATGAGTTAACGGAGCGTGTGAACAGCCACAGGGAAGGCCTTGCACGCACCACAGCTCGCCGCGGGTCCCTCCCGTTGGCTGTCAGTGTGCGCTGGCACGCCCCTGAGCGGTGTGATTCCTTGGCCTTGGAGGTCCAGAGGAGAGGCTGGGAAGGGAAAACCTCTCTCCCTCTCCTCCCTTCACCCTTCCTCTCAGCAGGACTTGGCTCAGCCGGGGGCGTTTTCAGTCAATACTGGTAACCTGGGCTGTACACGGCTCCCACTGTGCTACAAACTTCCTGACGTAGGAGTTACTGCTGTTTCCTGTAGCATGCATATGGTGACGTGTGTGGTGTGTGTAGATGTGTGGTGGGCATTGGAAGGCTGGGCCAGTGCTCTCGGGTATCGGGTGTGCTCTATCACCTCTCCCCTTTTTACACATCATCTCTTGCTGACCAGGAGCGCCCTTCCCCCAACTAGCCTTAGAAGTCCTCATTGTGCCCATAGATGCTTTACAGACATGTGTTTTCACATGGTCCCTGAGAACTAAACTCTGGTCCTTTCACTGGTACAGCCAGCTCAGAACCACTGAGCCATCTCTCTAGGCCCCATTTAAACCATATAAATTTATAGTTTAAGCCATGCAATTTGTGGGCGTCAGTTCTTTCCTTCCTCACCACTTAGGTCCTGGGGATTGAACTGTGGGGTTTGCTCTAATCTCAGAACTCAAGGAAGGAAGAAATGCACACACACACATACACATACACACACACTACATATATGCATACATAATATATACATACATACATACATACTATATACATGCATACTACATACATGTATATTTCAAGGTCATCCTTAGTTACATATCAAGTTCAAGGCCAGCGCGGCCCCCGAGAACTCAGTCATCAAAACCCAAAACAAGAAGGCTTTAATCTCAGCACTGGCAGAGGCAGGCAGATCTCTAGTTTGAGGCCAGCCTGATCTACATAGCAAGCTCCAGGCCAGCCAGGGTCACACAGTAAGACCTTATCTCAAAAAACAAACAAAAAAGCCAAACAACAAAATTGGAACCAGCAAGGCGGCTCAGAGGATATAGACACCTAATACTGATCCTGAAGACCTGAGCTTGGTCCTAGAGACCCAGACGGTGGTGGGAGAGCGGAAACTCCGATGGGCTGGCTTCTGACTCTGACTCCCACCTCCAGATACACACACACAAGTGTGATTAAAAACACACAAACCAGATAAAAACCCAGAGGTGCCCAGTAACCACCAGTAGGAAGGCCAGTGTTGGGGGCTTACTGCACAGTGGGTAAGACATGGCCCTGCCTTGTGTGTAAGGGGATTGGTAAGGGAGAAAGGGGCCAAGGAGGAAGCCAGCGGGACTGGTTCTTAAAGGAGACAGTAAGCTGCCTTCGCCTTCGCCTGGGAGCCTGCAGAGACCCTGGCGCTTGTGTGAGGAGGACTCAGCTCAGAACTGGGGACGACCTTCTTGTCCCTGGCAGCTAATTACCTAGGTGGTCACAGCACCAGCCTGTAGCCGGGGACCAAGGGATTCACCCAGGGCTTCACCCAACCGAGGTGGATGAAGGATTCGAGCATTTGGAAACGAAAAATAAGCTAAGGACGACAGCGGAAATATTGCAGATATTTTCATGGGTACTTAAGTTGAAAGCTCCAAACTGCTTGAAACCTAGGACTTAGGTTTGTTTAAAGCAGATTCTATAAAGCACACCACAGGCTGTCAGCAGGACTCCTTTATTGGTGTGAACCAACCTGGTGGCTGCAATTTCGGGGACTCTCCTGGCCAAGCGGGCGACCACGTGGCTACCGCGCATGCGCTCAGGATCTGCTCAGCCAGTCACAGAGCGAAGGACGACGACTCCCGTTACTTGCTGTACTTTTCAGGGCTGGTTCCTGATCCACTTTGGGGGAGGGGGAAACGCGAGTGCTCGTAATTTTGAGGAACGCCCCCAAATGCCACACTTGAACATTTTATGACAGTTAAGAGACGGTCTCATCTTTTGTGGTGCTGATTTCAATGTAAAACATGCGGTACCATGAGAGGACCATCTTGGGGCTGAATAGAAGTTTAAAAAAAAAAAAAAAAAAAGGAGACTTTCAGCAGAGGACACGTGAGCAGAGGAGATAAGGAAATGGGAAAAGGCCTGAGCCAAAGCAAAAAGAAAGGGCGTTCCAGGGAGCTCTCTGAGAGCCAGGAGAGAGGGTGCGGCCACCTTTGAAGGTGGTGCCAGCGAGTGCGTGTTTGCATAACTCCTCACTGATCTTAAAGTCGGATCACATTAGGGAGTATATTCTACTTGGTGGAAAGATTCTGTTCATAGTTATTTGATGATGGTTTCTTGGGGCTGGAGACATTTGGCCTGAGTTTTCCTTCAGACCAGAATCTAGCTCTATCTTCTCTCTCCCTGAGACAACCTCGGCAGCGCAGGCAGTGTGACTGCAACTGGGGATGCCATGAACGTATAAATAAACACTGAATGCCCAAGACAAAGAAAACAAAACAAGGGGTAGGATCGGTGTAGAGCACTGGCTGCTCTTCCGGAGGACCCAGGGTTCAGTTCCCTGCGCCCGATGGTGGCTCAGTCATCTGTAACTCCATTTTCAAGGTATCCCATGCCCTCTTCTGGTCTCAGCAGAAGTATACATACATAACACACAGACATAGAGCCAAACACTCACACATGTAATAAAAATAAACATTTTTTTTTTTTTTTTGGTTTTTCGAGACAGGGTTTCTCTGTGTAGCCCTGGCTCTCCTGGAACTCACTGGTAGACCAGGCTGGCCTCGAACTCAGAAATCCGCCTGCCTCTGCCTCCCAAGTGCTGGGATTAAAGGCGTGCGCCACCACCGCCCAGCTAGCTAACTCTTTTTTAAAAGATTTATTTACTTTATATATGTGAATACCCTGTCCTTTCTTCAGACACATTGGAACAGGGCATCGGATCCCATTACAGAAGGTTATGAGCCACCATGTATGTGGTTGCTGGGAATTGAATTCAGGACCCCTGGAAGAGCAGCCAGTGCTCTTAACCGATGAGCCGTCTCTCCAACCCCTCAACTAGCTCTTAAGCTCCAACATTTTTTCTTTTAAAATACG